>CM020516.1:15512500-16712500 GCA_009823395.1 Thamnaconus septentrionalis
AAGGACCCCGAGGGCTCCCATCCTCTGCTTTAGAATCTTAATTACGAGGAGATAATTTGTATACTGGTCTGAGGCAGACCGTGGAGGAGAAATACCATCGTTCCAAGAGGAAAACCGCTCAATCTCAGCCCCCCATATAAGTGCGAGCGTGTGTGTGTGTATATATATACACGTATATCTATATATATATGTATATACATATATAAACATACATATATACACATATACATATATACATACACATATACACACACACATATATATATATATACATACACACACACACACACACACACACATATATATACATATACATATATACATATACATATATACATATACACACACGTGTAATCCCAGCTGGGGTTGCTGATTACAAGCTATAAATAGGTTTCGGCATTTCTCACAGAGCTCTTATCTGTCTATCGCTTTTACTATCTCTGTGTTTCATCGCAGGGATTGAGGACAGACTCATCTACAAAAGAACACAGGTCCTGCAGCAGATCAAATGCAAACTTCTTTAACCTTTGAAGTCACTTTGAGAATTTTTTTTTTCCTCCAAAAAAAGGGAAGACAACTCAAGTGGGACGTCACGGCAGGATTGTACGGTCGCGTTCCAAGGGCGACGGACGGGACGTCTGTGTCTGGAGATGTAAGTATATTGGTGTGGCTGGAAAGTGAAGAACCGAATTCTGAGGGGACCACAACGCTGTCAGTGGAGATGCTTGGATTTATTTCCTTACTGCCAATGCCAAGGTTGGTGAAAAGTCTGTAATTTTACTGTAAGGCCATTGGAAAAACCTCCTTTCTAACACCAGCGGAGCGACTGCGAGTGAAGCTATGCTATGCTAGCATGTTAGCATTAGCCTTGCGTCACCCCCCCGTGGGTGGCCACTATTTTCGGCGGCGTTTCCACTCGGCTAATGTGAAAAGGAGTCTCTTAAACACTGCTGCAGCGCCAAACTACGTCCGTTCCTCCTGCTTCTTCTGTTTTAATGTTTCATCACAACTATAAGGAACACCGACCGCTTACGAAATGTAATTAAATTTTAAGAGCGACTGAAAGCCCCTTTCCGCCAGAGGTTGGCGAGATGGGTTTCAGGCCCGGGTTCCGAACGAACCCGCTGCCTTGGCTTGGCTATGAGCTGGCGCGTGTGCGCACACGAGAGCCGACAAAGCAGAAAATTACAACCCCCTTTCCCCACCTTGCGCCTGTTTACAAAGAGGGGGAGGCGCCTGTGCGGGTCAGCGTTAGTGCCAGGACGTTGTAAACGGTGAACGCGGCGGACGCGTGCAAAGCGAACGCGGGACGACTAAAAGAGCCAGATGCTCGCCGTCGCTTCTGCCTTGACGCGTCTCCCCAGCCGCCTTGCATCATCCTCCGAGTGTTTGTCACGGCCGGCAGCAGTTGTGCCTCCATCCGACTTTTAATGCTCTTGTCATTGCAGCTTAGTCAGCCCACAGGGGAGGCGGTCCCAGTGGGTCACCCGCGCAGCAGCATGGGGACTGTCTCTGCTTAATGTTCCAGACAGGCGCCTTGGGCAGAACAGGAGGTTGCTCTCGTCCCTCAGCCACAGGACACCTCAGTCTTTTATTCAACTCTGGGTTTTCTTCTCTCTCTCTCTCTTTTTTTTTTATTTGAGCAGAGAAAGAATAAAAAAAGGAAATCGATGGAAGCGCGGCGACTCTCTCGCTCCCGTGTGTCACCTCCCTCCCCCGGAGGATCTCTCCTGTTCATTTGATCCCCAGAGCATGCCGTGTCAGGCCGGTCTGCTGCCACTCAACGGGTCCCGGAGCTTTGATCCCGGCCAGCTCACACAGGTGTCCATCTGCTCCCGCTCAGACAATGATCACAGCCAGTCACGTTCTCAGACTGAGTGCTGCCATTAAAAGCCTTCTCTCAAGTCCCCGAAGATGCTCATTATCATTTCCTCTTGGCTTTGAGCCTTTGGCACCACTCAAGTCGCAGCACATCCGTGTCAGCCCCGACTAATATCGTATGGAGACTGACGGACAGCTTGTCCACACAGCGCAACGATAACGACCCGCAGCTCGTTATGAAGAAAGAGAAAAAGCTTCTTCTTTTTTTTTTATCTCTTATGGACGACATCAATTACAGACAGTGCTCCAGAGAGGCTCTCTCTGAAACATGGGCTCTGCATGCATATGTTTAATTGATAAAGAAGAAGAAGAAGAAAGTGATCCCATTAGATCATCCATCTCACATATCGACAATCTTTCATTCCCAGCAAGGGAGATTATATTGTTGCGGCAGAGATGGGGGGATAATGCGATTTAACCCGCCGTCATTCTGAAAACATTTATAGGCCGAAGCGGCGATTTTATAAAATAGACCATTTTGTTTCGTCTGGATCGTATATCTGCTCTCTGAGGCAGGTTGGAGAGCCGCCGCCGCCTGCTCAAAAGCATTTCATCTTCAGATAACAAGGAAGTGAAATGTCAAGGTCAACCAGTATCTGGTGAGGGGGCTCCTTCCCTTTCCAGGAGATGAGAGCAGAATTAATTTCAGGCCCGTTAACTGGGTGGTCTGCGAGGGTCTAAAGCCCGGTCTGCATCGGCCCATGCAAATTAAACAAGTATCAAAGAGCCCCTCATTGAACTTTGCATGGACTAATAGCTTTGGGCCCGATATGTGTACCGCAAAGATAATTAAAGACATCGCTCTGCTCAGGCAAAACAAGAGCGGGGGTAGACCCTCAACGAGTGCCCGACCAGGAGAACTAATGAGCTGGTAAATGTGGGAAGCGGCCCATTTTCATATGTTAATGTTTCGTTTGTAGTGTTTGCTTGCGAAATAGCGAAGCTACATGACCTGCCGCTCTCAAAACAGGAATAAAGGGATTTTGCTGGGGCAGTGGCGGTGGTGGGCTGGAGGGTGGTGGTGGTGGTGGTGGGGGTGCACAATTGATAGCCGGAGGTTCCATGTTACGAGACGGAATACTGTCTGACAATCTGAGCCAATTAAAGAGCACTGAGCTGTAACCTGCACGCTGGAGGGACGGAATAAAAGCCTCCTCGCTAAGCACTGTAACCACCCCCCTCTAACGCCGCCCCCCCCCAACCCACCCACCCACCCAGCCACGAAAAAAGAAGCCAAGACTCTTCATTAATATTCCACCTTTATTCCCCTTAAGAAAAGGCCAATGGGGTGGGGGGGGGGATGCGGACACTGAGCCGGCATTGTCTCCCGCGCTGTTTTTTCGGTAGTCGCAGTGGGGCGGCTCCGCGTCGGGTCGGGGCTCCTCTAAACAGGCTAAAAAGGCCCGAGCTCATTACACAGGCCCCAGACATGCTCGACAAGATGAGAAAATGCAGACTGGGCCGAGTGGCTGGAACGCCATCTGCCTCGGGGTTAAGCTCCGCATCAAAGAAAGTGAAGATGATTAGAAGGCGAGATAGGAATGGCAAGAGAACAGAGAGGGCTGGCTCGACAACATATGCGCCAGGAAGTAAAAAAATTGTTAAATTTTTAAAAAAAATACTTGGCGGAAGAGCGAGAATGACCACTGGCCAGACTTCCATTAGACGCTGGAGGAGTTGATAGAGGTTGAAAGGCCGGAAAAGTCGCGCAACGTCTCCTCGGGGGGGCTTCCCCCCCCCCGCCCCCTTTTCCCCCCGATCTTTATTTAAATCCTCGCGTTGTCCGAGGTGGCGCGAGACGGTCACAGCGAGATATCGCGAGCGGCGAGACATCTCGAGAAGGTAGAGGCCCGAGTGAACAAGTGATTAGGGACTGAAAGAGACAACACGAAAATAGACCCGAAAAACGAGGGGTGTAGCGTTAAGGGGACCAGGTGGGGGGGTTGCAACAGAGGCCTCCCCCGCTGAGTGACCTACATACCTGCTTAAACCCGCTGTCAGTGGCGGACGACTCCTCTCTCATCACTCGCTGAATTACTTTACATAATCTCCAGCCCCTCACCTGCGCTGCCAGCAGGCGCGGCCTGCAGGAAGCTGCTCTCCTCCTCCTCCTCCTCCTCCTCCTCCTCCTCCTCCTCCTCCTCGGCACCTATTGTCGCTCGCCGCACAAAAAGCGGCGAGACAGACAGTCGTGCCGGGGACTTGTTAATCTGACAAAGGACGACGCGGCGAGCCGCCCCCTCACCCCCGTGATACTTTAAAGTGGAACACGCGCCGGCGGAGCGTCGAAGGCGGCTTGTTTATAGAGCAAAGCCGCAGCGCTACCGTTTAAGATGGAGGCGCGCCTCACGGCCGGCTCCAGTCATTTGTGAGTTACGGAGGGATTTCACTTCAGGGCAGGGCAGTGCTTTTTTCCCGCAGTGGATCGTGATTCTAACCGGTCAATACTTATCGTGGTGTTTGTCCAGACCAGGGGTCACCAACTTTTTTTGAACCTGAGAGCTACAAACTAGTTTGCTAAACATTTTCTCAGTTAGCCTTTAGTTGTATGTTATTATCAATGTTATGTTATCAATGACTTTAACAAGGGGCCAGACGGTGGCGCAGTGGTTAGCGCTGCCGCCCCACAGCAAGAAGGTTAGGTCTGCGTGGGTTCCCTTCAGGTTCTCCAGCTTCCTCCCACAGTCTAAAAACATGCATGTGAGGTGAGTTGGGAACTCTAAGTTGACCGTGAGTGTGAGTGGTTGTTTGTCTTTCTATGTGAATGAACTGGTGACTTGTCCAGGGTGTCACCCTGCCTTCGCCCTATGACAACGGGGAGAGGCTCCGGCAGACCCCTGCAACCCTGAGTACAGGAAGAAGCGGGTATTGAAAATGGATGGATGGACTTTGACAAGGTTGGATAAAATTAAATCTTCGACGTAGCTCACAGAGTTGTGCTATTTTTAGAACAGGCCTTCAGGCGACTTCTGTGTTCCCTGGGGGTGACCTGGTACCCACGGGCACTGCGTTGGTGATCCTCAGTCTAGACTTTGGTTAAAAGAATGAAAGAAAGAAAAGAAACAAAAACAAAAACAACCCAAAAGCAGAAAACAAAACTGGCACTGGCAGTGCAGCCGTCCATTGAAAGGTCAGCAAGTGAGCAATTGTTATTGGTTTATGTCAGACGCTCTCATGAATGCGGGCGAGAAGAAGGATGACGACCAGGCAGAGATATAATTCCGGATGATAAAAATGTTGCAACAAGTGCTGTGGAACCGCCCTCCTCCCCCCGTCGCTCCAGTTTGCTCTGCGCTCTGTAATCAATCATCCTTTGGTGGCAAGTGATGTTTAATTTAATTACTGGTTAAACTGGCCAAACCCTTCTTGACCGGGGGGCACGTTTTCCAAATGTCAGACCTTTTTTATTTTCCCGTGGAGAAACTGACATGACTGGTGTTGTCAAACCGAGAGCCCACGTGCAGACATTCCTCCTTTTTTGGCGGAAAGGTTGGAATGGCGAGGCGTTCACTGGCAGACCTGCTGATGTTGTGAAGCGTTGCGCCACCACAATCCGTCTGCGCTCGGATGGGATTTCAATGAAATGCCATCCGTGGGTTGAGCGTGCAGTGACATTTCCATTTCAAAGGGTTAAAGAATTAAAACTCCAGACCGTCGTGTCTGAGTATCAAAGACATCTGTGTGTCATTCGGTCATTCGTTTGTCAAAACAAAAACCAAAGCCAAAAAATAAATAAATAGAAAATCTTGTTTTTCTTCCCAATTCCCAATTTTGTGCTTAATTGGAAAATGGGCTATTGCTATTTTGGATACTTCGATTTGGGCTTTGTGACCTAGGAGTTTGCATGCAACAGATGGCAGCAGTCATATCTTCCGGTCTCAGTGTCGCCCTCTTACCTTCTCTGAAGAGCACAAATGTGTGTTTTTTTGTTTTTTTTTAAATGGCTTTTGCTCACTCTCAAATGCGTAAAAAAAAAAAAAAAAAAACTCGTACAAACATATTAAAAACTTCCGGGTCACTCGCCCTGCCTTCAAATGTCCAAATTGGACAATCGCTCATTATGCGTTTTGTCCATTTCCCAGTTGAGCACAAAGTTGGGAATCGGAAAAAGAATTTGTAATCCGTTTTTTGTCATTCTGGTTGTCGAAACGGTTACCGGGTTGTGATTTATTCTTACTTTTTTGGCTTTGGTTTAATTTAGAAAAATGAATAAACGAATGATTTACGGATTGAAGACCCGCACTTGTCAGTTTCTCACCTGGGTTTCGTTTCTCTGCTTTCTCCGTCAAACCCTCTCCACTGCCTCCAGGAGACGGCGGTGACTCGCGCGCGGATCGCTCGACATTTGAACGGCGTCCCTCCCACGTGCGCGCGTCTATGCGTGTTTTCAAAGCCTGCGTGTGCATGGCGTGGAATCACAGACGACGATGGCGCCGGCCTTTCCTAACGCGCGTTTGCTGCGTCTCGTGCCGGCTGAGAAATTTTGCGCCGGGTTCCTTCATTTTGGCAAAAAGCAAACGGCGGGGCGGAGCCGGGATTAGAGAGATGATCAAAAGACGAGCTTCAAAGAGGGGGCGAGGAGGAGTTCGTCCCTCAGAGCGTGTTACAAGCAGACACCACCCCCTCCCCCCTTCCTTTGAAGCTAGCTCCTGGGCTAGAGGTGACCAACATAATGGACGTCGGCGGCGCTGCCTGTTTTCTCTGCGTTGGCTGCGGTCAAATTGAACACAGCTCCAATTTATTAGCGGGACGACGCCGGCGGGAAATGGAGGCTGCCATGCAGCGTGACTTCACCCCGCAGAAGGCACCGCGACTATTATTTTGAAAAATAAAAAGGTAAAAAGGTAAACTTGAGACGCCGCCGCGGAGCAGGGCTGATTTAATATCCCGTGAGCATAAATTAACAAAGCAAGTCACGCAACAAGGAATGAATTGGCATTTTATAATGAGTTGCAAAGCCGAATGGAATTCGGTGATAACAGCTGTGTTTGAATCTATTATTATTTTTATTATTATTATTATAGAATGGATAAAGATAAGCCTGAGGAAGTCTCCTCACGGCATTAGCGCAATGCCTCAGCAGTGTTTGTGATTAGCGAAGCTGCCTCTGCTTGTGGACGTCCGCAGTCACACCGAAAAGAAAAAAAACCCCAAAACAAGTAAAACAAGGAGTGCAGCTTAATGTCTTCAGCCAGTAACAGCTCGCTCCTTCGGGAGCCACCGAAGGCTGCAGTATAAAGTGTTATGCCAGGAGTTAATTGTGCCCGGACAACTCTTATCCACAGGAAAGACTGAAATGCTTTCCAGAATTAGATTTACATCACCCGTATCCCAATGTACGCAAAAGACCAAGACAAAGGGTACAAAAGCAGCCAATTAAGCAAAGCTCCAAATCCTTTTTTTGCTGTCGTAAGGGGAAGGAACATAAATGCGAAGCGCACTTTGGCAACAACAAATTCAGAGAGGAATATTCCAATGAATTCAGGGATAAATTATTCAAGCTGCTAAAATGAGCAAGGGGTAAAAAAAAAAGAAAAAAAGAGTGTCTTTTGATTTGTGGCGGATTACAAAGAACTTCTGCTCTTTGTTACTTGATTCTTAAGACATAGGAAAGCGCGAGCCAGCCAGCACAGTCGCCGCCGTTGCTTTTGTGAGAAATCTCCAAACTGCTAATGGCAAATCCGCTGGATGCCGAGCCCTGTTTGTGTCTGCGTGCCGTTTTGTTCCGCCGGCAGGGGAAGCAAAATGCATATCGATCGATAATCGCAAAATAACACTTCCAAACCAGCGACTAATGGAAAAAAAAAAAAAAAAAAATCAATCAATCCTCGTCTTGAAGAGGGCATTTGTTGAGTCTTCACTTTGACGCAATTCTTTTTTATGTGTCTGCCGCTGCTGTTGTTGTTGTTGTTGCCGGGTCTCACACGGCGGAGAGGTGAGCGCGCGGCGTCGTGCGGTTTGCTCGGGCACCATATGGCACTTGCTTGTGGGGAGCAGCTGGCTTTTTATGCCAGTGGGCGCTGCCTAGACCAAAAAAACAGGGCAGGTACACCCTGCCCGCTATGAGGGAGGAAAAGCCGAGGTGGAGGCGACCACGGGCGAGTCGTAAACAAGTCCAAAAAAATAGTAATAATGAGGATGAACTGGAGATGCTTTGATGCAATTTTTTTTTTTTTTTTGCACCCAAAGGAAAGAGAAGGAACCAAAGAAGAAATCAAAGCAGGGATGAGCAGTGGGATTGTCAGCACCAACAGCCTCTGGGCTGATGTAATGGCGCCTCGGCTTTCTCCCGTCTCGAGACTCGCTGTGAAGGCCTGCTGGGTCTGTCTATCCCCCATCCTCCTCCTCCTCCTCCTCCTCCTCCTCCACCTCGTCTCACAAGATACCTTCTGTCTGGCTTTGCCACCGCACCCCATCCCCTACTTTGCAAAAGTCTGCTTCTTCTACATGCATTCAACTTTCACAGCCGAGGAGCCTCTTCTGCCGTCTCGCAGTCAACCCCATCGCACGGCAGCTTCATCAGAGGGAAGAGAAAATGGAAGAGAATATGTAAGTTATTGGAGGGGGGTAAAAAAAAAGTTCTCCTGCCACGCGTGCGGAGTTCATATCCCCCCGCTGTGCTGTGATTATGCAGAAAGTTTGAGTTTATCACGCAGCAGGTCAAATAAATATTAGGCAGCCGGGATAAGCCGCGGCTTACAGCGTGATGGGAAAGAGGGAGAGAAGCCGCCGCCACTCGAACATGCAGGAAAAGGCCGAGAAGACGACGTCCACGAAGGCATCCGCGATATATCCTCAGAAAATTGCAAAATAACACGTCGCTATTAGTGCTACAAATCAGTGGATCTCCCAGGAATATGTCCTTGGGTTATCCACAAGCAGGCTCCGAAACGATTAAAGCCTCTCAGGGCAGTCGGAGCTAAAAGCAGATTAAGACGGCGGCGCGCTGGGACCCGAAAACTCCTTAGGTCTATTTAGAGGCAGATTTGGCGCAACAACATGCCGATGAACAAGCTCGCCGTTTGTGAGGTGGATAAGACGCGAGGTGTGCCGCTTTCAGCGAGGGTTAGGGAAGAGAGAGAAATGGGAAAAAAAAAAAAAATCAAAGGCTTCTGCTTCGGCGGAGCTACAGGTTTGGCAAACTGTAGAAGCGCTGCATCGCCGACGGTGCTCTGCGGTAACCCGGGAAGTTCTGTGGGAGGCTAATGACTTTGGTGAGGTACAGTGGTAATAAGAGCCACTTGGAATGTAGATTTGAAGTCGTTTAAGGAAACACTGTGCCGTTTTTCTACCTTGAAATTGGGGTTTTACAATCATTTTTATGCTTCGCTGACCCGTAATGGGGAAAATTGCGGCCCTGCCAGTGACGCACTACACCTGGCCGGTTCTTTTGTACCACCACGCAACTAGCGCCAGTCCAGATGGGACAGGTGCCGCACAGACCGACAAATTATATATTTCTACTTCCAGCCAGCCAAGTGCGCCGTGTCAATGACAAGTCAGCGACTCAAGGTAAAACGTCACGGCACAGAAAACGGCATTGCTGACCACGGCCTTACCCTCATGCTGCAGAAGGAGCATTTTTCAGAGATGTCAGTGGATCTTTTTTTTTTTTTTTTCTTTCGCAGTTTTAACATCTTGCCTTAACAAGACGGAATCTGTATGCTGTCCAAACACTATAATTGCGTGAATATAAACAGGGTGCAGCTCGAAATGTAACATTTTTGATAACGTTTTCCTCCAAGACCCCATTTACACTGAAGATTGTGACTGCTGGCATTCTAAGTTTGTTTACTTCGCCGTGCACGTAATCAAGAGCCGCAGTGCATAAAAAGACACTTCTTTTTAAGGCCGGGGTTGATAGGCACTCACTAAACTGACTGGCAGAGTAATTGGAACCATTACGTCGAAAGTCGTGCGCGCAACAAAACGCACGCGTCCTTGTTTGGATGAAATGCAAATGCTTTACGGTCAAAACTTGCTCAAAGTTTGATTGGGGAGAAGCTGGAGGAGCTATTTACACCGAGGCGCCGAGCTGGCGCGGCCATTAAATCTTACCTTTGGAGCTAAGACAATAGCTATCGACTTGTGCCGGAGAATCACACTGCATGAAGGGAAAACAATTTCTGCTCACAACTCAGATTTATTTATTCCTGGCTTTAGGCAAAGACAGTCTCATTTTAATTTATGGCCGTTGCGTGAGCTTACTGAAGCGGCTGCCCACTCTCGCAAGTCACCAGAACAAGGCTGCCGGTTAGATCTCCTCGACACAATAACAGCACATTCACCATTTCCATTTTAAAGTACGGCATGAATATTCATAAATGCGGGCCGCTCGGCTTCAATATCAAAGTGAGGATCTTGTTGCGTGCACTTGGCGATACCTAATGCGCATGATTTATAATTGCAAAACTGGAGAGAAAACACAAAATCTCTCCTCCTGCCTCCTCACATATCTCTCCAGCAGCGTATGGATATTTTAGGGAGCTAAAGAAAATCCCCCAAACGTAAAATCTGCCGCATGCCGTTTTGAATAGTAATGCGCCTGGTCGGTGGAAGATTGCATTAAAAAATAAAAATGTGATTTACAGCCACAAACAACCAGATTTCCCACCTTAAAGCGCAGACATGCAATTTAATGAGGAGATAAGCGACGCAAAAACACCAGATGGCACAGTTTGGTAACATGATAAGGCATCAGCAAATGACCTGCGCAGCTATCCCACTTCCCCGTCGCCTATGAGAGAGCGCACTCGGACTGAATAAATTATAACGCTAACAAGTCGGAGCGACGAGAGTGTGAAGATGAATAAAACACAAAGCTGTTTTCCTCTGGCTTTGGATTATTTAGTGCGACTGAGACGGGACTCTCGTCACACACCTCCGTTTGTGCGGCGCAGAGCCGTGCGAGAGCAGCGGGGCGTCCGGCAGCACCGCAGACAGCTGGGAAGAGCCGGGTTACAAACGTGCAGATGCAAACGACGGCGTTTGGGAACACGACGATGGAGAACCTGGAGTGAAAAGTGTTGTTTTCTGCGTCTTTACTGGGATGACTGGGGGGGAGGAGGGTTCTGTTCAGACAATACAGTAGATGCAATTTATGAGGCTGATGTCAAGTTAAATGTGTCAAATGTGAAACACCATCCCGCAGAGGTGGGGAGTAACGTCCATTTCTCAGGTATTTCGACTTTTTATTTTCCGCTACAACATTTGTACACAAATATCTGTACTTTCTACTTCCTACATTAGAAAAACAAGCGTGTTACTTTTTCTGTTTAAAATATACAAGTTCTGTTCAAGGTAATTCACTTATAATTTATAATAGTTGTTATTGCCTGACGAGGAGCTATTTTAACTATGCTGTTGTGTAGTTGAATATAAAGTAGATCATATTATAGAGGGAGATTATTTAGTAGTAGTAGGAGTAGCTCTGTCAGTTTGTTTTCAATACAGAGAAAAATAAACATGTTGAAAATAACCTTGATTATGTATAAAGTGTAAACATCCAATAATGGCTGACTGACAATTTTTTTTTTAACTTTTTTCACTGAAGTACATTTCAGAACCTGTGCTTTCTTACTCAGAGTTGAGGAATTGAACCAGTACTTTTACCAGACAATTGTTTTTCTTTTTACAAAAGTATCTGTACTTTTGACTTGCCCAGGGTGTCACCCTGTCTTCGCCCTATGACAGCTGGGATTGGCTGCAGCAGACCCCCGTGACCCTGAGCTCCGGAAGAAGCGGGTGTGTAAAATGGACGGATGGATGGATCTGTACTTCTATTTGAGTACAGAATGTGAATACTTTTGCCGCTGCTGCCTTCCCGTGACTGACTGAAGAATAAACAAAAAAAAAAGAGAGATATAATCAGAGGACACGACTCTGTATGCTGTTTCCTTGTTTTTGAAGCTATCTGATTTATCCTCCCACGATATTCAAATGACGATTTATTTAAAACCAAAAACACCGACGTGTGGATTTGCACTCTGAGACGCGCCAGGCAGATGAAAGTGTTTTCCGTAATTTCAGCAAATTTCCAATCAAACAAGGCAGGTGCAAAACGCTGCGGTAATAAGCGCCGGGGAAGATGTTGCTCAAATTTATGAATTTCGACTCGCGAACGAGCCAAAACGCCCCTCCATCCTCCCGGCAGTCGGAGACGGCTCGTTCTCCTCCTGTTTCCCTGCAAACATCACATTGCCGAGCGATAATGTGAGACCGGATGAAGTACTGTCATGAAAAAAGAGACGCGTCACTCCACCGTGGCGACCCTGAGGCGAGACCCGGGTGGGAGTCGGACTCAGATTGTGATTCACAGGGCGGTGCGTTCAGAGATCCTCCAATCCCTCACTGCACATCAATCCCAGCATTACAAAGCATTTTATTACTCCTTTTGATGAGGCAGATTTAACATCTATGGTAACCAACAGGTTGCCTGATTACAGTTATTATTTTCAATCAAGTGTATTGGCTTGGAAATAATGAAATTTTGTCCTGCCGGCGCATCGTTTTAGAAAAAGCCGGGGCCGCGTCGCCGTTCGTGTGATTCAATATCCAAGACGGCCCGAGTCGGCCGACAACCCCTCCCCCGCCCCCGCCTCCAACAAAACACAATCTGCCCGCTATTGGGAATGACACCGATGTTTATAGGCTGACAGTGGCAGGGAGCGCATTCCGCGGCCGACGGTGACTGGAGACGGTGACAGACGCTGGCGCGGCCAAGACACAATCAACAGGCTGGAGTGAAACTTTCCAGTGATGGAAAGCCCGCGGTGTTCTGGAATGGCTTTATAGGCGGGACGGAGAGAGCTATCTCGGATGGATCTATCCGGAATGTTCACTCACTCCCCCAAATTAATGGAATGTCAGTCAAAGGGAAAGCGAAACGGAGGTAAGGGAGCGACTTAAGGCCTCGGCGTTGGCGAGGGGGGGCGGGTCCGCAAATCTAACCTTCGGCGTCTCAGCGGGAGACCCGTAATCAGTCACAATGCAGGGCAGAGTGACTTCATCACGGAGAAATGGGGATGAATAAAGATAGATTATTCAAGGCGGCGCCAAAGCGAAAGAGCGTCTCGAGTGAAATGGCCTGGCTGTGTCGCAGGGGCCTTCCTCAATGCGAAAAACCCCTCGATACAAACAACAGCGGAGTGACATTGAGAAACTCTGACAAAAAATAAAAAAAAAGCAAAAGGTCTATTCCAAGGTAAAACTTGAAATATATTCAACAAGACTTTAACCAACAACCAAGACCAATTGTTTTGGTTGAGAGCAAATATCAGGGTCTTTGAAAATGGTTCACAACCACCGCGAATCAACCAAAAATAAAAACAACATTTGAATGAAAAAATAGGAAAGAAAATAAACCTCATAGCAATTATCATTAACATAATGTTGCGGTTGCAGTGGTGTTTAACGGCAGTTGCAGCTACAAAAAGCTATTGGTGAAACAAATTAATGAGACGATTAAAAATCACAAACTCCTGCTTGAGGAATGAGTCGCTCAGGTTTGTTTTGCTTTTGAGCAGTTAATGAATGGTGAAACCACTCTTGAGGGCCTGGTGGATGTAATATAAATAGAATATTGAAATAGGCAAAGTGGCTGGGATACAAAGAGTGGCTGCTGACGTCAACCACCTGCTATGTCGAGGCAACTGTCGTGCGATCCGGAGACATTATCGCCTCGCGAGATTTCAATAGCACGCTGAAAGTGGGGAAGAAGTGGCAGAGTTCTGCCTGCGATCACACCCGGCAGCAGTGCAGCCGACGGGGCCTCCAGTGCCATGGTACATCACAGCTGCACGGGATTGCAGGGAAAGCATGTGGCCTCCATTAATTGGCGGGGCTCACAAGTTCGCACAGGTGAGGCTCTCTCGTCACGAGCAGCATTGAAAAGCATGAAAAAAAGAACGTCTGGAAGATGATGATACGAAATCATCGTCACGACTGCTTTAAATTACGCTGAAATCCTGTTTTATTAAACTCAGTTCTTTTACTACTGAGCCAAAAACGCATGCAGTTATTATAACCACTGAAACAACAATGCATGATTGCTGAAAGAGCAGCTGATAAGGCAGCGATGGTGTAATCCCAGGGTTGAGCTGGACGTGGCGTGTCCCCCACTTGGCCTGCACTACGGGACTTTGTGGCGTGAAAATCATTTCACCTCGGTTTGTGGGAGGCCTGGATGGCAATGGGATTAACTGTTCAGCCCTCATGAGCAGCTCGTTAAACGTCCAGTGTGAAAAATTTGCCCTGATTTATGATTTTTATATTCGCCAAAGCTTAATATACTGCCCATAAATACATGAATAAAGGTGTATACTCACAATACAATACAATTAATTTGTTTTTTCTAACCATAGAACATCTCTTGTATACAGTATATAAGAATAAAGATAGAGCAAGGGTCTTGCTACCGGTTAGCTACCACTTTACACCGCCGTATTTCTAAGGAAGCCTGGTGTGGACGATGCAGCTGCCTGACAGCGCGATTCATATTTAAAGGCAACGCTTGCGTCCTCAAATAAACCAACGAAGAAGAAGGTGGACAAAAGGTACCCAAGTTTGTATGTGCTGGCCACTGTAGTTCACTGGCAAGCTCGGAAGAGGGAGGGTGAGCGAAAGAGCGCTGCAATCTGAAATGTAACCACTTGATGCCGCCGTTTCCTCTCAAAATCTTCAAATATTACACACTTAACCTTCAAAACCTCGACCTTCAAAACTGCTTGTTTGCGTAAAAGTGTTAAAGGTCCAGTCAAGTCAAGGTCCAGGTCAAGTATTGTTTTTGAAGGATAGTTCAACACCTATCCTTCAAAAACAATACTTAATGCGCATGTCAGAAAAAAAAAGGAAAGAAAGAAAAAAAAATCATTCCTAATCACAGCCTCAGCTGCTTCTGTCACTTCGCAGCACCTCCATCATGTCTGCCAGAGATGTGTGATGCCACCTGAGGTTCACTTGCACAAAGCAATGTTACAGAGGATTTAGGACGGGCTGTGACTGATGCCGGAGAAAAGCAAGTTTGACAAACAGCGGACAAAAAAAAAAAAAAGATGGAGAGGGAAAAAAAAAAGAAGGAATCAAAGCGCACTAATTCAATACGGGGGTGTACAAATACGCCGCGGCGGACATGAAAATTGCGTTGATGGAACAGCAGCGAGAGTCAGACTCTCAATCTGGCCAAATCAAATCATATCAAACGCAGGCAAAACCGCATCGTACCTTCCATCTCCACAGCCGCAGACTTTTCTGTGTCGTCCTCCTCGGTCTTTGCGGGAACCGGCTTCACTGCATCTGCTGGAAACAAAAAGGGTGGTGGGGGGGTTTGTGATGTTGGTTCCACTTCACACTCGCCGTCTCTGAAATCAAAGGGGATCGCACGCGTCTCGTGTCTGCGGCTCGTCACGTCTTCACTGCACAGCAGCTTTACACAGCGTGTGGACACGCTCGCTGCGGCCTGTGAGGGTGGAGGCCCATAATATCGTCCTGTCTCCCTGTTGTGCACGCGGTGGCCAGCACTTTTTAAAAAAAAATTAAACTCAAAATTATGATAAAGCTAAAATCTTAGGGGTGAATGATGTGATTTCAGGGAGCAGGTTTACCACAATAAAACTGTCAAGAACCTAGCAATCAGGATTTTCTTTTTCCATGCGCCCTTGTGTACACACCGTCATCGTTATGGTTGTCTTTGTCCTCTTTCTCCTCTACGGCGCTTTTGTCGTCGTCTTTGTCTGCGTCCTTCCCAGTGACGGATTCTTCGACTTTGCCCTGGTCCTCATTCTCCTCCTGATCCTTTGCTCCGCTCTGCTCCATGCTTTCCAAGTTCTCATCTGGATGGAAAACAGACGCTGACGTGTCGGAGGAGGAAATGAAAAAATAAAACTTGAAGGATTAATACGGTCTTGTGAGTCAAACCCCTTCCATTAAATCCTGGAACGGATGAAAGGGTGGGTGGGGGGGGTGAAAAAAACAAAACAAAAACAAAGCTCAGATGTCATTATTTCTGACATTCTGCACATCTGTCATGGAGGCTGACTGGAGAGAAGTCGGAGCAGACAGCTACACGGGGAGGAGACGGTGATGCTTTGAGATGAAAACCACAGTGATGGAACAGGGCACTCGGGGAAAATAAACATGCCAATAAGGAGCCGTGCACAAAGGTTAGATTTCAGAAAAAAGGGAACACAAGCCATATTAATAAGCAACATATTGATCTGCGGTCTACAGGCTTCTTATGCAAACGACACGCACACAGACACACAGAGGCACGCGAAGTGATGCGACCGCAGTGTTTTGGGCTGAATGAGCCCGCAGGTGTTGCTTCAAACTGGGAGAGGAGGCTCCTTCTTTCCTCTGTTACCACCCCCCCACCCCCCAGTTTTTTGTCCCTCGCGTGAAAGCAATTTCACATCTCCTGGCCTTGGATGGAATCCCGGGGATGATTTAACCATAACTCTCTCACGGAACATCCACGAAACGACGTTCCGAGAGTCTCCATCTGTCAAATCTTTGTCAATGGGATGAGATTTGAATAAAACAAAAACAGAGCAGCGGCGGCGAGGCGAGGCGCCGCCGGTATGCAAATGCGGAATCTTAATTATACACCAGCCGCGCAGACGATATTAAAAAGAAGAAGAAGAAGAAGAAGAAGAGGAATGGTTTTCGCTCAAAAGTTGATGGTTGCGGCTTTGTGACGCGCACAAGTGCACACGGCCACTCTCAATTCACTCCAGGCTCTCGCTGTCAGCGCCGAGCACGTCGGGGTCTTCGGGGGGCGCCAGCGCGAGCCGGATGACAGCTCGGCGCTGCTTTTATTCTTCCGCCGCTAACGAGACCGATCACCGCGGATCTTTAATCAAACTCCACCAGGGTGAAACAGGCCGCACGCGCATGCGTCGCTGTCAGTCAGTCGCTGCTCGCGCTACTCCGGCCCCTCCGGAGGTTGGGGGGGGAGGGGGGGGATCGATGTGCGCTCCTCGCCAAGAACAACGTGCACTCCAACTCCCTCAGTCCCAGGCTGCCAGGGCCGCTGCGACCGTACCTGGGTTCTGACTCTCCATCTCCACGTCTTTGTTTCCTGCAGCATCTAGAAGCAGAAGGTCGGAGAGAGGGAGAGTCAAAAAGAGCCAACAACGAAAAAAAAACAACAAAAAAAACAAACAAAACAACAACATTGTGCTCGGCGCTCAAGCCTGCAGCGCGAGCAACTTGGCATTCCGTATCACCTCGAGCAGCCTTTTCATTTCCACGCCTTTGTGCGACTTTGTCTCTTTCGCTGCAGCATGAGAGCATTGGAGCCACAAAGACGTGCATAAATTAAGAGACGGGGGAAAAAAGTATAAAAAAAAAAAGGAGGGGAAGAGAATGTCACTTCTAAAGCCATACATAATTGACGGGGTTCTTTGTTCGGGTGAAGTCTGTGATAAGGAAACTTTATTTGCTGGAGTGGCGGCGGGGAAGAGGCTGAACTGGAGGGAATACGGAGTTCGGTTTGTGAAAGCAAAACGACAACAAGAGGCTCCGGCCGAGCTGGAAAATAAAATCTCGGAAAAGGCGAATTAATGGCCAGTGAGAGCGACGTTACCTTCGTCACCCTCGTCCTCGTCGCCGGTTTCTTCTTTGTCTGGAGAGAGAAGAAAGAAAAACTGTCACCGAATAGCTGAGAGTAGCATCAGATGGCAAATGGCATCTCAGCATTGTTTTTGTCTTGGTTTTGTTCTTTTGTCCAGTGTTCCAAATTGTAACATTTGGAACATTTGGCAGGGAGTGTAGGCTGTAGAAATCTCAACAGTTTAACATTATACTGATAAAACTCTGTTGTTGGCGGAGAACCGAGAGCCAAGCATGAAACTCCAGCAGGCTGATGGTGCATGAAAATACACTTGTTTAATGTCTTATAAATACACATAAGCAAGTGGCTGATTCTCATTTCGTACATTAGCCAAGGCACAACATTCACACGCTATGACCTCATCGACATGTTGATGGGGAAAAAAAAAAACTACGATTGAGAAGATGCCAAGACAATGTAAGTGCATGCTGTTTATTCATGTTATTTATAGTCAGTTGTTAGTGGAGATAAAGTGAAATTGTTAATTGTTGCAGTAGGTAGCTGAGCGTTTAGCCAAGTTGCCATCGCAACTAAACAAGCCCAACAATCAATGATCCAACTATAGCAATTACATCCTAGTTTGGATTTAATCTCCCAAGCACTATCTGCTTCATTATGATAATGGGGGTTTTCACTAGAACATCAACAATGTTACTCAGTAAACAAAATGGAACTGATGGAGCGTTTATGACCTTTACAATTAATAAGAGCGCATCAAGATTCAGGCCGGTCTTTTGTTTTGCACCCATGTCAGTGGAGACGCACACAATGCGCACACTATTGCAAGCACGCAGGTGTGGCACAAAAGGAGAATCTACCCGACAACCCGCGAGCCATTTTTTCCCTAATGGATGAAAAGGATAAAACCTCCTGAACAACTTTCATCAGCTGAGGAGCATTTCCGAAACTCTGTTGTTACCTTGTTTGGTGGCTGTCACACATTCTAATACATACACACACACACACACACATGCACGCAAGCCACTGACATTTGGGACAAATTGAGCAAATGAAAGCCATGACATCAATAAGAGAACATGCTCGACAATAGCTATTGTGCCGCTTCCATAATTGCTTTTTTTGTAACAAGCTGCAGAGAGAAACCATTTTTTCATATCCGCGCAATTTTGTCCTGCACTCGGAACAATAAAAACGCCAGCCTCTATTAAACGGGGAAAAGGCCAGCTCTACCAGTGCTGCGTGTTTGTCTCAAGTGGGCCCCCGTCCATCACGGCAAACGCTGGTGACACCCCAGAGATGGCAATCCTTTCTGTTAATCATAACTGGCGTTTTGCCACGGAGCCGCGGGGCCCCGGGAGGCTGGAGAGAATGCTTGATTTGAGAGGAGCCGGGTTAGGACCAATCCTCCGTCACCCCGAAGTGTCTCCCCCGCATATTCCTTACGTCTCGTTTGGGAAGCGCGCACTTTCTGCCGCGTGTGTCCGGAGTGGCCCCGAACGACAATTTATCACACACGACAAATGGCTGGATGTAATTTCCTCCCGCCGTTATTTGATCATTTGTGTGTGGCTTATTGGACGGAACAGTATTCAATTTGCGGTGAGGGATGCTGAGGGACAAATTGGGAAGCGCTACACGCACACGCAAAGGACTCAAAAGAAGAAGTCAGACAGCAACAGATCCTATGTAGGGCAGATGTGATTTACAATGGTTACCGCGTTAAGCGCAATTAGAACACTTCCTCGCCTCCAAGTCGACAGGCCGGGGTCGCCAGCGGCAGACAGCAGGGGGCAGCATTGTCACGGCATCGTCCTGAGCTCCCGACTCCTACTGCCTGCCTTGCCGGTGAGTCTGGAGTGTGACACACTTCACACAGAGGGGCTCCAGCCCGAGTCCCCACCCCGCGCCTCGCCTCGCGGTATCACTCCACCCACAAATTCCACTTTGAGAGACACACTGACTAAAAGGCCATTGCGGGCTCTTCCCCGCTCCCGTGCTGAATGAGCAAAAGAGCACCATGGTGTGTATGCATGCGTGTGTGTGTGTGTGTGTGTGTGTTTTTCAGAAATGTTTGCATCTCACATGCACAAATACACACACTTTAATGATTTATTTAACAGGAGATGAAGCGGTACACTATCACTGCGGCATGAACAATTCAGATGCCGACATGCAACCACTGTGTGTGTGTGTGTCTCTTTGTGTGTCCCACTTGCAGACAGAAACGTGAGCAAGTTAACTAGTGCGCGCGTGCACGCACACACACACACACACACTCCCACGCACACGCGGCTTCCTCTCCCGCTGTCTTTGCAGCGGGGATGGGTGGAAGAAAAGATTAGACAAAAAACAAGAAAGGCTTGAAAAATTCAGGAGACAAGTGTAAAATGCCAACAGCTGTTATTCTAAGACCTTTTGCATCCAAAATACATGTGTGTGTGTGTGTGTGTGCGTGCGTTGGAAGTAGGGTTTGCCCCACGATCGGGGGGGGGTCGCTACCCCCCATCACCAACTCTGAGGCTTCCCGTCTGTCTGCGCGCGGTGTTATTAGGCCGTGCCCTCCCGCTGTCTCTCACCATCTCCCTCTTTTCCTCCTTTGCTCTTCTCTCAGCACGCCGGGCAAACGGAGCCCCGGCCAAGGAATCGATGCCTGGCCGGAGGTTCGCATCTAACCGTGCCCTGTGACATCCGCTAATCTCCCTAATACCTGTCTGATATCAAATAATAGACAGCGGTGGGTGGCTGGCCAGGTCAGGTGCGCCCTACAGAGGCTGCGCTCCGCCCCGCCCAGGACCTCTCGCGCTGGGGCTCGGCTCCGAGCCTCGGCTCAGCCTCTCCCGCCCGCTCCTCCCGTCTCCGTCGTCTGTGGCTGCCAGCATTTGCATGCTGTGCTTCTGTTTCATGTGGATTACATCACAGCGTCGCTCATCGCTTTCTCTCTCTCTCTCTCGCACGCGCGCGCGCACACACCCGCACACAAAGTTAATCTGTGACCCTTTTTTTCCCCGCAAATACACTTCTGGGGTTATTTGTAGTCGACGAGGGATTGTGTGTTGGTCTCTTTTGAAGAGGAGTTGATATGCTGCTTATCATATCTGAACAGCTGCCCTGTCGTGCTGGTCTTACAGTTGCTGCAGTGTAGACACTTGTTTCGCATAAAGAAGGCAGATGCAAAAAAGGGGGAATTGACTGGAAATGAGAAAATATCGGAGTGAAACAAAATGCTGGAGGTCCGAGCCGCACACCTCTGTTTGCTGGTGCACTGTTCGCCGTGTTAATCTTAATAGGTTAGCGCTGCAGCGCCTCGACTTGCACTGATCAGACACATGATGATACATTGAAACACGGCGATAAAGACAACAGCTTGTTACGCACGAACCAAACCTGCACTAGGACGTTCATGCCTGTTTTGAAATTGCAACTGGGAGCGTTGCCATTGATAGCTGGTGACACACTTTTTGCCATTGCCACCTATGTGGCGTTTGCCGAGCGTGTGAAGTGGTCATGGTTCCTCGCCTTGATCTCGCAAAGTGGCGGAGCCACAACGTGGCTAACGGGTAGGAATGGGGAAAAAGTCAGGACGGGATTATTTAGAAAGCTGAGATGAAAAAACCCTGTAAATTTCATGTAGTTGTACTGTGATGGCATTTTACACATTGATATATACATACATACAATATTAACTAATTAGCTCAGAAATGTGCAATTTGAGACACAAGCCCCCCCGACAAAAAAAAACCCAAAACCCCAAAACCACAGAATCAATTAATGAACTGCAGTATTTAAAATATCAGGTGATGTGCTTGCTGATAATTGCTCATCAGCTGTATTGTATCCGCTCGGCTATTCTTTAGCTCTGCCGAGGCTAAAGACAACACTTCGCCGCGCTCCGACAAACAGCGGGTGCGCGGGGCCCTGTAATTACCTCCGCTCCGCCAAACCGCCGTATTTATCATGGAAAAACAGTGGAGAGAGCCTTTAATGTTTTCCTTTCATCGGCGGCGCGGCTAAAAGCCCCTCGTGCCTGACCCCCGGAGACGGCGAGCGGGGTGAATCCACTGAGTGGGGTGATAGATCACGCTAAAACATATTGATAGACACACTCTGGCGACAAGATGCAGCGGGTAATTTATTCGGAAAAAGTGCTGCACTTATCGACTGCACGGCGCAGGTGACTCGACTTCCCCACCGCAGGACGCGGAGACCACGCGGCAGCTCTCAGGCTCACAGAGAGGGTAGGAGGCTCTCGGCTGCCTGCCTGCCTGCCTGCTCTCGCAGCCATCTTGACATCTGAGTGTTTCCTATGATTAATCCCTCCTTTGCGCCGAAAATGAACCACATCTAACCTTTAGAACGGCGGCGGCGGCGCAAAAAAAGAAGAAAAAACAGAAGAAAAATCGTTTGATTCCCTTCCTGTGAGAGAGGTTGTCTCAAGGACTGAGTGTTCCCATGCTAGAGAGCTGTGCCAGGCCCTTTTGTGAATGGATTAGTTACTATTAAGCTGGCGGGCCTGATAAATTAGGATTTATAAAGATTATTACAAAATACTTATGCCCTCCTAATGCCGGTGATTGAATTTGTGAATCATATTGAATTACTTGCTGTGGATTACGGCAAGGTATGGCGCGGAGAAAACGTCTCGCTTGCGCTTTTGTTCGGCAACGCCAAACGTATCGACGCCCTTCAAGTGGCTGCGCTATCTCGCCTCGCCTCGCGCTATCGGAGAGAGGATCCGCTTTTTTTTTTCCTCTCTCCCCTCCCAAAGAAAACATCTGCGGCCGCTATCTTCAAAAATACCCCGCAACCTAAAAGCTTGAAGACAAATGGATGGTGTAGGATTTTAATTGCCTGCTAACACCCTCCAGTGGAAGAATCTAATTATCTTTGGTCCATCGTATTGGGGGAAGCCTACAACTGTTTCAATATTACACATCCAAAGGGGCTGAAACTGCAGAATAGCCAGATAATGGCTCCTTAAACAAGTTTGCCTCTAAGAAAACATTCGTTTTAAAGAAGAGCCAGCTTCATCTCATATTCATTTCCCCGAAGAGGGACTTTGACACCAGGGAGCAAAGGATTACTGACCGAAAACGCACTCCATTACTTCATGCGGGAGAAAGAAAAAAAAAAAAAAAAAAAAACGATACAAAAACAAATCGATAAGCTATGTTTCCTCCGCCGCTAAAAAGTGCTGCTCTCGAGAACAACATCTTTTTAAAAAACGCACCTCTGTCGCCGTCCTCGATCTCTTCCTTCGGCGCTGCGGCGTCTGCGAAGACAGAACAAAACAAAAGGTAATAGATGTTTCAAAGATGCAGGAGCAGCAACACTTCCCCGCCGTACTTGTGAATTTTCAGCTGCGAGGTGGGTGACGGCGCGAGCGGCAAAAACGTTGTTGGCAAACTAGCGGTGATTATCCCGACTTGGCCGCCGAGTGGCATAAAGCCCGAGACAAGGCTCTTATTCCGGTCAGGATTTATACCTGCCCAAATTACCCTAGAGGGAGAGCAGGGGGGACCGACGCGAGGCTTTGAGACCAACTCTAGAGCCCGTTGTGGGACAAAAGCGTTATTCCATGTGAGAATAGCAGTTTGTTGGAACCTTTGAATGAGCTACCAGCCTGCGCTGATTCAAACTCTGGCTGATGGAGCAGAATAAAAGGCTGTTCCTTGGCACCGGCACAGAAGCCCATCAAAAACATTGGGAAGAAAAAAAGAAAGACCGAAAAAACCCCCCCCCAAAAAAAAACAGAGCCAGATCGGGGGCAGGGCTGGCATGACAATACAACAGAGGAAAGAATTATCGAGGGTTATTTCAGTTGGCGTGATACGGTCTGGCGCTGCGTTATTATGCAGTACGCGGTGTAAAATAGCTGGTGAACAACCCAAACCACAGTTGACGCGATTGCTCGGGCGCTGAAAACAGGACAAAACGTCAAATGTCCTTCCTCTCAGCCAAGTCTTTATGAACCCGCTGTCATGTGCACATTGTTACAGTGGAATACCACATTTTATAGCGCGGTGTATAAAAGAGGCCTTTTTATGTGGAGCCCCAAATGGAGTTTCATTGAAAACACAGATGCGTGTAATTGGTAAATCACGGGGGGTTGACTTTGAGAGGAGAAACATTTTGATAGCACCCTGGGTTCTGGGTCAGCTGTAATCGAAACAGTTCCCCCCACTCTCAGACCGCAACACCTAACTTCTGGGTGAACTGTGCGCTCGATCGTGACGTATGACGTATCGCTGGGCAGAAACCGCAGCCAAAGACGTGGCAGTTCGCTTTAGGAACCGTCGGGGTCTTTCAACCGCTTGCCGCCTTTGTTACAGCAGCCGCGCAGCTCGGATTTCACCTCCTCGAAATCTCATTCAGGCCATCTTGCCAACTTTCAAAAAAAAAAAGCATCGGCCTTAATTTACTGTGGGTTCTATAACGGGCCGGCTTCCTTGAGCTGTGATGAAATCAGGAAGCAACTGTTGCTGGCTGCCCTTCAAAAGCCCCAGAAGAAGACAAAGGAGGGAAACTGAAAACAACTACCACGGGCCGGGGGTTTTATCATGGTTGCCGGCAAGTGGACGTGAAAGGCATCTACAGGCGTCTCACGGTCAGACACAAATACGTTGCAGCCAACATTGATGCTGATTCATGTTTTCTGATGACTCACTTGATCTCGCATCTTTCTTAAAGCAGCTATGAGGTTGAATATGGATGCCTCTTAACCAGTAAATTTAAGGGCTGACTATTCAAAACATTTGTTCGTTGCCTTATCTAACGATGAACATGAAAAACTGCATACACATGGACTGGAATAACACATTTCAATTCAAGGAGTTCCTTTGAAATGTTGCCATCCTGGCCTTCTAGAGGGAAAAAAAAAGAAACAACCAAACAAACAGGGGGTTCTGCACGCTTCTGATGGTGGGAAAAATTTTCACATTACTCCAGAGTCCTGACTGCCAGAAGGCTGCGTCACCTAGCAGGACACTGCATGTGGCTTCAATTGCCCGTCTGAACCAGCCACTGGCCTGAGCTTGAATGTGATTGACAGAACACTTGTCCCATTATCTTCCCTCCACTTTAGGAATGCGTTCAGTGGTCTCTCTGTCAGACGGATGCAGAATCCCATTTAGCCTGTCAGGTTCCTGTTACTGTAACCACATTTTATTTAAAAACAAACAAATGGACAAACCAAAAATTAGCTCATTGTCCAGCTATGCGCTAGCCGCTCCGCCACTGTACCTGCTACTCAAACAATGCACACATTCACAGGAGGTTTTCCGTTTGAGCCATTGCTTATTCAGGACGTCAGCCCACAGACAAATGTCAATAGTTGATCCCGATAAGCAGTATCTGGGAGTTTCAGGCCGCGTGCCAAGATGCTGCGCCGATAAAAGCATTATGCACTGACAGTCGCGTTTTCATGCTATCGTCCGGCGCGCCAAGGAGCTTCTCTTCCACTCTCCCTTCTGTTTTTTTTATTTTTATTTTTTTTTTAAAACTGGCTCTCAGTGGTCTAAAGGCATTATGTCCGTAAGCCGGATGAATAGGAACGGTGTTGGGGAATTAGCAGCGGAAATAAGCTCTTGTAATGTAATGCACCTGACACCGAGTATTTTTTAACCGCGAGTGTGTCAGGCCCGGGACTCAACTTGTCACCAGACGAGTAAACATTCAATTTCTCCCGCTGCATAAAACCCGGCGAGTCGCTGTCATGTAGGGGAGCTACGCCACTCACTCAGCCACAGTGTGCTTTAATGGAGGTGTTAAGGTGAAAAGGCAACCATGAAATATTCTGTCACTCACCTCCCTGCGGCTGCTCCCCTGTAACCTCCATGTCATTGTCTGGTTGGAGGGCGGGGGGGAGCGTGTCAAAGCGTGATATTTCTCGTACAATGACGTACAGTGGGGAGATTTATGGCAACTTTACAGTTTGACAGCGACGTCACTGCACTGCGTGTTTTGATGCATTTTAATCCCACTTGAACCGTCCATGCAATCAGGCTAAAACTAGTGATGATCAATGCCACTGATTTTCTTTCCAATCCGATTCACCAATACCGATACTTTGTGCAGATACCTAATGAGTAAAGTAAAGTACAAAATCACAGGAACAAACAAATGATGGGACTACTCTGCTGTCTGAATCCTATTTAGATTCAACAATGTATAGTCTCTCCAAATACCCTACACTAAAGGTATACAAATACTTTTAGAATACTAAGTCACTCAAATTGAAGTTGCGAGAAAAAAACATTTTTAGAACATTTCTTTATATCCTGCTTTTCTAGTATATGCTATTTAAACATCACCATGGCTGTTTTATTGCAATTGCTCTGTATAATTTAATGACACCTAGTCTATGCAATCAATTTTGTCACTTATTTCATAACCATTTTTATTCATTTGAACAATTTTAACAGCTGTTAGCACATTTTCTCCCTGTGTACCTGGGTAGTTCCTGCCTGCAGTGCTGAAGGACTCCATCAGAGACGTCTGTTTCGCCCCACACACTGTGCCCAGCATGCCACAGTTAGTTCTTAAGCATTACACACTTAGCCAGGCAGAAGAAAAAGTAGTTCCCATCGTCTTCGTATCATTTTGACAAGATTTGATAATTTAGCGACTTCCCACTTTGATCCTGTTAGTGTTACACATTACCAACAAATGACTGAAGAATCAAAAGTATAAATATTTTGATTTGAGAGTCGATTTCAGAGCATAAGCAAAAAAAGTCTAGTAAAGGATCATCAGAAAAATCGATATTTTAATATCGATCCTCTCATCGCTAGCTAAAACCTTTCGGTCACACAATGCAGTTGAAACCCGAGCTACGCGCCACCTATCCCCAATCGCTTCCCAAACGCCGGCTGTTCGTCGCCTCCTTCGACACCAGCTGCCACGCTCAGGCCCTCTCGGAAAGTGTTCACAGCCTCCCTTAATTCCTCCCACTAGACGGCCTTGGATCTCGCAAGTTATTACACCAAATTACGGTGTGTGTTGGCGGCGATTTCGGGGAGGGAGGTCACATTCGTGAGACATTCCTTTTCAATTAAAGCCACACGGGCTAGGCTCAAAAGGAACGGGGGAAAAAAAAATATCCTCCCGTTTCTTTAAATGACAGGCACGGCAGACTCGGGGAGACAACTGTGTGCCTGGAGAGAAAAAAAAAAAGCCGAAGAAATCCCTTTGGTTTTCACTTCTTTCTTCTATCTTTTTTACTCTCTACCCCATCACACCAGACGGAGTAAGTGAACTTGAACTTGTTTTAGGTGGATGAGTTGCGCTGCACAGCGGGGGATGAGACGGAGGCGTCAGATGCTGTTATGATGAAGAAGCGCAAGATGCTTGCTCACAGCTTCCATCATACAAACACACAACATGCGCTCCCTTGTGTGCCTGGGGAATCTTTTGAGCCGCTCCCCGTCCCACAACCACCACCACCACCACTGCCTCCCCCTCCCCTCTCCCCTTTCGAGTCGCAGGTCACATTGCATGCAAGCGTGCGACTGGTGGAATGAGCGAGTCGCAGTTAACAAGCAGAGGCGAGCGCTCGCTTTGATGAAAGCCTGTAGTAATTTGTTCTGCGGGAGGGCAGAACGCGAGCGCTCCCCGCGGTCCCGCTGACAGACTTTTTCTCTCGTGAAACTCGGAATCCGAAAGGTACGGCGCATTGATCGGACCCCGCTCGGGCCAAACAGAGGGCGGACGCTCCGGCGTGACGGCGGCGCAAGAGAGGGAGAAATAGTGGGCCGGGCTCCACTCGGCTGTTGGGAGATAGCGGAGGCTATTTTTTTTTTCTCGAGCGAGCAGCTAAATGAACGTTGAAAACAATAGAAACTCACTGGCCGCTTCATTTGGGACACATTGCTTGAAACGGATACATGATAAACACACACACGCACACGCACGCACGCACGCACGCACGCACGCAAAACGAGACTTCCGATTGGCTCCTGTAAAACGAGGCTTCCTCTTGGTTAGCACAAAACAAGGCCTCCTATTGGTCAGTGCTAAACAAGGCTTCCTAATGGTTTGCACAAAACAAGGCTTCCTATTGGTCAGCACAAAACAAGGCCTCCTATTGGTCAGTGCTAAACAAGGCTTCCTATTGGTCAGCACAAAACGAGGCTTCCTATTGGTTAGCACAAAACAAGGCCTCCTATTGGTCAGTGCTAAACAAGGCTTCCTATTGGTCAGCACAAAACAAGGCTTCCTATTGGTCAGTGCTAAACGAGGCTTGAGTTGGAGACTGGGGTTCAATTCCCCACACAGGCAATTTTAGTCAGTACAAATCGAGGTTTGGTCAGTGAAAATTGAGCCTTCCTATTGGCTTGTACAAATTGAGGCTTCCTGTTGGCTCATATAAAACAAGAATTCCTACTGCTCAATGCAAATGGAGGATTTCAATTGGCTCTATATGGTTCTATATGCTCCAAGGTTATAAGTGTTGTGTGTTCAGAGATGCTATTATGCAGAACCACTGACTTCATGAGTTTCTTCTTTGGTCTCTCACCAGTCTGCACATTCTGACCTCTGACCCCTGACATCAACAATGCTTTCTTCACCAAACAATGAGCACTCCCCTTTATTGGTACTATTCTTTGTGAGCCCGAGAGATGCTGCTGTAAAGGTGCTTTAAAGATATAAATACTGAAAATGAATTTCTTTGAGAAACTCTTCCTTCACCATGTTTTAGACATGTGCACCACGTGTACATGTCTAAAAGCACAGAGTTTCTGCAATGTGATGCCTGATTAGCTATTTGTGTTGAAAAGCAACTGAACATTATACCTTGTAAAGTGAATGTAAATACAGATTTCAAGATAATCAAACAAAGAAATCTTCCTAAATGTGTTAATGATCTTAATCTAACAACTATGATGAAACAATGAAAAACAGTCTCTTTATATGCAATTACTGCTGCTTATTTGCTGGCTGCTCCCTCAAGCAGTCCGTCTGGGTATTCTGCAGAGCATTCCCACTTTCCATCTTGTGGCTAATCTTTTTTCCACAGAGTTGCATGGATGGATGGCGAGGTTAAAACTGTATAACAGCCAAACATGTTTTGAACCCTCTAAAAGATCCATCTCTTGTAAAGGCACCAACCCAGTGCTGGGAAATTCATACATTTTCTCCATGGCTGAGATTTATGCACAAACTCGGGCACAGCTGAAGAAATGATGAACCCTTATTTCTGCTAAAGCTGACTAGTACTCTGTGCTTTCTGTAAATCCCATCACTATGGTTTCACCAATTCTCAGCCCTAAGCGATAGCCTCGCGGAACCAACACAAACTTCATTTTCACCCCTCGCGGGGTTCCCATTCCCTGGCCGCAAATTACATGTGTGCGATAGAGGCCTGTGGATTGCACAGCTTTTATTTTCCCTTCGCGGTGAAAGGTTTAAATGGAATACTCCCATTTTGGATATTTGGACGCGTGGCCGGGTAAAAATTGAGAGTGTATTAAGGGCCATGTAAATAAAGCGTCGATTGGAGAGTTGGCCGAGCGGCTTGGCCGGGATGCGGCGGCCCTGTGCACTTCTGCAGGTCGCGTTAATATTGTCAGCACTGTGTCTGATTGAGGGAAAGACGAGACGGAGCCCAGCTTGTGGGCAGCCACCCGCATCATATTAGTGGTGGAGTGTACCCAGAATCAATTTCAACATGCTTTTACTCTCTACAACCACAGCTGCCTGACTGCTTCCACGCTCACAAATAATGAGTGCCAAGGCGAGCATGTGGTCAATCATGATCTATGAAGCATTCCCTAAGCCTAACGAGTCATGCCACGTGCTTAATCACATTGATTATTCTTTGAAGGTGAATCAATTAATGGCTATATTTAATCTAGCTCTAAACCCCCCCCCCAAAAAAAAACCAAAATAGAGCTTGAGGTAAAAATACAAATGTAGATCGTTGCTGGATCTTTGCAGGACTTTGACGCTGCCTTTGATATAAGCCGAGTATAAACTAACCAATGAGATGATTTTGGGGATGGGATGATTCTGATTTACCCCATTGTTTGTGTATTAGCCGGACTGAAATGCTGGCCCAGTTGCAAACTGTAAACAAATGAACACAATAAGCGCACACAGTAGGACATGCCCATATTTGTTTTTGTTTTTTTTAGCACGTATGGAGCGTATGTCTTATTGTCGTCTTAGCTTCAGGTCTGGAGAAATATAGTGCAATCCGATTGGTCAGCTAAGCCACAAGCCATGCAGAAAGATCCCGCCAGCCTCCACAATCTCTTGCATGTTGCATTTTTTACATCCTGACTCAAAAATTGATTAGACATTTAATTAATCAGAGCACGTCAGTCTAGCTCTGAGTAGAGTTGCGTGCACAAGAATAGCGCTCAGAGAGTCAAATCCAAGATGTAAATAACCTTAAACCTGAAATAATGAAGTGCGCTGTGTATTTACACTCTCAAGGCTTCATCTAGCTGTGTGATCCCAAGCATAATAATGTCAGAAATATGCAAACACAATGACTCAGAGTTGCTGAGATATTTTCTCGCAACACTAAAGTTACTGTTATAAGACCTTTTTTTCCCCCCGCGTTGTGTGTACTTTACTATTTGTGTGTGCTTTAAGAGGCCTCTTGACAACAACGTCTCAACAACTGAAGTGCTCCTTCAGCCGGAGCCACAGTGTATAAAAAGTCTTTTGTTTGTTAGAACTCGGCAATCATTACTCATTAAGGGCCGGCTCTTCAGCACCGGAGAACGGGTGCGTAAAAATTCCGCAGCAAAATAAAAAAGATCTGCAGTCATTTATTTTATTATGCTGGCTGCAGCTATGCTGCTTCTCATGCATGTATTTTTGTATCGTGGCCGTTGTGTCTGCATACAGGTGTGGCTTGGAATCTGCCAGAAAAAGAGCTACGGCTTCTTCCCTTTTTTTTCTTTTTTTTTTTAGCCTCCTTCCTCTTCTTCAGAGATGAAACCGTCTCTTGGCTCCCTCACAGTGACAGCTTGTGGGAAATGCACATTGTAATAAAGCAATTTCCTGTATGCAAATGGCCTGTTTACACGTTCCTGCTCCAGTCATTGTCAGTTGACAGATTGCTCGAGTATGAGAAACACAGCCATAGGATGAAAAATGAGAATAGTGGGACTTCAATAATGCCGAAAAAAAAATCTATTGTGTGCAGCCTCAGCCGGAGAAACGGTTGAAACTGATGTCAAAGAGCATCCCGACACAAACGCACGCGCGCGCACACATTGTAGGTAGAAGAAGAAATGAGGGATACTCTTCAGAGCAGCACCGTTATGGCTCGCTGATGGAAGAGGAGGTGGAGGCGCCCCCCCCCCCTGCATAATGGAGGAGGCGTCCTCGCGCGTAGTGACAAAAGAATATGTGCGAGTGGACAGATGAAGCATCGGGCACTTAGGCGTGAAAACAAGGGAAGCCGCAAGTGGGACGGGCGAGCGAGAGAGAGAGAGAGAGAGAGAGAGAGAGAGAGAGAGAGAGAGAGAGAGAGAGAGAGAGAGAGAGGAGAGTTGGAATGCGGAGCAGCAGCTGGGGTGGTGAAAGGGAGAGACGGAGCAGCGAGGGTGCCAGGGTGAAGAGAGATCCGGAGCGCCTTTCAGCCAGATACTGTGTGATCTACCTGCCCGTCTGCCTCCGCCGGCGGGGATGATGGGGATGTTCTGAAAGCGGCGGAGCACACCTGCCGAGCTAATTCCCAGCCGCCGCCGCCTCCTCCTCGCCGCAGCTTCCCGGGGCACGGGCGGCTAAGTACGAGGCTTTTGACGTGGCGGGGCGACGCGTTGCCTAACGTGGCGCAATCACGCCAATCAGCGCTTCTCCCTTTAAAGCGTGTTTCAGAAAACTGACATTTAAGAAAAAAAAAATACACACACGCACACACACAAACGCCCACGTGCGCCGGTGCAGCCCCTGCTGAATAAAACATTCAAATTCAGCACCTTGTCGTAAAACGTCTCATCGGTAATCACAGCGGTGGCAATCATGTTATCTTTGTGTTTTCTCTGAGTGGAACAGTTTTTTTTTTTTGCTGGGGGGAGGGAAAGTGTGGTAGCGCTGTGAAGAAAAAGCTGTTTGGGCCTAAAAGGATTTTCTGTTCCATACCTGGCAGGAAATTGCTGGCAGTGACCCCGACTGCAAATGTCAGATTTATTAGTAAATTAGTCTTTGATAAAATTTGCACTCTCTGGATATCAAAGGTATCTGACAGCTGAGGCACTTCTGAGGTAAAACTCGCATCATTCCTGCATCAAAATTAATATTTCATCCAAAGCTGACCCCTGGTTCGCTCATTAGCGGCCAGTGAGCTCACTGTGCGAAACTTTTTCTGCCTGTTATTATTATTTTTTTTTTAAAAGACTGCGTGCTCAGGTTCCTGGCGAAGGCGTTTATCCAGCGACGGCGCTCGGAAGCGGCGAGAGCGACAACCGGAGAACAACAGCTTCCAGATCCCCGTCTCGCGGCGCTAATATGACGAGGCGGCCGCTGGGTAGCGTAAGGGCCCGGCGATGTAATTAAGGTCTGTCCCCAGAATGTAATCTTTCAGCGAGGAGCCCGGGCAGGCTGCGGGACAGATGACGGGAGCTCAGGGGGAACAAAACACGGCTCCGTCTGGGAGCGGCGAGATGAAGGCCTGAGAGCCGCTATTCCACTGGGGGAGGTGGGGAGGATGGAGGAACGAGGTGAAAGGGAGGTAATGCCAGGCTGGTGAAGCCCGCCTGCCTCTTTCAGCTCCCCAGCTATTAAGCGCAATCCTCCGTGGAGCCCCAATCAGAGCCGGTGACTGCTCCTGGCCCCCCGAAACGAAAAAAAAAAAAGAGGAAAGAAATAGGAGGAGAAAAATATGAAGGCTTGAAAGAGGAAAGGGAATTGAAAGGACAGAGAGGGAGTGAGGGGGAGACGACGCGTAATGGATGTTTGTTTACTTCCCTCAAAACCGGGAGGAGTAACCAAGAACAATCAGCGGTTGCTATGCATCCCTGAATTTTTTACTTCCTGCGGGAGGCATTTAGTGAGAAGGGCCATTATTACAGTCAATCAAGTCTGACATTAAAGTCTCATCAGAATATTAGCGCTTTTGGAAAATATCAGCCTGCTCTTTTTTTTCTTTTTAAGCTGTCAAAATGTTAACAACTCCGATCATCTGGAAAAAACCCATTAATAACAAAAAAAAAATCCAACACTGCTGTTAATCTCCCGAGTGGCGACGGCCTTATTTTCATTTTTTGCTGTCTTCCAAGTCTGACTCGTCCTTGTTATTAGCTCTCCAAAAATAACAAAAAAACAAGGTATCTCGTCTTTGCAGATGTTCCATGCTGTACGCCCACTGGCAAAAGCTGCACGGGTTCTGCACAGATGGTCGATTAGGTAGGTGGTAAAACCACGTAGTCGGCAAAAAATCTTTGAGTGGAGACCTTGAAATCACGCGGCATATTAATCATTCAACAATCCATTAGCGAGATCGAATGGGAGGGAGAAAAAAAAAATCAATGGGCAATAGATGAAATGCAAAGATACAGGATAAATGATGATGCAGTTGGGTCCGTCGGGGTAACACACACACACACACACACACACACACACACACACACACACACACACACCTACCTTGAAACATGACCGACATTTTCTTCTTGTAGATGACGAAGTCGGTCTCGAGGAAGACGCAGAAAATGACGCGGGTGATCTGCGTGGAGAGAAAAAGCAGAGGGAGGAAAGTGTGAGGAGAGTCGGCGTGAATTCGAGCGGACGGGTCGAGTTGTGGCGTCGGAGACGAGCGTCAGCGGAGGACGGTCGTTTAAAACCGCGGCGAGTTATCATCACAGTCGAGACCACCGGCCCGCCCCGGACGCCTCAGGCATCTTTTTGGGACTATTACAGCACATTGCTTCAGAATAAGCGTTATTGAATGTGAGTCCAGCGTCTCGCCTCGGCGTGGCGGAGCGCGACGGTTAACGTGAGTGATGGTGAATACGCTCGTCGAAAATTGAAACTGCAAGAGGTTCTTCTCTCCCGCTCATAAAGTCCTAATTAAATATTGAAAAAGCAAACGGCCGACATCGCCGCAAGACAATCAGTTTTGTCTTGGATTTCTGTTTTTATGGCCGCGCGGTCACGACACATTGGGTTCAGTCAACGGCGACGCTGATACGGCGGCGTCAAAGTTAGGCGCGAATCGTGCGCGCAAATTTTTCGGGAAAAAAGAATTTGGTTCCCAACAGCCATGGAAACAGACAAGAAAAAGATCCGTTGTCCTCCGCAGTCCGCCTGAAAAATACTCGATACAATTAGACGAAGGGGAAAACCTGGTGACATTTCAAGGCTCTTTGCACATCATAACCTTAATGGCGTGATGGATGGCGCGCAGCTCTTCCGCAAAAGCTCGCTGGGACATTTTTTTCTATTGAGAGCGATGACTTCAAACTTTGCCGCAACTCATCACGCCGCGGCGTTTCTCGGGGGAAGTGGGGGAATAGATCGAATGCCGGAAGTGCCCCCCCTCCCCCAGGTGGTTATTTAACTCGCAAAACAACAATACAGATCGATGCGGAATCAGGGCGGCCGGTGCGAAAGTTGCCTCCTCTGCCGCCGACCAAATCATGAGGCCGCCAACAGAAGGTGGCGGAGAAGGTCATCTTTTCATTCGACTTCCACATTCTCCACGCGGTGGAGGGTGGGTGCAGGGGCTCCGATGAGCAGGCAGGCATCAGTCATAGCCGTGGCATTATGTGCCGGCGGCGGCGTATAATCGCCCGTCTGAATGACGGCAATTTTACACAACAGCCATAATGGCAGCTATTCACCTTCTACCTTTGAAAAAGTAAAGAGTTGCGTGCAAGTGAAAGGAGCTCGGCGGCTCCAGGAAGGTTTTTCCTCCAGCCGCTGCCTCAAAGAAGAGACCCGCCTTCCGGTAGCTCTGACAGACTCGACGCCCATTAATAGTTTATGATCCCCGACTTTGGAGTAAATGTTAGGCGCCGCAGCCATGATGGTAACATTTTATTTTGCTGGATGTCAGGGGAAGGGGGGGGGCTTGTTCATAAAATGTAGACTCAGCCTCTTAACCTCTCAGCCGACCCCCACCGACAAAGAGAGACGGAAGAAAGCCAAAGTTGCCTTTGAAGTCGTCGGCTGGCTGACAAACAGATTGTGAATAAAGCGATAATACACCCAGATAGCGCGGCGTACCGCCGGGCGCTGGAAGGCCACAGGACGGCAGCTCCCCAGGAATTTCCATTAGTCTTTCTCGGAGCTCAATTCCTTAACTGACGGCACGCTGCGAAACTGGATAAATCAAGTATTCATGCGCCGAAAGACACAGAGGCGCTGGCGGCGAGCACATGTGGACGCACGCAGAGACGCCGCTGATGTCGATTACATCAGCCGTGTGTTTTGTTTGCCTGATAGGAACAGGAATAGCTCTTTGATTTTTCCGTTTTTTTTTTCTTTTCGTTTTCACCCTGCTGTAGAGCACAACTGGAACTGATGTATCCACTCCGTCCAGGCATCCCGTATGAAAAAACACCCCCAAAAAACACACACATCTGCTTCTTTTTCAGGAAAAAAAAAGCCGCGCTTGCGTGCGTCTTTGTCTTTTCCCAGTGCGTTTTCATGCACACGTGTGGGAGCAAAGGGCAAGTAAAACATTTTTTTTTGCAAAAACAAGCTGGCAACGCCGAACACTGCTGCACCTGACGGCAGCCCTTGCACTCCAGGGTGTGAATGGACGCTTGCCTCCGTTTTGCATCACTCTTTTTCTTTTGCAGAATCGCCTTTTGTTGTCATTGTAATGCAGCTCACAATGAAATTAAAGAGCACTCATCCCCTTTTTTTGTGGTAAACAGCACTAGAGGGAAGTACAATAGCAACAATCTCTCCTCAACCTACTCATCTAATTAACTGTTTGGCAAGAGCTTTTGTATTTTTTTTGTTCTCATATTTCCATATGGTCACAAAGAGACATGTAATATAATATATACACTGAGGTCTGGCAAAATGAAAAAGGAGAACGTTTTGAGTTTTGTGAGCCCATGTTGAAGAGACGTTGTGAACTTAGGCAGAGAAGTGGAGAGCACGGAACTGGCAGCACTTCAGAGTCCGTCGCTGAGAGGGATTCAAACGCGGTTGTCATTGTTAGCAGGTGCTCGCTGGCTCTCCTCCCCATTTTCACAATTAGCCATTAGGTTGTTTCACATGCGGGTCAATCCGCACAACAGCTACTTCTGACCAAAGCATTTTTGATTGGATGAGAGGCAACCCACGAGCACCGAAGTGAACGATAACAGCTGCGGGTCTTCAAACTCTTTGTCGCGGTAACACTCCACCCGACGGGCGTTCAAATCACTTATTCGCGCAAAATGAAGCGTGCGGTTCGCCGTGTTCAGCCTTAGTGATCCGATCGCCCGGAGACACGGTAGGCAGCCAAAACTACACCACTGCTCCCAACTTCGGAATGAAAACTAACACGGAGTTCTAAAAAGGAGCTAAATAAAGGAGGAGTCCTGTGATAAAAATTAAATGGGAAAAAAAAAAATCAGTGGAAAGGAAAACGCTGTGATCTATTTTTGGAGACACAAAGGGTGTTGTGGCTGTATCAGTTGAAGCAGGCTGAGGTTGGAACTGGCAGGCAGGAGGCCCAGAGGAAGAGCAAAGAGGAGATTTGTGGATTCGGTGACAGGCAGACATGGAGTTAGTTGTTGTGAGAGAAGAGGATGCAGAGGACAGGGTTAGAGGAGGCTGCCCGGAGGAGGAGAAGAAGAAGGAGAAGAAGCTCTTTTTTTATTAATCTCCCATAATCTCTCTTTATTTGCCGATGTCTGCTAGGCCCCAGTGTGCCACGCGGTTTTATAAAAGCAACATCATATCTGAGCTCGTGCTGTCAAACCGGATGTCGTTCCGCCTTCAGCTCTTCGCAGGCCAGCGCCTGCAACCACATCGCGCCTGTGATGATAATCAGCATAACACCACCGACGCTGAACCTGCTTAATGAAAGCCCTGACAATTCAGAGTTAGTTATCACAAAAAGCACTCCTGTGTTATATTTTTACAAGTGTGGTTTTTATGTCAAACAGCAACAGTGATGGTTTCACTGGATTATTAGGACCTTGCAAATAAATAGTCTCAGTTTTGATGTGAGTTTGCACACAGTAAAAAAAAAAAGAGAAAGCAGCCCTTTAGATCATGTTATAACATCTTACAGGCCCTTTTAAGGGGCTACACATGACATTACCATCAGTTTTTGTGTTTCTGTTGCTCTGTGTCGACATTTCGCAGAGAGCTAAGCCAATCTGTTTAATGCTACAGATAAGAAACACATTGCGCCGTCTTTGACAGATATCGGCCCGACTCGGATGCCAAATCAAAAAAAAATGAAGAAGTAGAGGCGCAGAGTATTGGAATTCATCCCACAGTATCCAAATGCAGACTGTCAGCCTTGGCATCTTTGCAATACGAGATAAATCAAATACAACAGAGGCCGATCCTCCTTTTTTTTTGTTTATCCAGGCAAATTCAATTGGAATGAACCTCAAACAGCATGTTCTCGCAGATTCCACCGGAGGCAGTCTGTCTCCGACATGCACTCATACATTACTCAGCAGTCTACCAGGAAGGTGCCATAAATATTGGAAATATTTTCTTTCCCATAAAAAAAAAACATGAATCAAACCTCAAACCACATATCAATATAATAGCCTGATGAAACATATCATTTGACATATTAAATCGCATGCAAGCAGCAATTTAGGGGTTGCAATCTGTGGAGCATCCCGAGTAACTCTAGTAGATCGAGCGAAAGGTTTGAAAAAGAAATGGAAAGAAATATTTTGGAAGCGCTCAAAATGCCAGAGAGAAGTGCAGCGGGGGACTCGGCGGGGACGGGACGTCTCTGCACAAACTGGAAACACAACTGGAGCCGCTGTGCGGTGTTAAGTCGTGTTGCTCAGCGTGGCGGGTTGGTGTGGCATTGTGAAGTGCCGCACCGTGAGGCAGGTTCAACAACTCCAGCAGGGTTGACTTTCAGGCCCAGCTGTCGACGCATCTCCACGGCTGGACCAATAGGGAGCGTCGATGGAAATGACGAACGGGAAGGTTTCCAGGTCAGGATTTGCTGTGAAAGCAGCCATTTGGTATTGAGGGAAATATGGAATCTACAACCCGCCACATACTTAAGGACAATCCGGGGAATTCCGCATGTTATGGGGCAGGATAAAAACTAACGCCTGCATTAAATGACTCTGTGCCCCTTCAGTGGGGGTGTATTAAATAACCTTCATCATTCGCTGCCCTGACATAACCCTAAACCTACTGTGTGTACTCTGGTATGGCAAGGCCACACTGAAATAGCTATTGGAATTCATGCGCGCCGCGTCCTCTGAGCGAAAGAGAAAAGAGTCACTCGGGTCGGACAGATGTGACGCAGTCGTTTCTTTGCTGGGATTGAATCCGGTGACACGTGAATATAAACGTCTGGCAAAGGGTCAGGGGTACGCGGCTTTCAAATGAAACTGAATGGAATGAGTTCCCCCTAAAGCGCGCTATAATGTCCGACAGAGTGTTTATAGCATACCATGCTATTTTCTTCTCTCAATCACTTTCTTAACAAGGTCATTGAAATCACAAGCCCAGAATCATGAAACCACCGCTCAGTGCTCTGGGTTGCTGACAGCTTGTATTGAAAAGTGGTCTGTGACGCCTAAGGAAAAAGGTCATGTGACCAGTTAAATTGACATTTTTGTTGTTGTTGGCTTTTGTCAAAATATACTGTATCAGATTCATCACAGTTATATGCTTCCACTGAAATACCCAGCATTCATGGTATAATCGCACTTTAGCTTTCATCTTTTTCATAAATTCCACCAAAGAGATGAAAAGCGATTCTGTGAAATTGTATTCATTAACGTCATGAATTCACTAATTTTCCTGAAAACCATTTGAATTGTGAGCATTAGTAATTACAACACAATATAGTCTTCCAATTTCCATCGAAGAGGTATTTACATAAATAGTAAAAAAAAAAAAAAAAGCACTTAAGACTTCACTTTGTCAAACAAGCACGCTGTTATGATCTTGTAATGAAGTGTGTGTGTGTGTGTCTTTGTTAAGTGTGCGCCCCGTAGCTGCCAAGGTTGGAAAAGTTAATGGAAGACTAATTAGAAAGGGTGGGATCGTGGCACGCCAGCACGTCTAGTCATTACTCATCCCTGATTGGAGGACCTTTGCCAAAAGGTGAGCACAATACGACGTCCTCCCCTGGCTGGATATCGGGAGGGATTGGGACCCTTGATGGAAACACGTTCTTTACAATAAGGAGCAGGAAGGTGTAGCAGCCTTGACCCGGTGCCCGCCGAGTGTGACGGGATTGAAAAAACAAAAACAAGAAAACTCAGCAGCAGTTCACTTTAATAAACTCAACGTTGAGGAGAATTAAATTATTTCCTGGAGAATTAAATTACAGGAAAGGCTGTTTAAATCAAAAAACGCATTTTGACACACTCACTAATTAAATCTGAAAATCCCTTTGCACAAATACAATTTTTAAGGCTGCTGGGCTGACTTGTCAATGACTGGGCTGATGTTTTTACTCGGAGCGGCCGCATTCACGAAAAAACCAAACGCTGCCGCCGCAACATAAAACACTTGACGACAAAGGTTAACCATCCCATTTCAATTATTTCGCCCAAACCTTGCTCACTCACATTAATCATCTCGCAAACCAGCAGCTACTCAGTGCAACCGAGTGCTGAATACATGATAAGATGGGACTAATTAAAATGAAAATACCAGACACGCAAGCTCGGCTGTAATGTGTTTGCATTTTGCGACCAAACAAGAGAAAAAAAACGAGATTTCGCCTCCTCCACTGTGCACCTGATCCATGCGCCCCGTTTCATGAACTACTGTATGCGATTTGTAATTTTGGGCGCGATCTCCGGCTCGCCGTTCTGGTGAGGTTGCAGCCCAGACTCCAACTGGCTGGCTAACAGATGAGCTGTCATAGCTGGCCACCCATGCCCATAATTAAATTGGGGGCTCTGCCAGCAGGATCTGACGCGCACGCAACGACGCGCCCGCGCGCTCTTATACTACTCGCATTTCCGTCCTGATCCTGTCAGGGACAATAACAGCGACCGCTTGCCCAGGCATGTCTGCTCCAGCTGGAGTGCAAAAAAAAAAACCCAAAAAAAACAAGCCCCTCGGGGACGTCTGTTGACGTCTGCGAGTCCGACCGCTGCCTCTTTGTCGCCCCCGGGTGGCCGGATGGACGACGGTGACAGGAGACTAATGCGCGACATTAATATTTGCTGATAAACCTCGGCTCATCCCCCGCCCCCAGTGTTCAAGGTCGCAGTGGGCGGACCCTGACGCGCTCGGTGATAAGTACCCACAGTAGGACACCGATCCATCACCACCACGACTCGCCATAATCAACCCATATCACGCGTGCGACACCCAGACGCGCAGCGCGAGCCAAACACATTTGTTTGCGTCGCTTTTATTTGTTTCCGAGGCTTCTCGGAAATACACGTGCCAAAGATCGAAGAATTCCCGGCGAGTTATTCCCGGGACGAAAATACCTCCAACCAGGACAGATGCGCCGACGCTCCACTAACCGCATCATCAGAGAGCATCGCGAGGAAGCGCTCGCCTCCTTTTTTTTCCCCCCGGATTGGATGGAGAGTTCGCTCGGAGGCAGGCGGAGCGTAAACCAGGGGCCGTCATCGCTGCTGTGATTACGCACACCTGTGCCCTCTCCTTCGCCCCGCTAGCAAAAACTGAAGAAAAACTTCGCCAGCGTCTCGGAAGCTAGCTCGGACACGCGGCGCAGCCCGCAACACCTCTGTGACAGCAACACGACTTGACTGCCACTCCTCGCCTTTCGCTAGCGGGAAGGATTACGCTGAAGGCTGACGGCGGACTGGGCGCAGTCTCCCCGGGCGGAGCTCCGAGCGCCTCCCGCGTTTGACTCTGATTGACCCCCGTCTGACGGGAGAGAAAAAAAGAAGAAGGAGAGCGCAGCGGCTCCACCCGCGGCGAGCCGGTGAATTATCATTTCAAAAGAAGTGCCCTGAAAAGGTTACCCCTTTGAACAAAATGCCTCCATCCATACATCAAAGGAGAAGCCCGGCTGACATGGTGCTCTCCGGAAAAAAAAGAAAAGAAAAAAAGACGCGTCGTTACGCCCGCAACTCGGCGAAATAGTGCTGAGGTCTAAATTCTCCTCCGGAAGCCACAGGCACCGGATCCTCGTCCGCACCGCGACAAGGGCAGCGGGGTCACCAATAAAGTCCGCCCGGTGCTGCTAAACAGACGAGGGATTCGGGCGAAAACGCTTATGCGCACAATTATGCGCGAGCGCTCAGCACGGTGCGGCTAAATAAAGAGGCCGACGTCCCGGTGAGCGAACCCGGCGCTTTAATCAGTGCAAAACATCGACGCCGTGAGTCTCTAAAGCCGTTTGAAAACACAATAAGATGTACTTTGACAGGAAGTGCGCAGCTTGCCAGATTTGGAGCGCACCCACAAGATAATATGGCAGCAATTTGTATGTTAATTCGACAAATGTGGCACGTGCCTTCCAGTTTTTACACGGCGAGAGGCAAACAAACATTTCCCCCGTACAGTTCGGCTTCGGAGCTGAGCAGCACAACACACCAACAAAAAAATAAAGTAAAGGAAAAAAAAACTGAACGCAGAAGTCAAGCGTTTTAGCTCGCATTTTCAAAAATTGTTCACCTAAAGTGAAAAAGACAGAATTTGACTTTCATAGTGTTGAGCAGCTCCTACCAGCTGCTGCTGCTGCCAGCAGCAGAAGCGCTATCTGATTAAAAAAGAAGACAGATACCATTTCAGCGGGAAAAAAACAACCCTCACAATTCATCCCTTGTATTCCACTTTGTATTATTTCTATATTCAATCTCTCAGAAACCGGGAGCGGGTTGTTGCCGATGTGGATTTGAAATTCCCCAGCAAGTTTCTGTTTTGCCGACAGCAGGAACAGAGTCGAGAGCTGAAAAGATCCTTAAGTGGCTCTCGCACCTCTGTGGGCCTGCTCAACCAACCCGCAGAGAGAAACTGTCAATATCCTCCCGCAGGAACAGTAACGGGGATCAGCAGACTGCAACCAAGCATTTAACAGTACATAGCCAATGACAGTAATGAAAATCCTGCCTCAACAACAGAGACTTGCGAGCACTTTGGAAGATCCAGTGAGCGGCGTTAAGGATCTAAAGGGATTCAAGGGTTCACTGTGGAGCGCCATCTTCCCCCCTCCTCTCGCATGTGACCAATGGCGCCTGAGACTCCACTGACAAATGTGTCAATTAATATGGACGGCCAAATAATTACAATGATGGAATGCATGTGCCGGGGTCTATGGGGGATAATGCCTGCGTGAGGGATTGGGCCATTTTCTAATCATAAAGATGAGAGGTGGTGCAGCTGCGGCCGAGGTCGAAGGGGAATTATGAAGGAAGGGCTAATACGAGGGCCGTGTCTGTGATCCATGGCTGCATCGGTAATGATCTGACCTCTGGACGGCCAGTGGCCTACAGCAACCTCTGCTGATGAGATGGAGAGATATGTGTGCGAGTGTGTGTGTGTGTGTGGGAGAGCGGAAGGCCGGAGTTACCTGAGAGTTCTGTAATTGTCGTAAGTAAGTGTTTGGAATGAAATCAGGAATGAAATCTTGTACTACACTCAGGTTGGACGTCAGATACGCTTGGGGGAAATGTTCTCGTGTGTTGTTGTGAAAGCTCAGCTGAAATTAATCATCTCTTCACCAGAAGCACGGGCAGTAAAACTGCTGGAAACTGTGGTGAGTTGCCGGGGGAGAGGTTGAGATAACCCCAGTCAGGATATTTATTGTGATGCATGTCCCAATAACACATGTAAGGTGGACTAAACCCACATGTCTCAATACTGTTGTTGCCCATCCCAACATGCTTAGTCATACCTTCTAATCATTCTTTGCAGTCGACAGGCACTACAAGCAAACATCGTTCCAGACAACATGTCAGGTTAAGTGTTAACTGGTTTTTCATTTCCTCAAAACTTAATTCCAGGTGCAATTCACTGACTGCACCTGCAGGAGAAGAACGAGCCTTATACGAACTTCCAGGTGAAAAATCCACTGCCGACTTTTGCGGAGCGGAGCTCATCTGAGATGGACTGACGCCGAGTGGAAAATATGATTTGGTTCGATGAGTCCACATTTCAGGTGGGAAAAAAAAATAAATCATGGACATCATGTCCTTGAGGCCCAGGTGGGAAAAGGGATATCAGATTGTTACAGGCACTCAGTTCAAAAAGCCAGCATCTGCAATGGTTTTAAGGGGTTGGTGCACATTGCATTATTGGTAACGTGCTCATGCTGGACCGCGCTGTCCATGTGAAAAGGTAGGAAAGGATTTTTGGAACAATGTATGCTGCCATCCAGAGAACGCACATTTATTATCATCCCAGCAGGACAATGGCGAGCCGTATTGCGCATGCCTGCATTCATTCTTCCCGGCCAAAACAATTAGTGATCATAGAGAAGGTAGCTCGTCCCTTTGGTGCGCCGCATTTTCCTCGCTGCCGTGACCTCACAGCCCTCTGTTTTTCCAAGTTCACCCTCCCCCGCCGGGGCCGCTTCAAAGCTGCGGCGTGGCCTTTAGCACCGTTGCCTCACTCACAATTTCAATATTGATCAACACAAGGCGGTATTAAATGTCAAGTTGAAAGATTAGTGCTTTGTGCGCCTCTGTCAGGCTTTGTGTCCGGTCAGCTGCTCTCCGCTATAGCGCAGGGAGGCGGTGGGGGGTTTGGGGCGATCCCGCTTAGCTGTCAGCTCCGATGATATTTTCATTTTTCCTGCTTCTCGGAAGTCAATACATGCTCAGTCCGGTGGAGGAGCAATGGGAGAGCCAAGTCGGGGCTCAGATGGCTGCGGATACTGACGTGTGCAGTCAGGTATCGACGCGCTGTACGTTACGGGGGGACCTCATCCAGCTCGTGCGAGGCGGTCATAGCATAGCATGTTTTATTTCCAATCCCTGGCAGGAACAGGCCACTCTTCTTTCTAGCTTTTTGGCAAAAGCGCGTCCGATGAATGAAATCCACTGGACGCGCAATAAGGCCGTCCAAACAATCCGGACGTCTCCTCCGGGATTTCTCGGAACAATCATTTTTGAAGTCGCCCCAGCAGAGGATGGAGGACTTGGAGTCATCACTGTCTCTCTCTGTGTGTTCTTTTGGCACGCCGGCCTTCTCCTTTTCAGCTACGTGTTTGCCCTGTCTGGGCCTGACAGGTTCTTGGGGGGGGTTTCCTGGGAGGAAATATGCAGTGTGATCCAGCCAGGTCCTTCCCGGTCTGAGTGCTGCACAAAAGCTGAATGCGGAGACGGTCGCGGCTCCCTGTGGCAAAAAACAATTGGTGGAATTCCAGCCGTATCTGAGCCACACAATCGAGACGTGTAATTCATTCGACATTAGCGTCTCGCTCGCCGAGGGCAGATTTCGCTGGAGCCGCTTGGAAGGTAAATCGTAGCTTAACTTTGCCTTCGCACCCTTTATACCCTCCCAAAGAGATGATGTGCTCAAGAACACCTCTCTGTGAGATTTAATATCTATAGAGTATGTTTTTTCCTCTTGTGAATGGGGGAGTTAAAGCCACAAGGGTGAGTCGGAACGCTCATTAGAAACGCTCTGGACTTGAATTCCGACGCCGCTTTCACAGTGGACCTGATGTCAACTCAATGCTCAGATGTTAACATTTTCTTCCTACATCTCCGCAGACTGCTTTAGGCTTGGCACTGAACTCTCGGACAAAAAGGGTCATTAAATCCTGTGTTTGATGGTACAACGAGTAGCGGAGGTTTAAAAGTGCACTGCTGCGTGGTTGAATGTCGAGGTAGCTGGCCGCGGCCGGCGCATGCCTCATTAACTGGTGCTCTAACGGCATCGTCTGCCCCTGTGGTTTCCCACACTGACACTCGCTGCATTGTGCCTCCGACTTGGACTCGGGTTGCAAAGTGAAACGCGGCTACGCAGCCGAAACTGCTACCAGCTACAGTTGTAGCTGGTACAAGTTAGTTCAAGGCCAGCAGGGCAGCGCGGGATACAATGAAGAGGTGGTTCTGCTCTGTCAACTGCAAGAGAACTGGACTGGAGAAAAAGGTGTCTTGGCGAAAAAAAGAAGAAGGGGAGATTCTACTATCAGCAGGAAGAAAGAAATGGCGTGTGCTATTAATACACAGTATCAGGAAAACATGTAATATGCAATATGCTTTTAGTTGCTGCAACGGCGATATGACTCCCAATAAACAACAGTAACAAACACAGTAAATAATCCAATGCCAGTGCTTTTTTCGCTTTGAGTTTTGTGCTAATGTAGACCCAAGTGGCTTAGGAAAAAAAAAGATCATTACTTCCATTCAGCAACACGGTCTTATTGAGAGGAACTCACTTTGCTGAGGTGGTGACAGCAAACCATCTTAGCTGCACTGCAATACTATTTTCCTAATTGCTTGAGCAGAGCACGCCTCTCCTTCACCCATCACTGTCAACGCTTCTACTTGCTCTTTTTACTACACTCCGTGGGTGCGGTGGGTGGCTAAGAATAAATATCTCTGAAAAAAGTTGCATGTCTCTAAAATAGTTGTTTTTTTTAAAGCTATATTCACATATACAGTACCTATTTATTACTGATCTTGTTTCGACAGATTTTTGAATGGCATTTTTGTGCACGACAGCTATCTCATGAGAAAGCAAGGTATGAGAAATACCCCATAGCCAAACACTTCCAGTGTCTGTAAATCTCCATTATATTGCAATGAAAAAGCTGATCCGTCTGACAGAAAAAACCCCCCAAAAAACATAGAGCAACAGCTAATGTGAGGCTGTGGCAGATTTACACACTGCTGAATAGAAGAGAGGATGAGTGTGATGGCAGGAAATGATGAAAAACAAAACAGAAAAAAAGCCATCTCAGAGCGATACCATATGGCTGTGTGGGCGACATCAAACGGGGAAACGGCCCTCAAAGTCGAGGTGCCGTTTGACATAACTTACAAAGTGGAGTGGAGATCTGATCTGGACTTTGTCAGATGTGTCAGGCAAATTTACTAGCACCGGTCAGATGTGAGTTGTAGAGAGTGTCGTGGCTATTTATTAACAGTGACAGACTGGCAGAGGGGAAAATGGTTTCTGAGGGGCCAATAGAATAGGATTACCACCAGAGCAAAGAAAACAGTTAAACGTTACAAGGCACATAAATCATTAATAAGGACGCGACGTATCAGATTTTTGGCGCTGCGGCCCGTTTTCGCGTTACCCTCGCTGTGGCGCGGAGGGAAGAGAACAAGCGGAAAACCATGTCAAGGTAGACAGGCACAGATGTTGACGTCGCGAGTGGGTTATAAAAGTAAAAGAAAAAGAAAATCTGTTCCACCAGAGAAACAAATACAGAGTCTTTGACAGTGATTAAGATACAACTGTCTGGTTTTGATTTCCCCTCTGTGCTGCCATAACAGGGAGAATCGGGGTAATAGGAGGTGCCTGAAGGTGTTTGCTCTGGAGATGGGAGCCTGATTAAATACTGTGTATGGGAGGAGAGTGGAATGGCGGAGAACTGCTTAAATCAGTGTCAAACGTCAAGGCCCGAGCTTATTTTGGATGACAAACAGCTGTGTTACTGGGTGTCTAGCCGCTCAGAGAGCCACTCAAGAGCTATCATGGCCACTCGTGATATTTACGGGAACTGTATCCCATAAATGGGACACAGTCACCACCACCTTTCTGTTCTTTTCTTTGAAAAGGTTGCATTGTGAAATGATGCATTTGACTGTCATGTATGTCTTCCGTTTACTCTGCAAGCCTCTAATCTTTGCTTGGCAGCGTCCATATGCCCGACACCATCGAGGCTCATTCGCCGCATACCAATTTTCCCTTATATAAGTGCCATTACCATTGCCTCGGAATGTTATGCTTAGCCTCCGTCGGGTTGGCACGTACTGCGGGAGGCTGAGTTCGCCGAGCCCACCTGGCCACTCGATGGCGCGGGGAAGGAGAAGCATTTCAGATGTTTCCCAGATACGTTGGACTGGTTTGATGTCTGCGACTCTTACTTCAAATCGGTATGCAGGCAACATGCATAGAGACGTGCATCGGGCAAACATTGCCGCAGCCCTTGTTCTAGCGAGGGAAGCCGACACGCTGTTAGCAACAAGCCGCGAGCAGCAAAACACAGCGTGACGCGCAATTTCAGAAGCATGAAAGACTTCTTGGACAGAGCCACACCGCCATATAAATTCAGGTTGTCTGTCAGTTGTCCAAGACCCGATAACAAGGAGAGTGATCCAGCCAACCGACCACGGTCGCGGCAGTCTGTGTCGGAGCAATGCAGAGTTACGTCTACGATGAGAGTCCCGCGTTGACTCTGTTGTGGCTCATACCGTAACACAGATTAGCATGTTAATCCTGCTAACGAGGAATTTAGTTAATCTTGGCCTGATCAAAAAAACGAACAGAAAAGCAAAACAAGAAGATTACCTTTTAAAAAGTAGTGCTGAGGGGAAAAAAAGGGGGAAATAAGGATTAATGGAGGAAGAATTCTCATTAGCCAAACTCTGCCGTGAGAGCAGAATCATCCAGCACAAGCAGGAGCTGCAGCACGCTCATAAATAAAAACCTTTTGGTGTGATGCTTTAAAAGAAGGAGAAAGAACCTTTTAGATAGGAACAGTTCAGAACAAGTCCTGACCCACGTAAAATCAGAAGACACAGGACTCGGCGAGTTGTTATCTGTCCAGCACTCGTACCAGGGCGGCAAGGAAACGACTCAGAAAGTCTCACCAGTCCCTCTTATTTGCATGAGTTGTCTCAGAGAGACCGTAATATATCTTTATTAGTGTCAGCGTCCCTGTGCATGTTTACCATACCAAACCTCTGGGGGGATAGCAACACACCACAGGCCACTTAGAAATGGAGGATGAGTCCCAATTAGGGCTTCGGAGGCCACCGTGAGCTGAGAGACGAGTCGCTCATACTGACGGAGGAGCTGGCGTCTCACTCAGACAGACAGGAGGCGGCGTTTTCCACAACAAAGACACTTTCAAAGGATCCCCTGAGGATCAATAAAGTTGCTAAAGTGGGACTAATAAGTGTGATTAACAGCGGAGGGGATAAAAAAGGAGCTCAGTGCTTCACTCTTGAATACAAATCGGAGGAATTTCTTTCTTTATTCTATATCGGTTAGCTTTGGCTAAAGTGCTCAGACGCTCCTCTACAACTTTCTGAGGGAAAATCTCCAACCAGCATTACATCTGTTCAAGTCCAACTTTTGCACATCAAATCAATGACCTCCCTTGCGAGAGGCCTGCTTTGTTTTTTTCCTCCCACAGCGCTAACCAAAGCCTATTATCTCCCAAAACTCCCGCATCTTTGCGAGTGTCCGCGAGAGACCGGCGACACTTTGCTAACGCGACGCGGCTGCGCGCGCTGCGCAGCGGCGATGGAGTGCCTCTGTAATTAATAGCGCTAATCCTCTGTCACTTTACAGAGCAAAAATAAACAGGAGTGGAAAACACGGCACGGAAAGGTTATGATGAATGAGCCGGCCCGCTAAGTGACTAATACCAGGGGATGAGACAGAGAGAGAGAGATTGTTGCCCCCACCTCTGTTCTTAATACCTTAATAAATAAGGACATCCGCTACTTTCACAGTAATGTATCCAGTCTGCATGCTAATTAATGTCCCTGATAAATACAGACCATAAAAGGTGTGTCGGGGGACTAATTAGACCGGCGGAGGGAGAGTCGGTGAGCGTTCAGCCCTATCGTGGGAGACGGTAGAGAGAGAGAGAGAGAGAGAGAGAGAGAGAGAGAGAGAGAGAGAGAGAGAGCGGCCACTTTGTCATGGGAGTCGCGCCGCTGAAGGATGTTGCACGGCTCCCCGCCGCACCTCAAAGACAGGCAATGCCTTCGAGGCGCCGCGTTGTGTGATACCGTTTCGTGGCTGGGTGTCGTAATCTCGTGGCTTTGAGTGCCGAGCGGGCGAACGAGCGAGCGGGATGACGCGAGCGTCGCCGTTTCGAGTGCAATGCGAGGGACGTGGCAGGTCGCTCACACCGCCAGCCACAGAGACCCTCCTGGTTTTTTTTTCTCTTTTCTGAATCGTGGCAGCAAAAAAAAATATTGGTGTACAATTAAATGAATGAGGCTGTTGAGAAAAAAAGCAAATAAACACAGAGGAGCTTTAATTGGCTCCCTGGTTATGAAGAATAATATTCTTAAGAGTTCCTTTCCTACGCTAGCAGCCGCGACATGAAGGCGACTGTTGCGACGGCCGCGGACGGATCTCGCTGCGTCTGGAGCAGGAGTGCAGCTGATGGTACTCCAGCTTCACAGCACATCACAGCTGCACAAGGCTGCAGGAGAAGCGCGCCGCCTCTGCAGAAGGCCGGGGCTGGCGAGTTCACGGCTGAGTTCTCTCCACTCGCGGGCAGCCATTAAAAACATGCTGTCCGTCGCTGGATTGTGCACACGTGCTTTTATTGCTTCCAATACACAATGTCGGGATTTCACTGAGCAAACTTTCTTGGATTACGTTGGTATTCACTGAGAGAGGGTATATGCACTAAATGATGTATAGTTCTATTGTGTTTTCTGGGCCTTCAGAAAGTAATGTTGACACATGAAGCACAGAGTGTCCATCACAATAAACCAGCTCCCTGCTCATCCTGACATGAACACAACCGTCGCTGTTGTCGTCCATTGCATCACAAGTGACACAGCATCTTCAAAACTCTTCTTCTTCTTGAGGATTCCAGTTTGTTTGATGTGTTCGCGTGTACGTCAATCACGGTGCTACCTCAAAACCTGCAACAAACTCAATGTGGCGTCCAGCTGCTGCGCTAACAGCTAAGCGATGAAGCAGTCCTGGAATAATGGGAGTGAGTTTGCCTCCCGCTCCTTCCGGCGGACAGTCAAGCAGCAGCGGTGAAGAGGCCGTGAGGGGAGTTGAAGCAACATCTGGGCGTTGTGCCGGGACACTGCAGCCTCCAGTCAGCCTTGCCTCAACCGCACGTCTAACCAGGTCCAGGTGGACACTCTCAGGCTCTCCTACATCATCCTAAGTGGGTCAACGCAGCGCCGCAGAGTCGTGTGGGGGGGGTGGAGGGAGGAAAGGAGAGAGGGGAAAAAAAAAACCTCCGGACTGGACTCACTTGACAAAGGCGACGCTTCTGACGATTTGATCACGACATCGGGCAAACGAATCTTTGAAGTCCGAAACGTGCGCAGCTGCCGAGCCGTTGGCCCCCCCGAGAGGCGGCGGCGGAACGCGCGGGAGTGCGTCTCCCGACTCGCCCTGCTCGCACCGCCGACCTCTGAAAAGCGCACTCCCGTATTGCTATTCTGCATGCCTGCGCCGTGACCTTTTCAAATTCCTCTTTAAAGGTTGTGTTCCTGTGTCGGTGGGCGGCGGGCGGCGGGCGGCTCGGCGGGAGCGCCCCGGCCGAGCGAGTGCACCTCCGCGGCTCTCTACGGAGTGACCTACAAAGCTATTGTATTAAAAGAACCGTATTTATCACTGCTTTCCACCGCCACCGCCACCACTCTGTTCTACTTCCTGCGTGGCGGAGAACGTAACCCTTTCCCGCAAAAACTCGAGTGCTTCCCCCCCTCACTTACTTTGAAAGGTTTTCTATGAGCTTGACCGGTTGGGTTCGCGCGATCCCCTGAAAGGGAACCCTATCGCTCGGCTACCTAAGAGGTAGAGGATGGTGTTCAAGGAAGCACTGAAAGATTCATCAGTCTGTGATACGTCTGGGCTGCTGGGATCACGGAAGGGCTGGGAAGTGAACGGAAGCAGTCGGATTTTTGAAAGCGCTTGTATCAAAAGTGAGAGAATCCCGTTGAAACTGTTGCGTAATCACACTTCATGGCCACGGCCCCTTTTCCTCTAAATCGGTCAAATCAGCGTGAGCGCGGTCCTGACACAGCGCTGGCGGTAACCCAACCTGAAGACAAGGGGTTAATCCGAGGGTCCACTTTCGGAGCGTGACCTTTTAGCTCTCAAATTTTTCATTTTTTCCAGATTACAAATGTCATAAAGCTGTCAGAGAGGGCCCCGCAAATACCAGGTGCTCCACAAAAGGTTGTGCGGCGGCGAAGGAAACAAGGAGCTTGCGAACCCCAGCAGCCTCCAATTATTCATCCTGACATGTGTAGTAATCATCGGAGGTAAAAGCTGCAGCTGCCGCAGTGGAACCAACAACTTCATTATTAGGCCGTGCAAAGCGATACAAATTGCAAACATTTTGAGCTTCCCCTCCAGAAGCCTTTGAAAGAGTGTTAGGAAACTCTATTATAACAGGGTGCTTATTATGAAGTGGGTTTTTTTTTTCCCCCACAGTGCAAGATTCCAAAAATCCTAAAATAGGGTGTGAAGCGCACTACTGTTCAAAATGCTGTAGTCATTAAATATTCCACTAAAGCGCTCTAAGAACAAGTGCTGAACACATATGGGATTGGGATGGCTTTCACAGTGGATGCCTTGGATGTCTGAATATCCGGTGTGCAATATGCAGTCGTCCATACATCTGTTCAATGCCTTAAAATGGCTAAAACACATCAACATTTCTAAAACAAAGCTTTGTATTATAATCACACTTAGTGGTGTGTGCTAAACTATTAAGCTCCTTAAAACTGCAGACTATTAGTGTGTTCACACAGAATTTTGCACACTGGGAATTCTTTCAATCACTTTTAATTGAAAAATGGAAACACTAAAATCTTCACCTACCTGTTAAGCACATCTTGACTGATTTACGTGCACTCCATAGGATTGCAGAGCATTATTTCTTGAAAATGGGTGATAATGGAGTTCAATGCAGAAATGAGTCAGTGACCCCAAAACTTTTGAAGGGTGGTGTTAATCTGCAGTTCTCCTCAACAGAGAAATCACTGAATTACATGCTTCTGATACAGTTTGCGTGAATTAAATAATAAAAGTCAATGCGGGATGGAGACAGGAAGTGAGGGAAAACCTTTTGAGGGATTTAGCCATGACAGAGAAAACCAGGGTGGCACTTAAGGCCAAATTGTTTATGAAATAGAAACATTATGTGTTGATATTTTTTGCTGGTTGGAGACTCTCGAGGATATACGGAAACATCCAAATGTTTCCATCTTCGCTATAGCATCAGCAAATTTCAAAGGCGCCTTGAAAAGTGAAACTACATTCTTTCCGTGCTTCTCTGAGCTGCACTTTTCCGAAGGAGGTTCCACATCATACCAGGCCGTGCTACACGAAACAAACCAATTAGATGGAGAAACTGCAACCGAGAGCAAAGAAGCCCGAGGCTATCGGAGCCTCAAGTTCCCCCGTAATTCCTCCAGTAATCTAATTAAATACTTACTGGAACCATGGCGGGCTAATGGGAGGGCCACGACACATTTGTACTCTAAACACTGCAGCGTTTTATCTTTGGCGGGGAAATGGAATCATTTCCAGAAATGCATCTCACATCTGATATCCTCTTTCCTCCTGGAATGGCTTTGTTTTGCCCCATCTATCTCGAGCGCCCATCTCCAGCCTCCTCCCCCTGACTGTCGGCTTCGTCTTCGGAACGAAGGAGTACCAATGCGAACTCCGTTCAGCAAAAGAAAAAAAAAAAAAAAAAAAAAAAAAAGGTTTCCAAAACAAACACACAAAGAAAAAAAAAAGCTAAATCTAAACAGTTTGAATTGGAAGCGCGGCAGCCGCTCCTCGCTCGGCGTGAGCGGCTGTGAGACGCGGCTCCTCTCCGCAGGGACGTGGCGCTATCCGTGTTCCGACACGTCCCCCGCAACCGGCGTCCCGCCGTCTCGCGCCGCCCCGTACCGTACAGATGCGCGTGTCGACAAGCGGCGCAGACACGGCGGCAACATGCTGTCCTGCGACAGGAAAAAAAAAAAAAATCTTTAATTCATGGCGACGCGTGCGAAGCCATGAATTTTTGGCCGACGGCTGCCTGTCTGCTGGGCGGGGGTGTGTGTGTGTGTGTGTGTGTGTGTGTGTGTGTGTGTGTGTGTGTGTGTGTGTGTGGGTGGGGAGGGAATGGGTGCGGTTTGCCGTGTTTACAAATGGGGGCAGATGGCGGGGCAGGATGTGAGGGATCTCCTCCAGTGAGTTCACTTCCTGCCTGGCGGTGGCCCGCGAGGGGTCGCCGGGGTCAACCAGGCGGCGAGAGAGAGTGAGAGAGAGAGAGACGGTCACTCTTATCACACCGCGACGTGTTGGAAAAGCAGCTGAGGAAAGATCACAGCAGCGCGGGGGGGGGGGTGCAGTTCCCAGAGGTATCTCTCCCCCTGCTCTCACTCCCGTCCCCAGATAAAGCGCTCAACCTGACAGCGCTTTCATTTCTGCCTCAAGCTTATTTTATATGATTGAGCTTTAATGGCTTTTTCTCCCCCCCCCTTCCCGCGGATAAGGTTGCCTTTGTTTCTGCCGTATTTTTGTTCTAATTAAAATTCAGTGTGACACAGAGTCGCCGGTTTGGTGGTTCGCCACAGAAGAGGGTAACCATGACAAAAAAAAAAAAAAAAATCAGCCTATTTCAATATGTGATGATGGGTCGAAGCTCACCCCCACCACCCCAAAAAAACACAATGACAACAACAACAAACAAACAAATAATACACAAGCTATTTGTGTCATATTTGCTATGTGAGTATCTGAGGGCCCGGTCGTATCCACATAAGCACAGCATAGAGGAGAGACTTTTAAAAATAATTTACTGCATTGATAGATTGCATATTTGTTGTAGTATATCAGTTAAAGTGTGATTCCAAAAGTACACAGGATTCTTGTTTGCCTTCCCCGGAATGGTCATGTCACATTTCTGTATGTAATCGAAATGATGGCTACAACAATACAAATGCATGCATTTTGATGACTTAGTTAGCAGTTTTAATGACTGAAATGCCATTAATTAGAAGTTTTTGACAAACATTTTGCATTAAAAAAAATGTAAATTGTTGTTAGTAACAACTTGCCCAAAAAGTTTCAAATAAGATAAACTATATCATAAACCAAAAAGAAATATGGATTTGCTGGGAGGGTTAACAAACATCTCAGGTCTGAAAAAAAAAAAAAAACTGGAGCTTTTTTTTCATGGGTCAGGATCTTTCAGGGTTTTTTGGTTGTTGTCGGTTGCAGTTACAATGAAAATTCCCTGATTTTTTTTTTTTTTAATTCTCTTTGGACAAGACCAACACCTGTGGCACCAAGGAAGTTTACAAACAAGCAGAGCAAGTGTGAAGCGTTCGCACGGACGAATGGCAAGGATGACTGTAACCCCCCCCCGAGGAATCTGAATGCATTATCTTACCGTTATCACAGAAACGCTATGACATTAACATGAAAATGCATTGAGCGCCGCAGCTGACCGGAAAATGTCACCGCCGAGCGGCATAGCGCAAGATTTGCATTGTGTTTTCTTAACTTATTGAAATTCATCCTTTTGGCAGTTGCGCGCTACAAGTGCCGCAGTTGACTTCGCCCGCGCCGGCCGCATGAATATGAATGAGAGCCAAGCTACTTTTCGGATATGGCGCACGCGTCAAATCAGCGGGCGCATCTATCTTTCAGCACGCCCCAATTAAATTTGACATTCCGTACGAGGCGGCATTAAGGAGCCGGCGGTGTGTGTTTATGAATATGTATTCCCCCCCTCTTTTTTTTTTACGTTGTCAATTAAGCGCTGGATAAACGTCCATGATATGCTTTTCATGAGCTTAAGTGCAGTCAAACTCATTCTAATTAGGTGGTTTATGTGAGAGGCTCCATTTCAGTGTAAAGAGCTGCGAGTGTCCCATCGGCGCCAGGCGCCGAGCCCACATGCGAGAGGGTGAGAGCGCACACGCGTGTCTTTTTGAAAGGAATAATAAATCCTCTCACGTGCTTTGAACGCCTCGCAGTCTCTCGGCCGTGTTGCCGAGTAGATTCTCTCGCCTCTCTGCCGATGGTGTGTGTTTGAGTGCGCGCATGTGTGTGTGTGTACGGAGACGCGGCGTTGCACATCTGCAAGAGATTTTCAAAGCCGACAGTTGATGTGTTTTGGACAGTGTCATTAAAATGTCTCAGGTTAGGGCCCGTCGTAAAAAAAAAAAAAAAAATGCACAGCCGCCCAGGTGTCGGGAAACATTTACTGGCCTCCCGGAGGCTTTTTGCGAGGGAAAAGAGGATTTGGAAGTGGCATGAAAAGACAAGAAAACCTGCGTGGAGACCTTTTCACCCCAAGCCGCGGGAAAGCTTCCAGAATGAGGATTACGGTTCAGCTTCCATCTGTGCGGCGGACGGACGGACGTGCACTTAGCAGACAATTATAATCCGTTAAAAGCTAATAAAAGAGCCATCGTGCTGTTTCAGCAGGAGATGAGCCCGATCCGACGCAGACGCCAACTCCTCCTCCCCCGCGATTGGCTGCCTGCGGACGGAGGCCTCCGGCTCCGCACAACAGCCTGGGGCTTAGCGGGTCAGAGGTCGGAGCAGGGATCACTTCAATCACGCGTCTGCTGCGAACTCTGCCTGTGCGGGATAATTCGGCAACTAATTTATCCGGGAATTTGCTCGCATCCGGTCGGTGGACGTGTCGCAGGAGTCAACCCGGTTGCCACAGGAAGGACTTTAGCATCAGGGGAACCACTCGTCGTCGTGTCAGAGTAAGAACTAATGAGGTGCATGGGTTTTTTAAAGCGCGGCGGAAAAAACGAAGCTAGGTGTCATCGCTCCGCGCGGCGTCGCCTCTTTTATCGAGGTGCTTCTGAGCACATCAGAGGAGCGCATCAAAATAACCCGCTTCCCGCCGAGGGAAACATATGCATGCTTTTCTTTTCTTTTCTTTTTTTAAATGCAGACAGCATCACAGATGTACCAAAAGCAGGAAGGTCAGGAAGTCAACTGCGCTAAAGCTAGCTAGCGCTTTGGAAATCGTTCGACTCGCAGGTTGGATGTTTATCAACTCTTAGCCAATTAAAAATCGGCAGTTTCAACAGATTTACCAGCATAATGCCGCAGGATTCGTGCATAGCATTCGAACCTGCCGCCTGTTTGTATGGTCACGATTCCGAAGTGGCTTTTCCGCAGACGCGGGGGCCCCTAACAGACGAGTGGCTGTGATCGGCTGGACGTCTTGGATCGCGCTGCGGTCGACAGTGAAGAAGAAGAAGAACCCCGCTGATGTGAAGCGCTTCCCCAGTTTGCTATTTGTGGAATCAAACGGGTCTGACAGTCACGGTTCGTGATGGAGGTGGGTGGTGAGGGGGTGAAAAAAAAAATAAATCGTACCTGCACCGCAAACGTGAGGACGAGCCGCATGCTGGGACAGTCGGGGACGAAAATCACGCTCAGATGGGGCTTAATATTGTGGGAGAGCTTCCATGACTGTGTCTGTTTACTCAAGGCGCCGTTGTCAGCATCCTCCTTTAATGTATTATGCATTTTGTTTTGTGGAGCTTCTGAGCTCGCAGCAACGCTGCCGCCGCTGCCGCACTGAGCACGCAATCCGGGGACAAACCGCGAGTCACCTTCACAGCGCGGAATGGCGTCGGAAAGCACACGGAAATGAGGCGTCTTATCAGTATTTTCCAGCGGGGGTGAGGCGGGGAGGGTGGTGGCTGCAAACGAGCCAAAGTTCAAGTTGCACTTGGGCTGAGTTGGTTTCAATATCCCCGACGGTCTGCGGCCATATAAACCTGTCACGGCCTGAGCTGAGCTTTTATCTGCGAGCGTCTGGACGCACGTCAGGACGCCCGGAGGATGGCGGTATTTATTCTAGACCATGTGTTACAGCCTTCCCGGGCTGGGTTGGGTGGGTTGGTTATTGGTAATGAATCACTGAATCAGCGCCAATGATAACACGGCTGGATGCACTGAATCAGCCTCTGTGACAGTCACATTCGCAATGACCCTCTGGAGCGCTCCCGTCGCTCCCTCGGACGTTGCCTGCGGGGGAAATTCAACGTAAACATGTGCAGCTGGCGGCTCATGTGGTTTGGTTTCGTTTTCCGAGCTGAGCGAGGTATGGATTTCTGCTTTTCTGCCTTTTTCTCTTTCGAAATTGGGCGCAGGCCGAGAGTTGGCCGCTGCAGAAGTGCACTCGCCATCTGAAAAACATTTGAAAAAGCGGGCCGGCGGTGCACTCTCGAGAGCACAGGGGTCAGCGCGTGCAGCTCTTCAAAAATTAAAAGCCGCGTTTGCCGTCTGGATGAGCTGCGGCCGACATCTCCGTGTGAAGCAGGCAGACAGGGACAGATACTTTGGTACACTGGTAAAAGTAAGAGTACAGGTTCTGTAATGTACTCAAGTAAAAAGTATGTTTTTGTCATTAATGAAATGATACATTAGTTGAAAAATTTGCAAAAATGAAAAAGTTGTGACAGAGTAATCTGGACTGAACTGACTGGAGGTCTTGCAGGAGCAGCTGGATAATTTTAAATTAATTTTTTTTTACTTTCAATATTATATATATATATATTTTTCTCACTGCAGCACAACCAAACTGCAAACAGTAACAGTTATCACCAGAGAGCGTTTTTTTTTGGATGTTTACACTTTTATAACGATAATTAATTACGTAGTCTCCCTATCCTCAGAATCTACCTCTAAATGTTTAGAAAATATATAACTTTTATATTTAACAATACATCATCATAGATCAAATAGCTTCAATTCAAGCACAACAGTAACAAGCATGTTTTACCAATGTAAGAAGTAGAAAGTACAGATATTTGTGTACAAATGTAGCGAGTACAAGCAAACAGTCGTCAGAAAAAGAAAAAATAGTCAAGCAAAGTACAGATTCGTGAAAGACCTTCGGAAGCACAGTAACAAAGTATTTGTATTTTGTTCCTTCTCACCTCTGAAAGCAGGTGAGCCAATTTAAAAGTAACAGATCCGGGCGGTGATTCCAATGGGGAGCAGAAGCTTTTACTGTAAACTCTAACAGTTACAGGAGACACGGAGCACATCTGATGCTTCCAAATAGGAAGTGAGACGCCGGTTCTCGCGGGTGTTACCTCGTAGCCCCTCAATGATAAATCCTGATAACATTTTGGCTTCTCGCTGTCAGACGAGACGTTGATAAATGCCGCGGGAGCCACGAAGGTTGCATTCCCCCCCGCCAACCGCCGAACACCGATACGACGAGAGTTGCGAGCTAAACATGAACTGCTGCTACACGCCTTTTTACATTTCACAGTTTAAATCTATATATTTTTAATGACCACCTCGATGTTTCTCAGGATATAAATAATGAACCGGATAGCGGTTGCCCCATCTGGGGCAACCGCTATCTGGCTGCAGACCAGTCGCTGATTCCAGTCCGGGGAAGTCGGCTGCACGCAGACGAACAAGGAATACTTTCATCCGGCCGATTCTTGAAAAAAAATTGCTTTTGAAATCACATTAACCTTTTCTGATACGCAATTTTAAGAGACTGATTTTTGAGAGTTTTTTTTTTATTTTATCCAAGGCAGTTAAGTATCGCAACATTAATTGTCAGCTTAGTGGAGGAAATGTGGCGGAAAATGACAGATTATTAGATGCAGAGCGAAAACGTAATGGAGTGCTGGAGAAAAGGGCTCGCCGATAACACCTCCGAAATGCCAGCAGGAAACGGGAGCAGCGTGAGAGGGAGGCGCACCGGGCCGAGAGATGGAACTTTCGCTAGCAGACGCTCTCGCGCACTCACGCAAGTCACGTGCGCCCACACGACATGGGTTTCGCATTTAAAAAAATGGCGAACAAAGATGACTATCTCGGCCGCCCGGCTACGTCCACGCTCGCACAGGACGCTAATGTCCCCCCTCCCCCTGACCATAAACATGTTAAATTCAATAAAACCTTGATACTAGTTTAATAAAAGGAAAGGCTCGCGGCTTAAATAACTGTTTTTTCTTCCACGGAGCTCCCCGTATCACATTTCCCCGATTTCAGGCTCTTTTCTAATATCCTCCACCTCCTCCTTGTCCCCTGCAGCAAGACTCGCATGTTTCACTCCGCTTTCTGTCGGCCGCGCCGGGCTCACTCGTCTAACTCTAACCACATGTGCGCAGACTGGGGTAGTGCCGCACGCCAGATAAAGGAAGACGAAGGAGAAGAAGAACCAGAAGAAGAAGAAGAAGAAGAAGAAAAACAGAGCCGCTCTTATCGCCACATCCAATTCTCCAGATTATGACTAAATAAAAGATCAATTCCAAAAAAAGAAAAGAAAAGAAGGGCGCTACTGACACACACTATGACAGGTCTGACACAAAACATTCCTCGGACTTAAAAGGAAAGTCAAGATCAATTTAGATAAAGTATTGATAAGTGCGTGTTTTTTTTTTTAGGTGGGGGAGAAGAATGGAGGTGATTCATATGCAAAGGGCATAATAAACTATTGCAGAAGATGATGAAGAGGAGATGTTTTCCATTCGCTGGCTGGCACAAAGGAATCCCTGCATCCCGCCGCGGTGCGAGAATGCAGCCAGTCAGCACCGATCAAAACTCCTCTTCTCATCAATTCTTCACCGGGAAATTGTTTCCGACGCGGCCAAACGCTCCCATGCTCTCATTTATTTGCCTATTTACCAACAATTATTATCCCTCCCCCAAATCCTGATTGGACCGGGAAGCCCACTGATCATTTTCTCCGCTAACACCTAATTTGCTCGACATTCTTATTCAATTCTGCCTCATTTGCTCCCAAGTTCGTCGCCGCTGCCCAAATGTTGCGCAATAAAGCGACGCGAAATTGAGCGCAATTACGACTGTTCACAGCTCCGGCCTTAATGCTTTAACATGGTACACTGCACAGAAAGCGCACGCCTATTACACAATACAAACACGGCGGCGGGAGACGTAGCTCGCCTCCAACGTACAAAGATGCGCTAATTCCGAAATGGGCCATGAAATACGCGGGCCCGCAGATTATTGCCGGTCACAGAGAGGCGCTAATCAGCTTGCAAAGACGAGTAATGAGGGGAAGCTGAAGGAGAGAACTCTCCGCCGCTCTCCCCCATTACCCGGAGGCGTGCGGAGAGGCTACCTGGTGTGAACACACGCGGGCTTCATCTCCGCGCGCTGGGCAGCGGCTCACGCTGGGCTTCCTGCGTGCGCCAGATAATTGGGAGAGCTACGCCATCGCGCCGAGGAAAAACACACAACTTCCGGCAGATGGTTTGTCTGATGAATAAACAGCGCGGCGGTGGAGACAGTATCGGGAGCGTTGCCGGAAAACAGAGGTGTCAAAAGTGTTTACATTCTGTACTCAATGGTCCAGTGTGTAAAATGTGGCTTTGTTCATGATTTTGTGAATTGGGAAAAGCTCAACATAGTGTCCATAAATACTTTAACAAAAGTGTATAGTGAAGTAATTTGGTTTACCTACCTCTGGAATGGTTCTCAAATATATAAGAATAGGTTATATAATTTAGGCTCATAATATGTAAAGTGCTGTCAGGTGGGCTACCTACCATAAATACCAGGCTTCCTTTAAAATTTTACACACTGTACCTTTAAGTAAAAGTACGGATAGTTGTGTAAAAGAATGCCCTGATTAAAGTAAGAGTATCGGTTCAACTCCTTTACTCGAGTAAAAGTTTTTTTTCATTTTGCAAAAATGAAAAAATTGTGACAGAAGAATCTGAACTGACCTGAGGTCTTGCATTTTCGACATGTTTATTTTTCTATGTACTGACAACTGAACAATGACCCCAAAGCTCAGATTCTTTAAAATCTCTCTCTAAAATATGATCGCGTTTTATAGTTGACAACACAACAGCAGAGTTCAGATGGCTCCAATTCAAGCAACAACTGTGATAAATAATAAGTGAATTACTTTGAACTTTAAAGATCATTTGAATCATTTAATCATAAAACTAACAAGCATGTTTTTCCAATGTAAGTAAAAAGCAAAGTAAAAAGTCAGAAAAAGAAATACTCAAGTGAAGAACAGATACCTGAAAAATATACTTAGCTGGAGTGACAAAGTATTTGTACTTCGTTACTTCCCACCTCCGCCGGAAAAATACCAGGGTAGCGCTGGTTCACGTCGGCGTGCAGCTTTCTGAGTGACACTCGATGTCGGCGGTGCAAAGATCTAACGGCGAGCGCGGCGCGGCGCTTCATTATCACGCGGCGCTCCGTTCGATCATTCCTCTCCTAACAATCCCAGGTGTCGGGAAAAATCAGAGAGGCGCAGTCGAGCAGCGACAAGACAAACACATCGCAGTCAAGAAGCGGGCCGCCGTACGTTCTGACAAGGCAATAAACGAGAGCGAGGAGCGACGGGGGAGCAAAAGAAAAGGCAGATCATGGCGAGAACCTCGCCGTGGGTCAGGAGAAACACACTGACGGAGCCAAATCGACGTGACAGGGTTAATGGCTGTTTCTCTCTCCTGAACTGTGGGCGGCGGAGCAGCTGGGCCCTCAGGGGCTCCAGGTGACTGGTTGGACTTGCTGTCATATCCGCCTCGTCACACTCCATTTCTTCACCCGGCTTCACCGGTAAGGTGCTGCGACGCCTCAACCTCCCCAACACCGACGCTCGGACTTTGGTGACGACGAGATGCTCGGGGGGGGGATAAAAGCAGTAGTATGATGAACTGAGAGTGCTCAACTGCAGTCATTGGCTGCATTTCCATTACAGGTTTTCGCAAAATAAAAGCGATATTTCTAAAATTTCGACAAAGTGCAATTGCAGGTGTTTCCATTGAAGGGTGTGAAGCGCATAAGCTGTAATTTTCGTAAAATCCCGTCCCGCGAGATTTATGAGAACTCCATTTCCATTTGTTTGTTTACGATTGTTTTGCTGTCAAGAATGGTTGTTTTTTTATATTTTTCACTTTGTATTACATGTAAAAAATAATCCATCTCCTCCTCTGTTCAATCGTAATGCGCCATTTTTACTTGAAGTGAACTGGTCATGTGACGCGGTACATCACGTCCGGTGATGCGTAAATGCGAAACAAAAGCGTTTTTCAATGACGCTTTTGCGATATACGTCTATATCGATACGTCTGAAAAACCACCTCATGACAGCGTAAAAACATTTTCGCGATATTTGAGAGGTTTTCGAAGTTTAGGCGTTTCTATTATCAGTTTTTTTAGGTTTAGGTAGGGAGATATTTAGGTTTTGTGCAATTCTAAGGGTAATGGAAATGCAGCTAGTGATGGTGTGTGCAAAGCATTTTCACAGAGGCTAGTTGTAAATACAGTGACGACATAAACTAGCGTGACTTGTGTAGGAGGGAAAGATGTGCTTTTACACCAAAACACTAGACTAGCACGTTCGTAGGTAGGCTAGCAGTGTGAACTGTCAAAACTCAAAGCTTGCATTAAAATAATGCCAAGCGTCTTCATTTTCCCTTTAACTGATTATTAAACTAAATTAAAAAGAAGTGTTTAAGGGTAACGCAAGCTAGTCTAAGGTACGTAATGTTGGATCAGGCTTCCCAGCAGCTAAATGTTGTCATACCATGTGTTAAGTAACATTATAATCTGCATTAATTTTAAATAGAAAAAGATGAAAACAAGACGTGAGCTACAATCATTAGTTTAAGGGATAAATTCATCATTAGGTGTCCAGATATTAATCAGATTTCCAAGTGACAGATGTTGTGTCACTTCTAATTACATGCGCCTGGGCCACGGCTGAAACAATTTGGGACGAAGCATAATTTGTATCATTACGCGTTCATCCATTAAACGTAAACGGCCGCGCTGAAAAGAATAATACCGGCTAAAAATGGAACGCAATTATTAAAGGATTAATTAACACCGCGCACTGTGCGCCTTGGCGTCGGCGGGTTCGCCGGCGAGACACCGCGAACGGGCTCGTCTACGAATCATCTCGGCGCGCCGCGGTCACTTAAAAAGCTGCTGATTTAGTAACAAATGCCATCTGTGCCATTTTCTCCTGACCTTCACGCAGCCGCGGCTCGGGCGGCAAACAATTTCCTCCGAGTGGTGCGTGACCGGCACCAGCATAAGAGAACACAGGCAAATTAGACGACACCTCCAGTCACCCCTTAAAAAAATATATGAAATTATAAAAAAAGTCAGCCTCCAACGTCAGACTGTGCTCTCCTCTGAGCAGCGCTCAGCCCCCAACACACAGTCTGGCCGACCTCTTGATTTACTCCCTTTTTTGCTCCGGTCGTAACACTTTGTGTCCACCGACAGCCAAGGACAGCCACGGTGAGCATATAGCCGATCAGCTGGAGCAAAATCCAAACAAACAACCCTCCCCGGTCCTTCGCCGTCGCAGGTTTACAACAGCCGCGGCAGCAGCGCCTGTCAGAGGGTGACAACAACACGGCACAAGCGAGATAAATCATCCCCAGTTTTTTTTTTTTTTGTGCTTTATTCTCCCCTTCTCACATTTAAGAGGGTGAGCGTTGTCGTCTGGAGGCCGGGTGCTGAGATTATTATTCTCTACTTCTTCCTCCTCTTCTCTACAAACTGTTGTGAGCATCTGTTGTATAAGTCGCTGTCCTGAAACTGAGCTGAGGTCAGCGCTGCAGGGGAGGGGGTAAACAAGGGACTTGTAAATGGAAGCGCGGCGCCGGGCGACGAGCTCCGCTGCCGCCGGTGCTGATCTCCCAAGTTAAAAGCTAATGTGGAGCTGCGTGTGGCCGCCATAGCAACGGATGCCTGAAGGAGGTCCGTAACCCGCGTTGGCCCGGCGGAAAGAAAAAAATAATGTCTCAACATGACTCAGGCCCCTGTGAGTCACCTGATTCCTCCCTTGACTCTTCGCCCACCGAGGATCCCCTTTAATGGCTCCATCGCATTAGAGCTGGCAAGTCTCCTTTTCATAGGTTCAGGTGGCGAAATAAGCGGCCGTCGCCTGAGAAGAAAAGCTGCAAAACGGCACTTGTTTAACGGTTTGCCTGACAGGGTTCATTAACTACGATGCAAAACTGCAGAGCGACTACACGTTGCCCGCCGCTGCTGCCACTGGTGAAATTTTAATGTTTGTTTTTTGAAACCTTGGGTAAAATAGTTACATCCCAGTTGATAATGACCCACTTTGAAGTACCGTCAGGGCATTGTTATTATTTTTTTAACTTGTTTCCTAGAAGTTGGCCTACTTTTGTACCAAGCCAATATTTTGACAAATACAGAGAACAACAGGGAGAGGAGTGGCTGCTATTACAGAGGCGGCGTCTGTCATCAGAATGCCAACTCTCTCTCTCTAAAACACACATTTTCAGCCACATCGATCTCTAGAAAGGCCTTGTGAAGAACGGTTATCTGCTACTTCAGTAACTTTGAATTAGAAAATAATCAAGTGAAATATACAAGTGGCTCCTTCAACACCACTGCCCTCAGACCATGAATATATCTGAAGAAACTGCATGTCATTTCAAATTCTTTCGGCCTTGAGTTGCGGGAAAGTGACAGCCCCATTTTGCAATAGAGGGACCTGAAGTGGAGACAATATTTTCTGGGAAATGTTCTGCACTTGCACAAGTTTTAAGACCGCTGCTGCTGCGAACAGCAGGTCTGGTCACATTGACACTTCCAGATGCATAATTAATGACCATCTGAATGTTTTTTTTACAATTATGACTTGGAGTCAAAGTCGCAAGAGCATTTCACACCGTGTGCTCTGTTCCTGGTTGAGATTTCTATGACAAGAGTTCCGTTCCCCTCTTCTGTGTTTACTTCTTTGGAGAGCGCTCGAGGTTGAAGAATGATGAAAACAATTTCTCAGAATACTTCTACATCGTAACAATGTTTTTCTTGCCCCCTGGAAAAAGACATCAAGGCGGCAAACCGTCTCTGCAAAGAGTCGGGCCTGGATGCAGGAAAAAGCAGAACTCTCCCACAACGCCATCGAGAATGAAAGCTCTTACGTAGACACTTTTGGCAGTGATGATTTCAAGTATCTGAAATGAAAGCGGGGGTGGGGGGGGGGAGCAACAGTATCCTGTCAGCCACAACAGACGAGAGGGTCGCCTCTATAGAGACTTTAAAAGGGGGCCAGTGTGAGATGTCGGCTGTCACTCTCGCTCCGATATTGCTGTGATTAAGTAGCTCAGTTATCTCCAGTAATGCTGGAAATGGAACAGATTCCCCCAGCTGCGGGGAGGACAGTGGCGGCTGATGGAGTGGCTCTTGTTCCCCAGCCAGCCAAAATGACATCACTGTCAGGGAACAACAACAACAAACAATGCAAAACGTATAGCTTAGCGGGAGTCAAGTGAGCAAAAAAAAAAAACAAACTGAGGGAGCCAGGAGGATTCATGAAAAATGCATTAGGTGTGATGAAAGCAGGAGAGGACATTTTAAATCACATTTGTCACTCTTGACATTCAGCGTAATGTCAGCGTCGTTGTGTGTGGCGGCTCGATTTAACCCAGTTTACCATTAAATGACGTCAAAAGACAATAAATAAAAAAACTCGGGCACGGATTTTGTCGAAGCACCTGTTTGGAACGGCGCCACTGGCACAAGCACTCACTGATCACTTTTATCCGCTCACTTAATTGCGCCTTCAGAACAGCCCGAGTTCTGTGTGTGTCTGTAAGTGTTGGGTAAAAAATAATCCTCTGAGAATTTGGTTCATATTTGCACAACGGCGGTGCCAGGCGGCTGATGCAGCCAGTCTCCCTTTTCACCGCGTCCCAAAGACGGTGACGGTAGAACAGTGACTGTATAGAAAGATGGGCGGAGCTTCTGGTTTAAAAAAAAAGGTTTTAGAACCTTGCAATCTATCATTAGGCCAGCAGAGGCCGCCAAAACTGGTTGCAAAAAGACTCAAAACGAGTGTCAATATGAAAAGGAGCACAAAATTTACACCTTTACAAACTGGTTCAAAATCTTAGGTTGGTCTAAATTGCAAGTGATGAAATTAATTAAATAGGCCAAAATGCGAATTCTTTCTAAATTCGACCTAAAAAAAAAAAAAAAAAAAATGGCCATAGAGTTGTGGGTGTGGCTACAGTTTAGTAGCCAAGTGCTACTGGTTTACCAGCGGGTGGACGGGCAGTGAGGCCACATCAGCTCTTAAAGCCATACAGTAAAAGCTGCAATATGGTTTGAGCTGTGGCACAGGAAAAAAAACAACATTATTTCATCCATCCATCCATCCATCCATCTATCCACTCACTGGAGCTAAACCAAGTGGAGGTGGGTAGCAGGCTCAGCAGGGTGGTCTCGGCCTCTTTCTCACCAGCGATGCTTTCCAGCTCCTTCTGGGGGACCCCCAGAGCACTCGCTGCTCCAACTGGGATATATAATCCCTCTAACGAGTCCTGGGCCTACCCCAGGGCCTTTGCCCAGTTGGCGCCTGGAACCCCCAGTTCCTGCAGCGTTCCCCACAGAATCCCCCCGGGGGGACTTGGTTGTAATCCAAGGCCTTGTTGTTGCTCCAATCTCTGGTCTTGTAATACAAATAGACGCTCTGTTTTGTTGTTTGTTGTTGTTGTTGTTGTTTTTCCCATGCAACCCACATTTCTGCCTTAATTTGTTTTACTTTTGATTGAAAAAAAAAATATTCTGAAAATGTTTCTGTGGCAATTTGCGATTTGCTATTTTGCCTGATAATAACATCATTGTAAACAACTTCCAGATGTTTTTGTTCGACAGATTTTTGCAGTGTGCCTGAGCAGTGGAAAGCCATCCTTGGACAGAGACTTGTGACGTCCTTCCACTTTCAATCTATTCAAGGTACTCTCCACGCACTGTGTGTGCCAGTCTGCTGGCAGTATTTCAGACTCTGGGTGAAAGACAGTGTGAGTATCAGTAGAGGACAGGACAAGCACAGGTCCTGCTTTCATGGCAGCCTTTCTCTCTATATCTCCTTCTCAACTGTGTCCCGGACAATTTAATCTATCCAGCTCCTGGTGGCTTTACAGAGTGACATTCGATTAGTGACCCAATTAGAAACAGCATCGCTTTCCTTTCCCCGCACTCTTTTGTCAGGGTGAGAAACCAAGGTGTAGTCTGAGGAAATCTAGTGCTGTTGAAAGGACACAGAGTCAGTGGTGCAGTGCCAGGAAGAGATGGGAGAAAAGATAATGCAGGAGAGATCTTGGTCACTTCTTCCCTTGGCATTCATAACAAGAGACTTTTATTGTATTAGATGTTTTTTGTAAAGCAAACTGGTTCAAAACATTCACTTGTAAGTGTGCCACTAATTAACAGATGCTCAGCGAGACTGCATGAAAAGTGCTTGTCCTATATTGGGGGGAAAAAACAAAGGAAAAAAATGTGCTGACACAAGCTATTAAGAAAAGACACATTTGCTTTAACCCATTTCCTCTATTAGCCATATGGATTTCCTTCAAAGAGGGTTTAATGTTTGTGTTGGCCGGATCCTCGTCTTCTAAAAGTGCAATTAGTGAAGCAGAGGGTAACACAAATCACTTTCATTTGCTCTAATTGATTTCTAGGTGTTGTCATTATGACTGCCAATTGGGAGTCACATGGAGGGAGGGAGGAAGGGGAAGGAGGGGGAGTTGCCCCGCCCCACCCCGCCTCATCCTGGCTCCGATTTTAATTTACTCAATTTTACTCAACACGAGGGGACAACCTCAGCTGCTTTCTCGCACGCACGCGCACACACGCGCGCACACACACACACACAACCTCCTGAGTTGTTCACAAAATTTGCAGCAATGTGTTTTGGCATTTGCTCCACTGGCCGTGGCCAGAGGTGCTAACAGGTGGGGCGGTGGATGGTGCTAACGGCGGCAACAGCAGCAAGGAACCGGCTGAGCCGTTTGTCGCCATCTCACGAGCGGGCGCCGCTCCGCTCCGCCCCCGGGCTACTGCCGACTCCTGGGTCATATAGATTAAAAACCCTCTGCATTGGTTAATTGCACGGCTTTTAAGGAGCAGCTGGAGCTGCCGCTGACTCTTCCTCCCCGCCTCAGTCTTTGTCTTTGACAGTACGGGGGGGGAGATGAGCACTGAGGTGCGCTAATGTCATGCTAATGCAGCCGCTCGGCTGAAAAGACACGGCAGGTGACGGCGACCAAGCCAGACCTTTCGCCGTGACTTCTCTTTTTTTTCCTGGGAAGATGTAATTGTAAAGTGAGGGAACAATTGCCCTCCGTGTTTAGCGTCGGCTCTGCTTTCAAAAAGACTCTAAATGAGCTAGTGGAAATGCCTTCTCCTCACAGATTCATTGGCCCGCTCCTAATTTAGCATTTCACTGGTGATGGTGAAGGACCCTTCAAGCTGTTGGGAACTGATCTTTTCCCTCTTTGGGCGATGGTCATCTCTAATTGACTGGCTGGCCGGGGAGGGCCTTGGCGCAGGAAAGTGCACGGGGAGCCTCCTTTGCACTGTGGGGGAGCACCTTGGGCTCTTCTAGACTGACAGGAGCTATAACACACACACACACCTGCGCACACTTATGCAGCGCGCTCTGAATAATGCAAATCACGTTGGCCCTCACGCGGCTCCGCCTAACAAGACTCTGGTGGCTTCGCACGGCATCATCAGTAGCGGCGACAAATCCCAGCGCGATGCAAATTAAAAGATTGTATGAGATTGTCTTTGCCGTGTGTCGACCTCCGACGCAAAACAAATGCGTTTGCGCAGACAAAAGACGCAAGTCCACAGATTTGTAGATGGATTAAAAGCAGGTTTTAACGGATACGCAGTGTTTTCTAAACCCACTTCACATTGCTAGCTCAAATGGGCCGTATTATGGCCACTTCCAGATTTAGGAAATTATTTTTTGTGGTGTACTGCCAACAATAAACAGTTTGTTTGGTCAAAAAATTCCTGGTTTAACTTGGAACAGCTAATGCCCTTGTGATTGACCAGCCACTTCATGCTAGCGCTGGCTGGCAGGGGAGGTGGCTAGTAGCTCTCACGCATTGAGGTCTCACCCACAATTTTTTTTTTTTCTTTCTTCAAAAAACTGCTCAGTATGGAGTTATACTATGACAATCAGGTCAACTTGTGATGTTTAAAATCATGCAAAATCTGAACATCTCGTTTCACATTAAAGAGCTGAAAAAGTACTAATTTTTTTCAGAATAGGGACAGTTTAATTAACAAATGCTACATTTCACGACTTTGAGGCCGGTCCCAGAGTTCCAGCAGCAGGTCCGCTGCAACATCCCAAAGGTCTCGGTCACTACCGAGGTCAGGGTCCCCTCAGGCCTCATTCATCACAGCTGCTTCTTTCTGTGCCACTGGATCACAGGCAGGTTCCCATTCTGCAGACTCTGCATTCTGGGTCGCCTGTGGGGAGGAGGCCAGTGACGGACGCACCAGTCGGGGCGTCTGCAGCAAACACACCGCGAGCCAGTCACTTGTCAGGCTGGGTCCCAGTGACGGCGGCAGCCCAAAACAAAAAAAGAAAAATAGATAAAAAAACAACTCACAGAGACGCATAGTGCCCATCTGGCAGCGGTCAGTGGGACTAAAAGCAGCGCCAGAAGGGGGAGTCGCACTCTTTCCAACAGACAAGATCACGCAGCGCTTTACAAATGCATCGCACCAGCAGCCAACATAAGGTTCACAATGCAGCTGCTCTAAATGAACAGCACTGGTTGTTTGTAGTTTGGAAATCAGTGTCAATTTTGCTAAATACGCCCATATGTTACTCATATTTACTGTTTTACAAAAAAAAAAAAAAAAAGTCAAGCACATGATCATTTCCTTAATGATGTCAAATTATAGTATTTTTTAATGCGTATACCAGAACAGAAAAAAAATAATTAGTGTTTGAATGCTGTGCTTGATTAATTCAGGACTTCTCAGAGAAGCCCAGTGAGCTGGCTCAAATCTCACTACAACAAAGTACTGCTGTTCTCACTTGTTGCTTCAGGCTGTTATTTGACAAATAAATAACACTGACATATGACAGTCTGAAAAACACCCCTGTGATCTTGAGTTTATGAGAAGCCGTAATATAAAAGAGGTGAATGTCTTTTTTTTTTTTGGTTTTGTTTTTCCTGTTATCTCTGTCATTTTAGTTTAGACTATAAACCCCCCCCCACACACACACACAGGGACTGTGATATTTCAAGGCATAATACGCCTACAGCACGTAGCACTGATATCATTCCTGCTATAAAGGTAGCATCAAACCAAGATGCAACATCTTCCTGTGACTTTTAAAGGGCTTCCTGCCATACATCTTTTTTCTCTTTTGCCAGTGACTGTCACACAGCTAAATGTCAGTCCGGCCTGCCACTCAAGGGAGCGCACCGGACCGGCTGTGGCTGCTGGCGAAACCCGACGAGACGGCCGCGCTGAGGCGGACCAGCATTTCCGGTCCCTGATGGCCGCGGCCGTGGCGGGGGGAGGGGCACGCAGCTGTGACTCACCCACGGCCGTTTTTACACCTCGACACCTTGGGACTGACGAGACGATTCACGCATGGTAATGACGTGTGTGACTCAGGAGGCCGCGGGGAGGAGCGGTGACATCCGCACGCTAGTCACTTTCCCGCGTGGGCCGCCGGTGGACATCACAGAGCCATCAGGGCAGCGACACAGCGGTCGGCCGTCGCGGAGGAAGGAATGGAAAAAAAAAAAAAAAAAAAAAGGCGTCATTTGATTTTTAAATTATTAATGCGACGCATGAGATACGATCACAATGGCTCTCCAGCGATGAGGAAATCATCCCTTGTAAGGCCCGGCTCCGATAATTACAATGACATTAACCTTTGCCTCGTTCATTTCAGGCGCTCGTAGCAATCCCGAGCAGGTCGCGCGGCCCCGGGCCGACGTCTTTTCGCGCTGCGGCGACACGGCGGACGTTCCGCGTTGGTTCGGTGCGAGAGTGAGACGCTTCCCATTGTCGGGTTGCATGGAATATGCAGAGGATGAGCGTGTGGGAAATGCAAAGTGAGTGGAGTGTTGTGCTGCGAAAAGGTACATCTGGAACAGCTGCAGGTAAAATGAGGAATGGAGCTCTTATCAGGTAAGAAAATCTAACCAAAGCAAAAAAAAAAAAAAAAAAAAAACAGCCTTGGGAGACGAGCGGGAGCATCCAGGGTGAGCGCTGGGCGAGGCCGACGTAACGGGAAATATATATCACATTTTCAGTGACAGGACTACATGGTGGTGTGACAGGAATTAAACAGGACCGTCTTCTCTACTTACTGATTTCCTTATGTTATGTTGAAACACCTGTCAACATTTTACGCCCTACTAGCAACATAGAGGAACTCAACCTTGAAAGGAAAAAATAAATGTATATATATATATATATATACATAAGAAAAATCCAGTCAAGTAGCCGCTGCCATGTAAAGAAGGTTGGGTTTTATATTCAGCACATTATAAATATCAGCACATTATTCAAGCTCATTTTCTCGCTTGGGGGCTGCAAGAGGAGCAGAAACTCCGCTCCTGCTCGGCTGATTCATCAGCCTCAATCCTTGGTTCTCATTTTATTATCAAATAAATGTTGCTAATGACTTTAATTTTGAACAGATTGATTTTTTTATTGCCCTGTTTATTTTTTTTTTCATGTTTCTGTCAAGCTGTCGAATGCATGTTTTATTGCTTGCATGTGTGTGTTTCTCAGAATGAAACAGCTTGCAAGGGCCTGTGAAGCTCCGTGGGATACTTTCGCTGGAGGAACACTAGCAGCAATGGGAACCAAGTGCAGAGGAGCCTGTCAAGCTTTCAGTGGAATCTAACATGCACAACCAGTTCGCTAAAGAAACCTCCATGTCTGACGGCCGTTTCAGACAAAGTCAAGTGGAGATGATGCACTTTTCCCAAAACCAGAAACCCCACAAAAGACAAAAGACACTGAAATCAGTGTTTCAGAGCCAAGAGCTGAACTGATCGAAAATGAATAAGAACTCTTGTTTCTGTGGCCAGCCGCAGAAGCTACCAAAGGTCAAGGGCCGCGCCGAGCTAATTGGACAACCGGCGCGGGGCGGTTTGGATACATGAAAAATGCTCGACTGAAATGGGCAATATTTGCTCGGACTTTTTACTCCTGCAAGCATTTACGAAGAGGCTTTACCGCCGCTGTGAGAGAGCAACAGATGCAAAACTTGACCGCGCTCGTGCGTGTGCACGACGACCCCGGCGTCTTCCTCTGCTCCGGCTAAAATGAGTTGCAATAACAAGCAGGAATTAATATGGATGCGGCGGACGGCGAACGCTTGATAAGGACGACACACAGATGAAAACAGAGAAGAGATGCTCGTACACGCATACGCATAAAAAAGATACAAATCACACAATAAACTCTGCTTTTTTTTCCCGGGCAACACAGACGCTATATCGGAGACGTCTGAAAGGTTCTGCCGCTCTGTTCCCCTGGCTGCATTATTAGACTAGGAGCAGGAAAATCAATTACTTTTCTTCTTTTATTACGAGATTAAATTTCACATAAGAATAATAAAAAAACGAGGATACAAAAAAACATAACGGTTCTAAATTAAACTTTTGAAAAAAAGCATGGCCCAACTTTTCTCTGATGCGTCCATTAATTAGTCGACCCACAGCACGGCGCTCTCGCCACTTGTGGGAAGTAGCAACAGCGCTGCTTCTAATGAGGAACAAGGTAACTGCAAAAGGACACGTCGGGGACGTAAACCGCGATGCCCAAGTGTCTCATGACGCAGCGGATCGACGGTGTGAAGCGGCTGCGGGCGGAGGGGGAAATGATGCACCTGTCAAAATAATCAATCACGTCTGGCATCGACGCAGCCGCCTGGCTAGGCAACGGGGTGTGGGCGGGTTATCACCTGCCAATCACACTCGACTCGGTGTGTTTTCGAACTCGCAATCGCTAATCTTTCGATCCACGGGGCTGACGGCGGCGCAGCAGACGGAAAAACGACACCGTCAGAGCCTTTTTAGCGAAATCTGAGATTATCTGAGATTATCATCCTCCGCAAAGATGGGGTGGGGACGCAGGTGTTGTCCCTGAGGAGGCGTGCGCGGCCCCTCCATCGCAAGGGGTTGCATTTCGTGTTTAGAAGTGGCAAAAATCCAATCTTGGAGTTGATGCTGGAAAAAAAAAATTCAATCGGCGTCACTGTCGTAGGTAGGACAACAGAACCTGCTCAACAGTCACGATAGTCACAACTGTCACAGATGGAAATGACTTAGATCTAGTCAATGGTTTCACCCGCTGGAAATTTAAAAAAACAATACAAAAACAAAAACAGCTGAAAATGTGTGTAAACAACGAACAACAGAGGCTGATTGAAACTGAAGACTGTAATCTTTGCACAGAAAGTTGATTTGAGAGCAAAGAACACATCAAACCATGTGAAACAGATCGGCGCCTCATTGTTGGCTCGCCTGCCAACAAGATAACTAAACTTTACCGCACGTGCGGGTGCGTGGGAGTGCGTGTGAGTGTGTGTGCTTGTTTGCGGCACAACAATTTCCTAGAAAGAGCCGTCTGCGGCTGGCGAGATGGGATATGCACATCGCACAATATGCCTTCTTGCGTTTCCTGATTTGCATCTAGATAGCTTTAATTATGAATAAAAGTCAAGCTGCTAGATTGGAATGGAAGCTGGATGGGATCGTGGAGAATCAATTGGCGAGCGTGGCGAATAACCGAAGTCGCGGCGAGATGTTTGGTCGCACTCCCTGGAAGCGGCATCTGCCTGTACGTCTGGCACTTGAAGACGTTGCGCCGCTGCTCCGTCACTGTCAGACTGGCCTTTCTGGTCGCCATCATTCAAGGACATCTCACATGTATGTTGTGACACACGTTACATTTTTAGATTCTTTCCATGAAGTCAACTTAATATATAGTGAAAGGAATAAAATGACCTAAAGCGGGGGAAAAAAAATACAATTTGATGGAAAAAATTGACAGTGACTGGATCCATGGCAATTTAACGTTTCTTTTTAGAATTTTTTTTTTTCTTAGATTAGAACACGAATTGCAATTTTGCAAATTGAATCAGTCAGGGCTGGAAGTGGGAGGAGTTTGAACGCACAGATGCCTATCTGGGTGACTGATGCAGTGATTCAAATGACTCAAATGACTTTGGTCAAAAGGAATGGCTTTTCATCTCACCCGTTTGTTGCTGCTAAGAGACTTTAACACAACGCCGGTGCTCCATTTGTAATGAAGACACGCAGGAGCATTAGAATCATGTTTGACATCTCTGACTTACCTTTTTCTCTTTTATTGAATTATTTAAACCAAAACGGTCGACGCTACCTTTTTTTTCCTATCTCAGTTCACGGATGTGAAAAAAATAAAGCTCGCACACAAAAAATTAATTCCGCCCTCAGCTTGAAGAGCTACTGTAAATGAAAACATCTGACTGCTACATGTTGCCTCACAGTGCACATGCGGTCTCCCCTCTTTTACAAAAACACAACCTCATGACGCGCAAGCCGCTATGAATCACGCTGCTTCCTCTCTTCCTGTGTGACCTGAATAAAACGCACCTCCTTAATTAGCATTATTAGCCCAGGAAAAAAAAGAAAAAGAAAAAGGAGCAGGAGTGGCTGCATGTGCTCGCGCATGCTGGCGAGACTGCTTTGCATCATTAAAGCCTTTTGAAGTTTGCCACGCTTATCTCCTGGAATCAGATGAGGAAATCAAACATGTTGAAAAAGCTCGCAGAAACTGGAGCTGTGGGACCGAACCGAAGAACGATCCCGGTTTGTTTGGTTTTCTTTCGCCGCTCTTCTTGTTTTGCTGCAGGCGTCTCGGCGACTGTGTGTGCAGACCCACTCAGCAGCAAATAACGGGAATGAATACAATTATTCTGCGTCAGGTGAATTTTCTTTTTTGTGGATTTGTTTCAACGAAACTTGACCCTGGATATGAGCCTTTTGAAACCTTCGTCTCATTAAACTAAACACGCGGTTTGTCGGCTCGTTGAATGTTTTAATTGTTGCACATTTTTGTATTTCAGCCACAGAACGCAAACCTGTAAAGCTGTTAGCAAAATTTTGACACCTGTTACTCTTTGTATGTTTGGTATTTTATTTTCACAAAAAAATGAAAGGAGTAGTTTGATTTACTGGTGTAAATAATAGAAAGGTTCATGTTACAGTGATATGATCATTTGCTTTGTGACCATGAAAGCAGGGCATTTAAGGAGAAGCATGTCTGTGAATGTCCATCTGAAAATAATGTATTTAAACTAAAGCTGATAAGAGTGATGTGTAGACCACAACACAAAAGCCAGCGTCTATTAACTCGTCCAGTGTCCTTTTTGTTACATGCCATATTGGTCTCATCATGGTCTCCAATGTGAATGAACAGCATAATGAAGAGGACTACTGAAATGTCATCTGTTTCTGATGAGTAATTGATTTGTTAAAGAGCAGTATTTTACGCAGTAAGTTCTGGGACACAGTTCCGAATGTGCAATCAGAACTTTACACACACACACACATATATATATATATATATGTATATGGTTATAGAGTACTTGCATAGGTTCATGCACAATTAAATACAGCTACATGGCTGAATACAAATAGCCTCAAAGGGATTTTACATTCACTATAGATTTGACAATCTCGACCCTTTGACTCTTGGAACCGGGATAGAAAAAACTGCAACTCCAACCTCCTCTCTTGGATGGGTTGGTGTGCAATGGGTGTCACATTTGAGCTGTATTCTGAAATTCTTTCCAAAAGCCAAATATCTCTATATTTAGTGGTGTGTGCTATCTTGAAGTTCTGCATATTATTACCCAAACTGGCTGTGTGCTTATTAAATAAAGGATTTTTTTTTTCCGAGTCAAGAGACAAAAAGTGAGCTTTCAAACTCGTCCTCAGTTCCCTCAACTTCATGATTAGATAGAAGGTCACCTAAGAATAATCCTTTCAATTAGATCCAGCCTAAAAATTGCAAACTGCAGTGTTTTTCTGCCTCACTTTGCTTCTTAAATTTACCACAAAAGCCAGGCCTGTCACCCCCTCAGCCTTTCACTTCATAAATGCATCTCTGACTGAGCGATAGGAAGCCGCAGGTTCCTTATATTTTACTGCCTCGAAACACCAGTGAAGAAAAGCCAAGCGCGACCCTGAGATGCTCTGCAAGTGCGGCTGAGAATGTACGATTGGACTCTGCATACGCAACAGGGGAGCCAGTGCGGAGGCTTAACTACAGGGCTAATGTGAGACCTTCCACTGAACCTTGCGAGTCGTCTCCCGGCGGCGCTCGAGAGAGCGCCTGCGGGCGATCAACAGCAGACACTGAGCAAGGAGTGAGGCGCGCCGCGGCCGCCTGCATGAGATGAGATTAAAAGCAGCGAGGGTGAGCGTGCCCGGTTTGTCACTCGCCGAGGATGATCTCGGCCGGACGGCATCTCGGAGAGGGATGAAAAGCGACGTTTGCCGGGCTGCACGCCGGTATCGAACGGTGAAGATCGATGGAGAGCGACCCTGCAGTTATCCGGGTTAAAGCGGGTGGCGGCGGACAGACGGAGAGGAATCGGCATAATCGGCGGCCAAGGAGCAACAACTGGGCGCTAGAATATCGCCGGGATTTGTGTAATTACTGGAGTGACTTGGTGATGAATACGGGGTCTTATTTATTTTAAGCACCTCCGATGGAATACGCACAACAGCGTGAAACAGAGGACACATTCTTTTTGTGCATTGGTCTGTTTATTTCTCTGTCCCTCACATTTGCGAGGCATCTTTGCCCCTCCCCTACCCTCCCCCGCGCCATCTCTAACCAGGCTGTGGCATCATCTGATTCTACTTTGATTGTTTCCAGCCCACTTCGCGAGCGTATAGCGCGCCTGCCAGTCCTGGCGGACTGAAACAGGACATAATGGGTTCATTAAAAATCGCCAAGACGGCCGGCTTTGGGAGGGATGATTAGTGAGATAAGCGGGGGATACGAGCTTAATGGAACAAGAGGTGGCTCACCAAGATTAAAAGCCTTTTCCACATGGCTGCCGTTTTCCCTCCAATTCAGCAAATCGCATAATTGAAACTCTTTTAATTTTCTTTTTTAATTTTCACCCCAAATCCTCCTGGAATTGCAACCCCTGGATGAGTTGTGATGGTGGTGGTGGGCCAAGGTGTGGGCGCCGTGGGACACATGGTCCTGCAGTCTATTTGTGCAAGCCAATGTGATTATTGATTCTTGCGCAAAATGTTTCAGTGGCTGTGTCCCATATTACACAACATTGAGCATGTGGCAGAATTTAATGCAAAACAGTGAAACAATAGATATTTATCCAACAATAACACAAATTACTAACAAAAGCATATATGTATGTGTGTGTGTGTGTGTGTGAGAGAGTGTCATGCTATGTAGGTGGTGGTCACACTGGAACCCTACAAGTGAAAGATGTCTCTTGTAGCGCTATTAAAGGGACATTTTTATGCTAACAAGTAGACTGCGAGCCTCTGACCTGAGCACTGCTGTCAGCAGCGTGTTTATACAATGCTGTGTTTGAAGCCTCGGTGATAATGTGACAAGCCAACCTTGGCGCCGTTCCAAACCCTGACTGGCTGACGAACAGACAGAGGATAAATAGGGTCTTGCAATCATTGCCGTGAAGGGGGGAATAAAAGAGAAAAAAAACGTGGAACCTTTCAGAAATATGTTGGTAAGATGAATTGCAGAAGTCCCAAAGCAATGGGATATAATTTTAATTCATGAAAGGTACAGAGGCAGACACGGCAAACGGGGCTAGTTATTTTGTGCTATCATTATTATCATTCTTTTTTTTTTAAAAAAAAATAAAAACAGCTCCTGCGAATTGTCTTGCTTCAGTCTGAAGCTGGCAACAGCTACAGTGTGAGACACAAGAACATCTGAGGATACTAAAGGTGAAGAGGATACATCGGCGGCGAGAGAAAAGAATCCCCGCGAACGAAGTGCGCGGAGAGCCAAGCGAGCTCAATTGTACTCTGCGTGTCGCGAAGGTCTTGGCTCAGACAGTGCGGCTTTTTATTATAGCCCGTCTTCTTTGCTGGCATTCCGGACAACATACTGAGCCAAGAGCTCGGCTGTGAGTGCGAGAGCCAAGCTGACAAAACATTTAATGACGGATAGAACCTTGGCCCTCCGCGCATAACGTGCAGAAATTATTATTGTATTTTTCAAAGATGGATAATTATAGAGCGAGATTTAAAATTAGGGGGAAACCACTTGCGATATCCATGCTGAAAGCTGCAATGGCGATGTACACCCACGGTGCAAGTAACTACTGGGGAGCTATTAAAGTGGCTGGCATACACTATGTGTGTCAAGGTTGGACATGTTTGTCCGGAGGTGCTATTCAGCAGAGGTTGTAAGCTAAGGTTGTTTGAGTTACACTTGCCTTTATGCCCATTCAGACCTCTGACCCCACATCAACAATATATTTTCTCTGTTGAAACCATTGGCTGCAAACCCTAGAGACAGACAGCAGAGTAGAAGTAGATCAGCACTTTGGGAAGCCTGTCGCGCACCCACATTCAATGCAGCTCGCATGGCCGTATCGTTTCTTTATACCATTCACATGTCCTGAGAAAACATTTTTCTTTCCTTCTTATCCACCGGCAGTATTGTCAGCCTGGTATATGATGTGGTATGTGTGTGGGTCGAGTTGTTATTGATTGTTAAAAGTGTAAATGTTGGTTATGTGTGTTGTGTGCAGCTAAAGCAGTTCCCTGCGGCATTCACACTGTGCGTGTTCATATCGTCACATTAATTGATTTCAGATTAACAGTGAAAACCTTTTCATGAGAAAGTTATGAATAGAACCCTGCTCTAAATGCCCACGGCATTAAGGCAAAGGACATTCAGCATTTTACTTGTTGGAAGACTTAATGGCAAAAGTGAAAAAAAAAAATTCCCATAGCAGACAGATATGCAAGATTATCAATAGTTCCCATAGGAAAAAGGAGTGTCTGTATAACCTTATTCTTTGAGAAAATCCTCTCTGCACAATCTGAGGTTTGCTCCCTTCAGATGAGAGAGAAGAATTACTGGGCATCAAAGGCAGAAAATTGTACCAGATTTGCCAGAATACTTTTGCTCTGGATCTTTGAGATTAGATTTGATGTCCATCAACGCTTTCATGAAAAACCTCTATCTCTGGTGGTCACATTACAGACGGAGAGTGCTTTTCATCCCATAATTGTGGACAAATCTAATCCGATGACTTCATGAAGGGGTACATTTTCATTTCAGCACTCAGGAGAGACCGTTAACGCCGATTAAAAAAAAAACCCCAGCACCAACCCATCGATTTGTATCTGTTGAGAAAGCGAGCTGACGCGAGACATCCGGTCACCTTAATTTAGAACCAAACTTGGAAAAGTTGGGAGCCGGTTCTGTCTGATCGTCTGATAATCATTTCCTATTCTGAGGCAAAAGCAAAGAGAATGGCTAAAGCTTGTTTTGTTCATGACAGTTGCTGGAACCGGCTGATGTCCTGGTGAAGGTCAATATAAATGGTAGACACTCATTCAAAGGTGAGGAGAAGGCAAGAGGACCTTTGGGAGAGGAACAAACTGAGTCCAGGGTCATAAGGGAAGTTGATTGCATGCTTGACTAATGAGTTATTAGATAACGAAAAATAAATTTTTATCAACCAAACTAAAAAAAAAAAAGGTGTCGAAACAGGACAGACGCTGTGCCACACTCACCTGTTTTCCTCCAAACGTGTGTGTGAAACTTAAAACTGAAATAGTTCATTATAGTATTAAAATGTTCCTCTCCACTGTATTGGCTTAGCAAGGAAAAGACACTACAAAGATAGAGATTGGTTATTTAGGGGGGAAATAAATGGGCAAAGTAGCACTGTAGCCTTTTATACAAGTGACATGAAAATGGCCAAATGCTCAGGTTCAGGAGGATAAGGGTCTTGACGGAGAGACCCAGATATATAGAATCCAAGTGTGCAAACAAGTGAAGTAAACAGCATTCCCCAGGAGCAGAGAGGCAATATCAGAGACTGCCCTGAGAGAGGGTAATGGAAAAGGACTTGTTCTGTCACAGCCCCTCGTAGTGATAGAATGCCACACGCTCCATTGTGACATTGTGATATTGGCCTGGCATGAGCCTGATGAATGTACAAGCCATAAATCAGACAAGGCCCTGCCTACCCTGGAGCCGCAAGATGTTTGTTGCCAGGGCACAAGGCAGAGATAGCCGGGAGGGGGTTGGGCCATTGTCTGGAGTGGAAATCTGCTGTTATTTCAATTAAAATGGCATTCCGATCTGAGGCCGCGAGAGCGCTCTCGCGCGAGGTGACTTTCGCGGCACCTGTTGAGGGAACGGGACGCCGGCCATGCGCTCGGCCGTGGCAGGAGGCGATGGGGAAACGGGGGTGGAGGGAAGCGAGATCGCACAAAGAGCGGCTGAGGAGTGACCTTTCCCCGGGCAGGTGATGACCCGTCCACCGGACCAGCTGGCCTCCTGCCAGGGTCAGGCAATTAACGCTGCCCTCCTTTGATTGCCAAAGACAGGCCACGGAGTCGCTTGGGCCGGAAGATAGCATCCAGTGAGTCTAACTCTGAACAAGGCAGGCGGAGAGACAGCTCTGCTAAAAGGTTCAAGCTTGGGGCGCTCTCTGTTCAAGCTCTCAGCTGCTATGAACAGCCAAGGAACGTAAGCCGCTTTGCTTAATTATTTCGGCATTTGCATAGCGGTGCAGTGTAAACAACTGGTTGCCGGCGCCGCCTCGGAAGCCGAAGAAATCTTTGGTGTACTGATGCAATTAGGACAGTTTTAGGTCCTTCAAAAGTTTTTAGATGGATGGTCTGAAGGGCTGTGACGTGCCAACGGATCGCCTCGCGGACCCCAACACGATAGTGAACATAGCCGAATCTGCTTTTCAAATTCTTGCCCCACAGCCTTCACAGTCAGTTCCTTCTATTCTATCCAGGCCTTCCTTCATTGCGAAGCCAAATTCGCCTTGTAGCTCCGAAGTCCCGGGGAGCTGCAGCGTGCACCACCATTACTGTGAAAGCCTTTTTTGCCCAAATCCAAATTGAGGGGTGAAACACACAAAAAAAGAAACCGCAGTCGGACAACAACATAATTTTTTGGGAGCTCTATTGGAAAACACTGGGAAATAACACTTTTTTATTACTTATTTATATTATTCCACGCTCGTGAATGCCGACCCGCACGGCCTCAAACAGTCTTATTCTGCTGGCTCAATGGAGAGAGCTGGACTCCAGAAAAAAGCCAAGACTGCATGGGGGATTAGCTCTTCAGAACTCAGCATGGCTCGAAGTGAACCACAGCCTCAACCTTTTAAAACAACTTTGAAGAGCATTTATACTCTTTTACGGCTCGCTGAATCGCAGGGCATCGCAGGAAATATGAGCATCTTTATCCCGACAACGGATGCTTTCAGAGCACTGCCGCTTAATAGAAAGGTGGGAGATTTGTCAAAATAAATGCAGATATTCTCAGGTTATTCCCTGGCAGGTCAGAAAGAGCTGTGGAAGTTTTTTTTGCACAGACTATAACTACTTTTTTTTATTGCTTTCTCTCATTGTAATTAAGCTTTCATTAACCACTAAATTTTGAGTGTTTATGTTTCTACTAGCGGTTTCTTCTTAAGAGGCAATTCAAAGGTTATTTTGGACAAATGAAAGCAGTGAGAGGCATCCGAAAGTTGTTCCTACCAGCACTCGAAGCACTTTGAAAACCTCACATTAACAAAATGTCAACTCAAGGCGACAAAGGACCGTCATTTGTATTTTTCCCCCCCACTTTTGCCTCAACCAGCTGAAAGACGCACTGAACCTGTATTTGCATCCTATTCTGGAGCACAAACGAGCGCTGTGTGACAGAGAAAACCGTTCTTGAGCTTCATGACTTAAACATGTTTTGTAGTTTATAAGGAAACTTGAGGATGTGGGAAAACCACCTGCAACGAAACCAGTCGCGCACATCGCATTGCCAGGCTACGATTCAACAGGGCTTGGACGAGGCGTAAGAGACGGACAGCCAAGCTGACAGCTAAAACTGGACAAGGCAGTTGTGATGCATTAACGCAGTGTGAATTGGGCCACTCGGGTTCAGAATTAGTGCGTCATTACACAACTTGATGTACCACTTTCCTTTGTTTACTCTATTTTCTCCTCTATTTTGTAGTGATGCTGTGCTCCCATTGAACATCATGACGCCAAGAAAGCTGTGGCTGCTTGAAGCGTTGGTATTTCACTGCACGTGATTCGATACTTCACCGTAAACTTATCATGACCTGTGGATAAAAAAAGAAAAGTGCCTAAATGTCTTGCATTTGATCCTAAATTTCGACGGCAACACTTTAATTAAGTCCAAGAAGACGTTTCGGCGAGATGCAATCAAAATCTGTCAAGACTCTCTTGAAGTTTATGATTGCAGCAGCCTTGGCCGCCTCCAGTGTGGACAAACAGAAACCCACTTCATATGCATTCCATACGTAAACACCAACGCCTGCGTCACCTCTCCTTGGCGTGGTCTCGCTTTCCTCTGAATACAACCTTGGGCAACAAGGAGACCCGATCAAGTAATTTATGCTCAGAAATAAAACATTGACTTTCAAATGCCCAAGTGCTTCAAGCCAGGCTTTGAGGCTGATTTGATCCCGCTTTGAGATGGTGAAAGATACGGCGCATTCTCCCTAATCACATGCCAGAGCCTGTGCAATTACACAGCAACAGCCGGAGTAATCACCGTGGTGGTCTCCACCGCTCCTCCCTGAACTGGGACTTGGCCCCCTCAACATCGCTAGCGGTGGGAAGTCCTGCATATTTTGCGCCACATCGAGAATCTCTGCATCCCGGCTATCACGCTGAAAGGAAGAGCAGCAGTCCCCCAAACCCTGGGCGGCGGGCCGGTACTGGTCCGTGAGTCATTTGGTATCAGCCCACAAAAGAAGGATAGTTAAGTTCTGTTAAATTAATTGTATTTATCTGAGTCTGAACAATTTTATTTTGAAAAATGACCGGATTCTCTCAGTTACTCGGTCACCTGATACCCCAACCCCAGGCCGGGGGTTGGGGACGCAAACAAGCCCACTCTGCTTAACATGCGGCGACCGGCTCTCTAATGAGGCAATGAAGCCTTCAAAACTGCGTCGCCACCCAGAGACCGAGCGCCCTGCATTGAAAGACCAGCAGCCTTTGGAGTATTGAGAAAGAAAAAGCGCATGTTACTCATGTTTTGTTGTCGCCATGTTAAGAGGACGCTGCTAATAAAGTTCACCTGTTAATCATTATATTTAGAAAATACCACAATTTTCATGCCGGTCTGTGAAAATAGTGTCTCACATTAAACTGGGCCGTGGTGCAAAAAAGGTTGGGGACCGAAATGCACATAAGCAGGACAGAGAATGATGATTACAACCAGAAATAATAAATAAAGAGGATACATAAAGACATCTTTTCATTAAACAAGGAAAAAAAAACAAAAACAGTATAGATTACAGCTGCACTAATTCTCTCGATGACATACGGCCTGACTCCGTGCAGCATTCCGGTTGCAATCAGCAAGCCAGGGCACAGAGGGGAAGGGAGAAGCAAACATGAATGTATCTGAGGGTTTTGACATTCGCCCTTTTCACACAGAGCTCACAGGGATCTCAGAAGACTCACCAATAAGCCGCCTTGGTTCTTCACACGGAGCCAACACAGCTGCCCAACTTCACCTTAAAAATGTGATTTAACGTCGTGAAACATCATCTAATATCATTTAAACACTCCAGTGATAATAACCTGAACACAGTTGACTACAAACTACGCTATAGACGCAATAACACATATTTGCATTTTGCTGTGTCCTCAGTGCTGTGTCGCAGGGACGGAGCACCAGAAATGACTCAGTATTTTCGATGCCGTCCGCGAGCCATTTAAGCAGGCCTCGCCCTGTAAGTTCAGGGGCGTGAAGTCAAGCGGAAGTAAACAGGCAGACACACAAACCAGACACCTGCGCCGAGAAGGGCGTTCATGCTCAAGCGAGGGCTACCGCGCTGTAAAATTGTGTTCAAATACAGTGAACGAGCGCGACGGCGTTCGATGACAGCCCCGTCCAACGCTGAACCAGCGGCTCGACCCCATCCGGCTTTATCGTGGCGTGGCAGCCGCCGCTATCTGTGGCGTGCTAAATCAATTAGCATGTCATTAAGATAGCGCGCTCCGGCGCAGTAAGCACAGAGGTGGGACCACAATATCTGCGGCGGCAGCGGCAGCCGAGCTCAGAGGGCATCGCAGGGCCCCCGTGTTACAGTGAAGTGTCCGGTTATTTATCGCAGGGGAGCCTGACTGGCAAATATTGCTGATGAAATGACTTCAACTTGAAGAGAACAAGTGTAACTGATCTGTCATATTGACAGGAAATAATAGGTCTTTTCTTCTGCAATTCCAATGATATGGTTAATGTCAAAGTGTTGCATGTTGGTTTGCTTTGTGGCAACAGGGCGCAGTTTCAACCGTTTGCCCGACTCTGAAGGATTTCTTTCTGTGATTTCTTTTAATTGTAAAAAAGCGGCAGCATAACCACTAAATACCCCTGACACTAAAAAAAAGTGGAAAATCGTCAGCTGTTTTGAAATAAGCAGACGCCTCAGCCAGAGAAATGACAGTCCTAATCCCCGTTGTGCAAGAGAGGCTTTCTCAAGAGAGCCAAGAGCGCACTCAAACCTCTCAGATAAACATGCAAAATGCATTCTCTGATTATGAGAAAGGTGTCTTGATCTTTAAAGGCAGCGGCGCCTGATCAAAACTCCACCTTTTTTCCGACGCCGCAGAGCTGGACCTCGGAGTGTTAACGACGTCAACCTGGGGTCTGAAGAATCAAAGAGCACACGTCGTATTCTCCAGAGCGAGCCACATAATAAAATCTTTAGATCATAAAAGCCATAAAAATCCCATTCTATTGCCTTGGGCCCAATAGCTACCGCTAATGCATTAGACTACATGGCACACATTAATGCCCGTGCCAGAAAAGCAATTCCCTGACAGAGAAAACTAATAAAGCTTTCGCGCAATCGCCTTTTAAAGCATTTCTTCATCCACTTTGGCAGATGTTTGACTGAGGGGCCTGCAGCAAGAGCGTCCGGCCACCGGGTCAAACTGCGACTATCCATGCGCACGGCAACTGATCAGGTCGTATCTCCCCTGCGGCCCGAGTCACAGCGAACGATTCGAAGGCCTACGCACAATGACTTGGGGAAAAAAAAAACGCGACTCTGCATTGTCATTTGACCATCACGCAGTCTCGACAATCCATCGGTGGAACATCACCAACCTCGAGATGCAAATGTGCCGTCGCTCGGTTGCAGACGTGGCACTTGGCAAGTGTCCTGACCAGACACGGGACAATACAGATGGCGCAAAGAGGCCAATCAAGCAAATGGAGCTTAAATATTGGCTCATGTATGATAAGAGTCTTTCTGAATGAATTTTATTGATGAGTGATTCACCACCGCTGGTTGAACCTACTGAGGCTTTCAGTGCATAGCGGGATCTGAAATACGCCGGGTGAAACCTGTCAACTTTTTTCCAGATAACTGGATATATTTAAGTTATCCGAGGGGAAAAATTTTTGATTGATTAGCTGAAAATAAAGAAGATAATCTATCATTATTAGTTCCGGATTCCAGTTTGTTGGTTTAGATGAAAGGAATTTGTGAAATTTGCGAACGTCGTCTTTCTACTTCTGCATGTTGGATAAGTGATAGTGTCATCTATAAAGTCGGCAATGACTGTGACATTAAAACACAGTTCTAGGCTGCTCGTAAAGTTCTATCAATAACCCATGAAATAGAAGCGTTTTAGAAGATTTGTTCACTGGTCATGAGCCTCATCCAAAACGACGTCTTTTGAAGCCCTTCACTGTAGACACACATCAAGCCATCATAGCTGATTATACACATCATAGTTACAGTATCTATCTGATCAATTTCCATCATATTTTACTATAACTATACACATATACATATATATACACATATATATATATATATATACATATATACATATATATATATATATATACATATATATATATATATATATATATATATATATATATATATATATATATATATATATATATATATATACACATATATATATATATATATATATACATATATATACATATATGAGGACATATTTATAGAAGATGACCAAATGACCATCTTTCTGGCGAAAAACTATTCTAAACCAACCCCCGAGCATCAATGGAAACTCAAACAATGAAAGCATCTTTATTCATAATACACATGACCAAATATGAGCCATTTATGAAGGGAGACAGAAAGAAATAGCTCTATTTAAACAGTCTCCCTGGATGGGGGGCACGAGGCTAATGGAACACAGGACATGTGGAAAAAAGAATGAGGTTCTGACCCCGTTTTCTCTCCGGCGAGGCGATTCATCATCGTTTTAAGCACCGCGCTACAGAGGGTGACAAACAAGAGCGCGGAGACACGTACATGTGTTGTTTACTGGCCGCCTGTCGAACCCGTTTGATAAAGCTGGTCACAATGCGCGAAATATGAGATCCGCATTCACGAAAAAGGTGATCCGCGAAAGCCATCCATCTTATGCAGCCGAGCGCCGATGAACGACTCGACGGCGTCAGGTTATAGCTTCATCAGCCGCGACGCGCCGGCAACCATCTAAACTGATGTCAATTCACGGGGGGAAAAACACAACAATGAAAACAAACAAAAACAAAACCAAAACACACACGCAAACTGTATTTATTCCTAATAGCTACTCGGCGTTTGTCACAAATTCGCTGTTAGGACTCCGTGCCGCCGTGAAATGGAATTTATTATCAGCTGTCTTAAATGACAAAATGCTGCTGAGGTAAACAGATCACTCACAGGAAGCAGGAGGGGATGTAAACACCTGTTTTGGGAGCGTCGCCGGTGCAGCCCGGCGCTCACGGCTCCAAGCCCGAAAACCCGTAGTTGCTGCGGGAGAGGGCGAATTCTCGGCACATCAATTTTGTCCTGAGCGGCACAGTGCAGCAGAGCTTATTACACACTCGCAATCTGTCTCAAGTGTTCCGACCGCGGCGGTAATGTTGTGCTGCCGGGCTCCTTGAAGAAAAAAAAAAAAAAAGCTTCATTGCGAAGCCTGGCCGTCCCACAGCACATGCGTGGCAGCCAAATAACGTGTCAGCCCGTATTTGTCATGCGCAAATTAAAGTCGTGTAAACTCAAATTAAGCCAATCTGGCTCGGAAAATGAGAACTAAACCAAAGTGAAAAAAGGCGGGCGTTGGAGTGCGCCGGGCAGGAAATGGCTAACCGCGTAGAAGCTAGGATGCGCTAGGTTCGGTTTTTATCGTAAAAACTTGAATCGTGTTCGAGAAGAGAACACAACAAGCTGAAAGGCTTGTTGTTACAACTGCCCGCCTGGTTATATTTCATTCATTTTTGTAGATAGAGAAAAATAGAACCTGCCCTCCCGTGTTCTTTCATCTGTTGTATTCCGAAAGGCCATTCCAGCACTCGTGTCTCAAGATTAAAGGTCCGGCCATTTGTGACCACGGCGAGGCTGTTTATTCTTCCCACAATGGAAGGCCAGGCGCTTTTAGGGAGTGAGCCGCACTCCCTTTCTGTGCCGCTGAGTGCATCTGCAGGTACTCGCACACACAAAAAGTCAAAAAGAAAAACCGGCTGCCGCTGATCAATCACACCCTGTCTTCTTCTTTTCACCTTGCGAGCGTCCTCGTCTTGCATGGGGTTCACGCACGCAACGCGCCGTCTGACTCGGCGGCAGAGTGTCGTGTGGCCGCATCTCAATTAGAGCGAAACCAGAATGTGTCATCGCTGGATAACCACTGGATAACAACAAGCAGCAAGCAAAGGTCCCGTATTTTCATGGCTTTTAAATAATGGGCCCACAAACTCGGCTTTCAGAAGAAGCACCAACTCCGGGGCGAATAATTATTTTGCGATTGAAACTGAAACTGCACTGCTCCACACATTTCCCTTTCTTCCGAGTCAGGGAAGGTTGTCTTGGTAAAGACGGCCTGTGACGTCAACGCCGGGCTAACTATTGATCCACCCCGTCCTCGCCGGAAACACTGCTTCTGCTGAACTCCAGTCGTTGTTATGCACATCGCTAAGGGCTAAGAGTGAACGCAAATCTTTCAACAAAAGAGCCAAAAATGTTGAGGCGGCGCAACGCTCGGACGACGCGTTTGAGCATGAGCAATGTTGAGCAATGTTAACATACTTGCTCATTTAGCAGAGGTTCTGGTGCAGCGGGGGGAGGAGGGGCACCGTCAGAAAGACTCAGCTGTTTACGAGCTGTGCAGATTTAGGGAAATTGTAAACAACTACTACTACTACTAATGATAATAATCATAATACTAAAAATCATAACACTAATAATAATACTAATACTACTAATACTAATAATAAGAATAAGAATAATATCCAGAGAAAATAAGCATATAATTAAAGTATATAATTCCCCATTCAATAAGCAGCTGGGCAGACCCAGTCAATCCTATCATGCCAGAGTGTGTGTGTCCATGAATCCCGCTGCGGTCTGTTGGGGCTCTGGCCTGCGCTCAGCCATGCCAGTTGTGTTAGATCCTCCGCCAGCTCATTGTGCTGAAATTCAACCACAATAGCGCAATGTCCTCCCTCCCCCCCAAAGCAGGGCCCTTATCACGGCCATGAAATGACTCGTCTCTGCGGACGGCCACAACAGAGGCTCCTCGGGAGCCGGAGGTGAGCGGGATGAGCGCAATCTCGTCCTATTGTTCCCTGGCGTGATAAAACTGGGATTCAAACCTTTCATTCTCGGTCCATTTTCTCCAGACCTTGGCGCAATCTGCGATATGAGCCGCTCCGGCCGCGGCCGAACTTTTCAAAGACTTTTCGTGTAGCATGGAATATTGTTTTCGCAGTGTGCGCGCGTGCGGCCGACTTTGAGGAGAAATGTGGGCGCTGAAAGGTTAAAAATTGACTGTATTTATAAGGCAAAGGCGAGAAAAAGGGATTCTTTCTGTTTTTGACATCTTCAAGCTCTAATCGTAATATGCAAGTAAACAAATGCCGCCTTGTAATTCTCTCATCCTTTAACACACTCAGATCGCAGTTATAAGTGATACGTGTTGAAATCAGGTCAATGCCCCAATAATGAAACGGCTTCTTTGACCGAGTATAACATCCTGAAGCACTGAAATGAACATTTGTGAGATTTGTGAGAGTGAGATTTCTCTGGTGGATGATTTAAAACATGCACAAACTACTGTTTGTGTTTGGGTATGTGGCAAGTTCACTGAGCAACCATGAGTAGAATAAAAAAAAAAAACAAAAAAACCAAGAGGCAGTGGACTCCTATGTCAGCTTATGTTATGCTGATGGTTTGACTGGAAAAATTTGCTAAAACCTAGCGGAAACGCTGCTGCGCTTCTGGGTAAAATGCACCTTTTTATTCTCTCTGATCTTGTTAAAAGCCGCCTCACTCTGGGTCTTGTTAGAGTGAGAGGGAACTAGGGACCTGCTGCTTGTTCCAGACAAACAGTGTTCAAGAAAATCCTCAGAAGGCAACACCTCCCCCGCCCACTACCGCCACCCCACGCGCTTGAATAGCAATACGTTGGCGCTGCCTGATCAACCCACGCCGGAGAGATAGTTATCGGTCCATATGCCACAAAACCGTCTCTCGTGTTCGTCTGGAAACGTCTTTGGAAGGCAACTTGTGATCCTCAGCGTGTCGGCACGCGCACCTTAGCTTGTTATTTAACATACAGGCAGCTGTAAGTTCATTTAAAACCTCATTCACGACAGCATTCCGATAGATTCCCAGTGTGCACGGAGGCTGAACATCACAAGCAAAGCAACACAGTGGCTCACAATCATTCAACTCCGGGGTTCACAGCGTCAAAAGCAAACACGCCAAGATGTGAGCCTTGTGGAACACCTGATTATACAGTGGCACACAGCATCTGCTACCCTGACAACAGGAAGACAGTGACAAACAAAATGATGTGCGGAGTTCAAAGTAAGGTTTGCGTGTGTCAAATTGGCGCAAAGTCTGATATGAATGTCGTTTTAATGCACGTGTGCAGGAGTTGTTGGTCGCCGTGTCGTCGAAATCACACCAAAGCTTTAATTTCACCAAATAAAATGTGGAGTTTAAACTCAAACGATTTGCTTACATCTCCATTTAGTGAAATGGAGCGCTCTTGATGGCTGTAATTTTTCGTTCTTATTAGCAAAGTGATTTGCAAGTCATAGTCAAGATTGAAGATAATCATGATTCCCCCAATTACACAATTCATTGCGCTTTTCGGCTTTTTGCCCTGAGCTTTCAACTCCTTGACAGGCATCATTATTATATCCTCGATACAAAAACCCATTTCATCATCATTTCATTTGATGTGCTCTTCTGAGTTTGGAAAACATAAACCAATTACTGAGTCAACGGACCGTTTGCGGCCCGATTAGTCTCCAACTAGCTTTTAATTGGATGTGGATGCAGACCACACACTTGCTGGTTGGACGGGTTGGCAAGGTAAATAAGAAAGATCTGCGTCACCAGGCGTGATAATTAATACATTTCCTGCTTTTGCGGCACGTCGATGATCTCGCAGTGATGAAAATGTATGACACTTCCTCCACAAACGGAGAGTAGATCTAATATTGTATCCGTCTTGCATGTCCTACCTTATCAGGGTTCTCCTCAATCCAGCTCTTTACAGTGTTCAGAGCAATTTCGGCTGCAGGCTCGTTGGGAAAACCTTCGAAGGAAAGAAAAAAAAAAATATCAGTGTCAGTGCCATTTGTATCCGACATGAGACTGCACGAGTAGCAGGGTCTAAAATGAGACGTACGGGCTGATAGAGGGCTAAACACGTCAGCTGATATCTCCACAGGTAACCACATCTTTTCTAGAGGAAGCAGAGGACACCAGTCGCCCGATACACCGTTATAAATGTGGACAATGTGCGAATTAGAAGCTACAACGGTCTGCGCACGTCCGTACCCATCCACAGATAGGCTTTATCTGCGGCCACACGCTCGTTTATTGCTGCCGACACAAAGGGAAAACAGAGTGACCTCAGTCTTTATGGGGGAGATTGCAGTGACGTGCGGGATCATACACACATACAAATTAGACCTCCGAGGCTGTATTTGCACAAATATAATAAACGCTGAATTAATTGCACTGATTATTTAAAGAGTCTTGTTTGAATCTATCTATACAGCTATAGACATATTTTTATATTTGATACCTTGTCAGAAAGTGTTTTCATTTGTTGCTCGACAAAGCTCATCTGGTCCTTCTTGAAAAAAACAATAGAAAGCAAAAAAACAAAAAAAACAAAACAGAGTGGCTGATCTGAGTCGGGACTTAAAACACAACATTCTCCTATATCATAACCTCTCACCTCCATCGGGGACAACAGGTTGCGGCGGGGACTGTCTTCCTCTAACGAATGAGGTCGAGACCTCAATTTCAACCCACATCAGCCGGTACAAGGGGCCGCGGCCGCGGCTGCAGCCCCGTTGGCTTTCACGCGGGTCGCATTCTCAAATGTTTTCCTTTCCCTGTCTGTCACCGCCACCACTATAAATTCTGTGACCTATGAAACGGGCTTACAAGCGCTGCGGCCACCTCTACCCTTTGAGTTGGCTGTAAAGGAAAAAAAAATAAAAAATGAAAAGCCCAGATGATCCCGTGTTACAACCACTGTGTTGCATCTCTCACTAACTATCCTGTAAATTCTTTCGCAGCCTTAACGGGCAAAATATACCTCCAGCCAATACTGTAACCCCACTGCTGCGTCTCTCCAGCTTCCCTTTTTTCATTTTAACTCCGTCTCTCCCTCCTCCCCGTCTGACAGGAGTGGGTGAGACGCACAGAGGGCATGAGGGGGAGCTGAAGTGATGTTGAGTCGTAGTGGAGCTCGTCGTGTTCAGGGCCCGGGTCCGATGAGATGCGAGCTGCATACCAGCCGCCAGCCGCTGCTCTTCTGGCTTCTGTTCCCTGCAACTCGCCCTTCACAGGGGTGGGTGGGGGGTGGGGGTGGTCGCAGAGCCGTGTTTTCAAAAACCTAATCCGGCATGCCAAATCAGTTTGCAGGTCACCTGACTGCCTCCCAAACACGCTTTAACCTTTGCGAGGATACCAGCTTTGTCCGGTGTTGTTGCCCCCTCCACCCACGACCCCCTCCTTTCCAAAGTCTGCTTCCGCCTCGCGCCCAGGTGCGCCGACACGGCAGCTCGCACATCAAGCAACGGTGGGCTAACAGATGTGCGAAGGAAGAGGAATCTGAGAAGAATAGATCCCCGGAGAGGGGGCCCAGCTGTTTGGACGGGCGTCAGAGAAATAAGCACAAAAGCTAAATAAATTGAAAAATTACATAAGAGGTGAGGGCTCGCTTGTCGCGCTTTCGACGTGGGTTTGATGTAAGTGTCTGGCAGTGTTGCGCTTACGCGTCTGGTGCTAAATATAATGCAAAGAAGCCATGTAATGAGTCGGGAATGAGGGAAAAGTGTCTTAAAGGTTCCTGTGCTTGGCATTTACGCTAATCGAAGCGGACAGAATGGTTCAGGCGGCAGGAAGTGTTTGGAAATCACAGTGGATCTGGTTGATTTTTATCATAATGTTAGCCTAATAGCTTAATTGCAAGTAATTTTTTGGCCAAATTGTGATATCTAAAAAGTGTGTTCTTTCTTGTTTTCCGAAAACGTTCAAATATGACTTAGGCAACTATGCTACTTGGCTAATGATAATATATATTGTGCTGTTTTTTAAAAAAAAAAAAAAAAAACAAAACATATATATGTGCTGTATTTTGTTGTGAAACACTAATGTGCCATATTGGATTCAACACTATTCAGTTGGGCGGTGAAATAATAAACAGTTTTCACTTTTACAGCAGAAAAATGGTTCAAAGGATTTGTCTCCTCATTGTGTGTTTTTGGCGTAACATGAACCACCGTGAACCAAAGTGTCATCCCCCATTCCCTTTTAGAGCCAGGTGGGGGGATTGCTGTTATGACGCCAATTAGTAGAATACTTCTCTTTGGAAGAAACAGACCTGCTCATACATGAAGTGAAAGCACGCCAGCAGACTGTCTACGGGAACAGCAGGATTCCACCTAAGCTCCCTGGTCTCCCCTGATCTTTCCCCATTACTGCAATTAGCTTATTTTGAATAAATCAAAGAACTAACCATTATGACATGTATATTTTAAATAGGTTGATCTACAGAATAATAATCTTTCACATTACAGCAACATGTGAAAAACAGTTCAGAAAGACAAAAGAAGTTGTTTTCTTTAAATACTTGCAAAACTAACAAGCCATGGAAGTGCATATGGTGTATCTGGAAAATGTATCAAAGGGAGAGTAAATAAATGATGAATAGCAGTGGCCCCACAACCGAGCCCTGGGGCACACCTGTAATAACAGGCAGAGGTTGTGATGTGAACAATTTGAGTTGGAGGAAGTTGATGAAACATAGGATTTAAACCAGTTGAGGGATGAGGAATCTAACTAGAAGAGTGGTGTGTGAGATGGTGTCGAAGGCCGCACTCGGGACAATCAGGAGTACAGTAAGTAAGTGTAATGAGCCTCTACCTTTGACCTCGAGTTGACCATCGCAAAATCTAAACTAAAACGGTTGTGCATCCTTAAAACATATAAACAAATGAGATCTTAATCATAACAACAAGAATGCGGCCAGCATTGGGAGGACACTGCTCGTTTAATGTAAACAGCAGTGAGTTTCTACAAATGCCATATCGATTTGAGATCCGTGGTCATTAATCATGGTGGAGCCCAGAGAGGTAAAACAAGGTGAGCTTTGGCCTGGCGAGAAAGATCGCACGGAGAGGAACCGACGTGAAATGACGACGGCAGGAAAGACTTGACAGCGAGGTCCGTTTGATGGACGGCGAGGAAGGAGGAGTCGGCGCAGCTGGGACCAGGGTGCCGTGAGAGCGACGCCCGGCATCGCAAGGCCGAGAGCGGAGCGCCGGTCACTCTCTTTGACGTGTGTCTCCTTTACACTGTCCGACGCATTGACCTCCCCTCACCTCTTCTCTCTTTCTCTTTGTCTCCCTGGCCGAGCGGCCAGCTGTGTTTATGCAGCAGCATCAGATCCAACAGCAGAGCAGAGACTCCGCTTTAGTATTCTGCAAGCGCTCGCCTTTGCCTCGGTTGTGAGAATGGTTGTCAGAGCCCACTTTAAAAAATATATACATATAAATAAATAAATATAAAAATAAAAATGTTTTGGTAAAGGACGGCGCGAGTGAGCGGACTGCTTTATGGGCTCAAGTCTGCCGCAAAATGAAATAGTTTAGCATTTCACTTTTACACGTTTTCCACTCAGCGCCTCCTGGTTTCCCCCGCCGCTCGGAGGTAGTCGGAGCTAATCCGTCAGAAGGTAGAGCCTCGGCGTCGGGATCCTCCGGGGTCCCTGTGCTACTTGGCTTGGACCCCCGCTCCCTCACCACCACCACCAACACACCCATGCTGGGAATACGGCCGGCTCGGGGAGATTTGTCTCGGCGAGGCGCGCTGATGGGACATGTGCAGCACAGCGCCACTGATGAGGACTCAGGTGGCGCAATGTTATTTCTGTTGAGGGCTCGTCTACTCCATCACCAGCAGCCAGAGCGCCGTATCAGAGGAGGCGGAGAGGGACCTGGAGCACGCGCCGTGTGGTCGGAGCACCTGGCAACGCAGGAGTCACGCGGGACCCGCGTCGAGCATCCAGTTGGTGGTTGATGGCGAGCATGGTCACGGGTCATTTAGTGCATTTTTCCATAAAGTGTCGAGCAAATTTAAAGGTCCAGTGTGCAACATTTGGGCTGATTCAAGATTTTTATATTGGTAATAGCTTAATATACTGCCCATAAATACATTAATAAAAGCGCATACTTGCAGTACAATCAAAGTAATTTGGTTTTCCTACCCATTGAACAGTTCACATTTATATATAAAAATGTACATAGAGCAATGGTCTTGCTCCCACTTAGCTGCCATCTTGAACCAACATATTGCTAAGGAAGCTGGTGTGGACAATACACCCCTCCTGCCAGTGCATTTCATATTTGGGGTGAACACTCGTGTCCTCAAATAAACCAATGAAGAAGAAGGTGGACAAAGTATCCAGGTTTGGGTGCGCAGGCCAACGTAGTTCACTGGCAAGCTCGGGATGGTGAGAGGGTGAGCGCTGCAGTCTAAAATGACACAAGTGCCAAAGGCAGTTGCCAATGTTTCTTCTTAAAATCTTCAAATATTTAAACTGAACGTTTGAAAAATCACTTAAAGGTAAAAAGGCCATTGGCACGTTTCCAAGAAGTAGTTTGATGCGAATAAAAGTTACTTAAAGCATGGTCACGTCATGGGACAGCGCTACGTGGCTACTGGAAGAAGAGCTTGAGTAACACTTTGGTCCCCTTGTCCATCCAGATACACGCGTTAATGAAAACAACCGTGTTTTCCTGCAAGTTACGTTTGCATCTTTCTTTCCTGGAAGAGGCCAACGGTACAGGTTATATCAGATAACTCTCTGTTATGTCACAATTTATTCTAAAAGCCTGCTGCACATCAGCACAGATTCCAAAAAGAAAGATGAAGACAAGAACGCCTCAAGCGAGCGCACAAACTTCGGTGCGAATTAAACAAAGTTGTGTCAAATTTCCATAAAATTTGTAATACTTGTTCTAATATTTCTTCTTGATGCACATTTAAGGCGGAAGCGAAACGAAAATGAAAACATGTAAACTCAACAGAACACATCTGAACAGGCCGATTGAAGCTTCTTGGGCAAAATACCATTTTCCTTTCCTGCACCACTTGCTCAATGGCATTTGACACTCAGTCACTATAAGCGGTGGTTGAAGTCTGCCCGTCGTCAGCTTTCATGTGCAAATCAGCGTTAAAAATATAACGCAAACACCAGCTGACGTCCGGCAGCAGGAGTAAACATTAATTTCAACCCGAGAAACTATCAGTATGAATCATCACAAAAAGATTGAATAACTGTGTGAGTCATATGGTTTAATTTCCGACAAAGTGAATGGGACTCCCCTCTCTTGCGCGGCGCAGACTGTCACGCCAAAGGGCTGATTCATCTTAAAACAGAATACACATATTTTATTCCTGTGATCTTGGGGATGTGGGAAGTTTGTTAATACAAGAAGATGAAAAAAAAAAGACAGCTGACTCTGAGCTCTGACGCAACCAGGAGACATAATGTCCGGACGTTCTCTTGTGTAAATTCCCTCTTTAAATACTTGCACAGATTCATCTGTGATTCTTTTTTTTCTTTATGTGTTTTATTCGAAACCGTGGGGCAGTTGGAAAGTAATCGTCTTGGGTTTTTTTTTTAAAGAAGCGAGTCTTGCCGCCTCTTTTGCCAGCACAGCAACACTTTCACATTGCAAGTTTACAGAGGGCAACTTTCCGCAACAAACTTATGTAGCTGATGTGGCTCTCTCACTGGGTGAGAAGTGAGCGGTAGGGGCTGCACTACCTGATAAAGTCAGCGCAGGCAAGGCGAATGCATGCTGTCTGAGCTGCGATACATTCCCCACTGCAGATAAATATACAGGCAGGTGTATACTGCCGACCACAACAGTTTTGTTTTTCACTGAGGAAGGTTATAATTCAACAAAGACACCAAAACCTGCTGTTGTTTCAGGGATAAATAATTTGAAGTGTAAGATCCCTCTGACACGGCGTGACCACAGAGCCCACGTGTGCTAAACATATGCGGGATGTATTCTTGGAAAATACAAACAAACAAAAAAAAAGCTCTCCCCTCCATTTGAATAGAATCATACGGTCCCATTCTGCTTTCCCTCGGCTGCAGTTGGTCAAATTTGTGTCTCGAAACCTGACATCCATATTGATGAGCCGACTGCCTTGAAGCAAAGTTAGTCCGAGGCCTTGTCCCTTACACTCAGCTCACCACGGGTGCTGAAATGGCCGTAAATAAAAGTAATGTGAAACTGGGGTGAAATGAAATAAATATAGCATAGAGAAAGATGCAATATTTTTATTGGTTAAAGTTTCTTTGTGCTTCTTTTAAAATGTTTCAGTACATCTAAATTCCAGACTTTTTGTCCAAAAAAGGGGTCTATATGAAAACCTTTAATTGTTGTGGTTAATGTTAAAAAAAAGAAGAAGAAGAAAAAAAAGACTTGGACAGCTGACGAAGGAAGGAAAAGTTGGTAGCCACTCTACCGGGACCCAGGCAAGCAGTGACCTGAGGTGGAGGACAGAGTGGTGCCTCAGGACTAGAAAAGCCAAAAGTTTTGGTGTCAAAAAGCCCAAAGCTACCTAAACCAACACTCCAAACCGGCAAGGCTGTGACCATGACCGACTTTTCTGTCCAGCAGGAAGGAGACAGAGACAAAGAGGGATGGGACGGTGCTGCACCGGGGAAGACAGGCAGACAAAAAAAAAAAGGCAGAAGATAGTAAGCAGTGTCTGTGACACAACAGACGATGACCTTCCAGGGGAGGTCATGAAATCCTTTGTCCTACTTGCTAAAATTAACAACCGACACTACACTACATTTTATAAGCAAATAAATAAATAGGAAATGTGGAGAGTACATCATAGTGGGAATGTTGAATCCCTAACTTGGTTCCTCAAAGGCCCCAGTCCATTGTCCTGTGAGTGGGGAGTATTTTTACATTTGGCCCATCATGCGTGAAAACGACAGCGCAAGGCTAGCGTTGACTACAATGCACGCTGTGTGACTCGGTTAAATGGGCTGCAAAACTCCAGATCCCTCCGAGTGCACACTCTGCTACCCACTGATACAGCACGCTGCTCCTATGTACCTTGAAATTCCCGACCCTGCCGGGCTAAGCTCCCGGTAGTAAACCCCGGGGTTTCAGAAGAAGGGGAGAATTTGCCTCGGCCATCTCCGGCAAGCCGGCAGCGAGCTGAGAGATAAGATGTCACAATGTCTCTAACCTTCCTAATCCCGGACAGGGATGAAGAGAGCCGGAGGACGGCTCTCGGGAGGAGTGGGGAAAAAAAAATTGACGGCGCGACACCTTTTGATCTGGACAGTGCAGTAGAATGGCAGCAAAGGCGTACCAGTAGGGCTCGGGTGGATTACTCGCTCATATCTCCCACAGCCACCAGTCAAGGCTAAAACTCCTCAATCAACAGTCCGGAGGACAGATGAGCCGGGGGTTCAGGGTGAAGAGTAAACAAGGAGATATTTGTCCTGAGAGGATCGCCTTACGGGACGCCGATTCAATGTTACAGCATCTTTTGGGGGGCGTTCCATTTCACGTTCGCCTCGCCCCTTCGGCGCCGAGCCGTGAGTGCCTCTTTTGCCGCACGCCGCAATTGATACCAGCGGGTGTCTCCCTAAAACAGGGCAGCCGAGATGCGATCGCCACAGGCCCAAATGGCGCATGATGCCTCGCAAAATTACTTTTTTTTTTTCCCCCCATCCCCGACCGCGCCTTCACCATCTGCCTGCGGTGGGCATACCCATGCACGTCTACACGTGGGGTGGGGAATCAATCCCGCGGTGGAACATATACCCAAGGGAGGACAAAAGACAGAAGGGTACAAAAGAGAGAGGGAGTGACCTCTCTAAGTTTAGCTCGTTAGACTCTTGACACTGATCTTGCGAGACAGTGAAAGGTGTCTCCTGCTATGCGAGGAATAATCCATTTAAACCTGGGGTTCGCGTGGCCCGTGATTGATGTGCAAACACGAGCGGCACTTAATAACCTCTATCATGCCGGCTGACCCCGTGGCCCATGGTGGGCACCAGTTTGTTTATGGGTGGTACCTCCGACTCGCTACCCGTGCAGAAATTCTGCTGCGGCTAATGGGCCGGACTGAGGGATTGGACTGTCAGCACGGTGTGAGCACTCATTTTTCTTTCCGAGTGTCTGAGGTCCCCCCTGTGCAACCCCTGCAACACCCAACCTCCCTGCTCTGCCATCATCTGTCAGCGCTGACGGAGTCTCCTGGAATATGGAGGCGTGAGGGAGAGTGTCAATTAGCATTAGCTCGCCTGACAAATCGCTTTTCGCCACAACAAAGACCTTGGACGACTTGCTCCCGATTCCTCTCCATGCCGCAGCGCCGGTCGGACAGGATTTGTTTTTCCTCCTTCCGCAGTTCAGGTGTGAAAATGGGTCACGCTAATGTGCATGAGTGCGGCGGCTGGATGCACGATCACGCGCGTGATATATATATATATATATATATGTTTTTTTTTATACGACAAAGGCCATAGCCAAGGGGTAAATCCACAGGGACCCACGCAGGGCAAAGGCAAGATCGGGATGATGCTGCTTTTGCACTGAAAAGATTTTGTTTACACTGCTGAACTGCAACTTGACCCTCAAGGTTATCTAAAATGTACAGGAAATGTCAAAGGGCCTGGGAGAAGAGCGGGGCCTCTTCCAGAGCGCGGCAGTTCACGGGAGGGCGCCACGGAGAAGTCTTTGCTAGTAATTCCACCACGCTGCACTGCACCGAGGCTCCTTCTCTGAAGCCCCTCCTCTGATCGCCCTCGGCTGGGTTAAAAATCTCCAGTCTTAATCATTCTGTATTGTCCTTTGGAGATGCGGTCGCGGAGAGTGCTAAGCTGTTTATTTACTGAATAGGCCATATAATTGCTCCCACCCTCCTTATACTTGGCTCTAAACAGCCAACCCCTTTGATGTCCTCATCGGCATGCAGCACAATAGAGCTGTCGATATGGCAGAATTCATCAAAATAAAAGTGCCATGACAACCTGAGCGTCCTGTAGCAACACAGTCTGAAAGTGTCATGTAAAATGCGCTGGATGCATTATCAGTGTAAATAATGAAAATGTAAGCTAACAACCCCATTTGCAAACATCTCAGTCCGGACATCAAGTACCTCCTCGGCCCTCTATATGTAGGTAACAGTGTTATTATTAATAAATAACTGCAAAAGAAAGGAAAGGAAGGACTTGGTTAAAACTCTGAGGTCGTTTCACATCCCGACGCAGAAACTCCTCGGTTCTGTCTGACTGGTTGAGAGCGGAGGCTTTTAACCCCTGCAGGGGAGCAGCCCTGTCAGAGGCCACATGAGTTCAGGGAGCTGGAGTCAGTGAGAGCAGATAAAGCTTCTTGGATAAGAGGTAAGATGTCTCCGGGAACCTTTGGCTCCGGCTGCCTGTTGGCTCCGTTTAGCACTCACTCTGCACTTATCATGACCTGGATGCCTGCTCGTCGCTATGCAGTTATTCATTTTTTTTTTTTTATTTAACTCACAAAGTGCATATTAATTCATATTAACAACATAAGTGTGCAATGAACATATAACGAGATTGTCAAAGAAGAAGAGAAAATAAGAACCTTTATATGAAACAAAACAATTAAAAAAAAAACATGCATGAGCAGGTAAAATAAAACAATCAACAGTTGTGCAGTGATGAGGAAAGGAAGGAATGGACGTTGTTGTGTTGTAAAATGAACAAATTGCAAGAGGTACTGGCTGGAAACGTCTGATTTCCCACACAACAGTTTCATAAAGTGCAGACTGACAGTTGGTTTTTGTTGTGAGGTGACGGAGCTAACGATGATAAACGGTGTTGCTCCTTTTTGCTGCGGAGTGGCCAACTACCATCCTGGACTTTTACAACAAGGTCATTCCTTTTCTCTCTTAGAAAACCAGAGGCAAGAATTTACGTTTCTATTTAGGGTTCTGGTAAAATCTGTTAAGTTTTTCAATTTCTATCATAAGCGACTGGCAGTGAGTGTTTACATGGTTAGTGTTTTACCATGCGACCTGGCGACAGCTGCTAGCGAGACTGCAGAGATGATGAAGAACTGATGTTGTTCCTTTATGATGGATGGAAATTGTAGCATTTGGAAAGTGGGCTGTTCTCCAGCAGTGGCGCTTCTCACCTCGATGAACAAATGGCCTCATGAGTGAGTGGCCATTCAAACTCGCATTTGTACTCGCAAAAGTGGCAGGGCTGTGATGCCAGGCAGAGCAAATTGATAGAGACTTCATATCAAGTGCCTGGCTCAGGGACACTTTAGCGAGTGGTCAAGAGCAGCCGAGGAGCAGACGACCGGCCCCAAGCTTGTTTTACCCTCCTGAGCCGGTGACATTTAACCCTCGTCTTGAGGAAAAACGAAAGGGAACGCCGCATTTGTCGAACACGCCACTATTTGTTTCGTTTTCAGTGGTAATTTATCCATCCATGGGAAGTAAAAAAAAAAAAAACAGAAAAAGAAAGACAGACGAAAGAAAAATCCAAATCAATGATCGCTAACGCTCAACTTGCCTCTCACTAAGCAACTCGGCAGCAAGCGCCTGCTTGTTAAGATAAATAGCCATGGATTAAGACTTAATTAGCGGCGGCGTGCTCGACTGTGGCTCCGCTCGTCTGCGCCGCGGAGAGTGTAGCGGAAAATGAGGGCGCGCGCGGCGGGCCAGCGGAGGTTCCGGCCGAGATCGTAAACAATTAATGTCTGAGAGCGTCGCGAGCGTCCCAATTGCGGCGACGGCGAGCCCTCGTCGCCCGCACGTCTGCTGTAACACATTTCGCTGCGTGTGTTACATCACCCGCGCCGGAGGAGGGCCCCGAGCTCGCCCTGTGATGTTTGGCCGTGTACAGTCATGAAGGATTAATGAGAGTCCGCGGACGTCTTATGACTTCACTTTGGTGTTTAAGAAAAACGCTTTTTTAATTTGTTTTACATGGGGCCCGGGGGCGCCGTCACTGACGCGCACGTATACGGGGGCTGTCTTGTGGGTTCCTGCGTCGTGCGCCGCAGGGGAGCGGCTCTTCTTGTAAATCGGTCCCAGTTTTCCTCGGCTGTTATGCCGTCGTAAAGAGCTGATCAACGCGGCTAATGGCTCTCGCAAGGCGAAGGACGTCAACAGCCGAGGGTCCCTTTTTGCTTTTATTTGGAAGCAGCGCTGACGGAAGTGCGGTCCGCGCAATACGCATCTCGGTCCATTGGAAACCATCGATGAGTTGTTTTTGTGATTTTACAGAACCGCCCCGCTGCTTACTTTTTGTCAACGGCAGCAAACGGTAATTAGCATATTAATTAATCTTTACATATTTGGCCGAGGCGGGGATTATTAGAGCCTTTGTGCAAATTCGGCGGCTGTGTCAACTGTATACACTGTGCCAGGTTAATGAATTCTAGTTATCTCCTCTCAACAGAAAGAACTTGCTATTGTGTGCAAACTGCAGGAGGTCCCTTCACCCCTTTTTTTTTTTTTTTGCCAACCAACGCCCGTTTAGCGCAACTAATTTGATCGTCATAGAATCAAATTTACACTCTATTAACCACCTGCCAGTGACACAACTTTGCCTAGAAGGCGGCATGGCTAAATCTTTAGCACGGTGCCTTTTTCTTATAATTACTTACCAGCTGAGTGCAAAAAGGCTTTTATGTTGTGTGGAAAATCCCAAATGTGAAGAAAAAAAAACAAAACATTATTTAGCACATAAGAATAAAATTGGTGCTTACCATAGATGCCTGTGGATATACACGGGAAGGCCTGGAAGACAGAAGAAAGGACACGGTGATTTAGAAACACAATCGATACAACAAATGAGGCGAGAAAAGGGGCGGATTGCCATGTTTTTGTCGGCATGAGAATGCATTTGTGTTCACAGTGAAAACATGCAAGGCTTAGCTGAGATGTATGATGAAAATAAACACATCATTACAGATCCATTCGAAGAAATGTGTCGTGGCACGCACAAACACACACGTACGCAGGCACACGCGCACACACACACGCACGCGCGCGCGCGCGCACACACACACACCTTAAAGACCAACCAAATGGACCTTTAAGAAAATTCCCCTCACACGTGTTTACAAGCTAAAATACGTCTGTAAAATATATCTTCATGTTGCCATCCAGTTCATTGCACCCTTTGTGATGTCACTACCTCCCCAGGGACTGCCGCACTGCCCCTCGCCTGGTTTTAGTACAACCCGCCGAGACCACTTTGTGCTTCTGTTCCCCTTCCCGACATGTGGGGGCACACAGCATCAGTTTTAGCAGGAGGCTAACAGCGAGCATCCGCTGGGAGCTCCATATAAAGCTAAATATGCGGTGGGTAATTACTCATGAGAGGCTGGAATGAAAAATAAAGAGCTGGAAACGGGTATACTATGGTACCTCTAATGCTCATACTTAATGTCCACGACAGTCAATGTTTACATGCTGCTGCTGCAGCGAAGGATGGATCAAAATCATGTAAACACACAGGCGCACGAGCCGCTCGCTGCTTAATAATTCACACTATTGGCCAGGCGCTGTAGCGATTCTATTCGTCGCTGTTAGACCAAACATATTAACAGTCCTCTCGGACCAATGTGTATGCACCAGTGGCTGCGACTAAGTTCATATCGGCCCACTGATCTGTGGCCTCCCTCCAATAAGTGCGGACAGCAACCCAGCTTGGTTTCATAACAACACGGGCAGCACAGCAAGCGGCTTTTTCAGGACACTCGGTCCATATCGAATGGAAAATGTAAACAAAAATCACAAAGTCACCGTTGCCACATTTTATCAACAGGAGGAATCAATAACATCCCCTCAAGTGTGGAGACAGATTAAGAGCGAGCATACGAAGGCTGCGTTCCTGAGGTGAGGAGCCGCTACCTGCATATTTTAAGGCTGTCTCCTCCAAAAAGATTATAACAAGTAAGCACCTTGTAATAGTTCTGGCTTTGCAGCGCTTTGCAGCGGATGTATTATTCAAGCGGGGCTTTAAAGCTGAGAATAGTTTCATTATTCTTTACTTCCGCGAGCAAAATATATTATGATACATACGCCACGCTGCAAGCTTTCCCACTTCACATTCATCTTATTAAGTATATTAATAAGAGTAAAGGGGAAAGATCCTTTTTTTTTTCTCCAAAGGTTCCATTTGTCCTAAAAGCAGCTGAATGTGTGCTTTTAGGTCCCGCATTCATCATAAGGCGTGGCCGCAACATTAATTTCATAACATGACAAATGAAATGAAAAAAATAAAAAAAATAAAGGGGAAACAATTCAGGGGGCAGCTCTCGAGTGGATGAATATAGAACAACAAAACACGGCAAAGATTCATCAAAGAATTAGAGCCGTTTGTCAAATTTCCCCGGCGCCAAACACTAAAACCCAACAGATCGTTTTGCCACACTGACCCTGTCAAGTCGCGTTTAGAAAACACAACGTTGCCGGCAGACGTGCCAAGATCACTTCACTTTAGACTTAAAAAACAATTAATAGATCTGAAGGGAAGAGAAAAAAACAATACCTAATAAAAGTCTCCTAATGGAGTGATTATGCAAACAAAGAGCCAGGCTCCTCATCCTTGGAGGCTTTTTGACGGAGAAAGAAATGAACATAATCCATAAATTGAAAAAAGAAAAAAAAAAAGACGAAAATCCTTAAAGGCTTTCTTTCCTCCGAGGCGAAATCTCTGTCCGCCACCTGCTTTAAAATGCAACGGCGCGTTCGTCCTTGCTTTAAGCAAAGAGGAATGAGTCTGTGTTTTTATTCTTATTTACCACTTTTCAGGTTCCGCTTGTCAAGGTGAATCTTTCTTCTGCCGGCTAATTTACATCTTTTAGCGGGGCGCTGACCTTTCCGCATGACTGTCTGAGTCTGACACGAACCTCGGAAGATGAACCGTGGAGAGCCACGGCCGCCCTCAGTCCCTGGGCCGAGCGCTGCCCGTGGCACATGCACGTTGGGAGGACTTAAGATACAAAAAGGAAAGCTGGTCAAATACTAAAAAGAGAGCCATTACGAAAAGATAGCTGATAACTCAGATTCTGACTGAAAACAAAGCAAACACAAAATCTATGTAAAAACCCTGAAAGGCACGAGTGCCAAAAATGAAATGTGATGTTTTCTACGGCTGAACTAATGATCCCCTCACTGACAGCAACTTGGCAGTGAGACCCCTGGATATCACAGCCATCCTGCTTCCCCCTGTTAAATTATGCTGGCAACATCACGCAGCAGCCAATACAAACATCAATTGCAATTTAATTCTGCCGAAGGAATTTATTTTGGGGCTTGCCAATAAGAAGAAAACCTAAACTGACTTTTGTCTCCGGACGAGAGGAGCGTTATTTCCTGTCAGCGTCTCCACAGCTGCGGCTGCCAAACTGATCCCGGCAGGGTCGGCCTGTTATCCCTCTCGCGCTACCTGAATCTGAACTTTTCACACGTGGGAAAACTGCGAGCCGCGTGGCTGGTCGGCGCGATAAATCAAAATCTTTTGTTTTTTTTCCCCCCTCTTTTTATTAGTTTCCCTGCCCATCCATTAAAGCGTATCGATCCGGCTAGTGTGAGAAAGTGTTGGGTAATCACTTAACGGGATGCTGTAAAGATCTAACGGCTCTGCCGCCAAGGCGAGGCATCCCCCCCGCCTTGTCCGGGGGCCCGGTTACTGCGAAAGTGAGAAGTGTTTATTCAATAAAACTGTAAAACCAGACGAGCGCCTTGGCAGACGTGGCCGCCTTTAATCCATAAATCAGTCGCGGCGCCAGAGATTACATAGCGGTTAGGTGTGGAGAAATTATAAATCTCATTGACGAGCGGCGCGCGTGAATTCCCAGCGCGGTCGGGGGATTCTGTTTTTGTTACGTTTAAAAAAAATAAATAAATAAAAATCATTAAAGGCTTAAAGGGGTAAAATTCTACTTTGCTGCAGGTGGACTGCAGCAGTGCACCTCAGCGCCGGCACGCCCGTTCTTAAAATTCCCAATTATTCACATGTGGAGCGGAGACGCGGCGATGGTCAGTCATCGTTAAAAAGTCATTTCAGAGTTAAGTGACAGAAAATGAGTGATTTCCCCTGCCAGCGAGAACGCCGTGGGCCGCGGCCGCTCTGCAGGTGGCGCTGGAGGCAAACCTCCCCAGCTGAAGTCACTGTTTGTGTGCACGTGCTTGCCTCGCTGTGTCTCCGCTTGTTAATGAAGACAACGGGCTGTGCGCGCCAGCAGCTGTAACGCGCCATTATTTGTGTCCCTCGCAGTTCAATATGGGTGAGTCAGCATGTTGTGAGGGGGGCCTGGCGCGGGGGCCGAGACCAACGCCGTGTTATCCCCCCCCCTCTGTGCTCAGAGAGAGACTTCAGAAATTGGTCACCAGGGAAATTATTCTGTGGCCGAGGCTCCTCCTTAATCTATCACAACCCGCCTTAAAGTGGAGCACCTCCACTCTCTCCGGCGTCCCCGCTCCCTTTGTTAAGCTCGCAGCGCATTAGCGCATTAATAATGACACAAAGCGGCCTATCGATCGCTGCCGATGCGAAAGAGGCTGTGGGCCACAAGAAGAGAAAAAACTATTGCAGGAGGGAGATTTTTATTTCGAGTTTTAAGTTGAAATTTCGTGAATAAAGTCAAAATTTTGTAAAAAACGTAAAAGAGACGAAATTTCGTTGAAGTTGAAATAGAACAAACAGACAGGTGTATCCCACAAGGTTCACTCACAGTAATCAGGAAACTGGCGAAAACGGAAGAATTCCACTGGATTTGCCTTTCGACTTTATTCTCAAAATTTCAACTTTAATCTCAAATTTTCAACTTCAGTCTCGAATTGGAAACTTTTCCCTACAGCCGTAGACGCGATATGGCGGCAAAGACAAATCTTCCTCTGACATAGCTCGTTAAAACGATGATTCATTAAGTTCGTTATTTTTATCCCCCCGCAAAGACGGCCCCCGTAAAGCGGTTATTCCACCGCGGGTCCGCTGGGAGCGCCGTAGCCCGCAGCTCTCGCTCATTTGTTAAGCGGCGGGAAAATGACACGATGGTGCAAACGGCTCAACCGGCCGCCCCGCCGAAGGTTACGCGGGCGCCGCCGTGCGGCCCGCCGGCTGCTGGGTGAAAGGTAATGGAAGCGCACACCCGGGCCGCCGCGGCCGCTGCTTTCCTGCCCGCGTTTCGGCTGGCTGAGTAAATAGCACTGGACCCAGGGTGCTGCCCCTGTTGCCCGAAGCCTCCCAGCCTGTTTGCAGATGGAAGCTACGCCCATAAATCACGGCAGCAAAGGGTCGGTGGGTGGGTGGGTAACAGGGGTGGGTGGGTTTGGATTTGGGGGGGGACGCATCTTTTTTCCTTTTTTCACACCCTCATCTGCATGAAAGATTCACCACCACCTGTTTAGTTTACATGCAGGTTGTATCTCATCAGCCTCGATGGTATGGAGAGCAGCTTATTCAGGGTGAGTTGCCTCTTTGCACCTTTAGCTATCTCTCTCGGAGAGCCCGCCATGTCGCGGATAAACTAAAATAAAAGCGGAAAAAGCAAAAATATTGCCGTCGCCCGCAAATAAAGTGCGAACAATATCCCTGCCGCTGGAGATGTAAGAATAAATGCAGCCACGATGGTAAATCCCCAAGTGGCAGTAGGTAACGTTGCCTACAGAGGGAGAAAATGACAAACCGCACTACACGACTGTAAATAGCGGCTTACCACAACCATTTTGTTGACAGTGATGTGAATCCACGCCGCCGTGGGAATAAAGGTCCGCGAAAGTAAAGCAGCAAAAGTCGAAGAATAAAAAATGGCGAGGCGCTTGAAGCACCGTCATTAATATCAGGACACGACTGTAATTTGGAACCAACATTTTTAATTACAGCGGCCTGTTATTGTTTTTTTATTAAGAGGAACATATTAATTATTTCAGAGCCAGATTACTTTTGTCAGGCGCTACAAAACACTGCTGTACAGTAGCTATGTGCAGACATAAACCTAGAGTGTGCATTAATATTCATTCACAAAAATATTCATCTTTTTTTCCATTTCAGTTGCAAATGTAATGTTGACATGTGGCCAATAAAAAACCCTCTGCAATCAAATCATATATTACATACAATGAAATTTTGTGATATATTTATAGTTTTAATATTCGTTTTTATCACAATCAATGCCCTCTGTAAGTTTAGTGTTGTTTTAATTTCTTGGCATTCAAAATAAATAAAATAAATACATTCATAAATCAAATCATAAAAACATAGAAACTAATACTGGTCTTTAATGAGTGCTGCGCTGCTTTGTCTTTGGACTTCAGATTTCTATCTTTCGGGATCTGAGGGTCTCTGATAACATTCACATGCAATCGCTGGCATGCAGCTGCAGGGCAACTCATGGCAGCTCAGTTCGAGCAGTCACACAGTGAAATTTAAATAAACGCTCCAGCCTTTCCAAGAGGCACAGCAGGAGGGTAAACACACACTCATATCAGACTAATGCTTACTTCACTGATCCAGGAGCAGCCATGCGGCTGCTTATAAACAGCCTCGGCGCTGTGCTGCAGTAGAAGCTAACATGTAAAGATACATAGGCAGAAAAGGGGAAAGTGATGACATGAAAGCTCCAGCGCTTGCAAACTGTAGCAACTTCAGCTTTGCTGTCGCTAAACTACGGTAATCAATTTACAATCTCAGGTTGTGGTTTCAAGTCTTTTTTTTTTTATAATGTGGATTGTTTTATAAATTGAGGTGCCAACAGATTGTGGTTGCATTTTACAGCAAAATCGGCGTTAGCAAGATTCGCTCTGGGCTACCTTGTGATCAATGAGTCGTTGCTGTGGTTGCTGGCTTCCCTGAATTAAATATCTGTCACACACACACACACACACACACACACACACACACACACACACACACACACACACACACACACACACACACACACACACACACACACACACACACACACACACACTTCATAGTGGAGAAGTGGCACCTACCATCATGCCAAATTGTGTCCTGATTCTCAAAATAAGCAACTGCCTCCAAAGAAGGGCCTCTGAAGTGATTGGAAAGGCAATCGAGCCATATTTCAGTCAATGACTCTCTACTGCTAATTGTGGGAATTGATGTGGTTTGATTGGGATGTGTATTTCTGTTAAAAACTATTTAAAAAAAAAACAAAAAACAAAAAACAGGTAGTGCTACTTTTTTTGCAGGAGGCTGTAAAATAAGTCAATGTTCTGTAAATGATCCAGGACGTAATGGTGCGGTCCATTCTCCTTTATTAGACACCAGGCTTTATTTGTTCCAGGAGCTCACAATTTCATCAGTTTGATTCACTGCTTTTGGCACAGTTTATAGTTTCCAACACCTGCTTCTTTTAAAGCTTTGAACTTTGAGGACTAGCGCTGCAACATGATCATAATCGTCAAATGAATTTTTTTTTTTTTGCACCCCTCTTTTCATTGTACTTATCACAAGAGCGCTGGCATTATAAAACGAAAGCACCGTTTTCAGCGAATCCCAGGACGTAGGCGACGGAACACAGGCAGAGACGTACGCGTGGTAATCGTGAGCGAAATGTTGGATTTGAAGCGTTTCAACCCAAACACCCGATGTAAGACACAGCCTCCAATATGCCTGAGGGCCTTTAAAAGCCCGTGATTATTCCGCCGCGCGCCTAAGAAGTGCAGATGTCTGGATGCAGTGCAGCATTAGCCGTCATTTGCATTTTGGAAGCCCTAAAAACCAGGTGGGCATAAAGAAAATGATCAAAGCGCGAGGAATGGCAGGATTCCGTTTGAATCTCTTCGAGTGCACCTTCGCGAGGCATCTCGAGCTAGCAGGCTAGCTTTTTCAAATGCTTTTGGAAAAGAGGGAGAGGTGCGGGCCAAGCCACACACACACACACACACACACACACACACACACACACACACACACACACACACACACACACACACACACACACACACACACACACACACACACACACACACACACACACACACACACACACACACACACACACCTCTGCTCTGTGAAAGGTAGAAAAACCCAGCGTGTCAAACTGCCACGGCACTTGACACTTTTTTTTTTTCCTGCACGCAAAGGTGGAACGTTTGGGGTAATCTAAAGCAAAAGCCTGGGCGTGACTTTTAACAGAGGCACAGCTAACTCCCACATGGTTGGTGTATTAAATAATTACCGGCAGGGCCTTTATATCGGTCCTATTTTTAAATCAAACGTCAGTCGGAGACAGCGAGGTGGGCCAGGGTGGCACTGTGAAAGCAAGCCTATGGTGCCCTTCCATCATCAGCTCTAATTAATATAGGTATATACACACCTGTATGTATGTATGTATGTATGTACACACACATATATATATATACATATATACATATATATATACATATATACATATATATACATACATATACATATATATACATACATATATATATATATACATACATATATATATATATATATATATATATATATATATATATATATATATATATATATATATATGTAATATTTGTCCTTTTATGACGTCCTTCGGCATTTCAAAAGCAGCGTATCAAAGGGGGTTTCAAAGTCAAAATCCCACTCTGAATTTGGAGGTGACAGGACGGCATGCGCATGAAGACAAAGTGAGTCGCTGCAAAGCTCCCGTCTTTGTAGCGGGACGAGCGTGACACAAAAACCAGGTCTGGTGCACGCTGCATACTAATGCCTGTCACTGGAGAAAGAAGAGAGAGAGAGAGACAGACAGAAAGAAAGAAAGGCGGCTTTTCTCAGGCTTGCGCCAAAACGAGTCAAAGCTGTTTAAATAGTCTCGCGAGGCATCGCCCCGCTTTAATTATTTAATCCAATAAATCTGTGCTTACATTGAACGATTCCATTGTATGTGCGGAATAGAACGCTTCCCGCCGATGCATGCAAAATCGTATTCACGCGACAAACCCCTGCTGTCAGGATTAATTAAATTTACCGCAGGACTGGAGTCAAAGAGACAAGTCTCATAACGTCGACGGCACGTTAGCTCCGACAATTCATAGCCGTTTTCAACCGCTTACAAGCAAGTACCGGGAGGAAGAGCGCGAACAGAGGCGCATCTGGCTTTGAGATCAAGTGCGGCGGATTCGAGTTGAACGTCCACTGGACGGGAAAAACTAAGGGAGCAACAAATCACCCGCCGGCAAGTCTCTGCCAAATTTCAGACACTCTGGGAAAATCCTTCTGTTGTGAGGAATTGACTTGTTGGAATTGTCTACGCACTTTTCTGTTTATTGCTCATAAAAGAGACGCTACAAGGCCTTGTTCATACAAGCCATACACTTCCAGAGAAGCTGCTGGCAACTTTTATAATACATATATCAAGCAACCTCATTGTTATTTTTGACTGTCTGCTTATATGTGCGTTCATACTGGGTTTGCTGTTATTGTCATATGTACAATGTTTGTTGTCAGACATGTTGACCCACACACACAAAAAAAAAGTCCATATCCAGATTTTGTTGAACTGGATATATTTACACTCTCCAAGACTGACAAAAAATAATTGCTGTTTTTTTAAAATCTTATCGCAAAAGGAATCAATAATTAATTTCACTCGACCTCATGCATGTCCCCGCCCCCCCAAAAAAATAGATTTTTCTTGCGCCGTCCAATCCTCAACGCTGGATGCGGTTGGGGAAAAAATATGCGCAGAATACAAGAACAGATGAAGAAATACACCATCTCTTCATGTCCCAAAGCGCTGCATACAAAATAAAAACTAACATTCGTTAACCTCATTAAGTGCAAATTGAACAGAGCTCCCCTTACTGCTGCTGCATTGACCTCTTTGGAAAGCGCGGTTAGTACATAATCATTATTAAATCACAGGAACACATTTTCCAATTAGAAGAGGCAGTGTTTGTCTTTTTCTTCCGGTACACTGCGAGGCAAAACATGCAGCGTACCAGCGGGCCGGAGCCTTTCCTATGATTTCTTCATCCGCCTTGTGTTGTTTGGCTTTAATTACATTGATTTGAAGCTCGTGACGTCGTCAGCAGAGAATTCTTAGGACCTAATGAACTCTTTGTCAGCGGAAGCCCGGGCTTCTCTGCGACGGCTTCCGCCGCACGCGGGCGGCTCTGAACCATCGGCGGCATTGTGCGCCCGTTCGCACGATTCCGGAGATAAATCGAAGTTCCTGTGATGGATTTCGCCGACTGAATGAAAGGCAGAATAAAGAGGCATGTTTATGAGCAGATGTGGACGAGATGGATGAGCCGGATGCGAGGAAAATGGCGCAGCTGCTGCAGGCAGACAGATAACCCTGGGAGAAAGCTATAGCTTTGCTCCGCCGCCGCCATGTGTTTGTTTTAGTATAAGGACCAGGTGCGATTTGTCCAAGTACAAAACCAGCTAAGATACGGCTTATATATTGAATTAGTAGTACATTTATTTGGTTGAGACTTACTTAGCCCCCCCCCCCCCATTTATTTTATTTTTTGAAAGGTACATTTCAGTCTCACGCAGCGTAAACATATGCAGTTAGGCCACATCCATGCATAACGGGGCTTTGATTCAGAGTATGAAAGCCTGTTTATTTATGAAGTCCGTGGGCAGACTAGCAGCCCCAGCAGCACACTTTCACTTGAAAGCTACTCACAGCATAAAGCCATAAATCTGAGCCTGCCCAGAGGTAAGACCAACCGACGCTAATTAACGGTAGCAGGATGAGAGGTCAAGGCCCGAGTCCTCGGAGTGAGAAAACACTATTTTTCAATTTGCATTATGCGCTGGTGAACGCGCTGCTTTAGGTAATGAAGAGCAAATCCTTCAGAATTAAGCACACAAACCGCGGCATGGAAGAGCCGGCGCGCTTTCTTCCATCTCGGCCGTACTGACGCGGGGATTTTCAAGTGGGACGACAGCTGCAAGTATAAATACACGTACGCGTGCGTGCGCGCCGTACAAAAGACTTTGGATGCGATCGCCGCCTCAGGGCAACACCCACAAAGTGAGACCTTTAATGCAAAGCGAAGCTCAACTCAGCCACAAACGCACCGACTCTTTTTTTTTTTTTTTTTTTTTTCCTTCCCATGAATACGTCTGTGAGAGGACTTTGGTCCAAGGACGGACAGAGCTCGGAGGAGGTCAGCGCTACCCCCTGCGCAGGCCTGTGGGCCAGTCGCACGCACTTTGATCTGATGGCGTGGCAGGCGGAGACTCAGGAGTGGGAGGATTAGCGGCAGGTTGGCGGTGAGGGGGTGGCAGCTTTTGCTTTCTTTCCATGTACGTGTATTTTTGCATCCGTTTTCATCTCATTCTGGGAATAGCGGCAGGGAGCCGACAGCTTCTACGGCAGTGTGTGATTCCGGGTGTGTTATCCTGCCCCCCCTCAAACAGAGCGGCCTCACTGACAACTCCATCACGGCTCACTTGATATGAGCTGGTGTTTTGCGAGGACGAGCTGGTCGTTCCGAATGTGCGCTATTAGTCAAACGGACCCCTTTCCCCGATTAGTGTTTCTGTCTCTTGGGTAAAGGCTACCGCACATTTATTGCACTCATCGCAGATCTGAATGACATTCACACTTGCGGCGATAGCAATCAGCCTTGCGCCGCCGCCTCCGACTCCATATGGACAAGGCCTCTTGAAATGTGACAATGCAAATGCTTGGCGCAGTTCTCCGCCCACGCCTCTGATGATCTTTATGATCTTCCGCTCGTTGAGGGCATTTGAAAGCGACGTAAATGCACAGCTGTCTGAGAAGTCATTTTCTTTTACCCAAACAAAGGACTGAGCCTCGCGGACGCATTCAAAGGAATATTAAGCAGTCCGTCAGTTTCGCATCGCTCCGGAATCGACGGTGAATGTTGCTTATCTTCATATTTTTCCACCTCTATAAAGGAATATACATTTTAAAGGTAGCACCGAAAGAATGAGCAGTGGCGAAGACGCCCCCAGGACGCTGCAAGTCATCAGCAGTATCCACACACTCGCCCTTCTGAGGGTGTATAGAGCTGAACAGGGAACCTCATGGGCTCAACCCCGGAGAACAGGATGTCATACACCTGCCTCGTCACGTAGCAAACTTTAGTTATTCCAGGCAGGTAACGGGATATGTGGGGTGATCCGCAGATGTGCAAGCGACAGCAGGAGTTCTCCCCAAGGCTTGTTGCCTCTCTCAAGCAGTCCCGTCGGTCTCACACTCCACTGCAAGCATGTGGATATGAGGCGTGGGGCTATAAAAGCAGCAGTTTGAAACGGGTAGAGACACGGGTGGATTTATTGAGTTTAAAGGCCTTTTGACTTCCTTAAACAATATACCTTCAAATCCCACAAGAGCTTTATTCCGTCCAGTGTCCGTTCCGGAATCCAAATCTCACCTCAGACTCAAACCTGGATAGACTTTGACTGTTCAAGGCTGGCGGGTGCGGAAAATATATTCAGCCCTACATCTCCAAGCATTTATATAAGAAAAAAAAAAAAGAAACCAACCAAAAAAATCTGAGCATTAAGGTCTGCGGTCATCATTAATAGAGCGTTTCACCCTCAGGACCCGACTGGCCAGTGTGGAGAGCCCAGGGAGAGGGTCACCTTCATGATCAGGCGGCGCTGTCAGAAGGAAGCACCTCTGCAACCCTGCCTGGGTCACACAGTGCATGTCTTCAGCCAACCGAGCAGAGCAGCAACCTCCACACCAACCCCAACCCGTCTTAAAGTGATAACTCACCCAAAACTGGTGGGATAGTTGGCTAGCTTGCCACGTGCATGCCGGCCAGGTGGCTACATTGAATCTATATTGGCAAACAAGGTTGGAGACATATTTAGATCTTTGTCTTTTGTCCTTTGGGTGGGATTCATTAAAGTCAAAGATGGTTACATGGACCGCAAAATCTCACCGTCACTATCAGAAAGTTTCTGATTTTCTGTTTTCATATCACGAGTCTGGACGAGTTATTTCCAGTTGTGTGCTTTCGTTCATTTATTTGACGATTGCCATCAGATCCCTTCAGATTTCCCAGTGGGTGATGTGAGTGAGCCGCTTCCAGCGAATCCTGCACTATCAAAAGGAAGAGGCAGCCGACGGTATATGAAGGGCCAAGAGGTCAAGAACTGGGTCTGCCGAGTAAGTTTACACCTCAAAGGTAGATTAACCGTTATTGAGGCCGGAGGTCGCATTAGGCTCTCTGACTGCGCTTTGATGGACAGGATGGGGGGGGGTGGACTGTCTGTGATAAAAGGAAAACTAAATAGCACCATGGTCCACAGAAACTAAGGACTGTTATAGAAAAAAAGCAAGTAGCCTCAAAAAAAATGATGTGTTTTTCCTGCTATTATAGATGAATGAATTTTTTTGTTAAAAGCAAATTGCAGCGTGCTGCTGTTTTGAGTCTGAGCACAGGTGCGCCTCTAAATGAGAATAAATGAGCAAGGACCCGAAGCGGTATCGCGAATCAAATGGAGGTAACCTGCCACTCAAGGTCGTGGTGAATTGGCACGGGAGCACCAGGCCCTGCAGATGGTCCTGATGCAATGGGAGCAGCTGTCGGGGAGAAAAACGGTAAGTTTACCCAGGGAATGGCTGCACGTCTCCCACAACCACCCATCCAGCTCTTTTTTGTCCCCCACTCTCAATTCAGAGGAGGTCCTGGTGTGTGGCGGTCGCCTCTGGAGCCATACTTAATTTTCTTGCACGATAATAAGTAATTGCAGCACTGAGCTCTTGGTCAGAGGCGGCGGAGTTGTTGCCGGGGTTTGATTTGAACTACACGGGTAACTTTTTCACAAATGGCCAGAGGATAATATGGCTAATTACAGTTTTCTAAATGTGGACTTCATCATGAATATTGATAAAGCATTAATTAGCTACTAAAACTGGAAAACCATTTTCTCTGCGCCGAATACATCACATGTTTTTGGAGCAAAAATGTACTGCATCACGCTATTGGAATGAGGATTCATGGTCGACCGCAATGAAAAATGCGATCTGGAAATTCTGCCAATCGGGGAACATTTTCTTGAGCGGGGGAAACAAAAAAATGAAAATGGGGCCGGCTGTGGCTTGCTCCTCCGCCGTGGCTTCCTTATAAATGTTCTACAAGGACAAAGCCAACAGAAAGTGCTTATAAAGGATTTAGTGTGGATCGTAATTATGCTCGGATGAGTGACCATCATGTAGGTCATCATCGTTACGCCTGATGGTGCTCCATGCCAACTACTGCCTACACACTTCCTTGGGTCTCCTCGAAGAGCTGGCCGGACTCAGCCCAGGTGGATCAGACGCTGGGTGAGAAAACTCGCATTAAAACAATGGAATAAATAGCGCCTACCTGTGTTAGCCTGCTATTCTCTACACGTCCAATAGACCTCCTGTCACTGTCGCCGAACGGCACTGTGGAGCACTCGGGCCCTTTTATACACGCTGAAAAGGATGATTTCACGCGTCTAATCTACACGAAATCATCATGCAGAGACTTAATTTGAACCGTGTTCGTTATCTCGCGCGCTGTGCTCTCCTGTTGGCCTTCACCTCGACAATAGAGAGCCCCACTTTTGGATTCCGCGTGCGCCGTCATTACCCGCGGGTTTATGGATGTGACATTAGATATTACAGCGAGTCAGATTTGGAGGTTATCGGCATCCTAAGCTGTGAGGCAAAAGTCAAACCATGAAAAAACGATTTCAGTCCGCCGCGGCTCCGCCAGGTACTTTCGGCAGGTGGATGTAGATACAGTAATAGCTGTTTTAAATTTAAAATCTGCTCCTGATCCTGACAGTTGTGGCATAATTCATAAAAGGTGACTGCGACATTTATGGTGCTCAGGTCAGTGGCTGACGAACGAAAGAAATGTTTAATCTGATGAATTACCCTGTGGAATGATTACTTCGCTAGGTCTACTTCATAATGATTTAATGCTAACAGCTCGTATAATTTTAATTAACTTGGAAGAAGAGAGAATGTGGCGGTGGTGGTGGTGCTCACCGTCGTACCAACATCAAGCATCCAATAGTCCCTCCTCTGTCACAGTGATATCAGTGAATAATGCTAAAATACACACCCATAGAGAGTTGGCTTGTCTGTTTTTTCTCCATATTGCAAAACAGTCACGTAAAGCGAGTTCGGCTTCCATTCAAAAAAAACAAACAAAAACAATCCCAGTAAGCGAATTGAAATTCTTAAACACAGGCATGCAGACTGGTTAATACATTTCCCCAGGCAAACACACATCATTCACCCCTGTGGAAATCTCCAGAATCAAAGAAAGACAATCCTGCGGCGTTAGATCCAATATACGTCTCTCATAAACCGCTGAAAGGTGCTGCGGGGCCTCCTGAATCGCTAAGTGCGCCCAAATCGAGCCCGGTTTAAAAATTCTAAGTCAATCAGCTCGAGCCCGGCCCAGTGCATCACATCTCGTTAGCCGTGACCTTGGAGGGGGTGGGGTGCGAGTGGGGGGGGTGGGGGCGGGGGTAATAACGGCACTAAACTGCCTGCATGCGTGTGGTAATAGCGTCATGATTAAATAATTATGTAGCCGAGCGTAAACAGCGTCGCTCCTGTAGAAAATGCGGCTACGTGCTGGAGCGTGCAGGGAGCCCTGCGTGGTTTCCGTAGCGCAGGCGACAGGGGTGGCAAGGCCCCATGCAGACTTGTGGACACCTCTTCAACTGATGATATCTTATAACTATCACATTCATATCAGCTGGAGCGGTGGCCAGTGCGACATGAATAACTTTCAAAACAAACAAAAAAAAAAAAAATGACTCTGTACCAAGCAGCGTGGAGACCATTGTAAATATTCAAACCTGACTTTATATACACGCTGGATGTAGTTTTGCACGACCGAACGACACAAAGAATCCCGCGCGCTCCCAAAGGAACCCGACGGCTGTCAGCTCTCCGCCTTATGCATTCTCTTTGATAAAGCACACAGGAACCGGTGCATTATCAAAACAACGGAAACGACTTTGCCTAGTCTGTTTTAAAGTTAACTCGCGTTTTCTCACGGCTGTGAGAAAACGCGAGTTAACCTGCAGTGCAGCAGAACTGTAAACAATTCCAGGCTCAGCGGAGAGGAAGCAGTTATGGCATCGCGGCTATATGGCTCCAGCTTAAATAGGAACACGACGGGGGAGAGCAAGGAAAAAATAAAAAGTAATGCAACATAACAGTCAGCGAGCAGAAAACCCAATATTATTTCCTTATGATTCAGTCAAATCAACAGTCTGTAATTAACGCATTTCTGCAATTTGTCTGTCAAACAAACACCATTTTTCCACATTCATTTCATTAGCAGGACGACGCTGGAAAGAAAAGAAAGAGTGCAAATCATGACTAAATTACAGCTGCGTGATGCATCACTATGTCAAAATGTCCTGTGGTCGCTAGGCAAAGTTTTCACCCCAGCACATACAGTAGGATCATCATCCTGTTGTCGCCTCATTTCCTCCCCAGGGGAAAATGGACGGTCAGATTTAGCCGCTCTTGACTCGTCAGCTGTTGAGGACGTTCGCAGCCACACAAGAGACGACCAAGGAAACGCCGCAGCGCGGGCGTCCATCACCCGCAACTCCATCCGCGATGGGCCGCCGTAACGTTTGGGTATGGTAGCGAAAACTGGTGGGGAGCGACGCGTTCGCCGCACTGACGCCGCGACCAACACACTGACACACACAAGCTGTTTGTCAAACTGACAATTCCTGAGAGAAATTCCACTGAAATCCTCAGCCTAATCTGCCACACATATCGGCTGCGGAGCGGCGGGCGGGTGGGGGGGGGGGCTGGGGGGGTGGGGAGGGACGGTGCCGTCTGTGGCTTGGCCGCTAACGATTGTTTGTCCAAATGCTCCTCAAGTTGTGTGGATTCAATCAGATGATGTCACCGCTCCCACGGGAGTTGGAGGCTCGCGGAGTTTGACTTGCAAATATCGATATCGCATGTGCGATACGTGTGGCCAGTGTGCTGGATTGCACCGATATGAGAAAAAAGAAAATCTGTTAGAATTTGTTTACGACTGTGGTGCGACCGGAGCAAGAGGGAGCGTAGACTGTGAGTCAGCCCACCCTGCCGAGACCTTGCACACTGGCAAAAAAAAGAAGAAAGGAAAAAAAGCCCATCTGTGAAACTGGGGGAACACAACTGAAGGATAATTGGGTGCGAGCTCGTTGAAATGGGACTCGGTGAAAGAGCAGGAGATCCCAGTTTTACGGACGCGGCGGCGGCAAGGTCAACATTGGGTCCGACGCGTGGATTCATAAAAGTGGCAAATAAAAGATGAGAAGAGGGGAACAAAAACACAAGGAGCTCGCCGGGGCGCCTCATTCGGAGGCGGACGCAGATCTTCCCGACCCGTGACACTCGTGCGCCGGCTGCGTCACGACGATTCTTTTTCCAACACGCACACAAAGAAACCCCGTGCATTTTAACGCTGAATCGCTTTATCTGCCTTGCCTTGTAACTTTAATTAAGGTGCATTAATAGCGAGGCACAGATTCGGTGTTCTCATGACTATTACACTCGATAATAATTAAAACATCCATCTGCGAGTGTTAAATTGAAAACGTCGCCATGCGTTGCACGACTCGTGCGCCGCCGCTGCCGCCGGATTCGCCGGCCAGTTCGCCGGGAGGAGGAGACGACAGAGTGAGTCGTACAGGACGTGATGCGAAGGGGCGCCACTGTAATCCATTTATATACCCTCATTGCCTGATTGCCCCGCCCACTAATGAGATAAATTACAGGGGCTGACAGCTCTGTCCGGCTTTTTACGGACGCAAACACACACAGGCGCGCGGGGAGCTTTTGGCTGGGCTATTTCTGCACGGCAATTAGCCGTAATGATGTAAACAAGATTCATTCCACCAAGGTCCGCCGCTGATGAACAGCAATCTGTTTTAGTGTTGTCGGGGAAGGAGGGTAGCGGCGGCGAGCCTGGCCGCGGTCGCCGAGCAGCCGAGGCCCCGCTCTGGCCGGCTCCCTCCGTCGAAACGGCAGCCATTTATCACGGAGCGGCGGAGACGTCGGAGGGCTCGCCCGTTTTCCCGCTCCGCCGCGAAAACAATCTTTCCTTTTTTTGCTGTCTGATTTTTTTTTTTTTTTGGTTTCTTTTGGACCATTTTCGTGGAAACTTTTATTTACTGGCTCGGCTGAGGGAGCTTCAAAAGCGCACCGGGTGCCACAGTCCGCGGAGCACCTCCACTTGTGTTTTTAATCTCGCCGGAACGTCGGTGAGACAAAAATAGGCCTCCGCGGGCGAAAGACTCGCTTCAGAAAAATCAGCATTGTTGCGCATGACAACCGAGCGGCTTGTTTAAAAGATCATGAAGGAATAACAAAGGACTACCCCTGTAATGTCTGTTTTGTTTTTGCCACTCTCAAACTCAGCCCAAAAGTAGAAAAAGAGAACTTTATCTCTTAATCCTACAGTGAAGCAGACACAAAGGCCCCGCAGATCTGCTCGCCGATGTCCTGCGCTGCCCAAATTCTTCGGCTACGATTAATTAATGGCGGCTTTCGCGGCGACGTTCTCATCTCGCCGCGATGGAATCTGTTTAATCAACAACCTCCTCTCGCACGTCGCCTCGGCTGGGTACGAGCTGTCGCTTCTATTCTCAGGTGGTGTCGCAGAGGGATACGAGCCTCATAGAAATTCAGGGAGTCTGTCTCCAGGAGCTCCTCGCCGTCAGAGCGCAGCAGCAGGAGGAGGATGAGGGCGATGGGTTGGGGAGGAAAAAAAAAAAAAAAAATCACAGGTGAAGTGAAAACCAGCCTGACTGAGCGCTGAGCCGGAGTCTTACACTGCTTGACTGTGCTTTAGAATCTTGAATTATTTGAAGGGCCTTTATCATCGTCGGAGCAAATTAATCCACAATGGCCCTTTTCAATGATTGCCGAGAGCTTCCTGCGCTTGTAATCAAGACAGGCGGCATTCTCGCGTCAGCTCACTCGGCACTGACACTCGGCTGATCCTCCCTTCAATCCCCGTCCGCCGCCATTATCCCTCTCGGGGTCGGTGGAAAATGTCACATTTTATATATGCTAGTATTTCACCCCCCGTATAAAAGTTGTCCACTCTTTCCCTCATCGAAGTGAGTGAAATGTCACGGCGCGGCGAGGGCGATAAGGATGTTCCACCGCCGCAGGGGCGGCCAGGCTCCTCCCCCCCCCGCCGAGGTTGCCGCCTCCCATTGATGGGTGTGCGGGGGGGTAATTGGGGTTCCGCTGGCCATTAACTTAGACTGGGGTGCCACACCACCACAGCCACTATAATGGTAATTGGATCTAATTGGTCCAGCATTGCCAATGATTTAGATCAGACAAATAGCACGGGCTAATTTAAATGGCGACGTGACCTTTTGAAATCTTCAATCTAATTAACCTTTGGAGATTCATGCATGTTACTGTATGCGGCGGCGGGCTACAAGAAATGGCTTTGTGACTTGCCCGCGGAGAAGCAGACATGGTTGCAATCGTATGCTGCCGCAAATGACTAAAAGGACTTTCCCGCCAAAAAAAACGAACAAACAAAAAAATTCTCTACGGGAGAACACCCCTTATTTTGGTTTTGGTGGGTAGACATAAATGTCACACTTTTTGACTCAAGTTCATTGGCAAAACAAGAAGGGAAATGCAATTTTTGAAGAAAAACAAAATGTCAAATTCTTAGAATGACAAAGACTGATTTTCTAATTTCTCATCTTTTGTGTAAAATGTGAGAGCAAAGTGAAGCTCACATTATAGTTCAGTTATTCCTGCATTAGAACTTTGCATTGGCTTTAATTTTGTCGCTGCATGTAGCAAAATTAGGGCGATAACTGCCAAAAATTCCCAAGTTTGTATATTCACATAACAGTTATCTTTGTCAATATTATCATTATTCCTTTTCTCAAAGGTTGCAGCAGCATTCTACTGTAATTGCTTATGAACTTCTGTGCGGAGCCAGGAGTTTGAGCTTTCTTGGCATTTAGAGCAGAAATTCAAACCAAACAAACGCCTTTAAATTCGGAATGATGTGCGCAATCAAAACAAACTCACTGCGTGACCGCATCAGCTGTAAAACTCTCATTGCTGCGCCCCATCGGTGGCACCGTTTATTTTGCCGCGATCAGAAGCCAAGTACGTGTGCAATCAAGCCCCCATAATTCCATTAGCCATTATAAAATGAAATCTGCAGCCGCTTGCAAATGTGGACAGTGAATTATGAGAAAAGGGTAAAGAGGCTCGTGAAGGAAAATGTGTCGTCTGATTAGTTCAGTGCATAAATGAGAATTAATTAATCACTCGGGGAGTCGTCGCACTAAAATGGGGCAGGGTGAAGAACAAAGTTGTTAAGTTTGATGCGGTGGTATTTGGAAATGTAAATAAAAACAAAGACCCAGAGTGGCACTTTAATAGAGAATTAGTGGGATAGCCACTTTGAGATTTGAATTTTTCTCATGCAGAAATCCAACAGAGCTGCTGTGTGAGTGTTAATTATCCCAGAGCCCTACAAATAGACGCAGAAAACCGGATATTTTACCCTCTGCTTTACACTTGACTGGGCTCAATGCTAAACCTGATGCCTGTCACGAACCTGAAATATGTTGCATCGCAAAGCGCTGATTTGCAGAACTGTGTGTTTCACAGATGGGGCAAGCATTAAGTATGACAATGAAGTGACCCAGACGATCAAAAGTTTTGCACAGAGAATTCCGAATAATACTCAGCCTTTTGAAAATTAATTCATGGAGGTGAAATGTTTGATTCTTGTCATTACTATTATATTTTGGGATGAAACGGAATAATTCCTAAAGCACACAGTGGCAACATATCCGAGATAAGGTTTAAATCCAGCGGCTCCACTTATTCCAAACACACCGTGGGGACACATTCCACTGATACAATGTTTGTCCTTAACGTGGCGCACCAGTCCCGGCAAACAGATCATCTATCAGCGGCCGTCTTTTAACAGAACACACACACACACACACACACACACACACACACACACACACACACACACACACACACACACACACACACACACACACACACACACACACACACACACACACACACACACACACACACACACACGTCACCCAGGCATCATTTGGAGGAATGCGTTTTGGGAATTCCAAAACGGGACTTAATTCTCCCGGCAACCTTGGAATGAGCGTGTGGAGAAGGCTTGCTAATCCTATCATTCTGCACCATTCATCTCCAATCCACTTGGCTCTCGGCACTTTTTTTTTCCCCCTCTCCCCTCAACCGGCAATTTGTGGCTTCCCTACTGGATCCCCTCAAAGCCAGCGTGTTATGACTGCAAAACACTCCTTGGGCCACTTGGGAGTCGCTGAGGAGGCCACTAAATGCGATCTGCAACCCTGTCACTGTCCGCGGTGACAGCTGCCAGCCCGATGTGCGCACTGCCAGAAATAGCTTAATGACAGATACTTTCCGTAAACATCAATTGTGGCTTGTCACTGTCAAATTAGGGAGGGGAGAAAGAGGAGAGGAGGAGGAGGAGGAGGAGGCGGTGCACTCGGCCGCGCTGTGTTCATTAGTCAGCGGCTAAAATGCATGATGTATAGTCATGCCAATTACCCGGGAGACTTTAAGATCCTTCCCGTATTGTCTCGGCAGGTCGCTCCCCGCAGACATTGGAGAAACTGGAACAATAATGATGTTTGTTGTAAACACGACTATTCTTTTATCCGAAAAGGTCACAGTCAAAGCGGCGTTCCCGCCGTCTCGGAAACCGAATCGGAGGCTGAATGGCTTCCAGATGGTGGCGTCCCCCTTCCACGCAGTCTGCCGGTTTCTGCCTGACAGATGCTCCGCTCGTTTCTTCCTGGAAGGAATCCGAGCAGCCTTCCATGACTAACCAAGACGGGGGTAGAGAAGGGGAGCCTGCATTTAACGCCTCCTCAGTTCTTCATACTTGCGCGGCTTTCCAGCTCTTTGGAGAGGAGATCCCATCGGGTCTGACGGTGGGAGGCTGCGGCGAGCTAACGCGGTCCGTGTCTTTCGAAAATGAACAAACGCGCCACTGAACCCGTCGGCTCCGGGAAGCTAATCTAGACGGCGATTCATTTGTTTCATGCTGGAGGAGCGGGAGTCGCCGGTGCATCCGGGAACCCTGGAGACGGCGTTGAAGAGGGAGCAGCTACCTGGCAGAGCAGAGTGGACCCTCCGCCCAACCGCCTTTGCACTGGGATTGGCTGCTGTGATCGGGTGGCGCCATGAAGAAGTGGAGCCTGACGGTCGGCCTGAGCACCACTTTCCGAGGAGCGCCTCTTCCACCTGACTCAGGGCCGTGGCTAAATGACACCTGGCTGGGGGACATCATGGTCCCAGTCAATGGTGAAAAACCAGCATGCGTTTCAGGTGGTAAGGGACCTTCAGATATGTATCTTTCTTTTCAATCATGCAATGCATCTCTACCTCTTCACTTTTTATATCTCCCTCCACCCCACCCAGTCGAAGCAGGTGGCCGCCCTCCGGAGTCGGGGTCTGCGTGAGGTTTCTTCCCACTTGGGGGTCCAGGTGGGGGTCGCTGTCGCTTCACGCTCTCTCTGGAAAGATCAGCCCGGTTCCTCTTGGATTGTGCAAAGCGCTTTGAGGCGCCTCTGGATGTGTTTAACTTTATAAATAAAAGTTGATGAGTTGATAGATGCATTGACAAAATGTCAATGCAGGGAAGCACCATGAATATACATAATAGAGTGCGTTCAAATACTCCTGGCTAAATACTGATCCCCCTGACCCGGCCAGCTGCACCTTAAATGACTTAATATCCTAGCAGAAGCAAACCTTGAGGAAAAGAATAAAAATCCAAAGCACTTTCGGCGCCACTGCCTAGCGGGAGGCAGCTGCTATTGTCGCATTTCATGTCAGGAATCGATTCACCACGAATCCGCACACGTCCTCTTTGTGTAAACCCGGCTCTAAAGGCAAACATCTCCGAGCGGAGCAACAAGCGCTGAGAGGACAGAGGAGGGGGCTGTTTCCCTCGCTCTCGCTCTCTCTCTCTCTCTCGTTCTCTCGCTTCACCGCCGCACTGCACTGCACTGCTCCCACGGATCCCTGGTGTGCAACGTTCCAGAGCCCGGCGTGCACCGCGGCTGTCCTGGCTGCAGGCTGCGGTCAGCCGGAGCCCTGGGAGCTGTGACAGCCTGCTGCTCCGTCAGCCGCAGTGAAAGCCGAAGGGGGAAGAGAGCGAGAGAGGAAAAAAAAAGAATAGTTCTGGAGCGTCAGGGTGGTCCGATTTGAAGAGATCCACTTTACTGTAAATAGGGCGCTGGCGTACAAAGTTACGGCGCAGGGCAACGTGAAATCATCTAAAGACTGACCTCCGAAGTCACTGATCCACAGGTAGGACGAAGGCGTCCAAAACTTGGCTGCTAGATTCTACAGTTGTGTGTTTCAGGTTTGGGCTGAGGGCTGCTTTTCACTTTCAGGCCGTCGCGGGAACTTAAAATTGCTTCCTTTTCTTTGTGGTGGACCTGCACTCAGGACCAGTGACGCAACTCAGGTGGTCAGACCTTAAAATGATTCATTTAAATAGGTCGACCTTGATAAAAAAATTAAAAAAAATAACGTGATACAGGAAGTAGCTCAACGTCAACATTTCGCAGGCCAATAATTTTGGTAATTCTTAAAATTTTCAGACTGTATAGAAACTGATCAAGACTATATTTAATGTTTGAGCCATGCCGAAAGGGAAGTCATTTTGCGTCTTGGAATATGCTTGCACACAGTCACCCAGTTGACACAGGCGGTGCACATATTGAACACTTATGAAATCGGTCCCATAATAAACTTATGATGTTCAACACCTAAACTGTTCAATGTCATTGAGTTAGACTTAGTAGTTTTCAAGATAATTGCTTTTAAAATGATGTCAACATTTTTGGGACACCCTGTACGTACACTGGGATTCACGCTTCCGTTTCATCTTTAATCGCTGTCAAAACACAACCTTGACTTGGTCGTTGCCAAACGGATCCATTAACTTGGGCAGCAAGAGTCACTGGCAGTTTGGGAAAAGCTCCTCTTTCTAATTCCTTCCTACTTGTGACACAACTTCAAGAGAGAGAGAAAAAAAAAAGAAAGTCAGTCACTCAGACTGAGCTGCCCTCAGGTAATGGTACTGCATCCTCTGTTCTGAAATTAAGCTGTATTCCCTGTAAGCCGCCCCCGCCCCCTGCGCCCCTCACCCAGCCCCTGACAGCTTCACTTGAGAGTTAGGAGGCGGCTGCGGAAGTTTCCTAGCCTCCAGGGTGGCTTTGAGCTCCAAGAAACTGTGACTCACTTCCAAGATCTCGCGTCGTTTTCAATCTTTCATGCTCGAGTTTATTTTGCGTTGGGCTTTGTTGTGACTCCCTTTTCCGTTGCGATGTCCTGGAATCCCCATTAGGGAGCCCGCCGTCTCCGATTCCCAAATGAACACCCTCCCCCCACCCCACCCCATTCTCCCCCGCCTATTGTGCAGGCCCACTTGGCGGGGTGCCCGTCTCCTGTTGGATCTCTTGTTTTTCTCGCACGACAGAGCTTCAGAGTGAAACTCTTTCAGATGACTCAGAACGAGCTTAGTGCTCATCAGCTAACCAAAAAAAAAAAAAAAAAAAGACACAAAAGAACCGTGGACTTGACACCGTGCAAGGTTGTTAAAGAAAAAAAAAAAGATTTAGGACCTAAGAGCCCGCCTACAAGTTATTCCCCCTTACCCTCCCCCCTGTGGTCAAGTGGCTTTCTGTTGTCCTTGGAAAGAAGCTTGGAAAGAAGAATTAGACCGTGGCTGCGATAATGGAGTGACTGGACTCATCCGACGGATGTCGTCAATCAGACGACACCGCCGTTCTTGTTCCCTCAAGGCCCGGTCAACACGTCACAGCTGTATAAATACATCAGAGCCGATCTGGGCAAAGCCCAGCAAAAACAGACAGTCCCCGTCCTATAGATAGTGGGATAATTAGATAAACAAACCAAGGATTCGCCCACACGAGCCATAAACACCCTTGTAATGCGGCAGATAACAAATCCTGGCATTTTTTTTTATTAATATAAATAAAAATGAACAATGAAGCCCACGAGAGTAAATTACACTGTCGAGCCTTTGCTGTTCAACAACCTTCAGTCACTCGCTCTCGCTACATGTTTCGTTGGTAGCATCCAAGTGTCTGCTGCACTCACAGCAGCACAGGAATCCACCAGCGCCGCTCATCTGCGTCCGCCGTCCCGCCGCCGCGTGCTGTCCTATCGACTGGGTCGGTGCAGAAAATGCGATTTGTTCTAAGCAGCAAAGTCGTGATTGGTTTAGCCTCCGTTGGGCAGAACAAATCCATAGATCACGCAGACCAGGCCGGGGAAAATAGAAAACCATGACGTTGAAGACGACGGGTCAGAGGCTGCGGCGACGATCAGCTGCTGCCCGCCGAGCGCCGCGTGATGAGGAGGAGAGTCGTCGCACGTTTGAAAGGAATTCCGAATTCCTTTGATGCAAACAAGAAATAGTTCCAAAACCAAGAGTGCGTGGAAATAAAAAAAAAAAAAAAAAAACAAATTCAAGAAATGCCATGGTTTCACAATATGAAAATGTCTCTCAAAAATAATGGCTAAGGACAACGCGTGAGCAAGTACACAAAGGCCTGCCTTCCATTAATCACAAGCCAAGGAGTGCACATAAAAAGCCTTTGTCTTCCTTTTTAAAGACACATTAGCATTTCACTGTGTTCTGTGTTGCTTTTGTCTAAATAAAGAAGATTAAAGCTTTTTCAGAACTTGCACCTGAGTGGGAAAAAAATGGCTACGAAAAAAAAACCTCTCGTTCTTGCACCTTTTCCAAATTTTCAGAACATTTTTCAGATGCGTCTAAAGGCCACATTAACACAGAACTTTGCTGTTTCGTTTTTGTTTGCTGTCTGAGCAGCGAGGTAGTGTTAGTGCGAGCCACTCACCACAGTTCTCAAGCCGTGCTCCTTCATCAGCCTGAGGGAGTTCTGGTAGCAGGAAGTGAGGTCATTGGTCTCGCTGGGGCCCACGTGAGTCCTGGCCATCGGGCCCACGGTGTGGATGACATCTGTCACGCAGGGAAAACAACACAGAGTTCCGTTTCAGCACGGCTGACTTTCAAGCAAAGGTTGCATAAAAATACAGGCAAAAACAAAAGTTTGCATCTCGGTGAGACAACGCGACGCGGCGGACCACTCGCCGCCCGAGATGAACGCATTTATTCAGGCAACGAAACGGCGGCTTGGATAGAAAATCAATTACAAGATTCTTTTATGCAATCTGCTCAAATATTCATGTCTCCCCTTGTCCTCTCTTTCCCTTTGCAGAACAATATCTCCACCTGTCAATCACTGGCCTCCTCGTCCGTCCCGGCCAGGCTCGGGAATGCGCTGCCTTAATTGAATTACAGAAGTGATGACAGCAAAATAACGATAAGAAAGAATCCAACCCGGCCCTCGACAGAAGCGCAACGAGCGGCTCGGCCTCCTCGCTGCCGAACCTTTAATGGAGAGAGTTCACCGTGCGAGCAATCAAAACAAATAATTCTAACCGGTATTGAAACAACCGCGACTCTCGCCGAGCCTGCGGGTCATTAAACGGCGCTCGGACCGGCGATGTTCCCGCGCTCCGAAAAACAAGAGTTTCGGTGCTCGACACAGGTTTGTGCACCCCTCAGCAGTATTGGCTGGCAATTAAATGAAATCACGGCGTATTAAAAATGGATCAGCTGTGACTCACGCATTTGCAATTTAACGCATCATGCCCCCATTTTTCTCTCCGCTGGAATATTCAACTGCGCGGTCGCATGAGCGCGGGGGATTCAGACCGGGTTTCAGGTGAGGGCATGCAAAGAAAAAACCTTTTTTTTTTTTTTTTTTTTTTTCATAAAATGCACCTCATTTACTTTCTCACAGCACACTGCTGTGTTTACTATTAATGGAAAACATTTAGCCACCATTTTGTTTTTAAAAACAGTATTAATATTAGCCATAGTGCTACACGTGATGATAAATCATTCATGGATTACAATTTATGTTCACTTGTACGTTTGGTTTCTTAATAGGTCAGGATGATAAAATGCACGGGGAGGGACGATGATCAAGATGCTTCCCTGGTGCAGATGGTGGGGTGGCTGGGGCGGGGGGGATGGGGGGGGGGGTAAGAAATGAGTTCTTGAACAGGCGCAGCTAATAATACGAGTGTTCCGTCCATCGTATCAATTTCATACAGATTAGGTGGCCCACAGTCGCGGGGCTGATCGTAAGTTGTTTCTTACGTGCATAATTCATGACATTCTTTGCCACAAGAACAACAACATGCCAATTAAGACTTGTGGGCAAGCGGCAAACACGGGGCTACTGGCGAATTCATGAAAATTTAAATAGTTCTCATCTCACCAGCGCGGGCGTGCCTCCGCTGGTGCCCCCGACACGTTCCACATCGGATAAATATTTATACAGCTGTGTTAGTGTAAGGTGAAAGACATATTTCACTTCACTGTAACCGAGGGATGTTGCAAGCAGGACAGTTTGTTGCGGTGGAGTTTGACAACGCGCAGGCTGAATCTCGGGCATCTCTGTAAACACGGGCGACCTCTCTACCCTCCATCTTGGATGAACTGGGCTTCTGACATTTCGGAGCGATTACTCCAGGAATAAGATATGATTTCCTTCGGAATCTCTTTCATCAAAAGCACTGATGAATCCAGGTCGACATGGCGGTGCGGGTGAAGCGGAAGTGAAGGCAACAGTAAAAATGAGGGACGGCACATAGCGAAGGGTGAATTGTAAATGTGGGTTGCATACTTTCAGTCAGCACAGCGCTTGGGGCCAATATGCACAAAATACGAAATGCGCTCTCAGGCTGAATTGTCCGTACCAATACCTTACAATGATGGTGATGCGAGATAGCAAGTCCCTTTGCTATATGGATATAGCAAAGGACCGTTCTATGGGTAGGAAAAGCTACTACTAAGCTACTACTTTTATTTTACAGCGATTTATGGGTATGATAGTATTAAAACTTGGCAAATCTTACACACTGTACCTTTAATTGAAAAAACAAATGTACATGTCATACATGACATGTGCATTATATTCTGCACTTAAGCACCCAACTTAGGTTTCACTTTAGTTTAGTTTAGTCTTATATTTGTATTTTTATTTTGGTTGTTGTTACCTAAACGCGTTGAAGGAATAAATGAATGAATAACGCACTGCTGCCGTAACAATTTCATTTCCTATGAAGGATTAATGAAGTATCTAACCAACTATGTCAGCTGAGCCGAAGAAAATTCTTGATACAATTATTACAAGTCGTCACATCAAGAAAAAAGTGCAGTTTTCTTCATACCTCAAAACAATCACAACAGGGCAACAATAATGATCTGGATGTGCTTCACAGTGCGGCGAATCAGCTGTTTTGCAGCCTGACTGCGAGGATGCACTGGGTTAAAGGCTGAAGTCCCACTGAGGGCATAAAAAGACTGAAGGCTCAGGAAATGGATATTTATGCCCGCGCCGTTTCCCAACGCATTAACCGCAACCAGCGCATTCTTTTGCGAGCGAAGATTGAAAAACTGGCTGGGATAATCCATACAACATGAGTTTATATCATCGCCGTCGCTGCTCTGCCGGTGGTACCCTCATTATTTAAACCCATTAGCTGACAGCAACATTTCATTGCACCAGTGTTTCCACTCGGCTCGCGAGCGCATACCAACACATGCATAGCATTATCGCCGGGTAACCTTTGTCAAGAGGCACATAAATCTCTATCTTAGCGGGATTGAGGAGATTACAAATGGCCCTCAAGCACTTGGGCTGGGTTGGAGTGGAGGGAGGCGGGAGGGGAGACGGTGGTCATGATGGGGGGGGGGGGGGTGTAGTGCAGGGGTTTTCATAACAAATGGAGAAAAAAATGAGAAACCAGGCACGTCCTCGTGTTGCATGCTGAACAGAAATAACTCAGCTCACGCAAGAAAAATGCCTCGTCTTTGCATTGGAAATTCAAACCGAAGCCAACGCCTGCCGCTGAGAGGTGTCGCAGTTGGAATGGAAGAGGAGGGAAAAAAAATAAAATAATGGAAATAATGATACGATAATGTCGGGAAAATGGAATTCCAATACTTTCAAAATGAAGCGGCGGTAAAAACAGAAGATAACCACGGGGGGGGGCTAAATAAGTGACACAGCCGAGCGCGGCCGGCTCTGAGCATACAAAATAAGTCATTAAGGAATTTAACAGAAGCCTTTCTTATCGCGGGAGCACAAAATCCCTGGTGCAAACACCTCCTCCAGGGCCCTCGCCTTGCCAATTCTACAGGTAGTTAATGAGCTTCCATTCTCACCTATGTGTTTCTCCCGCAGTTTTGATTCTCTCTGCTCTCACAGTATCGGGGCTGGAATTGTTCATTGTATTTTTGCTCAGGGCTACAAGGTCAGTAACACAATTGAACCAGCCAAGACTGATGATTGCCATTCAGACCGCGGCTTCCACATCCACATGTGCCCATAGGCAGGGAAGCGCACGCACACACACACACACACACACACACACACACACACACACACACACACACACACACACACACACACACACACACACACACACACACACAAATGAATCCAATTCCACAGGGTTTATTTTTCTTCTTTTTTAAAGGAAACTCGCACGGACTACCAACAAATTGCAACCAAATTAAACACAATGAAAGGGACTAGATACTGACTGATGCTGCCTATTCTCTGATTTCCCCGCTCGTGTGTTGCGCCTAACACTCAACACAACAATCCACAAGAAAGAGGGCAAAGGGTTGCAATATTACCTTCTGCAAAGCCAGGAAACTAGAAAAGGTAAAGGAGCAGTAATAACACCATTATGGTATGTTGGAGACATTTGGGTCAATGGCCACAAACAATCACACACACACACACATATATATATATATATATATATATATATATATATATATATATATATATATACACACACACATACATACATACATATGTACCGTATATACACAGTTCTGTATAAATATATGTACATTTACACAGAACATATTTGTGCCTATAGACACCTGATGCACATGTGCAATGGGAACACCTTCTAGAGGTGAGAAAACAGCAAAATGCATCATGAACTGCACGGTGGGGAATTTCCCATGTACAGAGCCTTAAATAAAAGAGTCTGCCCGACGTACTTCTTTTCTTTTACTTTGCCGGAAGAAGTGTCACGTTTTCATAAGAGTACAGCGACCCTGGATGCTAATGGGGCAAATATGAAGGCGAGAGCACTTTGAGATGTTGACCTATCACATAAGAGTGCAGTAATAACAACAGAGGTGCAAGTGCAAGACATGACTCTGAAGGGCGCCGCTCGCATCACACCGGACTAAATTTTTAAAGCAGAGAGGATGTTGAATTCAGGAGGGGATGGTGTTGTTCTCCGAGCCGAGCGCTGCGTTTGGTTTCTCACTAGAAAGTCGAGGCGCTTGTTTTCCTTCGGGGGGGCAACGCGGACAGTGTTGCATTACTGACAGCTGTTTTCAAAGCTGCTTCCAAAATTTCCAAAGTCCAAGCTGAACATTTCATCAACCTGCTATTCCGTAATATTTGAATGATTTTCAGGATTTCCAATTTTCTTGGCTCGTGACTAGGTTCCATTAGATGTGTGAGATGCCAACTGTTTAATGCTCTAATGTTGTCTCATTGTTGTTGAATAGTGAATTTGGAAGGCTGTAATTCTTTCACCAATTTAAAAAAAAAAGAAAAAAAAAAGGGAGGAATCTAAAATGATAATGCAGACGCAGCAAAGGCCACGTGAGCACATCTGCTCTGAAGGGGCGGAAGTCGGCCTCAGTGACCTTTCTAACGACTGTTGACCTCCAGGTGGCGCTGCAGGTTTGTTTCAGCCGCCAAATAAAAGTAGCAGAAGCGGAAAGTATAGACGACCTAAAGACAGTACGCCGAGCCTTGGACAGTCACAGAGACAGAAACCATTGCGGGATATATTTTCTTAATGCAGAACTATTCAGACGTCAAACAGGTCTTGACATATTCCTCTAAATTTCATGGGCCTTTCTGTACACTGTGCAGCTCCATTATGTAGGAGAATATAAATATCAGATAGCCTTGTGGCTTTGGTGCTTTATTTTTATTTTATTTTCAGCCTGCATTGCCTGCTCAGGTTGGAAGGGACACAAAATGGCTCCTTAACACGCCAATGGTGGTGCAACATCTTGGGAGCAGCGTGCTAAATTATTCCTCAGATGGGTAACTACAGAGAGGACAGTTTTGCTTCAAAGAAGATGCAAAATAGATAAATAAATAAATAAATTCCCTGGATAAACATTCAGACTTCATTTGAAGAGGAAATGTTGTGACAGCGACCAGTGCCGCACTGATGAATGCAACTTCTGTTTCTATATTTTTTTTAGCGTCTTATTTTACATAAACAAGTACAGGCTGCCAGCTATCTAAAGAGTGACGAGTAAAAAAACAAGGTGAAAAGAACGGGTTTACAGTGGCTGCGCCGTCATTCCTGCCCCTGACAACCAACAACCCTTGCCCCTGTTAGTACCCAGTCGATAGCCGGATACTGGAGAATCATTTAGATCTATTATAATTCACAAGAGCCAGTAGACAATAATCAAACCGCTTCCCCGTGGTAATTATCCTGCCCTACTTAAGAATCAACAAGGCCCATAATGGCTGGCTGTCCATTAATGGAGCGGAATTTAAATGCAGTCCCTATTATTACGTGTTCAGCCAGATTTCGTTTAGGGCTCTTTGGAGTGTCTCTTTAAAAGTTGCGTGACTGATGCTGAAAGTCGATCGCGCTCACCTCGCGCACTGCGGCCCTCTTGATTTCTCCGCGCCGGCTGATGCGCAAAATTACTTCAAAAGTCAAAGGTACCTCGGCGAGCAACTTTCATTAGCACGGACGGATCAGCAAAAATGAAAACGCGGGAAGTGATTGAAATTTATTGTGATGTATAAATAAAGTCGGCTCATTAAAAGCTAAATGTATTTGCATAATAATATTCGTAAAAGCACCATCACAAAGAGTGCCGGCTCCATTATGAAAGTTGTCCCAGCGTAAAGTGAATATCAGCTGGCTGAAGCATTAAGCACCCATTTTAAATCATCTAAGGCTCGTGTTGTTAAGTGCGTGGCACAAGTTCACCGACGGCGTGTCCATCTCCATTTTGCTAGTTTAACGATGCATAATTTAGATGCAAAGCAGCACAAGGCCCCAAGGAAGGCTTTTCACTTTTTGGGATGTACTGCGGCAGCCTTGTTGAGGGAGACATACGGCCTTTGATTGGTGCGTTCCCAGCCTCAGCTGTCTCACATTAATGATTCCATTTGTCTGAATCGGACTGAATGAAAACAATGGGGGAGGGTGGTGGTGGTTGGGGGGGGGCAATAATCTCACTTTCGGTTGAGTTACCCAAGCATCGGTGTGCATCAAACACCGTGTGAACTTTGAGAAGCTGTCTAGGTGGCTCCATCTTAGTGTCTGCATAACAAGCATTTAAAAACAATAGAGGTAAATGCACTGCAGTAAGTTTTTTCAGCCTGTGTGCTGAGAACATTTGTATGATGTTTCACGGAAGTAATAAAACAAACAAACAAGTTAGTCAAGTTTTTTTTTTTTTTTTTTTTGTGCCACAAACATGAATAATTCACAAATAATCGTACATAACAATTATTTATAGTCTTTGCAACTGATTTGGCTATAAAATCATAAAATACGGCAGTGGACCTAAACAACCCTTCAGCAGTGCTGAGTGAGTACTTCAATTAACTTTGGAATCGATAACTCAGTAGTCTTCTAAAATACTGTTCAACTAAAGCACCAATCAAAAAGGATGCATCGACCCTGTCATTTCTTCTACGCATGCTGAGTTTAATTACGTTTTGCCCTGAAAAACAACAAACTGCCCGTCATGGCGAATCGCCAATGCTTTGTCTTTCGTGAGGCTGCGTCTGTCAGTAAACATCAACAACAACAAGAGGAGTTTTCAAATGTGGCTAAAACCTGCATTGTTGTATCTCGACCAGGAGCGCATCAGGTTGGAGTCAACACATTACTCAACTGTTGCTTCAGCAGTGGAAAAGGCTGAGGCTCCATCTGTTGTGTCAACCGTGTCACTGGATGGTGCAAACACGAGCCACTGGTTAGGAGGAAGCCTTGAGTTTGATCATATAGACGTTTTCTGGCCTGTCGCATGGTGCTATGTCTGGCTACACAATCTGTTTTCTAATGAACGAGACCAGAGGTGGAAAGTACCAAAGTACAAATATTTTGTTCCTGTACTTAAGTCAATTTTTCAGGTATCTGTACTTTACTTGAGAGTTTCTTTTTCTGATAAACTTTTTACTTTTACTCCCTACATTTGCACAAAACCTGTACCTTCCACTTTTTACATCTTACTTGCTTGTTACTTTTGTTTTTAAGTGTTTAACATAAATATTCTGTTAAAAATAATTCACTTTGTAGCAGCCCTTGGAGTGACAATTTGTGAGAGTCGACAGATGCGTAAGTTCTGTTATTAATATCGGTAGTCTCCTTACAGCACCGTGAAACTGTTTTAAATACATAGGTACAAATTAGCATTTAAGATAAATATTTCACAGTGCATCGAAAATATCAACATTAAAACAACAAAACAATTCATACACAATGCGTACCTCGCTGCGCTCTCCAAGGAATACGTTGGTTAGGCGCCACGAGTGATTATTAAACAAGCAAGCGTCTATAACAACAGTCACGCGGCATAAAGGTTTCATTCTTCACACATCTGAACAACAAAAAACCCCCACAAAATACTACAAAAATCCACAATACCAAATAAACAATCTTACCCGGCTCATGATGACACGCCGAATTAGCCGCAGCTGCTCTGACGGCTGTGATTACAAACCGGATGTGTTACGTCATAGTGGCGGCTGTCAATTCCGGCCAATTTATGGAATATTTACGGCCCACGTCAAACATATGCAAAAATCAATAATTCACAGATATGTTGACAAACAATATCACCCACATTGCTTAATCTTCTTTTAATCTTTCCATTTTAATATAATAATAAAATTACGTTTTGGTCTTTTACACAGTTATAATTTATTATAGTAGCTGTTGTTTAAAGTGGAGCTATTTAAACTCTGTTATTGTCTAGCTGAATATAAAAGTTGATGATATTTCAGAAGGAGATTATTTTAGAGTACTTCAGTTTTGGTCACTGTTAGGTCACTGCTCAGTATGTTTTCTGTACTGAGAAAAAACAAAAATGTAAAAAAAAAACAAAAAAAAGAACTATGACTGATTGGCTGTGCTGCAGTTGAAACGGAAAAAAAAAAGTTATTGTACTGCGAGTAGCAAAGCAGTTCAAAACAATCCAGATTCTCATCAAGACCTCCAACTTCTGACCTCTGGTCAAAACATTTTTATTTTTGCAAAATTATTGAGTGTATTGTTTCAATAATGGCAAACAAAACTTTTTACTTGAGAATATTTAAGAACCTGTACTTTCTTACCTCTACTTGAGTAAAGGAGCTTACTTTTACCAGTTTATTTTTTTTTTACATAAGTATCCATACTTTTTAAGTACAGTAAGAGAATACTATTGACACTTCTGAACAAGACAACCAATTCCTGTATTAAAGCAGATTTCCTGAGCCAACCCAGTAATGTGTATGCAATTGTTAAGGAATATTCAGGAAAAGTTGAGCGAGCAGGTAGGCCGTGCGAGCAAAGCGCGGAGCCGGAATGGTGGAGTAGCTGCTGCCCCAGTGATCGTATCTTTTAGCACCGCGGCTCGGTTCCGCGGATACGATCCAATCATCAGGCGGGCAAAACTCTCCCGTCGTTGCTAGCATACTTTGGAGGACACGTTGTTCCATGTGCGGAGAGAGTGGAGGAAAAAACAAGAATGGGCAAGAGCAAAGCAACACGCACACAGACACACACACAGACACACATACATGCAAACGCTCGTCAAAATGACACGGTGTTGGGCTTTTAGCGGGCTTTTTGCCGCGCTGCATATGGTAAAAAGCCCAGCACTGCCACTCAAGTGATTCCCACTAGAGCGAACACATTTTCGCTAATTAAGTGTATTTTGATGTTATCGCTGATCTGGACCCTCCTGGCACGCACGCAGCTGTTCCCAAGTTGGGGCGGCAGCGCGAATGGCTAAATGAAACGAGCACACCCACTCGGACATGGAACTGCCGTTGTCATGGTGACAGAGTGTGCCGAGTGATTCCCGAGCACAGCGGTGGAGTGCGAGAGTGTCAAAGAGAGAGAGAGACAGAGTGAGAGAGAGATAGAGAGAGAGACTTGTCTTTTTTTTGCAGCTGGCAAACACACACAGCTGTTTGCACATTAATATTCTCGTCTGTTTAAAAAAAAAAAATGGATTTAAGGGCACCTCCGTGCGGTTATTTGTACGGCTGGCATTTAAAGGCGCCTTTTCCATGTTGAGCGGCTTAACAGGCCGCCGCCGCCGCTGTGAGGGTCGAAGAGAAGTCACGTGAAGCAATGTGGCAACGCAACGTCACGGGCCAAAGGTGTTGTTTTTTTGTTTTTTTGCTGATTGTGTAACCGTAAAAGTTCAAACGGGGGAAGGAGCGTCTCAAACCTCACTGATGTTTAATGCATAGGTCTCACTGTGGGCTACATGAATTAATCACTTGTGATGCAGAGAAAGCCGAGGCCGGTTAAGTGCCCCCCACCCCCTCCCGAACCCCTGCTGACAACGACTCAGCGAGTAGTAGTTACGGTTCAAAGGACTGATCGCTGCCACTCAATTCTGACATCGCCTTTTTTTTTTGAAAAGCAAAATGCATTGCAGCAAAGATCAAGTGCGGCACAACAGTCACTGCCACTAGAAAAAAGCAAAAATACATAAAATAAAAAAACTCCTTGAGTGGAGGAGAAACTAATTAAGGCTTTTTCATCTCGCTGAAACACACTTTCACTTGCTTTGCTGTACTAAGCAGAGGACTGTGTGTGTGTGTGTGTGTGTCCGCAGGCGGTGTGGGGACACTGAGGGACGAAAACCTCGGAGGTGACGGCTGCCTTTGCCGTAGACGTCCTATAAGAATGGCACTTGCGGCGTCCGCGGGGATGCCGCTTTCAGAGTAAAAGGGAGAAAGTCATTGAGCAGCTCTGCCAGCTGTTTCCACCGCTCTGGGCTTTCTGTAACATTCCTCTAAGCCTGAATGAGCTGCCAGGTGACACCACTCGCTCGCTCTCTCTCTCTCTCTCTCTCTCACTCTCTGGGCAGCACTCACCAGCTCTGCTGCTCTTTCTCAGTGTTTTGAGCGCATTTGAAATAGGGCAGCGCTTCCATTATGCACGGACGGGAGACTGAAGGCGGAGACTTTCATTATGAAAGACTCTGACTCTCGTACGGGTTTTTTTTTCGTGCATTTGCAGGTGTGAGGCGCCAGGCGAGGCCCAACGGTGTTTGTCGGAGGCGAGAAAACACACGAGGCTGCTTGGAATCACTTGGCGCCCCCAAGTACGGTCCATTAGTCCACCTCCGTCGTTAGTGCCCTCCACTTTGTTTTTTCGCACTCAGAGTGATTGCAAGCGACGCGGCTGCATGCGAGCTACCCGGCGATGCATTGTGGAAGAGAAGCAAACAAACTGAGGAGGAGGAGCGCCGGTTGCGCCGTATAAACCGGCGTGCAGTGCACCGAGGGAGTGAGGGGATGGTGTGTGGGGGTGACTGGAAGTGGAAATGACAAGGACAGCTAATTTGTTTCATGACAGCAGCCTGAAGACAAATTAATCAGCCAAGATGTCAAAATAAGATGAATGTAAAGACAACAGCGCATGACTCATTAAGAATGAAGAAATGACTGAAAGAAATGACAAGAAAATGTTGAAAAGCATTTTGACTTAAGAACTCGGCTCTTGGTTCGGGCCTTGTGATGCTTGAATCAGTGGAAGAGCGCGTCTTGTGTTGGTTGCAGTTCCTCTGCTGCCCTGTTAGGTGGGCTGTGTTCTCTGTGCGATCCAAGCCGGGCTAATTAAGAGCGCTCAGTGAACCAGCTGGGACTGAGGGCGGGAAAGGGGAGATGTGAAAAAGACGACGCGAGTGTGCAAACTTGACTGAAAATGAGAGTCCTGGCATCGGTTGCAGGTTTGACACTTCTGTTGTCGTCCCAGGTTCTGCTGCAACCCTTCAGTTTGCAGGACGAGTCAAGTGATGCTGTGGTTCCAGGCTCAGTCCGCACTGCCAGCAGCTCTGATTGGCTGTGGTCATAAGAGTCTTTTCTCATCACACTTTTCCCCCTCCGGTCAACTTTCCATGGACAGAGTGGCGTTTTGACGCACCACTCCTGCAAACAATCGGCCCTTTCAGCTGCGGCCTTCTATGACGAAGCGGCCGCGTCGAGGCTGTCAACCAGTGTCTTCAGGACAGCTGCTGAGTCAGCAGTCGTCCCCATGATTGCGGTAAGCGCTCATCTCGGGAATGTGCGAAGCAAAATCTGCAAAGCCTTCACTCTCTGACAAGAAAAATCCACATTTTCAAAGTGTTTACTCTAATATGTCGAGGTGTTGGATTTTTGATTATTTAAGAGAAGTTATCAAGGCTTCAAACCAATAAAAAGTACTTGATAATTCATGCAGTCTGAGATGCAATCTGAACTGAGTTCTTGAGTTTATTTAACTAAAAGGAGTTACAACATCTACCTGCATAATGAGTCAGAAGTAGAACAAACATCTAATGAATCAAAACTGGCACAAACATGGGCGATTTTGGACACGGCCGCAATTGCAAACCCTGAGTGAAACACTTTTGGAAAGCGCTTGCTGATGAGTCTGGCGCTCACACGCAGCAGACTGACTGCTCTACTTCAGCAGATGTCGCCCAGACAGAGACATCTATGCAGAATGCATTTGCAATAATTATTGTTTGCGTGTTTGCTGCCCTGCGAATAAGTGAACTGGATGGCGGGGCTGCGGAAAAGCAACCGGCTCCTAAACAACGGGGTAACCTCATTTTTAAAGATCCCTTTGTCTTGTAGTAAACGCTCGAAACAAGTCCGATGCCTCTTTTGAATTGCCTTTCATCTCAGTCACTGAGTGTTGCACTTTGATGGTATTACCCGACTTCAACCGCACCTCATCATCTCCGTGATGAGAGCCCCGCACAGCCGGCGCAGTACATTACAATTCTAAGCATCGTGGGATCTTTCAAATTTCACTCAGGTTTATATACTCATGTAGCACACACACACACACACACACACACACACACACACACACACACACACACACGTGCACACTCACACACACACACTAGTGGGGCCGCAGCTGCGGGAAGGCTGAAAGTGATGTATCCTTCACAGATGCCATTAACCGTCATTGCAATTAAGACACGTGCCCGACGCGGCTCTGATGGAAGCAGACACTGGCGGTAAAGAGATTAAGCATCTTGGCAACATGTGTCACTTGCATGGCAAATTATCCCCCGTGACCTCGACTGCAAAGTCACACTGAACTCCGCGGTTTGGGTAAGTGAGGCTTTTTGGGAAACATCGTACAATGCAACTCCACAAATGAACTTCACTCTTCATCGTCCAATAACCCTAAATGAGAGGTCTGTTTTGTTACATTATAGAGGTGTTCTGAAATCTCAAAATTCCAAAAATTCTAATTCCAGGATGAAATTAGACGACCAGTGAAACAAATCAAGACAAAACAAACAACCCTCATGGTGGTCCTGTTGCCTTTCTAGGCCAAGCTGAACTGGTGAGGCTCCCAGATGCTTGGATGACAAAACCACAGTGGGCAGTATGAACACATGCTATGTTCCCCATCATTAATTTATTTGTTTTCATGTTGGAATTCACAGGCCACTGTGGGAAATCCTTCATTGTTTACAACTCCAGAACTGGTATGTAGATCAGGAAATAATACCTCGGCCTCCACCAGCACAGGGTGAGTCACTGATCACATTATTCTATCATGTGTTCAACAGGTTTCCCTCCACTCACCTATTGAACACAAGTGCCTTTTGAATTCAGAAAAATGTTATGCTATGCACAGCATATCTAATAAAATTCACTCCCTCCGCACTCATTAACCAAGATCACACTCTTTTTTTTTTTTAGATTGCGGAATGAAACCAAACCAGCTGGATGTGACACAGGGGGGGGAAAAAAGAGACGGTATATGAGCTGAAACTTTATTAATAAAAGAACCTCCGCCCCTTGGAAGTACGGCGGCGTCACTTTCAACAAATGTACTTTTCACCAGTGAAAAGCAGAGAAACATCTCTCGCGGCTCCACTCTAATCTGCTATGAAAGGACTTGCTTTGTACAGCCTGAATAAAATAAAAATTACTTGATTATTCTCGAATTTGAGTGTTGGCCTTCTGCCCCCCTCAACTAAATGATCAACTGCACAATCTTGGCATGCGCAGTCATAAAGAGGAGCCCTTGAGCACCGAAAAGGGGAAAAAAAGAGGCTGTTTTCCGTTCCTTTATTTTTGGAAAAATAAATAATAAAAACAAATAAACAAAGTAAAATCATACTGCCACAGGAGGACTGAAAACGTTGATGCTCAGAATGCATCAAAAACAATTGTCGAAGTGCAGCAAACACTTCTAAGATTTACAAAGCTGTGATTTCAAAAGAAGCAAAAGAAAAAGAAAGCAAAAAGTGCAGGAGCAGCTTCACACAGCCGACCGGATGAATCAATTCGGCCTGTAATTTGACTCGAGTAGATTGCAATTTTTTCCGTGCATAACGAGACAACAAACCGGGCAGTACTTTTTTCCCCAGATGCCATTTTTGATAAATAAATCAATATCCTGCAACACCTCCAGGACCAACACTGGGTCCGAGCCAGGTGGTCATACCAGCGCACTGCGTCTGGCAGGAACAGGGACCACAAAGTACGAAGCAGAATTAAACACACAGCCTCCTTATCAACTCCTTTCACATCCAGGGTGCCGCTCGTTACTCATGTATTCATAGCCTGTGCAGTTTAATTGCAAACTATCTCCTTCAGTATTGAACAGGCTGCCTGTGTAATGTGGGCCTGAGGGATTCCAGAGCAGCTAATCACTTCAGTGTTTGTCATTTTTAACCAGATAACTACAACAGCTACAAGGTGATACGAGTGCATTATATATTTTTTTTTCCTCTAACCAATAATTTCGGAAAATGTCAAGACAAATAAATTAGTCAATTTTGCCAAAGACAAAGCAAAAACATCTGTGACGGGATGAAAAGTCAAAGTCTTTGTTGTAAAACAACACAGCAAGCCAAAAACACCACAAAGGCATAATTGGAGGGTGGCTGGGTGGCTGGGGGATGGTTGTTGGGGTGGGGTGGGGATGGGGGGGGTGCAGTCATCTAACATTGTGCATCACTTTCAGACATAGTTCACGGCGCCACCTCCGTGAACCGAAAGAAAAATGACTGCCGAGGGTCTTGTTTTTCCCAGACACTTCAGTCGCTGGAAGTAGGGTATGGCCCCATTACGGCTCCATCTGTGAGTGTCACTGGAGCGGGCCCTCTTATCTGCGCCTGTTTCAGGTACTGCCACTTGGAAAAAAAAAAAAAAAAGAGGGAGAGGCAGAGGGAGACAGACAAGGACCCTTCTCGCCGGAGCGGTCTCACAGGACCGCCGTCCGACAAGATGCACCGCGCCGTCGACGCCGCCGTGCCCAGAAAACAAGAGATTATCTGGCCAAGACGTCAAAACTGGCCCGCCAGTGCGAGGCGGCGCTGACAAGCTCAGCGAGACGGGGCCCCCCGGTGCAAAATAAACAGAGGTCACTCCCGCGCGCCCCTCCTGTCTCCTCCCGTTCGGTGGGGGAAAAAAAAAAAAAAAAAAAAAAGCGCACCCTGGGAGACACTTAGACACTTTCAGGGCCCCTGTGTGTATGGAAAAAGAACAGTGAACTGCTCCTCCTGGGAGGTTGGGGATGGGGGCGAGGGGTGTGATGATAAAAAACAAAAAAGTGAAGAGGAGCCTATCTCGCAGCGGCGCACCTGCCGCCGAAAGCATCAAAGGACAGGCGCGCACGCTGCGTCTTGAGCGGCGCGACCAAAGCGCTTTAAGAAAAGAGGCTCTTCAGGGAAAACATTAGCGCTCCTGTAAAACACGTGCACGGAGCGCGGGGAAGCATCAAATGGCGGCCGCATGGTGAGCTCGGTGGACGTGCGGTGGGCGCTGACGATTCTGACTGTGAATCTCCCGAGGTGTCGCGTTGCAGCCCGGACCTGTTGTAGTTGTGGTAATTGTTATTATTGTTGTTGTTTTTTAAATTGACTTACTTCACGTTGACATTCATTTCAAAATTTCGATTTTATTCACGAAATTTCACCTTTTTTACGTCAACTTTATTCCAAAATTTTCAACTTTATTCCAAAAATTTCAACTTTAAACTCGAAATTTCAACTTTATTCTCAATTTGGAAAGTCTCCTTGTGGCCCTAATCCTCTTCCATAGTTTTCACCTCCCTTTCACCTTCTGCCTTTCTTCTGTCCCTCGCACACTCCTTCCCTCGTCCTCGGTGGTGTTGTAGTAAACGAGGTCCGCCGCCGAAGTGGCAAGCTTCGCAAAAGGTGTAGAGAAAAAAAAAGAAGGAAAAAAAAAAGAGGCAAGGTCGTGCCTAGCACCTCTCGGCTCCCCGCTCGGCTCCCCGCTCGCCTCCCCGCTCGCCTCCGCCGCGATTTGCTTACCGTGTTTATTCGCCCGTGGAATGCGGGGCGTTCCCGAACGCTCACTCGGTTACCCTGGACGGGAATGCCTCACGGGGGAGAAGCCTTTGGCGGCGCGCGTGTAAACCCTTGCCTCTCGGCGGCGTGGGAAATGCAGGGAATGCATTTACGGGGCCTGTTTATCGCCGCTATGCTAAACACTAACTTTGACCTTGGCGCCACTCGGCTCAAGCCGAAGCAGGAGGAGGAGGAGGAGGAACGATCACCTGTCATTGCGATTCTTCCACGTGCAGATTAGCGATCTACAAACGTACACACGGACAGTGAATTAAAGGTCCAGAGTGTAATATTTGGCATGATTTCTGATTTTTATATTGATAAAAGCTGAACATACAGCCCATAAATACATAAATAAAAGTGTATACTCAGTCCAAAAAAAATAAATGGTTTTCCTACCCTTAGAACGTTTCTTGTACGTATATAAGAATATACATAGAACAAGGGTCTTGCTCCTAGTTTCTAAGGAAAGGCAGTGTGGACAATCCAGCTACCTGACAATGAGTTCCGTATATAGGGTAAATGGTCACGTCTTCAAATAAACCAACAAAGAAGAAGCTGGACGAGGTATCCAGGTTTGTGTGTGCTTGCCACCGTAGTTCACTGGCAAGCTCGGGAGAGGGACGGTATAGAGAAGTGAAAGAGCGGCAATTGAAAATTGAATCACTTGGTACTGCTGTTTCTTTTTAAAAATCTCCAAATGTTACACACTGAACCTTTAATTAGCGCATTTAAATAAAAAAGGCTATTTTGATGTACATTGAAGTGGAGAAAGTATGGCTGTAACGTGGAAACAGCAGCCGGAGTTCTCCTCCCTTCTGCGAAGAGAACTTGGCTTTGGAGCTGCACTGGTCATCAGATACTGAGGGCACAACAGAGTGCCGCCAGATCCCTCAGCAGGCCCACATTAAAGCCACTAATAGCGCTGTCCACTTTTTTGGCTGAGCTTTTGATGACACCGGCTGGCGTTTCCATATGTTGAGCAAACACAGGGGGCCCCTGTATACCTGGGCCAGACGCTAGAACCACCGGCAGACTGGGCAGTGATGGACAGGAGGCTGTCCCCGCTCCCTGCCCTTCCCCAGCCCCAATACTTTATCGTGCCGGGGGCCCGAGAGAACAAAAAGGACCCTTGTTTTTTCGCGGGGCATTTTGGCAATCGGCGCCTCGTGCTTTAAGGACGTTCATCTGGTCCTCGCTGGAACGGCGTGAGCCTAATGAGATAACCTTTGGAAGAGGAGCTTCAGTGTGCTGCTCCTCGTCCCACTCAGCCAGATCTCGGTTGAGATCCAGGGAAGTTTTTTTTTTTCTTTTCGCTGACGTGGAAACAAATTTCTGACCTTGCGTCCGAGGCTCGGAAGGACGAGAGAGCAATATTCCCGGACGCCGAGGTTGCGTGCAAGGTGAGCGGGGCAAACAGCAATCAGTCTCACCCCGGCTGAGGGAGATCATTTAGCCTCAAGCATGGGAGCAAGTGGGAAGGTCTCCCCTTCATGGATCCAGCAGATGTCTTGCATAGTGACCTCTCAAAATGCGCCTCACCTTCCGATTTTCCTTTTTTTTTCTTCTTTTTTTAAGCCGTTCACGTGAAGCCACGCTTACAGAGAGAGAGAGAGCAAGGAGAAGGAAAAGGTACTAAGAAAATAAATGCAGAAAAAAGGATGCGTGCAGGCGTACACAGCAATACCCTGCACACCCGGTTGGATGAAAATCACCGGCGTTCATGTAACAACCACTCTTTTTCAAAACGGCAACGTGGAGGTTAAAAAAAAGCAAAAAGAAATGTTGTTTTAGGTATCAAAGAGGAGAGTGAAGAACAGTTTTCCATTTAGGTATGTCTGGGCAGGCAGTCAGCGTGCACGGAACAGAGCGCTTGTAAAAGCCAAGAGGATTCTCTTTTAAAGGCAAGGCGGAAAATAAAAACAAGCTCCTAAATCCAGCCTAAAGTAGGCAAAACACACGCACGCATACACACACACAGGCGTGTCGGCCGTGTAGCACTCCTTCAAAGCCTCGACGCTCAGGATATGAAGCAAAAACGACGTGGAAGCAGGTGAAAAACATTGCACACATCAGTGGCGCCGCACAGACGGAGCTGAAAATAGTTCTCCTCACCTGAACGGAGGGACAGAAAGATTCCAGCGGACGGACGGCGACTCACGGCTGCTGCTGTCAGCCTGCCTTTAAGTTTCACAACGAGCGGCAAAAAAAAAAAATCAGTTTCACGCCACAGCACAAAACAGCTGGCAATTATAGAACAGCGTATAGATTCACGCGAGGACAGAGACATAGCTTCATTAAAAAAAACTGGAAGAAACAGCAGGGAGTCTGAAAATATGCTCACCAAAGCTCAAATCTCAGGCTGTCAAAAGAAAACTACACATAACTCACAAAAAAGTTAGATATTCTGCTTTTGGCTGGAATTTTTGAATGCACCTAAAATGCAGCGTAACCTTTGAGGGTGAACTTACTTTGACTTTCCCTCAAATTTTGAATGCACATGTCCACCTGTTCAGAGTTTCAGTATTTATTGCATAGCACGCTGTTCTCCAGCAAGGTGGCAACTGCAAAAAAGACAAACATCAGTGTCTGACATGACAAGTTATTGAGACGTGGGCATATTTGCTTTGGTTTAGCCAATACTGTTGCTAGATTTTCTTTCTGTAGCTTACTTCAGATGAAGAAATGACCACAGCAGCTGTTATGTTTTAGCATTAGCATCGGTTTTGTTGTCGTTGTTGTTTTCTCTAACATATTTCCTCAAAGTTACAGGGTCTGACAAGAGGTTAAAAAAAACAATTAACAGCTAGAATTTAAAGCACTACATATTGCTCAGATGTGATCGCTTGACTTTATCATTGAATAAATGAGTTCAAGTCTTAGGACGTTACCCCCGCTAAGCTAAGAACGGAGCGTGTTGCACAATGGAGGTCAAAAGGAGATCAAAGCGCACACGACCTTTTCACCACATCTGCATATCTAGCAGGACTCCTCAGGGACCTCCAAACATTCATAACGTTCAAAAAGATCATATTCCACGAGCACCATCGGGATACTGAGCCACTTGGCCCGAGGCTCTTCTGATGGTGCCAGTGGATATGCATGGATAATGTGCACAACGTAAACACCCACCGCTGTTTCAGTAGATACGCCTGCTTAAGTAACCATTCGGGCCATCCAAATCTATCACACTTATATGACAGCGGCACACGAAATACAGCACATGCCCACGTATGGGTATATACCTTGGTGAGCGTCAAATTGCATGATGGATCTTCCACTGATTATATTATTGAGACGGCGGCCAGAGTAATTGCAGCCTGTCACCATGCAGTTGCGCGTGGGATTTGTCGCTCAAGCGAGTTGCTGCACAGCGGAGAGTTATCGCTGATTTAGAACCGCATGCAGCAGCAGCAGCAGCCAATATGGAACCGCAAATATGCAATTATGTCTTTTTTTTTTACATTCACGCTCTGTAAATTGCACTAAATGTTCAGCGCTTAGACACTGGGACAAGTGTAAATACAATACGCAGTATTAGGCATAGTGTTCGGTACTGTCGGGAATTATTTTTTACTGACTTGAGTTAATGTGAGTCACTCACTAAAGGGAATCTGATTATTGAGTCACTGAGTCCGTGTGCACACACAAGCTCCACCCACTCCTGCTCCCCACTGACGTGTACAGCCAAAACCAACGTTTGAAATGTGAAAAATGATTCAATTTAGTGTAACAACAGAACAAAAGAAAAATGGTGAAAGATCAGCAATTCTCAGGTAGGAAGCACTTATTTTCACTCTTCCTCAAGTGAGTCATTTGTTCCTTCACAGCTCGCCTCACAACGGGGAGGCAAGCTTGGAGCTGAGTCGAAACAAGAAGTCGGAGCTGTTGCTTTATCCCACAGGGCTAATGCAGCTATTAGCTTGATACATTTACACAAATGCAGTTAGAACGGGAGTCGTGCAATATTGACATGTTGCCTGGTGTCTTCCCTGCAGTTGGCCAGCTGCTAGACGGAGTGTGGCAGACCAATAAGTAGAGACGGGGAATAATCCACAAATCATTAAAATGACTCCTTAGTTGTAAACGACTCATTCGTTCATTCAGAACATGCACATCGCTAGTGTTCAGTGCCAACACATTTCCAATCATTGTACATGGTAAACAGACTGCACTTATATATATATCTTTCCAGCACCTTCACGGTAGCCCAAAGTGCTTTACAATGGCCTCCATTCACCCATTCACTCACACACTGGCTGCTGCCATGCAAGGCACTGCCAGCCCCCATCGGAAGCAATTTAGGGTTCAGCGTCTTGCCCAAGGACACTTCAAACACGTGGACAGTTGGAGCCGGGATTTGAACCGCCAACCCTTCAATCATCAATCCGCAGCCCCGCTCGACCAACTGAGCCACAAATAGCTGTGTACCTCGCACCTTGTATGAGCCAGCCATCGTTGCACGGATCACACAACACAACACTGACTGCATTTAACAGAAAATATACATTTGTTGAAATGACTCTAACTTTCATAGACTTATTAGGATTATTCTTGGCATGTTACAAAAAAGAAGAAACTTGACAATTGAAAAATCAAAAAAACCCCAAAAAAACAAAAAACTAAGGACACTGACGACCTGAACAGGGTTCTTTTTGTGTTGTGCCGTAATTAAAAGATCAAAATACCATGTGAAATAAATAATCCGCTATTACTGCTGAGCGACTGTGCCAACGCCTAATTTGGGAGTGGGTGTTTAACTGTGTAGCCGACTAATGGCGCGCGTATCTAAATAGCACATGAGAAATGATAGGCCTCTTGCGCGCGCTGCTCGTGCTGGATGACATTCAAGCTCTTGCGTGACGGCAGAGGCGTCGAGTGCAAACAGTGAGCGTCGCGGCAGGCGCGTGGGCGTGTGTGCATCGGCGTGTGTTATAAGAGGGACGGACGGAGGCCGGGGCCCTCTCTCTCTCTCTCTCTCTCTCTCTCTCTCTCTCTCTCTCTCTCTCTCCCTCCCTTTGCGCTGGAGTAGCCGCGGTTTGGAATTTTTGTGCGCATCCGGCAAAAAAAACAACAACACAAAAAGCCTGTGACAGTGTGCTTAATTATTTTTTGGCTCTTGCGGGCTAGCACTACTGCCTGGCGTTTGCCCTGCAGAGGCTTCCTCTCCTCGGGGCAGAGACAAGCCTCCATCTGGTAGGGGGGGTTTGAGTGGTGGCTTTGTTAGCATTAACTGACACCCCCCCCCCACGAAAAAAAACAACAACAACAAAAAAAAACAAAACAGCTTCACGATATTACCTTTGAGACGTCTCGGAAAACACACACAAATTTGCAGCTAAGGTAAACAGACGTGCATTTGCACCCTCTGCAGTTTTTCCTAAACGAGACGGATTCGAGCGAAGATTCACCTTGCGGTACCTTGCGGCGGGGAAGAGAAAGGAGGCAGGGGTGTGGGGGGTTTAGAGGGGTGGTTGGAACCCTCGGTGGATGTGGAAATGAAATATGAGAGTGTAAAACGGGGGTAAATGCGCTCGCTGGTGTTTTTCTTTAAGCATCTGCTAAGGCGGTGGTGACTTTGCTGAGGTAGGCTACTGGAAGGGCACAACACCTCCCAGGTGACGCGAGGGAAGACGTTTTCCTCCGGCTGCCACTTTTCAGGGGTGAAACAAACTGGTGGAATTATGTTTTATGTATTTACTAACCACTGGGCAACACAGTGGCCCAGTGGTTAGTGCTGCAGCCTCACAGCAAGAAGGTTGCCGGTTTGATTCTGGGCCTGGGGCCTGTCTGTGTGGAGTTTGCATGTTCTCCATGTGTCTGCATGGGTTCTCTCCAACTACCTCCCACAGTCCAGGATGCGGGTATTGAAAATGGATGGATGGATATCCGATGAATGAGCAACGGGGGTGGTGGTGGTGGTGGTGGTGTGGGGGCGGGGGTGCCTATTTTAGTGTTGTTTTTCTAAGGCCTTGTTTACATGAATACGAGTTTCTCTGAAAAGGCACAGATTTATGTGGTTCGGCCTTGCGTTAACACAAAGCCGGCGTATTTTTGGAAACGCTGATGTCACAGCTGTAAACCCCCCCCCCCCGCCCTGCAACCTGAGCGGCCGTGAGGCACAGACGACCACAACAACAACAACAACCACCGTCGGGCAGCGGACTTGTTACTGTTACTAATAATCAGCCTGCAGTGAACAATAACACACGGTCCTTGTGGATCCATCATGGATTGTGCGCAAAGTGAAAATAAGAACTACGAAAATGATTTGCAAACCTCCTGTTTTACTTTTTATTGATTTTTCTTTGGGTCGGCACACTGGGATATTGAGGCTGGAAACCTAAATGACAAAAATGTTAGCGAACTTTTACTGGCACGACTCCCAGTCAACCTTAACATGGACCTTTTAAGGCTTTGTGTTCTAAAGTAACTCAAAGCAGAAGTTCAACTCTGTTGTTTATCCGCACCGTCTTTTCACCAGCGATCTTTCTTTCTGTTCTCTGGGGTGCTAATGTTGTTAGCGATCTGCTGCTTCTTTAAACGCGTCGTCGCTTCGGGTGTTCATCTTCTTCTTCCGTATTCAGCGAGTAAACTTGCGGCGCCACACCAGGCTAGACATAGGTATTACATCGTTTTCAGTTGTTTCCAGCGTATTCGTGGAAACAGGAATTTTTTTAGTACGGCTTCGCTTAACAAGTTTTTTTTTGAGAGCGTTTTCGAAAATGTAAAGGCTCAAAAAATAAAGCTTCCTGGAAATATGAAATATGCCGGCCACCTGTGAGAGACAACCACCTGTGAGAGGTGGCCGGCATTAAGGGGGAGTGGCCAAACCAGTGACACACCTTCCTAGCTTTACGTAGCGCTGCTCCATAACCGTCACCGCGCTTCGCTCCTCGGGCCACCTGTGGATTCACTCTGACCCTCTCCTTCCAAACGTCATCTGTTGGGCGTCAGGCAAGAAACTACGGCACGAGATTCATAACATACATGCTCAGGTTTCAGATACCGTTCCTGTGTGCTTCCTTCCACTCATTGATCCACTTTCTGAATGACACAGCTGTCTTTTTTTTTTCTTCTTTTTGTTGGCCCCTTGACTCCACGGGGATATCAGCGGCGGTGTAGCTTTGTCAGTCTCTGTAGCTAAGCAACTGAGCATTACGGTGAAAGGGACCAGCGCTCGCGGCGGTTGCTAGGGAACTGCAGGAAAGTGTTACCATTTGTGCATGGCGCTCTGATAGATCAGCCTCTAATGGTTCAGGTCTGATGGAGCCTTCGCCTACAAGGAGATGAGGGATCGGCGAGCGGGCGGCACGCTCCATCTCGCCGGCTATACCATATGTCACAGCCGACATGTCTCCGGAGTCCCACGCATCAGCACACATAACAACCGGATGAAATGACGGCAGGTTTTTTTTTCTCCCCCCTTTCCCTCTCCTCCCATTCCCCCTCAATAGGAGCCCATTTGCATAGAAGTGGAGTCTGAATAATTGAGAGGTGTTGGGAGAGAGCAGGGTGGTCGAATTGGGATGTATGCCTGCCAGCCAAATCCATTAGCCGGGCCTTGCTCGGCTGAGACAGCCAACTGATGGGAAGGCTCTGTTATCGGACACTAAAGGACACCAGGGCCGGCCATCGCCGCGGGCCGCCCTCTCCACTCTTTTGCCTCAGGAGAGGGGAGAGAAAGGGAGAGAGCGAGGAGGGGTAGGGGCTGGGAGAGCGGGGGTGTGGAAGGACAGGAGGGAAAGACAAAAAGGGAAAACACACAGAGGTGCCGGAGAGGTTCAATAACATAAAGACCGAGGAGGTGTTGCCCCGTTACAGCTTTATAATTGGCCTGCAAGGGCGGTCAAATGAGAGGCTACTTATCGCGCGTTGCAGTTCCACAAGACTACGTGTCCATCTCTGTAACCAGAGCTCGTTTAAAAAAGCATTAGGACAAATGAGGCGTTGGAAACGAGGGCGACGTCTGTTCTTCAGCCAAGATTAAAAAAGAAAAAAAGAGGAGTTTTTAACAGAATGCAAGTTGGGAAAAACATGGACAAGGCCAGAGCTGGCTTCACGGAGGAATGACAGGGACGAAAAAAAAAAAAAAATCTGATGATTCACTGGAGTCTAACGACACAGGGACCCATATGTTGCGCAGATTGCAGATTTATGAGTGTGGCCCATAAAAGTTAATTTAGCGCAGAATTCTGGAGAACAGTATTCCAAGAGCTCTTTCAACTTCATCGGACTTTATCGGAGGCAGAGCAGGGATGAAAACACAAATGGCCTGCTACCCCTGCTAACGTTTACATTTTGCTTTTTGCGGTGGACAGTGATTGAAAGTATTTAATTCAGCTTTTGGAACCAAGCTTCTGGTGATCCTTCCCATAGCACATAAACCTCAGTTTCTAATATTATCAAATGTTTAAAAGTTACACAGTTAAAAAAGCAAAATAATCCAAGTCAAAATTTCTAAACGTATAAACAGGTTGGGACAACATACTGTATATGCAATGTGGATTTGCAAATATAGCGTTAAATTAGCATTTAGTAGTATTTACATATAGCGTCCAAGTTTTAAGGGTAAAAAAAATTAAAAACATCTTTCTCTCTCTCTCTCTTTTTTTTTTGTTTCTACATTTGCCTCTCCAAAAAGCCTCTCTTAGTGGCTCAGCATGAAAGAAACATTGCTGCTGTGATGAATGGCCAGTCAGATTTATGCTGCAGAGTCGGGCACTCCTGGAGAAGGAGACGTCCAAGTCAAAAGAAAGAGAAGTAGCTGAGTGCTACTCCAGCGGCCGCTTGTTCACGCTCCAGCCCGGCATCGTGGCAAGGTGCTCGAACATCATTGAACATCACAAAGAGACATGGCTTTAAAAAAAAAAACAAAAAAAAAAACATCAAACAATAAGGAGTGACTGAGCATTTCACTACTAGGCAGCGGTTTCTTCAGTTTGCCTTAATCATGCTCCCTCAGCGAAAAGTTAAATGAGAACACGAGATATTCGTAAGGAAGCAGAAACCAAAACAGACACTAATGATGTTCTGCGATGGCCGCAGCGTTCGCGCATAAATAATGCTCCCCCTTTAACAAACAGAGGAAGGAAGAGAGAGAAACCGCAGAACAGACCTGAGAGGAGGCGGCGCAAAGTTTTGCATTTTCATGAGCCGGTTGGAAGGATGTTTGGCAAGCGAACGCAACTTCAAAACACATGGAATGTGACTGGACCGGCTTTCTCCGTGTCACAGTCAATAAACCGAGTCAGGCCAACCAGATTTCTGCAGTTGCTCAGGAGCCTCGTTGTGACAGCACATTTAGACCTTCCATTAACATTCTATGGAAACGACGCAAATCAAAACAACTTAACAAAATTCGTAGAGCTAAATGTGCAAAAAATGTTTCATTAAACAGGTTTGCTTAATGCAGAGAAATTCGCTACTACGGTTTTCACTCTTGCACACTTCTTCTTGCAGGGCCCTGATTGGTCCTTTCCCATTCTGACCGGGTGAGAACAACGTTTAGATGGCAGAGTTTCAAGGTGCGCCTGGCGATCTTCTCACCCGAATCAAAGCGTTCTGCCTCGCGAAGGTTACCGGCATGCAACCTGCTTTCCCATGCGCCCTATCATGTCAGGAGGACACGACAGCTCCGTGCTGCAGGGAGGAGACGAGGAACGCCGCGGGGCCCTCGCTTTAAGAGGATGCAGCTGCACGTGTTTACGAAACGCCCGCCTCCTGTAGCTAATTTCTGCCTTTCTTCCCCCGCCGTCTCCCCTTTTTCAAGACGCACAAGAAATAAAACATAAACAGATATGCACAAATAAATTAGCCTCGAGCTCGGTTTAGCCGCAGCTGCCAAATAAAAGGGCATTACGCAGAGTTTTACAAAACACAGCCACCAAGTCGGTTCGACTTGGCGTGTTCCAGCTGAAATCACATCGGGGTGCAGAAAAATGTTGCGCGAGGGCGAGCTCTTCTCCTCAGGATGAAGCAAGCACTATGACTTTCCTCTGGCCACTTTTGCTGATGACATGATGGGATTTACCTCAACACAGGTTCAAATCCAACTGAACACGTGTCATCAAATTGGTAAGAAAACCCGCTTCTGCTGTCAGGTGTCCAGGTATTGGCTTATTCGTTAATTTGTTCGGTGGTTTTAATAGAATAATGCATTCAAATATACTATTATCAAAATTCAAATCTAAACACTGGCTAAATTACGCTGTTTAAAGCTGTGAGGTAGATGATCGCTTCGCTTCATTCATCAGCGATTGATAATGATCGCCACCCGGAAGGTAATTGATCGGAAATGACACTAAACGTCTTTCAATCGTCCTTCTGGTTGAGACGGAAACAAAACAAAAAAATAAAACAACACAGTGGTGTAGGCGGCTCTAAACATTTGCTCACGGTTTTTGAAGGACAAAAAGAAAGGACGTCATTTCCATTGTGTCGTTCCCCAACTTGTCGCTCCGCAGCACTTGGCAGCCATCTCGGCAGATGTCAAGCTAGGAACGCGACGCTCTCCATCCTGATTAGAGGCACATAATCTTCACTAATAATGAAGCTGCCGCAGACATGTGTCCTGTCTTTTTAAGAAAACAGCCTTATGCCAGCATTTTGTTCCAGCAGCTGGCCTCCTCAATACTTTAACACCATTTTGTTGCCGAAGACGGCGAGGGAATCTCGGCGCATATTAAAGTGGATATTTGGCAGGAATCAATAGCCGCGATCACGTACTTCGCGGCGCCGCATATCAATGAGCTTGTTATTGCAATGCTACAGGAAGTGCATGCCCACAAAGCTCCGGAGCCTCATTTGCATGTGTTCATACTTAATTCTGGACGGCGGAGACAGGTCTTGATGTGGCCTAATGTGACGCCTGACACCGCCTAAGCACTGTAATTATTTCCTCTGACCCGCCCGACAGTCATCTTTCCTCCGGTTAATTGCCAACATAAACAAATCCTCAGGTGGTCCGGTCTTTCATTCGGGTGTTTCGCACGCAACGTTGGCAGGAAAGACTCTGCCCACGACTTATCGACGGCTCGTTCCGTTGCTGCTTTATGAAAGTGCTAAATTGCGCCGCCCCCCCCAACCAACACCACCACCACCCCCGAACCGACGTGATTGAAAGCCTGATTAATAATGACTACTGTCAAAGATACGGAGGCAAACGCAATGGGCAATGTAGAGAAAAAAATAAAAAAGGAAATGTATTGTGAAGTCGAGAGAGAAAGGGAGAGAGAGAGAGAGGATTAAAAAAAAAGGCAATAAGTTGGGAATGAATAATTAATAGGACTCTGACGCGTATTATCAGCCTGCCTGAGCTATGGAAGCCATTTGTGCTCACGGTTCAATAGTTTAAACCGCACCGGGACGAGGTGCGGTCCGAGGATTTCTGCACGGCGTGGGCGCACGGGCGATATTTTCTTTTTTCCCCCTTAACGGCCGTCCCTCTTCTGTCGCCCGCGTGTGCTCGATGTCTGGCGCGTCGTCCCCGCGAGTGAATATTTAATGAAGCTGTGGCGAGCTCTCCACTGCTGTTCGCTTGGGCATGGAGTCAGCGGAAAAGGAGGGGGAAAAAAAAGAGAGAAAAACTCTCTCTCTCTGGTTCGGCCATCTGTTGGAATCAATAAGGGAGCAGGGGAAGGGATGGGGGGGTTAAATCCCCAGCCTCTGTTCGGCGGCTCCACCATGTTGACGATTAAAGCAGAGCCCCTCCCCTACCTGCCGTCTCTCTGTTGCGACGAGTCCTGCTCACTCACGGCAAGGTTAAACGGCAGCTGCGGAAAGTAGCGCGTTACGGCGAGGCTAATCCCTCAATTAAATTATACCCCCCCCTCCCCTCCCCTCCTTCCCTCGCACCAAAAGTAAAGTAGGCGCCCCCCCCGGGCGGCGCGTGCACTTTCCCAAACGCAGAGCCTTTGCGAAATGTTTGCACACCGGCAGTCCGCACTTGCCTCGGGGCTTTGGACGGATTTGCCGAGGCACTGATACACTGCGCAAAGACAACAGTCCGGGATGTGTTTGTGTAGCGTAACTACACATTAAAAGCTTTGGGGTGGGAGAGGCGAGCGGAGGGGAAGGGCGGAGGGGGTTGTTTGCTTAGCGCGGCGGCGGCATTATGGAGCCTTCAAACAACAGGAACACTCAAAAATCCTCTTTGTCCTGTTTGACTTCGTCGGCCGGGTGTTGACAGTGCGCGGGCCGGCAATAATGTCGGCGCGGCAGCAGATGGGGGGACGGACCGAGGCAAAGTCGTCCGCCGGCAGCACAGAGGGGCGCTCCCGCTCTAATGGGAAAAAATAAGGTTGTTTAATTGTAGTTTATTTCAGAGCCTGATTGCTTTTACGAGAGCTCCATTATTCTTGTTAATGAGGCCGCGGCGTGCAGGCTGATACTGTTGCCGCCGAGTCCTTCCGCCGTTTGGGATCCGGGCGCCTCCTTCTCCCCGAAAAATCCTCGGCTACTTTTCTGCACAGAGTGTCTGTCTGATGTTGTTACTCTCTTTGAGCATCAGAAAGAGAGGAATGGCTTCTGAGTAGGCGATATCATCGATTCGAAATTGAAATATAATATTTAGGGCCGTCAAACGATTTTTTAAAATCACAATTAAGCTCTGAATTCCCATAGTTAACTGCGATTAATCATGGTTTGATTTCCATGTTTAAAATTCTGCTATTGTACCTATCTTTTCATATTTATGTCAAACCACGTTCGCAATTCCTACTAGAGTGTCTTGATTGGGAACCAAATGAACACAGAGTGTAGGTGGTTTGTGAATTGCACACCATAAACTCAGCTAACGTTAGCAGTGTCAAAACGTAGCGCTACGGGTTGAGGACCTGACAACGGGTGAATGGAAGGAACAAAAGGCTTACGATTAAATCACAACAAAACATGCGCTTTATGCCTTGTATTTACTCTCATTGTGACTAACGCATTAATACCGACACCCCTAAAACATTAGACCTTTAGTTAGTTTAGTTTGTGTTGGACGTGGACGCCGGCCCAGGTTCTTCTGGAAAGGAAAGTTGAGCAAAGAATTCATCCTCCAAAAGACTCAGTGCATTTCTTTGAGACGTGCGACAACCACGCAGCACGTGCCTGACAACGGCAACACGGCAAAATCCCAATGACGCTCCGACCGCCGAGTCGCATGGAGAAGCTAAACTGGCATTAGACGGGGTTACACAAGTGACAAGTACGCGACAGTGTTGTTGGCATTTTAGAACAGGGGGAAGGCATTAGCATTACACAAAGAGTGCATTATGAGTGAATAATGCACCGGCCTACCCGTTTGGACACACAGCAAAGTGAATGTCACAACTCATTGGAACACACATTCTTCAGCCCCGGCAGCCCCAATATCATGCTCAAGGAAGGCAACCTGGAATCCCGTCCCCCCCATTTATTACTTCATTGTGATGAAGGCACCAAAAAAAAGAGGAAAGAAACGATGCAGAGAAAGGCAAGAAATGACGCAAGAGGCCGTCGGCGTGGCCGAAACTCCGTCAGCACGAGTTGGAGTCAATGGAGGACGGCGTCGCTAAGTTGAAAAGCAGAAAAAAAAACAGATGAGACGCAAGCGCGCTTGGGTCAACGTTGGAGACAATTCAGAGGAGAACAAATTGGTCATGTATGGAGCCTGCACAAGTAATTTGCACCTCAATTTATCTGCCTGCTAATGTGTTTGGCGTAAAAAAAAAAAACCCTCATCGTGGGTCGTCATTGGACAGTTGCTTTGGAAACCTGCAGACTGGTGATAGCGTTCTGATCTAATTACTGTCCAGCCAGGCCTGTAATTTCACAGATTTACGAGACGACATTTTGCTTTGAAAGAATTCAGCGAGATTATCTGAGTAAGCTCTTGAACGGGCTTCGGACTGTCGCTCTCGCCGAGCTCAAAGCTGCGAAATGACGACGATTCACTCGTCTTTGCAAACCATCCGGGGACAAACTACTCATTACACACATTTAGGGCGGAAGGCGTCTTTCGCAAACGACCACAAACTTAAAAATTATTCCCAAACTATCTTCAATCCCGTCACATCCGCACAAAATCAGGCCTCTTCTTTTAAGTGGCGTCCCCATTTTCCATCTGTGCTGCCGCGGCGAACGTGACGGCGCTCACGCCGCGACAACAGACACACTTTGGCTCTATTTTCTTTGTGCACTGGCCTCTATGACTTCTGAGAGAATGTAATAGCTGATACTATCTCACGCCGCTTCTGCAGCGAGAAATAATGGGGTCCTCCGCCTTAAAGACCACACCGCCGCGCCTCGGCGTCTCTTGTCAGAGGAGCACAAGGGGAGAGGGAGCCAATCAGCGCCCCCACACGGAAACGTTCCAAACGCTTAATCTTTGATCTCGCCGCATTATCTGCTTTTGCCGATGAATTGGAATGCATTCATTTTCACCGAGGGTTAATCGGCGATGACACGCGGCGCGCTCGCCGAGACGGGACTCTGCAGGCGGCCCGACGGGGAGGAGCCTCTGCCGGAGCGGCTGAGTCCAAGCCTCGGAATGAAAAGTAAAAAACAACTAAAAACTAGGGAGAAAAGAAATAATAAAATCTTTCTTTTTCCCGTTTCTTATCCCTCCCCTTCACTCCCCATCCCTGGACTGTACATGTTTAATGAGCTGGCATCTTGTCTTTCAGTTTTCCTCTCCCCACTCCTCCACGCCATCCCTTCCCCTCCGTGCCCACACTGGCTCTTCCTCCTCGCGTCTCCTTTTCTTCTCCGTCCAATGTTCTTCCCGCTGGCGCTCACAATGCTTCGAGAAAGGACCGAGGGGGAAAAAAAAGAAAAAAGAAAAAGGACCAAGTCGCTATGTTTTTTTTTGTTGGTTTTTTTTTGATAACCGAAGTATTTCACATTCACTGTCCCCCGTATTCGGTGCCAGAGGTGTGAGATCTGCGAGGGGAGGGGAGCAATGTGGAAGAAGTAACAATGGAGCGAATAAAAGAAAGAACTTTGCACAAGTTGGGGTTCGCAGACCTGGGCCCACACTAAAGAAAAAGAAAAAAAAAGACAAACGCTTACAAAAAAAGCAAATCTTGCATTTCAATTTAAGCGCAAGAATAGTTTTAATCAGGAGCCACCATCTTAATATGAATTCTTTGTGCGGCGGAATTGTAAGGCAGATGGAAAGAAAGGCCTTAATAAAATAAAATAAAAAGTCTATCTCTACTCGGTCGATTGAGTTTTTTTCCCCCCTCCTCACTCTGCCACTTCTTGTCTAAAGCCTCGCTCCCTGCGACGGGACAAATGAGACTCCTTGAATAGGGATGAATGGCTTCTTCATACATGTTCTATCTAAATCAATCATTCATGAGCTAATTTGTCGAGGGGTTGGAACGAGATGAGTCGCAGACAACGCGACGACTCCGACAGGCACTTCGGCAACGACCTCGGCGTCGGCGGAAAAAAATAAAACACAAAAAAAACAGCTTCAGCTGCCAGACCTCCGGAGAACAGCGTCGACGTGCCAAAGTTACTTCATTACTTTTCAACTTCTTGGAAAAGTTCAACCGATGATCTAAATATGAGCTTTATTTCGCTGAAAACTGGAGAAATTCGGGGAACAATTGATTCGGTCATTGTTTTTTAATAGAGCAACATTGGCATATGGGTCCCCGAACAGTATTGAGGGTTATTACCTGCAGGCTAAACTGCAAACGGAACACACACGCATGCACGCAGGCAGGCACACACACACACGCAAACTTCTTAAGTACTGGGGCTTTAATCTCGCGAGGTGGGTAAATGAAATTGTGCCACTCGGAAGAGATGAGAGAGAGGGGGGTGGAGGGGGTCGGGGGGGGATAAAAGGGAGAATGGGAAGAGGGATGAAAGTTGTTGGCGAGGGAAGAGGCTGATTTATCTGCGGCGCGTCATGTGTGAGAAGTGGAGGAGGCCGAGCCGCGGCAAGCTGGGCCTGCTCGCGACGAGGCCTTGGGCAGTGATTTATGGGTCGGCGCGGGGACGTGTTAATGGACCGGCCCCTCTGGAGCAGATCCAGCCCAGGTGCACGGCTCCGTCTGCGGCCACGATGGATCTGCTCCCCGGCAGTCGCCCCCGGTCGGTGCGGCATAACGCATCAGCCAGTTTTGGATGTGTATCAACACGGAGCCTTAACGTCCGCTCGGGTTGAAGGATTAGCGGCCGGCCGCCGGTGGCGCACGCAGCGGGCGCGGCAGGTAAGGGAGCGGAGGCAGGCGTGAGGACGAGGCCGAGAACGGCAGCAGCTCGAGCAACAACAAGACGCCGCCCCGGACGTTTAGCGCTCAGAGCACCGGAGGCGCGAGAGGCGAACGGCCGCGGCTGGAATCCCGACTGATCAAAGACAAGGAGCGCCGATTTTAATTGAAACCGCAGCCTTGGATTGGCCCAGTGGAGCGAGTAAGAGAAGTTTCAAATTAATTTCATTGGGATAAAGATTAAGGTTACGACCATCAGAATTAATAAATGTGCCTTGGATGAAAGTCCAGCGTGGATAAAAGTAAAACAGACAAATGGGGCCACAGAAAGCAGGAGGTTAATATTATTAATTTCTTTATTATTCTACTCTTTTCTTTTCTACTCTAGCCAACAGGGAAGGTATATTGAATTACAATGCGCAAAGTATATATATATATACATTTATATATATATTTAACTAGAACTGGTCACCCTGCTGTTGTAATCTGCGTCCTCAGTAGCCACTCTGACTGCCATACTGAGACCTTTTTTGTAAACGTCTGTTTAGTTAGCATAAAAACAAAAACAAAAAAACAAGCCTCCTTGGAGCACAAATGAGATGGCGGGTGAACATATTGCACCTGATTGCACTCCGCCTCGCCACGGCGCGGCTCTCTCGCCGCTCCGGCTGGCTGCAAACACTTTTAAAATGGCACAATATGTGAATAATTGCAATGTTTTACCAAGGCGTAAAACAGGTTCGGAGAAAGTTATGCCCCAGCTGCACCAGTCGGCTCTCCTGACAGAACGCTTGCATTAATTCAGACCTTGTAAACACCATTAAAACATCAGCACCCATAAAACACTTTTATGAAGTAACGGGGCGGATTAACGGGGTTGTCCCCCCCCCCCTTACAACGGATTGTGAAAGGTGTGCCGGTTCTTTCTGCAGCTGCTCCGCGGGGGAACCGAAAAAGAACACAACAAAAACCCCAAAAACGAGCCTCGTCAAATAGGACAATTATATGATGTTTTAAAAAAAAAAAAATGGAAGGAATGGGAGGCGGGATCCAATAATTCCCCATTCATTTCAGGTGTGCGGAGGTAAATCTTGACAAAGTGCAGCCCGCCGTCGCGAGGCAGAGCAGTGTCGCGCGAGCTGGGAAACTCCGCCGCTGCACATTTTCCACGCGATGACCGTGGCGGAGTTTGCCAGGTGACAGCGAGGGTCACTGTTTACGCTTTACCTGCGCTGTTAGAGGCACTCTGATGGAAGCCAATATCCATTTGTAAAAGACCTCGATCACGGGGGGGGGGAGGGGGGTGTTCTCCGCCCCCCTCCCTGTCCCTAAATGCGCTCGCCTTCTCATCAGACTGGTCAAAAACAGCCCCGATTTCACAGGGTATAATAAATAAATAAATAAATAAATAAATAAATCGGGTGGAAAAAAACACTTATGCTGTATTTTAGAGCTAACATTCATCATTGTCAGCGAGCACGTACGGTTCATATGCCCCTAACACGTCCCATTTCCCAACCAATAGCCATTCCGCTGTTCGACGGGATGGCGCACTCGCTCATTTATAGAAGCGCCTGTCAGTTTTGTGCTATTTACTAATGTAAATGTCCCCCCGATGAAGCCGTCGCTGGGCATCCTGACAGCCAAACAGGCAACCCGTTTATTTTTAAAGCGCGGGGCGCCCGCGTACCTAAAAGTAGCATGTCGATTCAAAGGGCGACGATAGGCCACAAAACTTTGAGAACATTCACAACGCTAATTTATTATATGTGGGGGGGGCTTGCAGGGGAGCCGAGAAGATTCTTCATCGTGCCAATCAGCACAAAAGTCTCGGCAACGTTTCACCTAATTGAGCGAGTTTATGTGACAATGACGCGCAAGATAAACCGCAAATTGCGGCGCACGTTAAAGCATAAAGCACAAAACACGTAGCTGTATAATTGGGTCCACATCCTGAGAGAGAAAAGCTGTCCATTAGCGGCGCGCCGGCACAGATATTCACACGTAATCCAAACAACGCTCAGGCAGACGGAAGGGAGGGGGACAACTCTGTTTGCCACCAGAAATCTCCCGAAAGCCATCAAAATCCCACCGTCTTCCTTTTCGAGTCTGATGACAAACGAATTAGCGGGGCATTTAGCGCGGCAAACACGGGCCGTCTCGTGGAAGCCCGGGCCGGGGGCGGGGGAGAAATGCCACTCGCTGCGATCAATTTCCAGCTACGTAGGAGGGGAACTAAACAGTCCTCTTCCCCTCTCCGCCGCCTCTTTCAATTTGTTCTCCGTTTGAATGCTCGCCGCCGCCTGCCCACTTGTTTCTTGAAGCTGATAATCGGCTCGGGGAAATTAGCTTATCTGCGTTTAGCATTGTGGCTGACAGAGGAGTCGCATAAACAGAAGCAAACGGGGGACGGGGGGGGGGAATGCTACGCGGTGAAAAAAAAAAAAAAAAAAGTGCCAGTGGGTGGAGGCAGCTGCTCAAAGACAGTTTTTTTTTTTTTTTTTCTTTTTCAAAGGGATTGATGTCAATTCTTTTGTCCGAGGGCGGCTTCGAGTGTTGCAGCCTCAGACTGCCGCGCTCATTTACTCCAGCGCGTCAGGCCGTCTCGCCGTCAGTCAATCACCCTCTGGAACGGAGCGGTCGGCACCTCCCTCACCTCACCTCACCTCACCCGGCCGACCGTCGACGGAGTGGGGGTGGTGGCGGGCGAGGCGCAGAGGGGAAAGGAGAGGGCGGGGAGCGGGCCCGCATCACACCCACCCCGTGAAGACCTGTCATTAGTGACCCGTGCATTTAAAGCATCAAGCCGTGTTTACCCGCAGCCTCATGTTTCCCTTCAGTTTGACTGACAGGGCGGGAGAAGATGCCTTGGGCGCCAAACCGTGGTGAAAATAAATAAATAAATAAGTAAATGAGAAATACCGTACCGGAGCCTCCGATAACATTCAGAGCCAAACCCACACCGTCCTGAATAATGCGGTGGAGCCAGACCTCGTCGGCTCCTCAGATTTATAGAGCTCATCCATTAGCGCTCCCCACACTTCAGGTCTTTACGCGAGAGCCGGTGTCACGCCGTCGCATACAGGAGTCTGCAGCGCTGCTTTAAGGGAAGAGGCTGCGGCTGGTCGGCAGACAATGCGACCCCCGCGGGCCAAATCACCATCGCCGCACGCAGACGGACGCGAACTGTCACAGCTGGTCAGGCACTTTTCATGACAAACGTGTCTGCCCATCTCTGTCCAGGCGAGTAAAGGACTTGCACTGCATATTTACTGTAGTTTGTTTTTTTTCCTCTTGCTTTTACATTTGATGTGAATCAGGATACTATCAACTAACATGTTGATCATCATGGCCATTTTTCTTAACGTATACCTCATATTTTCTTACTTTAATTGTTCAATTCTTGGGTTTTGTTGCAGCAGTATCTGGGCTGTTTGTCTGCTCCTACGTTCTCTTTGTCAGAAACCTGTCTGTTTTGTTTTTGCACCGAGACTAGCTTGAGAAGCAAATCACCTTGATAATTGGCACAAACTGGCACATCATACACTCAATGTTTTTGACTGGCAGGCAATCATATGATGTATTATTCTAGATTATATTAATATTATTATATAATTTGATTCTATTATTTACTCATTAATTTGCTTTTGTCTTATTTTCTCTCCAATTTTCTGCGACGCCATTCACTCAAGCAAATAGATTTAAACTGCCTTAAACAAACAAACGGTGAGGTCGCGACGCCGCTAAAGGAGCGATTTCAATGAGCAGAACTTCATGGGTGTTTTATGAATCTTGTCAAGAGGAGCTATTATAAAACCCCCGACGGCAGGAAGGCTTCAGGTGTCGGAGGGGCCTTGAGGGGCTATTACTTCACCCCAGGGCGATATCTCAACAACAAGCATCTCCTGCACAACGCAAAGGGCTGCACTGTTGTCTTGACCTGTACAGCTTCTTGACAGGGATTTAGAACAGTACAGTGAATCAAAAGAAAGCCACTTCCGTTCATTTCCAAGTGAGAGAAGATCAAGGAAACGGGCGCCCTACGCCGCGCAAACAGAACATCGACTGCTCAAGCGACAAACGGGTCAAGACGTGGAAGCCACTGATCCCCAAATGAGAATTAAAAAAACGAGAGAAAAAAAACAAATGGTTAGTTTCCTTTCCAAAGGGTAATTTGAATTGATCGCATTGATTTTGACGGCATCGCGTGGACAATTTTAAGCAGACGTGCTGCACCTGAGGAGACTGCCAGCACTTATCAGTGTTATTGGAAAAAAAATGGAGAGGGGGTGAGAAACAGCAGTGGAAAGGCAGATGGAAAACAGATCCTGTCAGTTAATGGAGCTGATTTAAATTAAATAGCAGTGGCCATCCGATATCAAGAGATTAGGGTGGGGGAAAAACACACACACAGCCTCTGGAAACAATTATATCACTGCTGATAGTAAATCCCGGCACAGGTGAGGGGCTTTTGTGGGGAATCGCACACTATTGCAGAATCCCCGCCCACCCTCCCTCCTCACAACAGACAGCTTCCAATAAAAACGTTGCCCAAAATGAACAACTGCTTTGAGCTTTGATAAGTGAAGCTCGAGATTTAGTGTACGTGCATCTTCTCCACGGTCAGCCAGATTATGTTCTATTCTTTCTCTAGCTGACTGCACCATTTGCGGTTAGCTTTGGATAATGCAATAAAACAAAATTTACAGCTGCCAAACACAATCTAACGTTCTGCTATCCCGCTTTGCTATCCAGTGAAAACATCACGTTAAGGCGCCTCCGTCTTTGAGAACCTGAGAGAGGGAACTGTAACTTTTAACATGGCAGAGAATAGTAAGCCTCAGAAAATCATAGGGAAGAGACAGAAACAATTAAATGGTATTTACATGGAAGTGCCTTGGAAAAAACCTGTCAAAATAGCAAACGACCCCTCTCATCCACTCAATAGGGAGCTAGAACTTCTTCCCTTTGGTAGATGATGCAAAGTAGCAAAGGCAAGCCGTAATATCTTTAAAAATTCCTTCCCCTAATGCCATTGGAGCACTGAATAACGTCCCGTTGATGCGTTTTTAATGTAATTGCCACTGCTGTCCTGCTTTTTGCCCTGCAAATGTGAGTGTTGTTGCCGTCCTGCTTGTTGTTTTATGAGACCAAAGACACATTTCCACATTGTGGACAATAAACTAACTAACTAACTGTTATTGCAGTACTGCTCGTGTTCTCCAGGTGCAGGAATCTAAATGGATCTTCCTGCGTTAATTAAAGTTGCTTTCTTGAGAAAAGACCTGAACAAATGCGCACACCCTTAACAGGCCTCATTAGCAGCTGCAGCACATGCAAGCTCAGGTGCAAATGACTTTGATTTGACTCGCAACATATTCGTACTTAATGTGTTATTCAGTGTAAAAAAATATGACTGGCGCTGAACATCTTGACAGGTTTCAACCATCGTTTCTTTGACCTTCATTGATATCTGTCGGCTCACGCAGATCCCGACTGGGTTTCTCCCGCCCGCTCCGTTTCTTCCTCCCCACTCCGGGACATGACTGTGCCCGGGCGGTTGCGTAACCAGTCCTTTGACTGGGATTCAAGAACGATGGCAATGAGAGCAAACCCCCGTAAGTGCAGCAGATGGCGGATTCATTCAGACGTGCCAAAACTGCAGTTGCGATAGTGAATAATTACATAACAATTTTCTCATTATTATTATAATTTTTTTTTAAAGTGATGATTTTAATTGTCACTAAGAGAGCTTGTTGTGAATGTTTGAGCAGTCTGTGTTTGAGGATGGAGAGGAGGGGGAAAAAATATGTTTTTCATCATTATAAATTCTGTCCAGCGAGCAGCATGCAAATAATGTTATTATTATTTTATTTTTTTTTTTTTTTTAATGGACATGACTCCTGCCGAACAGTTGCTGTTCATAATTTGTTCCTCATAACTCCAGTCTAAATAAACAGACGAGCGAGAGCAATTTACATATTTGCAAGTTGGTGTAATTACGGCCAACTTGCAGCCATATGATGAAAACTCCGCCGGTACCGGAGGAGAGTCTTCTTTCAACAAGACTTTTAATTTACTGGAACGTTGAACTAAAATGCCTCAAACAGTGGTTTCATGTGTTTTGGAGCAATCTCACAGTCCATTGCCGCCACTGCAATTACTAAGGAGACGGCGAAAACAACCGCGCAGCGTTACGGACACATTTCGGTGTCTGGAGAGGCGGAGTCAGGCTCACCGAACGGGATGTCATAGAGGAGAGTGAATGTTTTCAACGCTGGAAACGGCTCGTAATGCAGATCCTGTGTAATATATGCAGCGGAGACAGCTGCCGCACATTTTGGCCAAAAAAAAGATAAAAAAAGAAAAAAAAAGAAAAGAAAAGGAAAACATCAAAGTAATCCTCCAGTAGAGGAGTAACAGTGGGAACCAGATGAGTCCCAAAAGGGAAGAAAATCCAGTCCCCTGCTGGATTCTTAACATCCTAGAAACTGTCTCTAATCAGTGACAGGGCTGCTTCCAGGGAGCAGATGAGAAATATTTGCATTTGATTATTTTGGCAGGCAAATCAATGGTTTGCAAATGAAAATACGGAGGGTTTAATCAAGTTTTGCAGGACTGAGATATTTGGACGTGCTTGGCAGAGATTTTCAGGGCATCACTCGGGATTCTTTACTTCTCTCGGTCATATGTCTCTTTGCGTTTCTTTCTGGGGGCCAAATTTCAAAAACGTCGAGTGTGCTATAGAAATCTCGATACTTTACAGTACTTTCAAGTCCAAAAGTTAAAAAAAAAGAAGAGAAGGAGAGCGCACGTTTAGCCCTGTAAACTTATTCCATGGCTGCCAAAATATTCACCGACTAATTTATTTATTTATTTATTTATTTTTTAATTTCCTCTCCATCCCTTCAAGAGCTTGCTGACAAATCGTGCCACAAAAGCCCCACAAGGCCCCTTTAGTCGAGCCGGACGAAGAACAAAGCAATCATATCTGCTGATTAAAGCTCTAATGCATGCAGCTGCTGGGCTCTGCATCATTAATGAAGGGCAGATATTATATCCTGTTTACAGGCTGAAGGGAAGAGGGTGGCTCGTGTTTAGCCTCGGCACACCCACCCCCAGCCCTTCTTTCCCCCGCCATCTCTCTCTTTTTTGCACCGCTTCCATCCACGCGGCGGGAGGGTCAGCGTACTCCTCACTCAGCGTCGGACCCGCGGAATTTGGCAAAGCAGGAAGCTGGTGGCGGCAGGAGCGAGAGTGACGCAAACGGGGAAAGCGGCTGGAAATCTCAGAGGGCGATCGGTGACATTGCGCCAAGGTCGTCGGGCGGGAGGGCGCACGTCAGGTGTGGGCGGGGTCAGCGATGTCGCTCACATTTGAAGCTCCTATGCCCTCCCTCCTCCTCCTCCTCCTCCTCCTCCTCCTCCGCCCGATATTTGCTCGTCGCTTCTCTCTTGGACGGCGCCCAGAGGACGTCGGGGCCAAGTGGTGAGTCTCGGAGGAGGGGCACCGGGCCCGCGTGGTGTTTGGGACAAACACTGCCGCAACGCTTCCTCTGCTCGGCCCATCTGTTAGTTTTGGCCCGACTTCCCCCGGACCACAGCGCAGATCTGGCCGCGCGTTAGCAAACACGCTTCTGCAGCAGCCAGACCACTTTACACAGGACTTTTCCGTAAGTACCGTCGGCAGCAATTAAATGTGGGAACGGAGCGACATTTTTAAAGGGTATTTTTTTGGAGGAGGAGTTGTGCAGGGGGTGGACGTGGGAATGAGAAAAGGGTCATTCTCATATTTGTATTACCATTAAATGTATTTCTGGCTGTCCCTGGCCCTCCCCTAGGGGCTGGACTTATGATGCTTGTTAAAAAAAAAAAAAAAAAAAACATTTGGAAAAAAAAAATAGTGACATGATCGCTGATGTACAAGTCGGAACATCTGGAGGAAATGAAATGCCTCAGCAAGCCAGCGAGCAAATGGAAATCTGGACGACCTTTGGCTGCAGATGAGGGTGGATGTTTAAAAAGCTCTCCAAAAGTCAAGCAAAAACCCCCGCCGGTCGTCTGGGCGAGCACCCGCTGTACTGCACGCGGGCTGCAAATAAACATGTCAACATCGGATATTTGTCATTCTTACTGATTTCCCTCTCGAAACTTTAAAGGTTAAGTGTGTAACACTTGGAGATTTTTTAAAAAGAAACAGCAAAATCTAATGGTTAGATTTTAGATCGCAGCGCTTACCCGCTCACTCTCCCTCTCCCGAGCTTGCCAGCGAACTACAATGGCCTGCGAGCACAAACCTGGAAACCTTACCACCTTCTTTTTTGTTGGTTTATTTGAGGACGCACACGTTCACCCAAGATATGAAACGTGTTGTCAGGTGGGCTGGATTGTCCATGTTTGCTTCCTCAGAAATATGGCGGTGCAAGATGGCAGCTAACTGGGAGCAAGACTCTGGCCCTATGTATATTCTTATACACATACTGTATAAGGGTTCTAAGTGCATGAAACCCAAATGACTTTTCTTGTACTGTGAATATACACTTTTATTTATGTATTTATGTTGCATGTTAAGCTTTAACCAATATAAAAATCATAAATGAAGCCAAATCTTACACACTGGACCTTTAAAAGTATGACTTGATACAAAGGAAGTATAGCGAGTAGCGAGACCCCAGACGGAAACTTTCAATGCACGTCGCCAGACGACGCCCGCTTTCCGCAGCGGCGCTGGATGAGCATTAGCTCAGCCAGGCGGCTGCAGAAAGACTTCATACCATTTCAATAGGTCTGAATCCCACCGGCAATCAAGGCAAGAACTGAGGGCGCCATTGTGTCGGCCGTTGATTAATAAACACTGAGTTAATCACTATTGGACACTCTAATTGGATTATCTTCCAAGAACACAAAAAGGAAATAATTATTCATCGCCAGCACACTGGTGTGAACACTGTTTATGCTTCTTTGAGTCGCACTTCCCCCAAAGCCTTTTTCTTGAGCTCCCAGAGCCACAACACTGTCGCATCCACGCAGACAAAGTCAAGTCAGGGGCGACAATGGAATCACGGGACAAATCATCTGAGTCATCCGAATGTTCAACAGCGGAGCCCAGGAGCAGTTGTGTGCCACAACAATCTAATTGCAAAAGAAAAAGAAAAAAAGAGAGAGACAAAGAGGCGAGTCTTTCTGCTGGGGAGCAGCTCTTCTCTCCTCCCTCCCGCGATTCCATTATTAAAGAACGCATACATTTTTACCTGTGGCTCACACCGCATGCAGTTTCTCAGCGCCGGAGCCGAGAGAGTCACACAGGCAGTCAGTCGATAAAGCGGAGCCACCAGGAGGCAACAGGAGAAAGTGATTGCTTCAAAGAAGTAAAGACAGCCAGAGGATATGAAACGCTTCTCGGCTCTTTTTCATGTGAAATTAAAAAGAAAAAAGCTAACACACACACACACACACACACACAGGGGTAGATGGAGACTTGCAGCATCTAGTGTCTATTTCTCCTGTACGCCGCTGTGCAAAGCACAGTTCATTAGACCAAGAATAAAGCTTACAGAGGTGGTTCTCCCGTGTCTCTCAGAACAGTGAGACTTCGGTGTTGGGCGGGCAGGTTGTTTTTCTAAGGGCACGGCTGGCCAGATAAGTGCGCTGAATGATGATCCACATTCCAGCTGCAATTTGGTCCAAAGCCTCCTGAAAATTGGCGCCAGATGCCCGAGGGAGGAAAAACAAATCCCAAAATGAGCCCATTTGATTGAGTACCATCCAGCCTCTACCAGGATCTGGCCCGCAGACACCGAGAGCGACGTCTACAATGAAAAGCTGCTAAACTCAACACAGATGGGGGAATAATCAGACTTTTTGTCCTTTTATTTTATAATCATTTCCCGTGGCTTTACAATAGCCTTGGTGTTTGGGAAAAAGACTGGGTCCTTGTTGCACCGTAAAGATGAACAAAAAAAAAAATAAATGCATGAATGCAAATCCAGACGAACAGTTTATGTGGAAAAATTAAAAACAGCTCTTCTGACTAATACTTACTCGAGAAATGTATACCTGTAATTTATTACAAAAGTCATTAGGAAGTAGACAATATATCAGGGCTTGTGCTTGATCCATCAATGTAATTGCAGTTGCTGCACAGCTTGATCAGCAGAGCTCCACTTCCCCCTCAAATCCATCCATGCATCCATTTTTATTCTCAGAGCAACAAACAAGAAGAACAACAGACTTTTTTTTTTTTTTTTTTTTTTAGAAAGTGCGTCTTTGTTTATTTCTCTCCTTCCCCTTTTTGGAGCACTCAGGTAAAGACACTGTTCCCAGCAGACAGGTGTGAGCTCGCGCTCATCTCTGGCCAAGGGCAGGTTTTGTTTTTTTGTTTCTTTTTTCCCGAGGATGCAGCGGTTACGCTTTGGAATGGATTAGGTCTACGTGATCCAAGACTACAGTCGGACTCGGAGGCATCTTTCTCTCAAGAGTGTGGTCTCACTGCCTGAGGAAAGCCAGATACCGGTGCCTGTGATAAAGTATTGTTGGTGTGTGCGCATTGTAAGTGGATTATGCCCTTTAGCCGTACGCGGTATTCTCTGGAGGTCAGCGCGGCTCTGAGAACTCCGCCGCTGCAGGGACCAGAGTGAGAGCGGCAGAACGCTGGCGTGGAACCGCACGCGTGAAGGGAAGAAACCTCTGATGAAAGCGACGGGGGAGCGTTGCACGGACTCATTTAAAGTCGGCGCGGCGGCGTCTTTGACAAATGAGGCCCAGGGCGGCCGGCAAAGGTGTTAACCAGCAAACAGCGCTGGCACTTGATTAAAATGAAGTGGACTTTGTTAAACGCACATGCTTGCTATTTCGCTGAATGGAAATATACCCTGCAATGAATGTGAGCAGATTAGGAGCCTGAAAATAGACTTCATTTGTTCAACCAGCTTCCATTACGTTTTGTAACTTTGCCAAAAGAAATTCCCATCTCTGTTGCATGCATGCAAATTTACCCATGATTTTTTTTTATGATGATGATGATTATTATTATTATTATTATTATTATTATTATTATTATTATTATTATTATTATTATTCGAACATTTACTGGGGTTAGCTAGTCCCAAACAATCGCTAAGCTAAATCGAAATTCAGAACTCAACACTCTTCAAGTATAATCAAATATCAATGCTGATAAAAGGTGCAAATAATCATAATGGGAAAAAAAAAAACCCATCTGTTCCTTCACAGGAACAACAGTGGGCGGTGCCTCCGGCCTGACGGACTGAATCGATTCATTATAACGGCGGCGCAGGCGGCGTCGGCTCGTGACGCGCAAGAGGCGTCTGCTCCTGGGAGAGACGGGGCCCGACCCCCGAGGTAATTAATGACGGCCGGGGGTGCTGAAGGTCCGCCTGACACCCAGCGCCAGATAGCGTGTTCCTCTCCTCTGTCTTTTGTTAATTAGCGGCATTAAACTAATCCCGAGCCGTATCCTTTTTTTTTTTCCTCCGCACCATCAAAGTCCGCCGGGGTAACGGAAACGGAGCGACAGCGACAATTTGCCACAGAGCAACATTTCCTAAGTATATGCACTTCGCGCTGGTCTCCCCCCTTTTTTTTTTATATATATATATTCTTTTGGGGAGGAGGGGGTGAGTGGGCGGAGGGGCAGCCGCTTTGATAGTGTCCTCTGTGGAAGGTCTGAGTGCCGCGGGGTACAGAGGTTTGGATTGAAATGAAAGAGATCACAGGGAGCGGCAGCCAGCAACATAGGTGTATCTATATCAACACCAGTGTTGTTCAACCCCCGGCTGTGTCACCCCGCTGTAGACTGAATGTGATTTATTAGCCTGCACTGATAATGGCAAGAGAGCAGGGGAATAACAGATGCCACTAATGTACTATATAGATGTCTAATAATAGCCCAATAAAGGATAACGCTGCCGCGGTAGAGAGAAGGGTTTTTTTTTCTCTCTCTCTCTCTTCCCTCAGATCTATACAGGAGGTAATGTCACCTCTGAAAGACACTTTTGTGTAATCAGGAAGATGGACGCGGCGCACAAAATTAAGGGCGTTTTGCTTTTGCCGATCTTGCGCTGGGTTTTGGAGTTTTTCCCCAAGATCTCAGTGCATGGAAATGGCTTTAATGAACTCCAAACCTGCCCGGCATCATCAATCAAGTTGGTCTGAAGAGACTGGAGAAAATAACACTGGAGAAAATAAAATAAAACAAAACAAAAAAAAACCTGTGGGTGAGCGAGTCCCCATTGCGAGTAATTGCAAGTTGAGGCGTCTGAGACCAGAATAGACGTCCGTGGGCTCCATGGTGACTTCACACTCTCGCGACGTACGCGGCAGCCGTGACCCTTCACTCCCTGACTAGTTAAATTATTTACAGGCTTTCTAACAAACCTCTTACTGGCCTCACCTCCTGACACCTGGACTCTCAGCCCCTCCACTGAATATTTTCCACCTGCTTGTGAGTGTTTGACGGTCGCGCAATGAATTAAAGCCACCATATGAAATTCATAAAACATTTACATCGCTTGATTTACATCCATTTTGTTTTAGCTCCATCAAAGGAAGATGACTTTTTTTGCTAAAAGTCTCTAAAATCCTGAAACGCCTTGCTGCAGGGGAAAGAAAAAAGAAAGACAGACGGAAAGAAATCCATATTTTTTTTCTCCATTGCACTGGCAGATGATAAAGGTTTTGGTGATGAAACATGAACTTGCACTGACCATGAAACGAAGCAACCTGCACTTTCTCACAAAGAGAAAGGACGGTTTTGCAGAAAAAAAAGAGAGGAAAAAAAAAAAGAAAAGTCGAGGAAATCACCCCCATATCTTTTTCCCAACCTCCGTGTTTTTTTCACGCTTTGAATTCGACTTCAAAGCATCGCGGGGCTGAGAGCCACCCCCTGGTACGTGGGTGGGAAGCTTTTAGTTTCTTTGTTGGTAATACTGCGATGCTACGCCGCGCACCTGAGCGGAGCGAGACACAAATGCTAATCAGTGGCAATCTGGTTAAAAAAAAGAAAAAAAAAGAAGAAGAAAAAAAGACCTCGGAGGGGTGGTGGTGGGGGGGTGGGGGGGTATCTGTAATAAAGATCACAGGCGTGAGTGGTGGCGATGACACCACGCTTCTGATGCTGACAGCAGCGCCAACGCGGCGTCATTGTCAAGCTGTCGTCGCTCCTTGTCACGCGCCGCAGTTACACAACATTAGCGCATTTGTCCCGAAACACAATCAATCTGCATTTGCCATTTGGAAAAAAAAAAAAAAAAAAAAAAATCGTCACTGATGATGTGCGACTGATTCAACCGCTGCCTTCAGCTTAGAAAATGGCAACTAAAAAAAGCATTATTAACCACAAACTCTCCCCAACAGCACCACCTCTTAAGACTTAAAATGTTTTCTTTATTGATTTCTGGTGTCATCGCATTAGGGAAGAGGGAGGGGGAGTCGGGGGGGAGGGGAGAGTTATAAAAGATGGAGGGAGAGGGAAGTAGAAAGAGAGAAAAAAAGAAAGAAAACATCAGAAAAAAAAAAAAAAAGTTGGCGGTTTACCGGGCCGCGCTGGGGCTCTAATGAAGCAATTGGGCCGGTGCTGGAGTCGGGATGATTGCTTTATAAAGCTCTCTCATCATCCCGCTCCGGCACTATGTTAATGAAGGCGCGGCGGCAGCGGGAGGCGGCGTCGACGGCCGGGCGCCTGGATGTGAAGAAGGAGCGTCTCCAGGGGGAGCCGCACGTCCCTCCACCACCGAGGGCCGCGGTTTTTGGGTTGGGTGGAGGGGGGGAAGATCACAGCGACCTGCTCGGGCGGGTGCTCGCGCGTCCCACTGACAGCAGCTCCACGAGCCAAAATAGACTCTTCAATCAACACTGAGAGAGAGAGAGAGAGAGAGAGAGAGAGAGAGAGAGAGAGAGACGTAGAGAGACGGAGGACCGCGGGCGACTGCGACGACGACATCGCCGCCGCTCTTGTATTTCTCCCTCTCTCAAAAGAAAAGCGCATCAAACAGAAAAAAAAACAGAGGAGAGGAAGAAAAAAAAACCTGCATCTCAGATGTCGCCGCCGCCGCCTGATGAAATCAGCCGCCACAAGGCCGCCTGCTCGGACGACGGTCAAAGCCGACTGGAGGTGAAAAACACTGAGGTGCTGATTAAAGAGGTCAGACGCTCAGACGTCCTCACCTCCCTCCAGTCGGTCGGGAGCAGACGGCGAAATAAAAAGCGAAGCATGTAAAACCGTTCTAATTGGAAAATCTAATTACGGCGGTTCTTCTTCTTCTCCTCCTCTTTCTTCTTCTTCTTCTTCTTCTTACCCCCGAGTTTCATCAAACAAATCAGAAACACTGCTCTGACGCGGGCATCAGGGTAACGTCCTACTAGCGTCAAGAAAATGTAGAACACTGTTTTGTTTTTTTTAAGGCATCTCAGTAACAGATTCACCTTTGTTGAAGAAATCTCACAATGGGGATTAAAATTTTGTTTGTTTTTTTTTTTTTTTTTTTTTTTTTTTTTTTTTTTAGGAGCAACTGTTGTGAAAAAAGTGGATTTCCACAGGACGCAGCCCGTGCCGAGTGTTTCTGCCTCTGTTCTCTGACGCGCCCTCTCGGAGAAGAAGCTTAAACATGGGGGAACAATATCGGAGGCCTCGGGACAGTCGAGCGACTCGAATACCAAAATGGAAACTTGAAATCAGATCTGGAGGGCTCAATTAGTTCACACAAGAAGACTTAAAATAACTGAAAAAGCTTTGGTGATAGAGCCTAATCTGCAGACGGCAGGAGTGAAATACCGATGAGTGGCGTCGCTATCTCAGTTATTATCGTTTTATTCACTGTTGGCGGGTTGTTGTTGTTTCCTCTGTGATGCTCCTTGTACTGTTTTTTTTTTTTTTTTTTAAATAAAGAAAGCGAGACACTGTGCCCCGTCCTCCCCGCGCGCTGCGGTTTCTTCTCGGCGAGGACACGAGGGTCTTTTCCGCCTCGCTGCGGCTCCATCAAGAAATATGATTAATATGTTGGGCCAGAACCCAGGTCCATGGCACAGGCAGATAATTGAGTTCTAATCTCCACACAGCGGTGCTATCATTAACTAACTCTCTCCTACGGCTCCATAAAGAGGCAGGATCCAATTGACAGTTTGGTGGGGCCCGGGTGCAAAAGCCACATTAAAATGAGACCTGGGAGAAGCAGGTTTTCATTCCGCTATTGCCTGAATCGATAGAGGCCATTAGGTCCAAAGTCCCCGAGGCACATCTGACACAACTCGGGCCCAGAATGGACTAAAGAGGGCAAAAAGAAAGTAAACATCCAGAAAATTCACTCACAATCAAGCCTGGATAAATGATTCAGGGCACATATTAATTGTCTGCCTCCTATTTTACTGCCACTGTTATGCCGCCGGCTACATTGCCGATGCCCCCTTTTCCCTTCTTCTGGTCAATACTATGCAATTTGCTGCTGACGCCATCCACAAATGCAAATGAGCCGCCTTTAAGAGTGAAGATTAGTTTGGACGGCGCGGGAGGAGCGAAGACGTTTCACTCTGAGCACAGCGCTGATTAAACGAGGTCCTTCTTTCCAAATAATAATAATAGTAATAATAATAATATATAATAATAAAAACCTTAGAAGCTTTTCCATCATCTTCTTTCAGAGGGTCCTCTGTTCCGAGAAGCCGCTCACCAGACTATTTATAAAACCTGTCAGATAATGTATTCTGATCACAGGCGCTCACATAATCACCTGTCTCATCCGCACCTCTCTCCTCCTCCGTCTCACCGTCATAACGTGAATTGTTTTGCCGCAGTCTGAGACTGACAACTTGCTCGCCCGGGCAGCGCGTGGCAAAACAAGAGAGTTAGCGCTCGGATGCGTTGGGCAGAAACCCCCTGAAGATAATCTCTATCGTTTTTCTCTATCGTGTTTTTACCAGAGTAAACGGAGAATAGTCGCAGGTATATGTCAGACATACGGACGTGAAGTATATGGTAGAATTAAGGAGAGCTGAGCATCCTGGCTAGGTGGCTGGGGGGACAGCTCACACACTCGTAATTAAATGTTGTTCAGGCATTAAGCAGCTCCAGGGGGGAAACTATAGAAAATGCAAAATGGATGCATAACATAAATGCAAAATGTATATGTGCACGCATGGACAAAACAAATTAAGCAACAAAAAAAAAAAAGAGAGATCTGGGTTCAGGCTAAATTCAATTTGGCACCTGGCGCTCGTAAAACATTCATCGGACGTCTGTTTAAATGGGGCCAGGTGTTCACATGAGCAACTTGTCAAACTACCTTTTAAACATAACAGGAAGTTCAATTAAGTGCCTGACACCACTTAATGAACCTCTGATTGTGGGACCAGGGAAAGTGTCCGGCAACATAATGAAGTCATTAATGCTAATTTATACAAAGTCTAACATTTGAGCTCTTTGTTTATTTGCGGAGAGCCAGGAAAACATCCTATGCGCTCATTACGATCTGGAGAGCTTCCTCCCTCCTCTCGGCTTGGACATGGGGGTCAGGACGGGCGGCCAATCAGCCGAGTGCCTCCTCGTCGAGCGTGCGCGGCCGCCGTCCCCGCTCCATTCTAATGTCATCTCGGCGGGCAAGAAATGAGGAAGTGGCGATGCGTGATAATTACCGGGGGCACACCGGAGACAGGTGGGCGCCCTAACGGCGCTTAGTTAGCATTTCAAATTCCTCTTTCTCATTAGGCACAGACCGTTCCCTCAGTCAGCAGGCCGCACCTTGCGGCGCTGGCCGCTGAAGTCTTCACGCGCCACCTGTAGAGGGTGGTGTGTGCCGCGTGCCAGTGCTTTTTGCACCGTCGCCTTGGCCCGCAAAACAAGCCCGGTGTTTGCCTGCAGTCAAGGTTAGCCTGTTAGCGGCTTGCCGCTGGTTGTAGACTGTAGGCTAATTTCTCAGGTCTCCCCCCCACCCCCTGCACAGACTTTCCAAAAGGTCAGTCATTAACCGCGCCGTAGTAAAAGGACAGAGTCCAAGTGTCCCGTTGTTCCTGCTGGGTAAAGACCCATTTAGGTCACTTGGAGTCGGGCACCTCCGCGAGACGCAGCGCTAATAAGGCGGCTTGTTAAAGGGGTTAAATTGCGCTGCGCAGGGTTGAACCAGGTGGACGTAATGCAAATCCATGATTCATGACCCGTGTCGATGCTTAGTCGAAAGTGCTAATTGTAGCCTTATTACCAAACCTACGGGACGCAAAGGGCGGCTGCTGCTGCTGCTGCTGCTGCTGCTGCTGATGCTGCAGCAGCGCTGAGGCAGAAAAGTTTCACGTTTCCCGTCGCCGCTAATGACTCGCAAGGCGATTGGCTTCAAATGCTAAATCGTATCTGTTTAGCTAAATGGAATCTCCGCAGAGCCGCCGAGCTAACGGGCTGGTGGCGGGGTGGCGAGAGGCGCGGCGCGGCACCCGCCACGAAACAAATAGATTTTCACACTTCAACCTGCGGGAGGGGGGGGAGGTGCGAATGGGCATCCGGGAGACGGAGGAGCGACAAGAGCGGCAGAGCCGGCCAATTAGACGCGGATCTGCGGGGAGGTTGACACTCTTTTCCTTTGCACCGGGAAAGCTGTGCCGACGCCACGCGGCATTCCATTTTGTTGCCTGTTATCAAGAATAAAACACTATTTTCGTTCCGTCAGCGAGTCTCTCACACACACACAAACACACGCGCGCGCCCCTGCCTGGCCCGTTGCCTTTTCCAGGACGTACGTCATGTTGACAAAATGAGGTGAAAATACAAAGCGGCACCCCTACCACATTAAGCAAGCAATGGTTAATTCAAAAGAAAAAAAACAACACGTACAGTATCTGGGGCATAAAATACAGACGTGCGGAGGTGAAATGAATGCCTGCGTCCACGGCTCCACGCTGTCACTTCTGCAAAGACTAATCACAGTCGCGATCCCTCGCCGAATAAAACCAGCGCTACACTCTGTCGGCGACGGAAGACACTTGGACATTTTTCTCCAGTTCGCAGTGAGAGTTAGATATAATGACACGTCTCGTTTTTCCCACCGTGTGCCATTAAGGCGTGATTTCCTTTAAGAAGCACAAAGCGGCGCCCGAGAAGAAAAGGGGAAAGAAGTGGGAGGAAGAAAATTCCAGCCGTCGCAGGCGAGAAGAATGGATGAATTTAACCTGTCAGACAATAGATATTTTGTCAGCTAAGATGGTTTAAATCCAGGGACTTAAAAAAAAAAAAAAAAAAAGACAGAAAGAAAGAAAGAAATCCGGACAGTAAGATGCTGACAGCGAGCCCGGGGGAATATGAATGACGGTAATGTGAAACAAAGAATTCTCCCATGTTCCTTGCTAACTGGCACAAAGAGGGAGAAGAAGGATATTTAATGAACATAAGAATACTCCAGAACAATGTACAGGGTTTTTTATTTTTTTGTTTTTTTCAGAGAACCTGGTTATTTCTGATTTCACAAACAGAAGAAGGAAAAAAAAAGCAAAGATATAGATCTCAGACCTGCAGCCCACACTTACCAGCGCGCTGCGTTTTTTCAACCCTGACGAAGCTTGTAAATAAGTCATTAGCACGCCGCTGAACAACCTGTGGACCGGAGGATTATCATATAAATGACTCATGTTGCTGCATCTCCTCCGCCGCAGTTCCTCAAATCTTTTCAAGGCCGAGCCGCGCAATTATCTGAGCTGATGAGACAGAATTTGATTTGCAAATGATTTTTTTTCCTTGTTTGCCTCTCTTTGTTGCCAAATCAGAAATAAAGCACGCCTGGGACACTTGATGAAATCACGGCCCGGCGCACGCTGCCGCGTTTTAACCGTTCAGCCGCTGCAAAAACATTCCTCCGCACCGACAAAAGATCAACCAAATAAAGGCAATTTTGTTGCTTCCACCTTCTCAGACGAGAATTCCTGCAACTTATGACAGCGTACAAAGGCTTGCGGTTTGCCAAAGCAGCGGCATGAAGACTCCGCCGTGCACACGAAACAAATGTTTAAATGCTGGATAGCATGCGGAGAAAAACGCAGATACATTTTATGAAATAAAAACAAAAATAAAAAAGGTAGCTACAGATGTATTTCCTCATCACGCAGGCGAACTGCTCGGCTAGATAAGAGACGCGCCTCATTGGAGCGACAACGCAGTAGCGACGTAAACCTGTACACGCACACAACACACACACACACACTTCAGCCGCAACTGGGTTGGCACTCCAGGGCCTTCCGCCGCTGTCACGGCGACACTCGGCGGAGACGCCTGCGTTCTGGGGGGAGGCTCTTGTTGCTGCTGGCCACAAATCTTGTCTCCTCATCATTAGGGCCTGGCTGTCTGCTTCCCCTCTGGGTTCCTGACTGGATGTCTCTCTGAGGTGCAGCAGCCTGCACTCTGCTCCAGGCGACGGAGAACAGGGTCACCGGCTGAGGAGGGAAAATGACAACAGGACCGTACGCACCTGACAAATCGCCCCCCCCCGGTTCCCCTTGTCTTCGCACTGCGTCTTGTTCGCTGGGGCGCGAAGTCGTTTCGATTTTTTGGCAACCGATTGCCAGACGCCTGTGCGTGTCTTTTCGATGGACGGGTGACGCGAGACTCTGGGGAACAGGGCGACCTGCCTCACAGTTGGCCAGGAAGAACAAAAAAAAAGAAAAAAACTTTTCACAAACAAAAGGTGCAATTTGCTCTAAACAGAGCGCAACCCTGGGCCGAGGCGCCGCACAGCCCAGGCACAGCAGATCGGATCGCCTCCCCCCGTGCAGCATGCAGCTGGGAGCGTCACGGACCTCACAGGCAACAAACCGCAACGGCTCAACCGGCGGGAAACGTCCGCTTGTTGTGTCGGATTTGGAAATTGAGAAACGATTGTGCGGTTGCGTGCTTGTGTGTGTGTGTATGTGGTATTCCACTTGTTTGTTTGTCCCCCCCCCCCTCTTGTAATTGCACAGTGCGGCTCTCCGGCCCTCGCTCTTGACAGCGTTGTTGAACACATGGCGGCCGTGGCTCCGGTTGCAAATTGTTCTGTCCAATTGCGAATGGAATTGCCTTACTGTTTTTATTATGCCAACACATTTTCATTTCCTCGCGAGCTTAACAAACTGGTGGACTAACTGTGTACTTTAGAAAAGGGGTAACCCCCTCCTTCGGTCCCATGTATTCTTTGGCCCGGGAGGCACTTAGGAATATTTATCTTTCACCGGGCGTGCAGACTGAAAAGACCCACTTTGCGATGGCTGCTAGTCAAACTTCTCTTTAAAACAGGCAGCCATGCCCACACAGCCCTGATCTTAAGCTGCTAGCGCGCCACACTGGCTTCACTCTCTCTGATTGCCTGCGTCTGCTGTTTCCATCAGCGCAGGGATTTCAAACTCATTTTTCGCCCCAAGGCCACACGGTTGTGCTCAAAGGTCAGGCTGCCACTGCGAGACTGTGTGAATGCAATCGTTTGTTAACCGCGTGAAATATCCGTCTACAGAATATATTATATATTCAAGTTTCAGACACTGTACATGCATTTGCATTTATATGGAAATAGGCAGTATCTAATTGTACAGTTGTGTTATTATAAGTCGTTTCAAATGATAAAGTTCAGAAATCAACATTACAATGACTATCAAGCATCAAACTTTTCTGGGAAATAACTAAGATGATTGTCAGGAAAGTTATCACATGAGCTTTGTCTCCATTATGCATCGATTTTAGGATTAGGATAATTATAATTTGGCATTATTTGTGGGTATTTGTCAACTCAAAAAACAAAGAAAAACAAAACAAGCAAGCAACAAAAAAAAAAAAAACTCATCTGGAATCTTGCAGTTGTCAACTTGCGGGTCAACGTGCACTGTGGGAGACGTTAACAGCTCATAGTCAACACCCTCTTCAAAAAGGCGTCGACTTTCATTTTAAGACACCAAAACACCTTTTAAGCTCACATGAGCCACGTGAAATGACATCTCAGTTTGAATTTGACACCTGTGTTTTTGACGCACTGTTGCCCAAAAAAAAAGAAAAAACCCCCAGCCTTTCATCCTTTAACCTTGAATTGCAGCCTTTCATGTGCAGGTGAACTCTCAATGGTCAACACACCAACAACGAGACGCTAAGAGAACCAGACAAGAGCATCAATAGGTAAGTCCACTGAAATAAAGACACGTCAAGTTAAATAAAGTGTGGGAACAGTTTTGATAGGCCAACGGTGGTGGCAGTTAAAACAGCGCGGCGGCAATTGTGGCTCCCTGCAGATGTTCAGGGGCAGAGCAGCAGAACAGGAACCCGGGAGGAATTCAGAGAGTAAAAAATTATTGTAAAGAAGGAGGAGAAAAAAGCAATGTTTTACTGCCAGTGCGTGACATCAGTGCTGATGTAATTCCCCAATATTCTCTGTGGCTACAGATCTACAGGGACCTGCAGCCATATATTCAAGGTCCACTGTGTTTTCATTAACACGGGGCTGAAGCCTCACCGTGTGTGATTTTCCTTATGGAATTCAATGGTCAATAAAACAAAATGAATGACTTTCAGCCGGCACCCCTTGACTCATTACAGAGGCCGCCAAGATGGATTTGACATTTCCAATACGCTGAGTGATTCCAGAAAAAGACCTGCATTGATCTAAGGGCAAGATAATATCATTGGGGTTTTTTTTTTTTGTTTTGTTGTCGTGGTGCGTGAGAACGGATGCGAACAGGTTAAACAGAGGCCCACATTTTCTTTCATTGCAAACATCAACTTTGAAAACCTCAAAAGCATTGTTCAGCATTTTCCACACGGATACGCGCCGACATTAGGGAAGGTTATAAAAGCAATCAGAAAAGAGGAAAAAAACAAAGTGCATCTTCCTTAAATCACGCGGCGGGGCGAAACTCGCCGCGCATTTCAATCAGCGCCCGGGGACTCGCAAATGACTCACAAACTGACAGCCGTCTGGCACGTCCGCAGTCAATACCTGCTAATGAAAATTACAATATGTGAGCGAGCTCGCGACACCCCCCCGCCGCGCCCGACGCGGCCATTTTAATCCGGAGGGGTCCGGCGCCCCGCGTCGCTCTTTACGCGCTGCCGGCGCGTAAAAGTGTCACCGGCGCATAAAGCTAATCACGGCAGAAAACAGCTATTTGTATAGTTATCCTGACCGCGCCAGTAAAACACAGCCGAGCCTTTTCCATTAAGGGCTGCTCCATAAATTGAATTGGCCGTCGCACTACCCTGCCAGTGCGGCAAGGCTCCGTCTGACAGCATTCAATCACCTGCCCTTCTCCCTTTCATCTCTTTCACTTGAGAGCTTTTCTTTTTTTTTTTCTCCTCTGCCGCTGTCACCGGGCTGAAAACGTTGCCTCGGAGGTGTTCTTTGTTGCGGATGTCTCTTTCAGAGGGAGCAGTTGGCCTCCATCAGTCACACATATGCCGTTGGCCGCGATGCCTTTTGTCGAGTTTTTTTGCAGAGTGCTGTGGTCAGCGGCGCCCCACCGGGGCGAGCAACAGGAGGGCCGTCATTTCCTGTTCCCCCTGCCGACCTGAAACCCGGAGGTGCCGGGACGTACAAATTAGCCCATGAATGGGATACACGAGGCGAGCAGTTTGGGTCAGACAATGGCTTGTTTTTCATATGCATCGCTCGGTGCTCAACACCTGCTGTTTCCCCCCCCTCCCGCCTCCGTTCTCCTGCTTCTGTCCGTACGGTGACTCATTTATCAACACGGGGACGGGGCCCGGGAAACGTATGCAGAAAGACCTCATGGAGTGATGGTGGAGCTGGAGCCGGTGGTGGGAGGTAAAGGCTCTGCGGCACCGACAAATGGCCTGACGCTGCGGTGATTGATCCGGGGAGGCAGCCAGTGATCAACCCCAGGGAGGGAGCAGCCGAGGACGGCGTCCCGCGTCATCAGTTACACTAGATTAGGAAGTTCTATGCCAACACGGTGACAAAGGACTAATCTGTGCATCCAAACAGTCGGCCCGCTCCACTGTACTGAAAGCACATCTGTCCCGGCAGCCTCGCAGGCGCCGTGCATCACCCGCCGCCAGCCAAGCAGCTTCCAATGAGAAAATCAAAAGTCATTTCATTCAAGTAATTTTTTTTTGGTCAAAATTGGATTTTATTGGTCCTCCCAGTCCAAAAACAAAAGGCTATTCTGCTGCTATTGACTGTGATGTTTATCTTGTTTTGGGAGAAAGCAATGATTAAACTCCATCAATCATAACAACCAGATACAACATATTGTTCATTTTAAGCCAGATCCTCTGAATAAAATTGGTAGCCTCAGTAACTAATCAAACACTGTCACAAAAGCCTGATACGTACAAGTCAACAGCCTGGTCACATGTCAAGTGACATTCTGTTCCTCAAGCAGGATTTTCCCCTGTTAGCCGACCACTCGGTGCAGGTCATTCCAGCAGCACATCAGAGCTTATCCCACCGCTGCTTTGAGGTCTGGGCTGTTGGCCAAACACTTTATTCTTTCCACTGCCACAACCTTGAGGTTGTCTGTGATAACCCTGGACCTGTTTTTTATGTACTGCAGGGTGGAGTTAGGTTACAGATTGTGGAGATATGGCAATGCCCCCGGCCGCCGCGCCGCAGCCCAATATGTTCCGGCCTTCAATGGTGACAAGTCTCTCGTGGCCATTGATGGAGATGACTTCATGACTCTGACACCAAAGCCTATTATTGCATTAAGGCAACAATCCTCGGAGGTCCTTGCACTATATAATTAGTAGGTGTTGCCATTGAAGTGCTAATCAGCAAATCCCTCAACAGCTCAAACTTACAGTTTCATTACAAACAATGGCAGTCAAAGCAGGCACAGTTTCCACGGGGCCTCACCCGCTTCTCAGCTGGTCGTCCCACAAAGCGCAATCTCTACAAACTAGACATGGTTGGAAGTGAATTAAAATTTCCGACGATACCAGATTCAAGGATAATGATAAAGCGAACACAGAGATATGATTGTCTAAATATAAACGCAAAACCTTGAGAAAGAAATTGATTTGTCAAGGCTCCAGGAACATTAGGATTTATCCGGTTTCATTATTTTAAGGGTTTTTTTATTTTTTTCAATATTGCTCCCCCTCCCCGGGCCATCTAACAGTGCCATTGGGAAGAAATGTGGAGGAGGTGGAATGAAATACACCCCTGGTTCGTGACCTGATTCAAACTCTCCATCTCTTCAGTGACATGAAATGCGCCTCAGACCGCGATGCAAGCAGTGAATTCCACATTCACAATCTCTGACAGATGGAGGGAAGCTCCGGCTCGGAGAAATACACACATTGCAAGGGGCTTCGCTCCATAATGAATATTTCCAGCCATGTGCATGCATACATACACAGTATACTATGAAATTCTAATCAGCCAGAACCAGCAATGCTGGTAAACATCTCCACATTCTCGAGACTCTCAAGACCAACTTCAAAGTAATCAATGAAGAAACACAGATCATTTATATTTAGCCCACGTTTACAGTTTGCGGTATTATACCCGGAACTCTGTGTACTATATGGAAAAACATGTCAAAATAGATACATTTTCTTCATGATTAGCTTCATGATAATACCACAAAATTCCACATATGAGCATGTATGAGAAGGACATCGGTCTATCAAAGTATTTTTCTGACTGCTTTTAACAGCGAGAATAGCTAGAAAAAAATATGTGCTTGTTTGTTTTGTCTGAAAAGAAACAACCGCCTGTGGGAGACTCAAAAAAGTTCATCCTTAGGCTGATGTAACGAAGCTGTAATGGATTCCCCTCTGATGTCAAAACAAAGTCCCTCATGGCGGTAGCTGCTTTTTACAGGTTAGTCAGTCCGAGTGGAGCACGTGTGGCCAGGTTGGGGACCAAAAACAAACAGAAAAACACATATATTGTGTCAGCTCGGCAACCTCAACACAGAAACACCTCAAACTACTACACTACCAGTTCTTTCATGCAGAGTTGGCCAAGTATTGATCAGTTCACCTCGGAGAGAAGGCGAGGATAGAATCACTGCCTTTGCGTTTCGAGTATCCGTCAAGCTGTTGCTTCCATCCGTGTCTTTGCAGACTCAAACGTGCACCAAAACAACACTTCCACTTCTCTCCGATGGACGCCTCAAATGTGCTGAACTCGGCTGTGCAAGAAACCTGACAGAATCGGTAAATAATGTTTGCGCTAAGAAATCTGGCAACAATTTTTTTAACCCGCACACTTCATGACCCGATGAAGCAGAAATGTATTTTTTTCCTACTTTCCTACTGTAAGCTTTAAAAAAAGAAAATGGCGGTGTCACTGTGACCTTTTTTCCTTTATCACTGCCAATTTTCTGGAAAAAAAGGCCCTCCAGATTTCTAGCGTGCAAATCAATTAGCAGGTTGGCTAATTGTGTTGCCATAGTAAATCAGCGAGGACACACAAAAATGTAGATTTAAGACAGTCACTTGTCTAAATACCCATAAATTATGTACAGACGGCAACCCCTTTTAAAAATGTAAATGCACAATTATTACTTCCGTGCCCCCTCCCACACACACACACACACACACACATTCTCCAACTTTTAATTGCAATTAGGGGGGAAAGTCAAGAGCAATTTTTTTTTCTTTTACCTGCATAATCATTTATATTTCATGAGATTCTAATTGACTCCTTCATATTGTCTGTGTCTTCCGGCATGCTAATCCTTCGGAGAGATGAGCACAGACGCATAGGGGCGGGCAGGCATGAATCACCGCCCTGTGATATTGATCCCTGCTCCTCATTGAAAAACAACTTAATGAACATTCGGCAAGGCGTCGCACAATGCATCAACGTGTTCCAGCAGATAAGTGTTCTTGTGGATTGACAAGAGGAAAAATAAGAGGCCTGAGGACACCCGAGTCCAGTCAGAGCGCCATGGATTTATCGATCCCATCTCTAGATAAAGAATGCGAGAATAATGATGCTCTGAACGCTGCCGTGGCCCGAGTCCTGGGGAAGCTGGGATGGGAGAGCGCTGCCGGAGGGGGAGTTCAGGACAGGGCCAGGTGTGGAAAGTTGATTTGTGGACTCCTGATACTTAGACCTCATTAGTATGGAATGCTGCCGACATCAAACACGTGGCCTGGGTCTCTCCGTTCTGGACGTTTAACGTTTGCGGAGCGTGGCGCACACCGGGAAGGTGAAATGAAATTGAAAACCCTTTGCAACCCCACAAATGCAATATCGCCACCCCAAGGATTAGATAAAGGGAATATCTTAAGTATTTCAGAGCACTTGCCTTCCCCCAAGGTTCAGCCCCGAAAGGCCAGGAGACTTATGGCTGTGTTCCCTCCAAAGTACACTTTGTCCCAGTTTCCTCATCAGATGGGAACACATTTTAGCAAGCGTGGCTGCTGTGCGGTTGGAACAGAGCGAGGCAGGGAGGCAATTTGCTGTTTTCGTTTTTGTTTTTGAAGAAGAAGAAAAAAAAAAAAAACGCTTAGATGAGAGACAACAAGATGACAATCTGGTATGATGGGGAACGGCCCGACCTGCCAGGGCTTCAAGGGTCAAGGAGAGACGTGCCGGCGACGCTGTGTCAATTATTATTTACCTGTTGGCAAGTTTAAAGGGACCTTGGTGCGGCCGTAATAAGAGCCTTAAGAATCCCACATGTCTCGCGGCTGCCACCTGTTTAGATTAATCACCGTCGGCCAACTGGCTTGTCAAAGTGTTGGAATTGATCCTCTCATTCTGTAATCCCTGCGAAGGTCACCGACGGTGGTCAGTAGTCCTCTCGCAGAAAGAAAAAGAAAAAAACAAACAAACACAGATGGGAGTACTGTAAAGCAGCGATGATCCGTGCGACGCTCTCTGCAACATTCGCAAAAAGAATCTATATCTCATTTGCAGCCGCGCGCCCTTTGTCTTTGTGTGTGCCTGAATCAGCCAAAGGTCACACTGTGCCAAGCAGAGGGGAAAACAAAGAAATCATCAATGGAGATCAATGCGGCAAAAACCCCCGTGAGAAGCCGAGAAGCTGCTGTCATATTTAAATGGCAGCGCCGGCAGGAGCTTTTTTTCCACTGGACAGTCTTTGTGATGTCCCGTTGTCATCACCCCCCCGCCCGCAAACTCCCCCCCACCCGCCATGAGGGGCACGTTGTGCATTTAGTGCCGAAATCAAATTACTCCCAGCCATTAGTTTCGCGTTTATCACATTTTTTTTGCGCATTAGTTCGATCAAGGAGCCTAATTTGAGGGAGGAAAAGAAAACTAAAAAAAGTGAAAGGAAAAAAAAGCTGCATTTTAGATTAAAGTGTGAGAAACAAGGACGGCCGCAGAGCTCAGTAAGTGCAATTTAGTTCAAGAAATCAAATTAATCAAGAGGGCTGGGAAAACAAACTTGGTTCCCAGTTTCTTCTGCATTTCAGAGACTCCTTAAAAATGCGCTGTTTTCAAACTCGAGTCAACATCTGTCAAGCGTAAACCAACACAAGTTGCTTTATTTTCTTTTTTCAATTATCCGAATCAGAATCAACTTTATCGGAAAGTTTGTTCACACAAACAACGAACAAGGGGCTTTGTTGTATCTGCGCTCTCTTGTTTCCACAGTCGAATTCATTCATTGAAGGGGGCAAAAAAAAAAACAGACCGCATCAACCTGTGATGCATCCATAAGCCACCAGGGTGGGAATTCAGGGGGGGTGGGGATACGTTTTTCCCAGCGGCGTGCTTTGCATCCAACCGTTTCATCTACACGGCGAGGCTGCTTGTGTCGAAAGCCGTCTCCTTACAGACAACAAGTCAGCCGAGGCAATTCGGAGAGACGCTTGAAAGAAGGGGGGGGTGGGGGGTTAACCACACCGAGCCGTGCGCGGCGCGGCGATCTAAAGCCTCGCAGTAAACAGCGGCATCAACATCTTTTTTTTTTTTTCTGGTCGGGCAGATCAAAGGGCCGTGGCACTCGCGCAACTCTCATCGACGCACAAAAGCACTCGTGTATCCGCGCGGAAAAGCCCCGGCTGCAAAGCGGATGGCCACTTTTTTTCAGAAGCAAGTGTTCGAAGAGGAAAAAGCAGAGGAGGGAGGAAGGAGAGCGGGGAAGGGGGGGGTGGAGAGAAAAAAAGAAAACCTAAACTAATTTTCAATACACACATGGCTCTTGGAGATATGCATTACGATTGCCTTCCTCAACAAAAATCCACCAGGGGAAAAGCAGACCCCGCCCACTCAGCCGCCCACCCGCCGACCGAGACCCTTGAAGTGTTTGAACGTCGACTGCAGGCGCCTCTTCATGTTGAGGGGAGCTCCCGCAGACACGCATCTCCGCCTTTCCAGAAAACAGCAGAGGTCTACGGAAGAGGATTAGGGCCACAAGAGGGGGCGGGGGCGGGGGGATAAGATACAATCTTTTTTTTTCCAAATCGAGAATAAAGTTGACATCTCGAGATTAAAGTCAAAATTTCGAGAATCAAGTGGACGTAAAAAAGACGAAATTTTGTGAGTAAAATCGAAATCTTGCAATTAATGTCAACGTGAAGTAAGTCAAAATGTTGAGAATAAAGTCGGAAGGATGTGCGCACAAGTCTAGTGGTGTATTTCCGTTTTGCCAGTCTCCCGATTGCTGTGGGTGAACCTTGTGGGATACACACTATGGGTAACTGTGTAAATCCACCATCCATCCAGTCTACTTTCCAATTTCCACTTTCTTTGCATCGGCTTTATTCATAAAATTTCTACTTTATTCACGAAATGTCATTTTTTTTAACCTCGACTTTATTCTTGTGGCCCTAATCCTCTTTCGTAGAAGTCGATTAAATGTAAAAAACGAAAAAAACGAAAAAAAGAACCGATGCCCTAACAGCTGAGTTAATAAAGCGCCTTGATGCGCACAATCAATATCAGGCCCGGCGTCGACCTCAGTTGAAACTCCAGCTTGCACAAAAGCGAAAATTGATCACAGAGACGTTCAAGGCAAAACTTAAACAGCGTCAAAATCCTCCACGGGAGGACTGGCTTTGGCGCGGATGATGAGTAAACGTGAACGGGAACGAGCGGGACGGGATCTCGCGCCACGGTTTCGCAGCCGAGGAGCTAAACACTTCCCCTGTTGACACCTTGAGGGAGCGTCCAAGAGTGTGTTTGTTCACTCCGAGGGCTGCCGCTCCTGGCACGCACAGCCCGTCATCGGAGAAGTGTTGCAGCATGAAAAAAAAAAAAAAGTCCCATCCCTATTTTTAATTGGCTGTCAGTCATTGCGCGCAGTCAACAATAAACCTTAAGATTGTGCGGATTATTCTAATATTCCTCACGTCGAGCGGGCGAACGAGGGGAGAGATTTTCCTCCCGTCGTTCACGTCGGCTGTCAGTCTTTCCCTCTTCTTTGCAAGGCTCCGTTTCACCAGTCCTCCACGTCCCCATTGTGCAATTGTCAGTCTGTTGACTTGTTTGCACACCTCCGCACGCAACGAGGACTGAGGGAGGACGCAAAATCAAGCAGCCATCTCCTGTTTTAATAGATGCATCCAACGTGTTGCTTCACGTCACGTCAGCGCGAGAACAGACAGTCAGGTTTCTTCTTCTTCTTGACCTGCTGGCAAAGGCATCCGTTCTGGCTACGGTGCTGATTAAAATGTTGCTTTGGAAACGAATAAATATTTAAAAAAAATCCCGGGACTTAAATAGTTGGTATTCGGGGATAATTGCAGATAAGAACTTAAGAAGCAGGAGCGGAAAGTATCAGATGGAGATGGCTTGAGTCTTGTGTTTTAACGAGCCGTCGGGTCAGGCGCCGTTAAATTCGCCGCTGCGAGGCGGCTACACAACACTTCCACACGTTGTGCCCGGATTCTTTAATAAGCGTTTTACTCCACAATGTGACGGACAAGAAGGAGCGAGATGATCAAATAAACACCTCCGGGCTGTTTTCCTCTGATAATGAGCGGTTACCACCGCTACCAATGGCTCTTTCCGCTACCATGCAAGGGCGGCTTCCGCTGCTGCTGCCGCCGCCGCTGCTGCTGCTGCTGCTGCTGCTGCACGAAGCAGTATCAGCATAAAGAACATGTCCACGGGCGCCCGGCGTCAGCCGGCTGACCTACTTTATTCTGTTTAAGGTCTCGCGGCTCCCTCAAGAATGGCCGCACAACAAAGGCAGCGTTTTGTCTTCATTAGATCCAGAAAATGTCACTGCGTACAGTAAGCCTCCAAATGGTATTAGCTCATTTTTTTTTGTTGTCCCTTTTTTTCTCCATGCGTTTACTGTCTTAATTTCAATGCAAAGCAAATAACGCAAACAGGGAGCGGTGGGCTGTTTGCACGGCTGCAGGGCTGAACCTGGCGAAGGAGGCGGCGCCCAGCGAGACGTTTTCCGAGCATTTGTTTCATCATTGATACGTTTTGAATTGAACGCAGTTGCAGAAAGCCCAATCAATGACGGAGCTTTTAATTGCTGTTAATAAGAGACCATCTGCCCTGTGTTGCCGCGTTAGAAGGAGACACACACCCCCAAACCGTGCGATGGGGACATTGCTCGCAATTACAAAGTCAAATGAACGCGACACGTGCACGCAGGAAGAGCCGGAGCGCTGAGAGACCCCCAGCAGAAGGACTTCTTCATCCTGATTGAGATCTCAGGCGGATGCATCCTCCAGGATGAAGAGGGCCTCTCGGGTTGTTCAAAACCGAATCTTAGACGAGCAAATTCCAGTCTCTCGTCCCAGGACCGCCAGGGCGCGCGAACAAACCGATGCACGCTAATGTTTTGTGCAGTATTTCATTTCTCCATCCTGCATTCCCACGCGTGCGCCTCTTGTTGTCAGAAGCCGCGTGCAAAGCACTGTGCCCCCCCCCCTCGCTGTTTGTTAGCGTCGTCAGCGTATCTGCACACGCCCGTTGAAGATGAATTGAGGATAAGGATGCTTTGAAAAAAAAAAAGCAGAGCGGCGGAGAATGTAGGAAGAAATGAATCTTTTCTTTCCCCTCCGCCGTATCCTCCCACTTCTGCCCACATCGCTGGCGATGTCGGCGCGCAGTGAAATATTCATTCGTACCGACTTGCCGCCCGGCCTTCTTAAGATCGTGCTGAGCTGCGACACGCGGCTCCACCTCCCAGCTCTGCCGAAGACGAAGTTTCGCGCAACGTAATTAGTGTTTCCCCAACAGCACAGCCGCCCGTCACGTCACAACACACATTACAAGCAACGCACACGAACACACAGGGAAAAAAACGCTTTGAATCCAGTTGACACGGCCGGCTGTTTACCGGCCGCCGCTCATTCCACTGCTGCTCTGCATTCAACAGTCGCCGCGTTTTTTCCCCACTCTCACTTTCAAAACATTCAAGTGGAAGACGGTTCCATCTCCACAGCGGGAGGGCTGGAGCAGCGGGGGTGGGGGGGTGGAGGGGGCATGCCAGAGGGGACTCGACTGAGGACAGATTGGGCTCGGAGGAGGAGGAGAGAGTGGAGGAGGTGGTGGCTGCTCTTTGAAAGCTTCCTCCGAGTCTGGAGACGTCCTTGTGGCTTTGGAGCTTGTTATCCATGGGAGGGGAAAAAAAAAGACAAAAAAAAAACAGGCCTCAGATGGGGCCACATGCCTCCTCTGGAACCCACACACGCACGCACGCATGGTCGGATGGACTGGGTTCATCTTCATGTTTCACATCAGAAACGAGGGAACCCTCATTGGTTCGTTGTGGTTGAAACAGCACTTGAGTCATTTCAATAGCCTTTCAAGACCATAACCAGTGATTACAATAAGAGGCATTATTTGCAATGTGAAAAGGTGCAAATTTGAAGAAATTACTCTAATTTGAACAGCGGGAATTTCAGTGGGTTTGGTAAAAACACACCTGAACAATCTCGACACAAGATCGTACACAAGAGCACTCAAGTGTGATGGTGATGGTGATGGTGTTGATGGTGATGGTGATGGTGTTGATGGTGATGGTGATGGTGATGATTATGGTGGTGGTGGTGACGACGACGACGATGATGGTGATGACGACGACGATGACGGTGGGGGTTGTAATGATGGTGGTGGTGATGATGGTGGTGATGATGATGATGGTGTTGGTTGTAATGATGGCGGTGATGATGATGATGGTGGTTGTAATGATGGTGGTGATGATGATGATGGTGTTGGTTGTAATGATGGTGGTGATGATGATGATGATGGTGGTTGTAATGATGGTGGTGATGATGATGATGATGGTGGTTGTAATGATGGTGGTGATGATGATGATGATGGTGGTTGTAATGATGATGATGATGATGATGGTTGTAATGATGATGATGATGATGACAGTGATGGTGGTGATGATGACAATGGTGGTGGTGGTGGTGGTGGTGATGGTGATGGTGATGATGATGATGATGATGATGATGGCTGTGGTGGTTGTTGTGATGATGATGTGATGATGATGATGATTATCCCTGACATAAAGCTGCGACTTTCACACTCCTCAAAATTGTACGGCGCCTACAAATTTAGGACACCATTTATCAGCTGCACTCTCACCCACCAACCCCCAAGTCCACAGTAGGAAGAGGAAAAAAAAATAGCTGATGGTGATTAACGGCGGTGATTGTGCGATAATGCTGACCTGGCACAAATGATTTCATCTATCAGAATCAGCATTTTTGACAACACTTTCACGGATAATTGTCTCCCTGTCCATCAAACAAACGACCGCGGCAGCAGCGAGGAAACTGGGCCACGTCGGGACGGCGCAGAAAGCCGCGTGGACGCCCGTCGTCCCTTTCGCCACCTTTTGTTATTTTGAAATGTACATAACTTAAAGGGCTGCGGCGGCGGGACGGGCAAACATCGCACGCGTGGCGGCGGGGGCGATATTTTTAGCTGCGGCGTTCCTCCGCTGGGCCGGAACACGCAGGGATTATCTGAGTTATTGCCCGCCTGAATAATGCAGAGTGTGTTCTACCGCACACCTCCGAGGCCCGAGATGCAAAATCGAGTCGGATGACGGCGGGCGAATGATGAGAGTGTTCAGCCACAAAAGACTTTTCCGTGTTTCTCTCCACAACGCTGTGTTTCCGGCGGCCGCCGAGGGAGTCGCACACCAGGCCCGCGCTTCACGTGGAAGCGGTGAGGAGGAACCATTAAAGAGACTATTTAATACGGTGGATTTCGCGGGTTGAGTGCTCTGAAGTCAGGCTTTCATCTCATTTTATTTGAGCTTTTGTTTTCATGGTTTTGTTTTGTTTAGAATACATCAAATAATCCACTGATTAAAACTATATTTTCTTTTTTTTTGGGGGGGGTGTTTGCCAGGGAAGTGAGTAACTTATTTAATAAATCACTGCAAATGGCGACTTGTGACTTGAATCTAAATAATATTCTTTTCAGCACCACCTGTAATCATTGCCAAATGTCTATTCTTTTATTTTTTTTAAAAAGGCAGCGGCTGGGTCGCAATTGAAATGTGAAAATAAAAGCAAATTAATTATCCATGCGAGGGACAAAAGGACTGAAAAAAAAAACAAGTTAACACTTTGAAAAGGATGATCAAAAAGCTCATTGGGTACGCTGGCTGGAGGTTGGTGGCAGTGCCAGGGAAAATTAGAAAGGCAAACAGGCAGAGGAAAGTAAAGAAAACAAAGGGAGAAGAAAAGGCTCTAAATTCAAAATCCTCTATTAAATGAGTAACGCGAAACTGGCTGCTCCATTTTAAAAGAAACTTTTGATCTGCTGCTAAAAAACTGGCAAATAAATATAATAAACAAATAGAAAGTGGGGCTTATGCATGCTTAGGATTCCAAAACAGGGTTTGCAAGACATGGGATTATGGAGATGACACTTTGCTGCTGTAAGACAGATCCTCTTATCGGAATGCTCAGGTATCCAGCTGCTCTGCTGCGTGGTTCACAAAGATTGATTCTAGGGCAGGAATAAAAGAATTATGATCATTGACGGGATATTAAAGTTCTGTGCGCTCACAGTAAATTAACTCCAAGTTCGGGATACACTTTGGGTTATGAGCATTTCCATTGCACCGCGGAGCAGGAACCTCGCAGAAGCGAAGAGTGTGGATCCATTTTGGCGTCCGAGTGTCGCCCTAAAATAAGCAGCAACGTGACCAAAGTTAATGAATCTTTAACGTTTCTGCTCTGGCCATCAGGGATGGAAGGGATGGCATCGCTCTGCTGCTCCGCTGTGCAGCTACTGGAGGCCAGCGAGGTGGTCAACCTTCTCCGCCTAACCAATAACCAACCACGAACTAGTGAAGGTTCATTCGTTTCACAACAATTGACGAAGGAGGAAAAACCTTTGTCGGACCGATGCTTTCGGAGCGTCGCCAATGCGGTGAAAAACATTGAACTTGTGTGTGTAAGCGCTAATTAATTAGATAAAAACCTGATTCGAAAGACGATGAATATCGCCCAAGTTAGTAGCAGGCAAGACACGCACCCGGTCTGTAAAGTCCTCAAAAATGTTGACGGCTAAAGACGGAAAACATTCAACCGTGAGTTTTCCCCAGAGAGTTTACCCAGGAGAGCCGGCCTCAGCCAGGAGGAACGTTTCACCCGAGACCGAGGGAGGGATTGAGTTTGGCTGTGAAGTGCGGTGAGAACACACACACACACACACGCACACACAAAGAAATGCTGACCTGACAGACATGACACTGCGCCCGCCTTAACCTGAGAGGGTGCAAGAGGTCCACCCACGAGGCTGTCAGGAGGGTTAGGATTTAAAAAAAAAAACAAACAAACACCACATCGAGAGCCGACTGGCAAGAAAATAAATATTATATTTCCAAATTATGCATGCAATTTGATACAAAATAGAGGCTACAGCTGTGCAAAGTTTTACAAAGTAAAAATAATAATAATAATAAAAATTCTCTCCCTTTCTGTGGATCTTCACTTTGAAACCGTTTGCTGTCAAACTGCCTGCTAATTAAATTAGTGCCGTGCACTTGCCTGACACATTATGATTTAAAAAAGGTAGCAAAGGTTGGATCTTTGCAAAAGTTTTAAGGGATTAATAACTCTGTTTCTTAGATGATACTGAAGGAGCAGAAATTCAGAAAAAAGGCTTTCGGGTTTTTGTTTCAATCGCATTTGTTTTGCCCTCATTAGTAAAGTGTAATAACTCATCTCCTGTGCAGACGAACAGCCAAGAGGCCAGAAGGCTGCAATTATTAAGAATCGCTGAGGTAAATGAATATAATACATAAGTTAACTCTGTAACACGGTTTAATGCCTGTAATTAATTTTCCTACGATGAAAATAATGGTGCTGTGCGTGCACTGGAAGCACCCAGGACCCAACCGCAGTTGATGCTCTGGAGTCCGTGCAGCTCAAACTGAGCATTGGAGGATAAAAATCATTCTAAATCGATCGTTTTTTCATTAATGGAGACAAAAAAAGTTTTCATGGCCATGACATCCGGCAGCATGTGTGTGCAAACACGCCGCCTGCAGCTTCTGGCATTCTTGGAGCCACCCGGGCACCAAGGAAATACAGCAAATTAGCCTTGTGCTGTTCGCGTGAGGCGTGGCACTGATTCCCTAATGGAGGGTCGAGACTGGAATGAAACACGCTTGGCCGCTTCGATACTCTGTCTGCATACTTGCACATTTTTCTAAACTACTAAAAAACAAACAAACAAAAAAAACATTACTAAAAACATGATTATTGGCCATGTTTGAGACGATAGGAAAACTCTCTATCTGAGTGCACAGCGGAGGAGGCCGCTCTGGTGATTTCACCTTAATTAGTAAGTTGCTGTGTTTTTCTGCCCACCCTCCAACTGTTGTAAATCCCCTACAACAGTGCGGTAACAAATAAATAAATAAATAAATAAATAAAAAAGTGGTGCTTTTGGTGCACTGTGCAACTTGGTAAACATCTCCCACCTCCCTCCAAAAAAAAAAAAGCAGTAATCCTTGACTGCCTGGTGGAAACTTGGCTCAACCAGACTTCCCTTATCTGCAGCTATGTGCTTGTGTGTTCACTGCTCGTGGCTTCCAATAAATTAGTCAAATCAAATCCTTTTTTTCCCCCATTTCTTTTTAAATAGTCTTACTCCAACCATGGCTTGGTCCTGATGGTCTGGCATCCCACAAACAGGTTTGTTTTTCTTTAAAAAGTACAATTGCAGGTACTTTTTACTGCAAATATAATAAAGATAGAACAGCTTGAATAGAAGTAATAGATGGCAGAGGAGAAAATGCTCAAAGCATTTGCATTTGGTCTTTATCCTGGCGTAGATGATCCTTCTATAGAACAAAGTGGTATGCAAAAAAAAAAAAAAAAGCATGAACAACAAAGTACTGGCGACTTGTCCAGGGTGTCACCCTGCCTTCGCCCTAAGACAGCTGGGATAGGCTCCAGCAGACCCCCGTGACCCTGAATTGGAATAAGCGGGTATAGAAGATGAATGAATGAATGAATGAATGAATGAACAAAAAAGTATGAAAAGTAGATTGTATATTGGTTGTGCCAGAGCTCTTTTTACATGCTGGACAGATGAGGTGGAAATAAATGGAAACGTCAAAGGAAGGAGTGAATGTTATAACAATAATGTCATTTTTTTTAAAGAAACATATTTTCTGTACGGCAGCTGAACACAGCATGTGAGTGGCTTGGAAAAGTATCCGTGAGTCGACACCTTGGAGTCAGGCTGTAAAACCGCACATGGACATAATGGGCGCGCTCACAATGGTGGGACATGAAAGAGGCAGCACAAAGCAATTAAAGTCCTGCGGAAATATAAATATCAAAAGCAGAGCAGAAAGAACTGATGGCTGCCTGCTGAGGCAGAAAAAGAGAGAGAGAAAAAAGTGCGGACATTGGCAGGAGTTGAAAATGCTGGCGAACATTTTAAAAAAAGAAAAAGAAGGTAATAGTGGAAGTTGTGTGGGCCCAGTGCCTGGCTCCCACTCCCACAGCTGACGGACAGGCTTCTTAACCAAAACTCAAAACGACGTTTTAACAAGTAGAAAGTGCCTCACATTTGTCAGACCGCACCGCTGGCACTTTAGCGCAGTGCTCAACATATCACACACCTGCTACTGGCGAGCTGCTAGCTAAACACAACCAGGTGCAGAGCCAGTTTTAGATTGCCAAAGTGGCAAAAAGGGTATGATAAAATTCCTCCTCTGGTGGTCGGCTGGCCTACTTGTGCTAAACTCTGAAACAGTTTGTGTAAGATAATGCTTGTGGCTTTGAGCTGCTAATGAGCCGCTAGCAGAGCTTCCTGTTTAGGCTGCTCCTCCCAAACACAAGTAGTTTAGGGGGTGGAGGGCCAGGGCGGGGTGGCGGTTTCCCCTTAATGCGGCAGGCACTTGGTGAGCTCACGATATTATATAAGGGAGATAACCACCGCCGGCAGACAGCGTCACCCTGTATTCCAGATGGATGTGACTGTGGAGTATTAAAGTCCGGCAATTTAGCATAAAGTAATGTCCATACGTTTTCCATTATGCCTCCCTTCTCATAATGAGCTGGAATACACGCACTCAAGCGCGCACACACACACACACACACACACACACACACACACACACACACACACACACACACACACAAAAAGAAGCCGCTGTTCTCCAGAAGACAGTGTCCATTAAGGCGCCATTAAAAGCCGCCTGCTTCAACGCGTCTGATCTCATTCTTTGATCTGAATCAAAGTCCGGGATGTAGCACAGTGGAGAATAACTCAGAATTGCACGAGAATTAATCCCACATTCACTCGGCAGAAATGAAGCGTATTACTGTCTGCCGAGTGTCAGGGAAGTAGCGGACAGCGCGGACACTTGTTCTTCTGACCGGAATGCATTAAGTGGTTTTTATTTATTTCTTTATTAGCATTTTAAGATGCTGCTTCACAACAGTTTTACAAGCTCATGCACCTTAATGCAGCACTGCATCTCCATCGTCCCCCTGAGTCATGGAGCTGTTGAGTCATGCTGATGACTGCCTGATGTTCTCTTTCCTTCCACCTCGACTGAGTCATGTGTGCTGTTATAAATATATATATATATATATATATATATATATATATATGCATATGATGTACATATATATATCTTTATACATACACATATGTACCTAAATACAACATCATACATATGTGTATATGTGTACATATATACATATATATATATATATATATATATATATATATATATATATATATATATATATATATATATATATATATATATATATATATATATATATATATATATATATATATATATATATATATACATATCTTATTCTTAAAAGAACCTTGTCAAAACAACGCCTCTCATCTTTTAAAAAATTGTCTCAGCTATCAGCGTTGTTCCTGTGTCAACTTGCTCGGTGCAGACTGACACAGCGGTTCTCAAAAGCAAACTAGTACAAAGTCGGTGGGTGGTGGAGGAGTGACGCTCGTTGTTTAGGATATACAACTCAAACGAAAGCCAGAAAACACAAAAGGATAACAGCAGGAAATGCGGCCTTAAACTCCATTTAAAAGTGAAACATATTTGTCATCTCAATAAAGGACTAAATACCAGACAACTAAAATGTTAATGCGCCACGCAGAGGTTTAGTTGAACGAGCAGAGACGACGGGGCGCCACGAGCAAGTCGACCTCCGTTTGTTGAAGTGTTTGCTGTTCTGATGTCATCGGGCAACTGCTGATTGGCCGACCATCAGCGAAACCGTCACCACCACTGAGAATTTGGAATTTTAACCCAGTGCATTTTAACAGTGGATGCAATTTAAAGGTCTGTGGCTTAATTCAAAATTGTAAAATTGGTAAAAGTTTAACATACAGACCATACTGACAGTACAATAAAAGTAATTTGGTTTTCCTACCCTTAGAAGAGTAATTCTATTTTTATAAGAATATACATAGAGCAGGGGCGACATAGTGTTGCAGTGGTTAGCCTTTCTGTGTGGAGTTTGTATGTTCACCCTTTGTCTGTATGGGTTTTCTCAGCGTTCTCCGTCTTCCTCTCACATGCATGCAAGGTGAATTGAGAACTCTAAATTGACCGTGTTTGTGAAATGGTTTGTTGTTGTGTTTTTCTATGTGGCTCTGAGACTTGTCCAAGGTGTCACCCTACTTTTGCAGGTATTGAAAATGGATGGATGGATATACAAAGAGCATGGGTTTTGCACCCAGTTAGCTGCCATCTTTCACCGCCACAGTGTGGACATTCCAGCCTGCCTGACAGAATGTTTCGTATTTAGGGTGAACGCTCGCATCCTAAAATAAACCAATGGAGAAGAAGGTGTAGGAGGTATCCAGGTTTGTGCTCGCAGGCTACTGTAGTTCACTGGCAAGCTCGGGAGAGGGAGGGTACAGAGTCCCTGAGGGGACTTAAGTGAAAGACCAAAAAGTGTGACCACTTGTTTCTTCTTAAATCTCCAAGAAGAAGGTGGAGGAAGTATCCAGGTTAGTGCTTGCAGGCCACCGTAGTTCACTGGCAAGCTTGGGAGAGGGAGGGTAAAGAGTCCCTAAGGGGACTTGACTGAAAGAGCGCTGTAATCTAAAATGTGACCACTTGTTTCTTCTTGAAAATCTTCAAATATTACACATTTAACCTTTAACGATACATTTTAACATCAAATTTTAAGAGTGCACTACGTTCAGACGTGTTGCTAAAACACTGTTAAGCGACACAGTCGGGCGCCAGGCGTGACCCGGTGAAGGCGCGGGAGCTTTCCACGAATGCAGCTCTTCCATGCAGTTTTAAACCGCGAGGGTCACTCACACTAAGCGGATTCCCCTTCGCCTAAATAAAACAGAAAACAAGCGCTGAGGATGTAATTGGGCTGCCATGTACGCTCGGCGTCACTGTCAAAGCGCATCCAGGTAGCGGCGGAAGCGGCGAGACGGCCATTCCTCTCCTGTCTTTATGAAAATTAATCGTCCCGCGGTCACAGTAAATGACATGCCACATTTGTTTACGGGCCTCCGAGTGAATTGATAGCGAAGAAAACACGTATGGGGAGGAGGGGGACGTGGCCAGTGACCCATGCTACTCCCTCGCTGCATTTGCATTCATTAGCTCAATCAGGGAGCCTTCCCGACTCTCTCCATCATAAATGATAGATGACTGAGGAGGCTCAATAGCCACTGAGATCACTGAGAGCCACAGAATAGATATATTTTACTGCTATAAATTATTCATGGGACTCTCGTGCTGGAAAAGAAAAAAAAAAACACAACAACATCTGATTGGTTCCAAAGGAGTAGCTGGGATAAAGATTATGCAAATGTTGATCACCCATAATTGAGCATAATTGCATTGCATATGCTTGTGAAGCTCTTCACAAACGCGGGCGCGTGCACACGCTGCCCTGCCCTAAAATTTTCCCCTGGCACAGAAGAGGGCTGACTCACTCACGGGCACCTGCGTGAGGGACAGGAGGGGGATGTGGCATGAATTCGGTGGACGGAGCATCTGGCTCCAGGCAGCAGCCGCCGGGACCAATTGTCAGCAAAAACAAACAAACAACAAAAAAAGCGGGGGAGGTTAAAACAGAATTGTTTTCCGGCTTTTGTTGCAAACAGCGGGGGTGATTAATATTTCAGAAGAGCCTGATTGGGCGCGCGCTGATGCGCTGCCTTTGCTCCTCCGTCCTGTGTCGGCTGTCACACCCAAGCCCGAGGCTCCCAAGCCCAGTCAGGCATCGTTGTTCTGCAGCCGACACGAGAGTGTGACGGCGACTCAATTACTGCGACGCCGGTCTTAATCAACAGGGGCTGCGGGAAGCATCGAGTGCAGAAACGTTAATGCTTGCCTGGATTAGACTATTATGGTGGGTCTTCAGCGAGGTGAGTCCAGGACATTCAGCAAAACACCATTTCAACTATCTTTAGCAGCAACCGGTCTGTCAAGGAACTCATTTAACATTCTTTTATATCTGTCTTAGAAATCATTAAAAGGCTTCTGCTTTGTGTTGAGGCATTAAATTAAAGTACTGGATAACTGGAAGTATATGTAGTAAAGCAAGAAAGTGAAGGGGCAGGCTGTCAGCAAAAAGTTGTCAGGCAGACAACCAAAGCTGTATGGTCCTATACCAGGCCAGCTGGGGGCGCTCTGTCGCTGACAGGGGGTTTGTCCGATCTGTTACAAATCAAGTGTCAATCATTTTGAATGAATAAATGCATGAATGAATGAAGCCACCATACTCTTGCTTTATTTGCTAACACCTAAGGAACTACGGTAATTATTTTAAATGTCCAAACAAACAATAAGACACATCTTGAAAATTGTTTTCCGTTTAACTCTTTTGTGTCTTGAACTCTATGGGTCCAATTTTATCTGAATTTTGCTATCCTCTTTCATCTTTTTAATGTCCATTTCCTTTGTGTGCACCATCTGGTGTTGTATCACTGTATGTACGTATTGGAATGTGCTCTAAAAAGAAATATATACTGTTATAATAAATAGTATTATGGTGGATGTTCAGCAAAGTCTAGCTAAAGTAATATCGAACCTGAGTAATCTATACAGACAAGAGCCGCAATGAGTTATTTAGCTATTTACTACTTGTTCAAGGCATGTAAACCAATAAAACTGGGCCTATTATTTAATGTATGCACACGCTGGAAGCTAATTACACTAACCTTAACACTAACATTATTAATCAAACGCAGAAAATGCAATTAAAATACCCAATGGTATGGTTAGAGGTGAGAGGACGTTCCTCTCACTGGCGAATGTGCCATATATCCATAATGTTGATGAAAAGCATGGGGATAATCTAGAGTCCTGGTCATAATTGTACCATGAAAAACAAAGGATTCGCATAGCAATGGAAGAAAACAAACACAGATATCACCAGCCAGTCCCTTGTTGCAGTATCACTACTGCAAATACAGTCTAATCAATATTTGTATTGTAGAACTTAATAATGATGGCGGGCCTGGGCTGCTGAACAGCGCAGCTTAAAAAGAGCAACACACCCCCGGGGTGGCAGAGATGGCGAATGAAGCAGAGCACGAATCGATCTCCGAGCTTGCAACTGCCGACATGGCTGATTATCCCCTCCGCAACAATGCGCGAGCATTAGCAAAAGAATGAGATAAAGAGTTAACAAGGTCACATATTTAACACTCAACAAAGTGGAGTGTTTGTGTGGCGCGTGTCGAACAGATCCGCTCGCAAAAGGACCGATACAAAGACACAAAACGAAGAGCGGAAAAAAAAAAAGACTCATCATTTTTTCCCCCACACAGACGAACATTTCTCCTATTAAAAATGCTAATGAGACATTCTTTGAAGCGAGCTTATTTGCATGACGGGAGAGGGGAAAAAAAGAAAATCACTTCCAAAAATGAGGAAGCTGTCGAGAAGCCCATCCTTCTGTTCTCCATCCATCAGAGACGTTCGGCAGTCGAGATTGTGTTTGCCAAGAGCTGCCGTGAAAGATAGCGGCTCAAAAAACAGCAGCAGCAGCAGCAGCAGCATTCAGACTTCACCTGTTCATTCGCCATCATGTTCAGATAGCGGTTGTGATCGTGAAAAGACAGAGGCCCCCCAGAGGAATAAGTTATAGTGCTTCTGAAGATAAGCGTAATCCCAGCAGAGTAGGCTACATATTGAAAGGGCCCTTGTTCAGGTAGCTTTGTTGAGCGGCACGTTATACCCACAAGATCTCCCAACCTCTCAGAATCACCGGGAGTTCACAAAATAATCACTGTTTTCACAGTGTGCTGAACAAGGAAGTGCGCCGCATAATAGAGACGCTGCAAGGTAGGCTGAGAAAAGGGATTGGTCCCAAGACAATGTGAATTCTAACTGCTGCCTAACTAGGCTATCTGCGAGCCTGAGGAGATTTATGATTTTATCATTAGGCTATGCTGGATACATGTGATGCGTGCCTGCCTGTCTGCTGTGATTTGGATGTAGCGGATCTATTGCAGGAAGAGGTAGGGGAGGAGATAAGAATGCAGGCTCGGTGCCCACACTGGAAGGCTGTGGTGAACAAGCGCCTAGTTAGATACTGGAAGTTTTCATCCTTTGGCTCCTTCATATTCATAGAGAGAAAAAAAAAACACAAGCTGACTTGTGGGTGAATTACGAATGCATGATTCAAGTTCATGAGACGGCCAAACAACTTTTTGGACTTACAGATGTGAGGTGCCAAACCATTTTGAGTCAACATCTGGCTCCCATTGAACTTTATTAATACTGAGGTATTTAAGTAAAGTGGGAAAATATCATTGAATAATAATGCTGATGTCAATGAGGGACCATTTAATTGTAAATCTAAGTACCCCGTGAGCAAAAATACAACTGGAAGCATTACTATCCTGCGGTATAGTACAAAATCTCTGGAATATTTCTAATTCACAAGAGTTGGCCGTCAAATCAATAAGGATCTTCGAGCCAACTGCATAACTATGTTGACAACACAGCTTATCTGTGCAGGAATGGGGTGGACCTGGTCCCTGTAAACAGGACCAGGGCCTGGAAACAGGATGGAAACGAAAAAAGCACCTGTACTAGCGATGCCTGTAACTTACAAGGAACCCCCAGAAAAAGGTGTTAATACAGCATCAGAGTGACGCTACATCACAAAAACCCCATGAATCCCCTGAGAGTCACGGCCCCACTGGCCGGTCCTCTCTTCTATCGGTGTGTCGCCGCCAACCTCTGGAAATCCGGGGTTGCCAGGTTCGGGGTTAAGTGGAGAAACACAAAGGTCCATTTCACTTCCCATCTCAAATACCGTCGGGCTGACAAAGGAGCGAGACCGGGGTGAGGAATACCGGATCAGAATTGTCACGGTAGTCTGAGCTGAAAGAAGAGAGGGGGCTTGGAAAGTCATCCCCACTCTTCTGCCGGACCGGTGAGCTGATGTGCTCAGTGCTCAGTTAATTCCCTTATTAAGCCTGTGTCCATCAAACATTTTAACCGTTAAAATCTGATTGGAAAGAAAGAAAAAGAAGAGCACCTCAATCCGGCTCTACATCAATCCTCTGCGGCCCGGGCAATCAGTGTTGGAGCCGCGAAGCTGTTGCTGCGAGCCGAGAAAAAGAAGATTCCGGCTCATCGTGTCCATGCGGCATGGAGCGCTGTTCACATCCTTCACAAGCCACAGAGCTGAAAACCGATCTGGCTGAAAGGGGGTTCGCGTTCCCCTTTCAGTCGCACCCCCGCACCACCGCGAGACATAACATTTGACGGAGAGGTCAACTCTGACCACCTGTTTCAACCGAGCGCGTGGAACATAAAAGGTCCGACCGATTCTCCTCGTGTATCCGCGAAAACAAAACAGAAACAAAAACAACAGAGTCAAAGAAAAACACTGGGTCAGACCAAACAACACACGCAGGGCTGTACGAGCAACAAAGAAGAATAAAAGGCAGCGGCGGCGGCAGCAGCAGCAGTGGAATAATATTAGCGGGCTGCAGGCTTCCCGCTGCCAGGCGCTGTCAGATCACTGTGACACACAAGCACCCTTAAAGCCTGCACAAGTGCATTCGCATTCTTGGAGACAGATTCCATGGAGTCATCCTTGGTTGGATGGGTTTTTTTTTTCTTTTTCTCCCTCCTCCTTAAAGGCTCCGTCTAAAGTGCTGGCACTGAGGACTTTCTCATGCATTGATAATCCAACGGTCCCTCAATGATTCAACGAGCAGGAGGGCGAGGCGGCCAGGATCCTCAGCTCTTTGTGCCTTGTTAAAATTTCAGCAAACGGCCGCGGGATTGGCCGCAGCGGGGACCTTTGAAGACACTTACATTCCGCACCTCCTCAGCTTGATCCCCCCCACCCCTGCCAAAATAAAATAATAAAAAAAAAAAAAAAAATACTTTGATTGAAAAATAGTGATTTCAAAGCCATTGAAATTCCCGTGGAGGGTCGAAGGCGCAGACGTCTTGCTGAAGCGGGGAGATTACCACCACCTGCCCGCGATGTCTTCCAGGCCGAGCGTGTCGGGACGACGGCGAGAGGGGGTGTGGATTTGTTTTTTTCCCCAACCCGCCGTCTCTTTTTGGTAAAAGATCGGTTATATAACACTTTATTCATGAAACGGGGAGATAATTTAATAAATGATGATCCTCAGAGTTTTCTTGCAGCCAAAGTCATCAAATGTAGTTCATCGTTTGATCACTCCGTCGACGGCTTCAAAGTTGCTTCGTTTGACTGATACACCAAATAACCGGCGCAGACATTTCGGGGTTTGGATGTGTCGTTATTTCCCAGTTTAGAAGCGGGCGCGGCGGTCGGAAGGGGGCCCGAAAAGGAGGCGGCGGAGGGATGGAAATACTCCAGGAAGGAGGTTCGGTTCTGTCGGAGCGTCAGCGCCGCACAAAATTCCAGCTTTTCTCGACTAAATAATTTCAGCGACAGTTATCCGAACGTCCTTCGACAGGTCATTTTGGATTTGGCCTAAAATAATGGAAGCGGAGGGCCAATTAATCAAGCGCTTGTTTACCGCTCTCAGGGCTCCACCGGACCTGCACGCTGGGCAGCTGGAGACGACCACAGGAGAGGAGATCCATCTGCACGCCGGCGGTGACAAGCGGAGATTTACGAGTCGGCGTGCGCCACATTTCCCGTCCCCATAAGACAATAAGTGTCGCCGTTATCATTTCAAATTGCTCCCTTTCGACAGTGGTGGCAAACGTAGCGAAAAAAAGTAAACCGCGCTTTCGGCGGCGCCGGCGTCCAACCACCGGCTAAGAGATCTGGCACGGACCACGGTGCAGGGCATGCATATTCATGCGGAATCTTTCAGGGAGACGCCGCGGGGAAATTTCCAGGAGGACAGAATGGAAGCCAGCAGCCGAGTTATTACCATGTGGAACGCACTCCTTGGCAGCATTTATTTATTTTCCAATTAACGAGCTGGGTTTTCTCGGGCTTGGATTTGGAAGCGCGGGGCCTCGGAACATGACACCATGAAATCCCAAACAACTGCAGCGGCTGCCGGGGAGTGAAAGGAGCACAATGACTGTACCAGGCTTCCTCGGGAACAGAGGGGGGGGAGTGGGGGCGGGGGTGGGCGCTCCTTTGTTGTCAGCGGGCCAGATGCATTGATTATTATTTCCCACAGCCCATTTCCCCACTTAGTCATCTGAATAGCACGGCGAAGAGAGCGCAAGGTGTGAATTATCAAAGGGGGTGCAGCGAGGCAGCCAGAACCGCTCACGCTTAAGTAAGCCGCGGTGTTTGTCTTGCAGAACAGGACGTTTTCCCCGCCACTAAATAGAGTTCAGTGTGGGATTGCAAGCGTCTGCGCGCGTGTTGAATAATTCAGGCTGCAGGTGAGTGGGCTCAGTGGAGAGCATGCAGGGGGGAGATTAGCCACTGGTGGCCCCTGACAGATGGAAGCCTTTCAGCCCCGGCGCAGCGCCGACCCAAGAGAGTATCGGGTGTCAGCTCATTACACACTTCATAGAGTTTTTTAAACTTCCAATGTTACCTCCTCTGACTGGAACGACCGGGGGAACTCTCTCAAACAGCCCGGCAGCATTGTTTCAGAGAGCGCGAGTGCCATCAGAAAGCTTTTAATACATTAGCGGCATTTTGGTTTGCTCCGGTTTCTCTTTTTTTTTTATTGCTCCTGTAACTCTTTTTTGAATTTCAAAGTAGCTGTTGTTTTCATTAAGCAGGATGTAACCTTCTGAATAAAATAAAAGCGCAAATGTGCTTTCAAAAATTACCATAAAGAAAAAACCATGTGCATTCGCCATACAGTAGGTTTGATTTTTAACTGCTATTAAATGGATTGACTTCCAAGCTGCATTTAGTTGTTCATAAAAACAACTTTGCTGAGGAAGTAAACAGGTTCTCTGCAGTCAACAGTCACCGACAGCAGAGGAAGCTTCCATTTTTTTTTTTTTCTGTCAAGCAGCGAGGTGATTCCTTAAAAAATGATTCCAACTTTCCACAAGATCCAGGTTTTCTCTTTAAATACATGCGGGCAGGTTTAGGGTTTTTACAAATAAGAATGAGTCCGTAAACCCTCACTGCTCCTTCCATACCGTCGTTCTCTTTACAACCTCGCAGAACATTCCGTAAAATAAATCAATAGACAGGTAAAAAGTTAGCTCAGCTCATGATAAATGTTGCGGTTAGTGCTCCAGTGAGTTTGAAGATGAATGAAGTTGGAGAAATCTGTGTTTTGCCAAATCTCTTTCATCTGTGGCCATTATATTTGTTAAAATATAGTGGTAAACGTTTTGCTCATTTTGTCAAACAAGTCGTGTCTTCATCTTTCTGAATCTAAAAAAAGTCCCGCACTGTAGTTCACACTGATTTCCACGCAACAGTGGGAATTTCAACGGCGCCACTTAAATAGAATCCACAGTTGACATGACAAGTAACCTGTACATAACCTCACGGATGACGGGATGTGCTGCTCGAGAAAGTAACCTGCTGGCAGACTGATGCCTCCTCACCAGAAACCCAGTGGAGAAAAGCTTCTCGCACAGGTGCTGTACTGTAAGTGTGCACAGTCCAGCCTGGCATCAGAGTGAGTCTTGCTTTTCAACAGCTGACTCACTTAAGTCACTTTACCGTCCATAGATGTGTTTACATGCTCCATTTTGTGTCAATCAGATTGAATTATTCCTAAATAAAACGCGTAAATGAAGATGATCGGATTGATTTGTGTTCTCTGTCACGCTGTCCATTGTGACATATGCCATTTGTGACGTGATCCCACAGACAGCTGTACCCGGAAGGCCGCCAGTACTTCGGATAGAGTTGCTAGCTGGACTAATCATGTTTCTTTTGAAACCACGACGCCAAAGAAACATCCTTCATGTTTAAAATATGAGCAGGAAGAGACGAGCAGGAAGTAATTATCTTTATCTGCCATGTGGAACCATCGTTGGATTACTTGGCCGACATGCGCACAAAGCTCCGTCAGCGGAAAAGCAATCCGATGTATTAACATGGACTCTGATTGGGCTGATACCAGAATGGCACCACCTCCAGTTTAGTCATGAAGTGTTTTCACGGTGTGATTTTAATCGGGTCGTACTCGCGGCCCATGTAACCGCATTGATTGTAAGCGCACAACTGATACCAGCCAAGCTCCAAACGTTTCGGAGACAGGTGGTGAAAGGCTTCCAGAAACACACACACACATATGCAGATTAAAAACGACTTAAATGAAGTCATGGCTTTCAGGCCTGGACATGGTCCACTCAGTGAGTAAGCCCTGATGTCATCTTGCAGGAGAGGAGACACTGCGATGCCTCTGATGTAATGTAATGGGCTGATCAACGGGAACAGATTCATTTGAGGATCTTTTGATGTCGGCAGCGCTGCAGACCGCCCCCAGCACTAAAGGCTCCTGCAAATTTGGGTCACTTCTCTGCCTTCACCTGAACAGCTGTCTCATCGCACGTTTAGAGGGGAGTGTAAGGGCACTCTCTGGATCTCTGGATCTAACATATATAGTGTATACTGGGGGAAAAAAATGTTCTTTTTTCCTCTAAAATGCCATCAAGCAAGTGCAAGTGTGAATAATGGGGAAAAGCAGAGGGGATGGCTTCACTCCAGAGATGAGCGGAGCAGGGACTTTAGTGGACCGTGCAGCTGTGCATTAAAATGAATGTTGACCACAAAGACATGCACGCTGTTAGGTTCCTCCCCCACGGCAATGGCCACTGGCAAAAAACAAAAACATAAATGACTTTATAAAAAGTAAACAAAAATCCATGCAGTTGGGAAAAGTTGGACCCTCCAGTGGAAGTCTGCCACTAACAGACTCGTCTGGCCTTTTAGTTTCTGTCGTAACCAAAGCCCCCTCGAACCGCAACAGCGTCGCAATTCAAAACTTTCTTAAAAAAAAAAGCCAAGGCTGAGACTGGGTTCATTTTCACAATATTAAGGACACTCGGCTGCACTGTGCAATTAATTAAGCTTTCTGCTATCTTAACACGGCATTAATCAGATCCATACTGCGAAACGAAGAGAAATACTTTCAAGGCTCTTATCTTTTCTTGAAAAGTTAATCAAGGATGTGCAGGAGGAGAGGGGGGCTGGAATGTAAAAAAAAAAAACAAAAAAAAAACTGCATCCATCATGCAATCAGCACTGCGAACCGGCCAGTAAACTGTGAATGACCTCGGCGTGATGACGGCGTGTAAACTGAGAACAATATGGCCGCAGTGGTGTTTACCTGCCTTGTCTCTTTGTGCCGCGTCAAGCTGCGAGCTGCCAGCAGAAGCCCTACTGACAAAAGCCCCGCAGGATGGACGGCGGGGGTGTCTTGGAGTTTGCCTGGCGGGGTGTGTGTGTGTGTGTGCGTGCGCGCGTGCGCGTGTGTGAGAGCGATGGATGAGCCCTATCCATCACGGCAGGCCCTCGGCGGTGGGCTAAGGAGCCGACACGTGGTGGTGAGGGAGAGGTGGTCAGTGAGGAGTCAGCACTCTTTGACGACTCCAGATCCATCATCCGAGGGGCCGGAGCGGCACAGAGGCTGTCTGCTCCATGACAGTCGGCCGAACGGCTTCTTCCGCTCTGGGCAAAAGAGCAATGTGCTGACCAGCAGGAAAAAAGGGAAAAAGGAAAGGGGGAGGAAAAAAAAAAGGTTGGCTAAAAGGAGGGGGGCCGGTCAGGATGATAGCATTTGGAAGGGTTTAGGGGAATCAACAACGACCATGAGGGGGGGGTTACGGAACGAGACCCCCGTGTTGTCAAATAGCAGGAGTAAGCCAGCTTAGGAGATACTGTACAAGTCATGGGTTTGCTTTTTTTTTTCTTTTCTTTTTTTATTTCATTTGGGCCAGTGAGCCGCACAAATGGCAGATTTACTGACAGTCCTTTAAAAACCTGAAAGGGATCGAGTCAAGTTTTAAAAGTTCCGCGCACGGCCGCCGCGCCTTTGTAGAGCTAATTCGATTAGCTCCTGTTTAGTCGCCGCGAGATGCGGAAAGCGGAAGCGGGGCGACGCGACACGTCTGGCGGAAGAGCTTCTTGAACGCAGAGAGGTGGCGCCGCACGCGCAGGAGGTGGCGCGGATGACTGTGAAGAGAGGAAAAAGGCGGGTGATGGAAAGGAAAGGACACGCATATGTGTGTGTGTGTGTGTGTGTGTGTGTGTGTAAAAAGCTCACATGCATGAGGGGCTTCACAGTGGAGGCCCGACCCCTGCGGTTCAGGAGAATTAAAGTCACAGGGAAGAACCAGCAGGGGCGCAAATGCTGGTCCCCTTGTTTAATATATCAGCACTTGGCGAAGCACAAACAGAGAGGCGGCGTTCCTCCGCCGGCTGCGGCGGAGCGCCGCGGCCAAAGTCACATTGCTGCCGCGCTGCAGATCAGGAGGGGAAGCGTTTCAATTAACAAACGTGGCCAAATTCCCCCGGAGGAACAAATGAGAGAGCCATCTTTCACTCTCGGACCCCTTCTTTTTTTTTCCCTCTCTCGTTTTGCTTTTGTAGAGTGATGCCTTGTCATCCGATATATCCCAAGCAATCTGCAAGCGTCTCGTCTCTGCAGGCTGATGTCGGCGGTGACCCTGCGGCGCTCCGACAGAGCACTCCGTCTTTTTAACTGCTGGGCCTTTTTGGCTCCGGGGGCAATTCGCTCGCCTGACATGTGAAGAATGTTGAAGACGCCAGCGTTCTGGGGTCAAAAGACACGCAGGACCCATCAGGCCAGGAGTCAGTTCAACTCTAACACGCAGGCCTCTCGCTCCGACTTCTGCCCAGCTGGATCTGATAACACCTCTTTGAAAACAACACACGTGTTCATTAGAAATGAGGCAGAGCAGGAGAGTGGAGGGAAGGCGAGATCTGAGTCAATAAAGGTTAAAGCAACACTGTCGTTTTCTACTCTTACAAATTATACTTTTGAAATCATGTTTGCAGTTCAGTGACGTGCAACACCTGGAGCAGCACTGCTGCCACTGACACAGCGCCCCAGCTGTCCTGGCATGGGACTGTGTAACTTTGCCCGGCACCTTTGTCACAAAAGCCATTCAGTGTTTTGCTCAGACCTACGCAGCTCTAAATGTCTTGGGTCCTATAAATATGTTTTGTGAACAGACAGACAAAGTTGCAAAGCCATCATAGCCAACATAGATGTTGTGAAAGGATGGGATGAATGGAAAAGGTAATAGATGAGGGACGGACTGGCAACTAGAGACAAATAGTCCTATAGCAGGACAGCTAAGCCAACAAAATGAATGGGACAAATAGATAAATAAACAATCATTTTGAGCTGGAAAAAAAAGAAATATCGCTGCTAATTTGTAGCAAGTGGAAGTAGACTTATTTTATTTTTTTGGGAACATTCAAAATTAATTTAAAAAAACAACAACAAACCACGCAGCCGCTCTTAACCCCTGTATTCATTTCGACAAACCCACTCTGCTTCTGATGGGCCTGAATTGCTGAAATGACGAGAGCAACGGCACCGTCGGTTGATTAACTGAAGGGAGAATTCCTGCACGGGGCAGGTATTTCACTGGCGAACCGCCTCTCCTGACACGTGCAGAGATGACAGAGAATACAAATCTAATTGCATCACTCCGGCGCGACAAGAGGCAACTATCGTGGCGAATCATCAGAGAAAGGCGCGGAGGGGGAGAAAACGGAGATCATTATCTGCCGCATGATGCAAAGGGATCCTGGCGTTCGGGAGCAGGGATTACCTCATGCTCTGTCACGGCGGAGCGATAGCGAGCGGCAGCGCGCCTTCATTTTTCAGCGCCGGCGAGGCGGCCACTAGAACGGCGCTTTAGGCCAGGCGCGGCCCTAAGCGCTGTATCCTGTCACAGTGGATCGCTGAAAACACCCTGCGAAGCGCCGGTAGATGGTGGAAAACATGAAGCGGCGCATTAAAAACAACCTGTGCACCGGGGTCCCGTGTGAGACAGAGGAGACGTGCCAGTCGCGCCGGGCCCAGATGTGTAAAGCTACACGTGGTGGGCATGCATGCACGTGATTGAACACATTTTTTTTTTTTTTTTTTTGCAGTGTCTCTCGTGTGCATGTGCGCGCAGGACAGAGACTGTTGCGTCAGACGGCTGAACAACCGTCTGCAGGAGCCGTTTTGCAACGCGGGCGCTGCCTCCTGCTTGCTGGAGCGGTGGAAAGGCGCCAAGTTGCCCTCGTTCAGCTTCGAGACGACACCCGAGGGCCCCGCCCGACTGATCGGGCGAAGACGGGGAAAAGGCTGCGAACCGCTTTTGTTTGACGAGCCGCTTTGACGAGAACAGGGGCGAGCGGCGTCGGGGTGCGATGATTAGCAACCGGGTGACGGTGAAGCGACAGACAGTCTGTCAGCGACGTGTCGAGATCTTTGCCGCGTCGGCATTTTCCGCAACGTGCGCTGTGCGGAGAAGGACGAGATGAATCGCTGGAGAGCCAGAACCAAAACACCAGACAATATGAGCTTCGTCACAGGAAAAAAATATTATTGGGAAAAAAAAATTGTTCTTTTTTTATTTGTTTTGCGGGCATACATCTTAATACATGTCATAAGCTAATGATTTTCATTCAGAAATTAATTTATCAATGGCAGTAGATGGATGTGAGGACCCCTAATCTTGACAGAATAAACAAAAAAACCCACTAATAAATCTTTGAGATATTCCGCTCGTGGAAAACAGACGCACAAACAAACAAACGTTGGCAAAAACACCGGCTCCTTGGCAGAGGTATTAAAAAAAAACAAGATGGGAAACAATATTGCCAGTTTCTGCTTGGCCACTAATCTGACGAGCCCATCGGCAAATTGCAGTGAAAAGGTTTGTTTCATCCGCCGATTCACAGATGACAGAAAAACATACAACAATATCTCAATACTAACAATGATTCTTTGTGTTAAAAAAATTTAAAAAAATAAGGCCTGATTAGTTCTGTGGTCTGCAGTAGCCCCGCCCCCGACAAGAATTAACATGTGGGCTCATGACACTTTTTCCGCGAACAGTTTCAAAGTGACTAACTTGGCTCCAGTCGATCGGGCGGCCATCGTAATGGCAGTCGTTCGCTCTCCGTTGAAGGAGCGTCATTAGCCGATAAACATTTTCCCGATGGCAGCTGCTGCGGGCGCCGCTCGCCTCTTTGGTGCCAAGGTGACCCGAGCAAAACGTTAAAATACTGTGAGGGGAAATTGGAACAGCGCCACGAGGAAATCGGTCCGGACACGCTGCGCCGGAACAGGCAGCAAACCATTTACATTTTGTAATAAAAAAATAAATAAATAAATAAAAAGTTGCACCACTGCAGAATAAGAATTGTGTAAAGAGCCGGACGGCCGTCCTGCAGACAGGTTGAATAATTGAGTGCGAGCTTCCGTGTTTATGAGATTTGATTAAAAAAAACAAGTCTGTACAACAATTGATGAGTACAGGATTGATCATGAGCATATTGCACAACACGACGACTCATCATTAAATGAAGTGACTTTAGCGCTGCGGCTCAAGTGATTCATCGACGTTACAGTGACGGCACCACCACAGTGGCAGTAAACATACTTGGCTGGAAATTTGCAGCTCGACTTTCTTTTATTTAAAGGTTAATTGTACCATCACACCAAGAGCAAACACTCTTTGGCCACTGGGGGCACCAGAGACAATAATGTCCCATTTTCAGATCATTTCTTGTACAAATGTTGTGTTTTTTGTGTTGCCGTGAGCCATTAGCACATATTTCCTCAAGACTGATGATCAACCAAGTCTACAGTGACTACGCGTAATATGCAAATAGCTGCAGAAAAGCTTGTGACACTGCTTCCTGGAGGCTGTGGGTTAAAATCCTTCACAAGGTGAAGTAAAAGGAACATTTAGCGTGTTCACCATTATTTTTCCATGTGCTAAATAATTAACCTGACGATCGATTAATAGGAAAACAAGGGTAACAACACTCCGATGATTGTTTCTCTTTCTATGTACATGCAATCTGTACCTGCTAATGAGCACGACCCATCTGTCTCACCGTGCGTGTGATTCTGACCGGGGCTTTATTAAATGCGAGCAAGGATGAGGCTAATCACCCAGGTTTCTGTCTCTATAAGTGAGAAGTAGGGGAGATAAAGAGGGAGAAGGAGGAGGACGAGTGGGAGGGAGGAAGGAAAAAAAAAGAAACCCGCTTGTCAGGACTCAGTCATCAGATGCCTCATTTGCGCAAGTGATCCGGGCCTCCGGATCCCCGGGCTCTCAAGGAGTCGTGGCTTTGGTGGAAACCGAATGAGAAATGTCATTAAGTGGGTCTCATCATCAAGGGATGTCATTCTCTCTTTCCGACAATCACAACTCTCCTCCCCCTCGCACGCACGCACGCACACACACACACACACACACACACACACACACACACGAGCGCGCGCAGGGCTGCATATTCACAGACAGCCGCAGACTTTAGTGCCTCTAACAGGATGCACCTCGACAGACTGTAATGAAAGTGTCTCTTTCGCGATTCCAATCAAAAGCTCATCAATCACAGCGCGCATTTAAAAAAGCCTCACGCTCTGGCGGCGGCGACGGCGGGCGGGGGAGAAAAGAGGCAAAAGGAGGGGAGCCACAGTCCAAAAGTGAGCCAAATTTAATCATGCACTAAGGAAAAAAAAAGAAGAAGAAAATAATAAAATGAGTAAACAAGCGGCCGACCACAAGTGCAGTTGGCTAAAGCTCATTATTGCCGTCACCTGGACGGAGCTGGGGGTGTGATAGCAGATCAAGGCGGCAGTCGGGCATGGCAGACTGCAAGGAACACTGTGACATTTGCACACGACTCCAGAGACGCACGTGACGCGGAAATACAGCGCAGGGAAACGCACCGTGCAAATAAAATATTAAGACTTGACATTTTGCATGGCCAATTTTTAAGAAATGACAACGCAAGGCGTGTTTTCGGCGGTGTGTGTTTGCAGCCAAATTAAGACATCGTAATAACAGACTGCAGCTCAGTCGATGTTTTAAAACATTTAAAGGCGTTTACCCTCATTTAGCGCAACGCACGACTGAGTGTCGTCACACTGCAAGACCTTCATATTGTTACGACGCTGCTAACTAGCAACGCTTCACCGGCACACGCGCTGCCACTTCGGCTTTATTCCCTTCGAACAAACTAACGGCATCCTTGTGTTTACATCACACTCGACACCAGTGGGGGTGTGTTGTTAGTGCTTATGTAACCTACTAAAAACACTCCTGACACACTGGCAGTGACGATATGAAAACATGAATGGGATTAGTTAAGACGGGATAGAGACGTCTTTATTCCCTTGTCGCTCCTAGTTGCTATTTCAGCAACAAACACATTTTACCCGCAGTAGACTGCAAAGTTGGGCGATAAAATGAGAAAACTATTTATGAATAAATTATATTAAATTAATGTAACCAGGTGGTAAACCTATTTGGTTCTCTTTGGTTCTCCTTATTTTATTACGTTGTTTTGGACCGCTGTCACCAGGCGGCAGTCTATCGTTTCGCCGGGTGCGAGTCACCGAGTTCTTTTGTTCTTCTTCTATGTTTTCGATATACGTGAGCAAGAGAGTTCGGTCATGGACGTCAGAATTGTGCCATGTGTTGACAGAGTCGTGACGATTTAAAGTAGAGCCAGTACGGCCATCACGAGGTGGGGTGGAACGTTTAATGTACAGGTTTCCGTGTGTATGAGTGAGTCTGCGTTAGCGCGTGTATGAATGCTAAAATGGCTAATCGTGGAAGGTAAGCGTGACTCTGAAATATATCATATTAAGGGTATAATATTTTAGTTAAGGGTGGCTGTGTGAAGTGGATGAAACATCTCCACAAGTGATTTAATCCAGTCAGCGTAATATATTTTCTTTTATTTATTGAAGTGTGTTTGTTTCTACATTGTGTGATGTGGTTGGGGTTTGATTGTCTTTTTTTGATAGTATTTTTTATTTTTTTGTGTAGTTTTATGACTCTCGGAGAAGGCATTCTTTTGTTGACATTAAACCATCTAAAAGACGCACACCTGTTTTCTTGATTTTTTTTGTTCGCCGGTGCATGCAACTTTCGCTTGCTACATTAATTATAATGATAAAAGAATTCACTCGACAGTGGGACTTAGTCTCACCCACAGGTTTAAAGAAAGAACAAACAGAAACACGCCTTTGCTTCTTGACACCGCTCGCTTCCACGCTTTAATGTTATGCTCGCTCTTTCCCTTGATTTTTTTTTTTTCTTTTTTTTAATTGGTTCTTCCTCGTGTCTTTTTTTAAAGCGTGCTCGATTCGGGGTTAGTAATGCCTCTCACCACTGAAAGGTTAAAAGAGCACAAATCTAAATGTGAAACCGCAGGAAGAAGAACATACATTCGAGAAATGCAAAAGTGGGCGGGAGTGGGGGAGGACGGGAAGGGCAGCTTGCTCCGCACTGGTGAGCGATAAGGTCAGTGGCATAAATACCTCCAGTGGCTCTCCGGGGACGAGCGCAGACGCATTCAAATCCTCAAATCTCAAATAAACACCCCTCCAGGGGAGTGCCGAGTTGTTGGTGTTGTTGTTCCCCCCCCCGCACAATGTCCCCCTCTTTATTTCCCACCTCATTGCATTTTTTGCGGGGCCTCCACCCATGGTTATTATTCACTGCTCATTATCACTGCTCTGATTAATAAGAGCAATTTCAGAGTCCCTTGGCGTTGGGCTTTGTGGGGGAGGAGGGAAAGAAAAGAGGGAGAGCGGTGTGTTTTCTGTGAGCGTGCCACTTAGAATAGACAGAAGGAGGCAAAGCCAGCAGGTGACGTCTGCCTCGGCTCCGTATCGGAGAGCTGGCAGCCTAAGAGGAATGAGGATTTTACACTCGCCTCCCAATTAATCAGGAGCCCAGTTAACACGCAAAAGAACTGGTGATTCAGCGCAATGGCAAAGCAAAGCCCAGAATGGCTCTGGATTTCTTTTAAAGGCCTCCTGAGTAACAATCTTTGTACTATTTTTTTTCCAAAATTATTATTATCATTTTAGAGATGGTACCCAAGTGCACCGGTATGACTGTAAAGTGTGTCCTGAATTCTCAATATCATAGATGTCAAACTCTGGCCCGTGGGCCAAATTTGGCCCAGAGTGTAATTATATTGGCACGTGAGGCAACATTAAATCACTGCTAGTGCTGGCCTGCCACTATTATACAGCACATGTACCGCTAATACTGGAAATCCCAGAATGCTCTGCTGGTGTTCAGGCAGACTACTTACTTGAACAGACTACAAGTAAACGTTACTTACTTCTTGATGCACTTTTTTTCTTGCTACTCCAAGGCATGACCTCGAATGGTTGCATGTTCAGTGAAAGATATTATTAGTTAATTGGTTTATTGTAGTCATTTTATTTTTTTAATATATTATTAGCCTGTGGGAAAGGGTTACTGTTGAAATTCAAATCAGAAGACAGCAATTAAAAAAGAGGCATATGATTTTTAATTGACATTTTACTTTTACTTTAAGTTGAAATTCAATTATGCATGTGTGCCATTTTAGTTTAATATTAAGTTATTTGTTGTATAGTATTAAGCTTTTCTCGCTCCATATTCAGCTTGAAGCAAAACTTGTTTGGGTCCATATGAAAAGGTTCACTGTTATATCTGGGGGAAGATCTCTTTTCAATAAATAACAATGTTGGCCTGGGACATTATCCAAGTTTTACATTATGGCCCCACTGTGTATTTGAGTTTGACACCGCTGCTCTATATCCCTTTAATTTTTCAATTAATTACAGTATATATATATATATATATATATATATATATATATATATATATATATATATATATATATATATATATATATATATATACACACACACACACACACACAAAGCTGAAAAGATTTGTGGTAAAAAGTCTGCAACACTGCAAAGCCCACTCACGCCGGCCGCTGCAGACATTCTGCAAAGGCAGCCAGTGACGGATTTGGGGGTCTGTGCTCTTCAACGCCAGCAGTGAAAAAAAAAAAACAAGTGTTGACTTTTCGCAAAAAACTCTGCAAAAGCAAACCATAAATCCTGATGTGCAGGCAAGCCCAGGTATGCAGGCGGCAGTAAAAGATGACACAGAAGAAGAACAGAAGACCAAACGGTATTCCTTCGCCGGTTTTATGTGGCTGTAAGACTTTCAGTGCTGTAACCGTGGTGGTCGGCCACCGCTGACAAAATGCTGTTTTATTTGTTTGGTTTTCTTTACCTTTTCTTGGTCATACTCTGCCACAAAGCATCCTTTGTTTCTCAGTGGCAGATCCGCAATCCTCTGCAAAAAGTTGCGTTGTCTCCAATTGAACCTTTTAGTGTATACATTTAGTATAGCATTACAGTAGAGGCAACAATCCACTTAACACATAAAAAAAAAAGACACTTCCTCTGATTAGTTTAAAACCCAATTTGCACGGGGGCTGTGGGAGGTGGGGGATGTTTTCACATTACCGCCGACACTTTGTTGTGCTCTGGATTTTCTTTCACGTGACAACAGGCAAGCTTTGAAAACAGTTTCCGGGGTGGAATATTTGGATAACGCAACCGTCTTACTGTCTGCGTAAGCTGGTGAGTAGCAGAGCGCCTCGGGGGCACACGCACGCTGCACATGACATTTTTATTTTGTTATGCACGAGTGGGAGGACGGCAAAGAGCAGCGGGCGGACTGCGGAGCCGTGTTTGTGCTCGCCGCTCTGATGCTGATGGGGAAGTTTATAAAAGAGGCCCCACCGAAATGAACATTTATGGTAGCGCGGTGCGCTGCTACGGTAACGACGCGCCTGTGAGCACCTTTTGCAGTTGTCGGCTTGCACACTTGGAGACCTCCCCATTATTAGCAGGCGTCAGTTTTAGCAGCTAGTGAAGACGCCTCGAGAGCGAGAGGTGGCACAAGTGAGTCCTTTGTACGTTCGGTCTGAATTCTGAAATGTTATTTGGAAATATTATATTTACTGGAAAAAAACAAAACAAGAAAACAGCCAGAATAAAGTCTCTTCTTGTTGAATGCGTTGCATGCATCGAGGTGCAGATATGCAAAAATTGTTTTCTGTCTCCCAAAACCTCTTCGGATTGTTTGTCATGCGGCACAAAACCCTTGAGAAACTCTCAGAATCGGTCCATGGCTTTTTTTTTCTTTCTGTAAGGTTTAAAATAAACAAACAAACCAGTTCCTGGCATAACCATTTTTGGCAGCGATAACACACGCGCGGATCTCAAAATTCCAGCGAGGCAGCCGAACACCAAGAACTCTTCTTACCGGCGACGGGAAAACATAAAAAAAGATGCATGAGACTCTACAGAAGTGTCCCATCGAGTGACCTTGCGCTCTGCAGCCCTCCTTTACTATGCCAGCTGACACTAACTAACTAAATAAATGAAATAACAGACAGCCTGACAAAACTCCCAACGCACTCGCCGACTACTTATTAGACAGAATCCCTGGATCATTTCCGCCAAGTTAGAAAAGGAGCACTGGTTAAGAAAGCATAAATTAAGAGGTGCAGTCTGGATACCAGGAGAGAAAGATCAAGAGCCTGAGTGATGAAAGCTTTGCAGAGACGCAGAACATCTCTACATGCCCCACGCAGACCCGACTTTCAAAGACATTGACGCAATTCTTCATAAGCCTCATTCTCACAGCTTGTCGTAGCGGCACGTTAACAATGCTAGTAGTAGTGCTCTTGATTAAGGGATCATTTGATTTTTTTTTTTTTGATTCATATTTTTTTTTTCTTATAGACATTTGTGAGACGTGAAAAGACAACCAGACGTGAGGTCACCTTCAAAGAAATGCCCAGGTGCCGAGGAATTACGGCGCTAGAATAGTATCTCGGGGGGGGTGCAGCCATGCTATTATTCTTTAAAATGCAGCGCATTGGCTTTTATAAAAGTGTGGAGAAGCCGTCTGAGAAGAGGGTCAGAAAAGTGAGCAGCTTGGCCTCGAGCACATTGTGTCTTATCCCTCTCCATTTCCACCACCTTGTCCCTGAATAATGGGCAGACCTCGTCGCTGCCCCCGGAGGCTAATGGCTTCTCGCGGAGGGGAAATCAACACAGAAATACCTCCACGGGTAATCCGCCTCTTTAACCAGCAACATGCCACGCGTCCAATCCCGCTGCGTTCAAAATAGCAGTAGAAATAAGCGGCTTCATCCCTCAGGGACGCTGCCTTAATGTGCTCCATGAGAGCCGCTGATGAAAAGTGTGCACTCCTCGCATGCATGTAGAAGAGATACAGCCATTTGTTATTCCCGATTAGCAATGGTATGCTGAGTGTGGAGGGCAGAGCTTTTTTTTATTTATTTCTCCCTCTTTAAAAGCGATGTGATCAAACTGAGTGGAACACAGACAAAATTGTTTCAAATTAAAACAAAACACAAGACATTTCAACTGACCCACATCCACCCCCTCAGGGTAATAGTAACCAGTCAAACTTCAATAGTTATGATGCTAAATATTGAGTTTTTAGCTTTAACTGCCAGTTGTATTCCAAAGGAAATTGTTTCAAATTTCTGAAAAAGAAATGTACAGTATCAAGGAGTAGTCAGAATTACATTGTGCAAGTAAAAGCTAATTCCAGTATCTCACAGTGAAGAGAAAGTAAAAGCTAAGCCATCCTAGTACTAGCATCTGGCATTGCACATCTTGCAATTAGGCAGGTCAACACAACTTTCACTACTATGGTGGATAAGTGACTTAACTTGCAATAAATGTCACGTCATTTGTTTGGTAATGTGATCTAACTTAGCACAGAGGGCTAGCTTCGTTAGCTAGTTAGCATATCATCTGGGAACAAATTAACCAGGGATTGAAGGAACTCTTTCACAAAATATTAAAAAATGAACAGTTATGCTAAAAATCCTGGAACTAACAACAGTATTTCTATGTGATTCAGCTGTTCATGCAGTCTTCCACGCTGCTGTGTCTTTCTTAATCTAGCATCACACTTTTTCGATTTCTGCCTTTGCTTCCTGGGTACCAGCGATCAGATATGCAGGTGCTGTGAGCACCCCGCTCCGGCACATTACCTTCTGCTGAAAGTTCGAGAGGCCTCCCCTGGCATAGTTATTGTAGCAGATTCAAGGAAGGGCAATGGCTGCTGTGGCCAAGGGTCAATAATCTACATTCTAAAACTGATCTGAAAAAGTTGGGAAATACATTCAGTTTAGTTTGTTTCTTGCTGAGGGTTTCTGCAATTTTCAAACAATTAATTAAAAAGGAATAAAACAATGTGGTCTTGGCATGTTATCCATCCTAAATCCCATGAATACACTGATATATTGTGAGTGTGTCACATACATAAAGATCTAACTTGACCCCACTTAAAATTACTGGGGCTATTTAATTTTCGATATGCTATAGTATAGACATACTTCAAGGCAAGAATGAATGTACCGACATAAAATATCACTTCAGGCACTTAGTAGATGGTAAATTACACGAATGATCAAATCAGTCTGGCCAGAACAGTTGGTAAGACCCCGCTTTTGACAAATTGATGTGTGCGTGAGGTAAAATGTTTAATTTCCGGGATTAATGAAAGGTCAGTAGCAGCTCATTAGCAGCTGATAAATATCACACGCAATCAACACTCCAACAAGGAGGAACACGTGTGACTGAGCGCAGCGCTGAGAGCGAGAGGCTCCTGCGAAGAATGCACGCCGGCCACAATAATTAGTGACAACAGGGATGTGTTACCGCCGGGGGATCGATCCGCGCTGACCAGCCTCAAAGGTCTCGGAACTGGAGACCTTCCGTCGGTGGGTGGGTGGGGGGTGGGGGGAGCGGAGATGAGACAAATTTCCTTTAAACGCCATTTCAGCAGTGCTTCAAACTTGTAATCAAGCCGTCCAAGCGTCTGTCAATACAGATCTGCGGCTGTCCGAGCCAGACGTGAAATAAGTCCATTTGATGTCGGTTATGCCCGGAACTGATGCAGCTCCACCTTGAGCGTGTCAGCCCTGGCTGAGTACCCCCACACCCGTATTGCACGGCCGGTGGGGCTTTTACGACTGTTTTTGCACAAGGACGTTTCCGCTTCGACATGCTCATTCTATACGTGTCTGTGCGGAATCGGTTTTCTTGAGGATGAATAATCATACCTTGAGGGTGTGATTGGGCAAAATGATTATGACTATTATTATTCTACATTCAAACCCTCCAGAGTGCAGAAAATCCATAAAGAAATCCGTGTGGAGTACGACCCACTACAACAGCCAAGTGCGCAAAGACAGAAAATAATACCACCGTTTCCTGCGACGCTTTTTTGGTTTTCTTGAAGACAAGCCGACATTTTATTCCATTCATAAACCCAAAGTGTTGAGTAAAAAGACAAAATGAGCAAACTTTTCTTTTTTCCTGGGTTCATGAAAATACAGCCTTGGAAGTTTCATCGTTTCCATCTTGGAGAGATCTATTGGGAGATCACAGCCAAAAATAACCCTAATTTTGTTTTGTTTCCAATAGATACTAAATAAAAATCACAGTTAGTTGTTTTTTTCTCCAGCAATGTGTGCCTTGGAATTGCGCCATGAAACTCCTCGATTTAATGGCTCGAAGGGGGGGAAAAAAAAAACACCCTTGAAATATTGTAAAAAAAAGTTTTTTTTGGCACGACTGTGGTGGAAGGGTTGCCACACTGGTGAAAGATAAAGGCAAATAAGAACAATGGGAAAACAAGATAAACGGTGATGACATTTAGAAAACCGAGCGACTCGAGTACTACAAGTTCTGCTTTCCACTCGGCTGGAGAGAGATGAGCGATGCGGCGGCAGCGAGGGACGATGGAAACACAAGGATCGTGCGGACTGATGAGGAGACGGCAACGCGGCTGAAATTAGAACGCTGAACAAACACGAGTGCCGCGCTGAATGGGGAATGTCAACAAAACGCCGCCATGTGTCAATCCCTCTGACTGACTCTTGACTCTTTTCCCAGGGTTCCCTCGTCGGCGAATGGAACCATGGCTAAAAAAAAAAAAAAAAAAAAAAGCTGTGAGGAACTCTCGGATTTCAGGGCTAAAATCTTGCGCGTCCATCTTGTAAAGAGCCAACACAAAGTTTCGTAGATCAGTCTTCAGATTGCATTGGATGCCATGGCCAATCAAATTCAGGAAGCAACTGCAACAAGTCCCGAAAAGGAAGAGGATGGAAGGAAACAGGAAGTAAGAAGAGAATTGCTTTTCCTGTCCTAGTGGACTTGTCTGGGTCTTCACCTTGAAAGAAAATGAAGCTTTTCTTGCTGGAAAATACATTTTCACTTTGCTCTCATGTGGCTTTAGAGAGTGATTACATAACACAAAAGCGCAGAGGCGAACAGTAGCACAGCAACTTGCAGCTGAGGCCACCCTCTGCATGAAAAGAAAGTGTCATTCTATAGTGATTTGTCCAAAGTATCAGTGACGCATCTGATTGCTGTGCCTAATGTGATTGACAGAGCATTTACCCAATCACCTTCCCTTTGCTAATTCTTCATTTTGTTACAGCTTAATTTTCACAAGTATTCATGGAATGACAAGAAACCATCTTGTTACTGTGATACTACTAACAGCAGCATCTGGCCTGCAGAGAAAAGCTAACATCAGCAACACAGTTTTATGATCCGGACACTCACCAAGAAAACAACACACAGACACACAAACAGAACAAGGTAGGAATCAGATAATTTTTTAAAATCTCAATATTTGAAATCATACTTCTGTCCAAATGGCGTTAGCTGTTTAAAATTAGCAAGTCTCGTTTTGATGTCGAGTTTTGTCTTTGACCACTTTAGCCTCCGCATAATGACAGAGCAGCTAAGTGCTCAAAGCTTTTTTTTTCTTTTTTTTTTTAAGCCAAGCAATTGTAAGTGCGTTGATGAACAAGGTAAAGAAGAGGGATTGATGTAGAAAAGAACGAAGGACATGTCGTTGGCGGCCAGAAGGACAGCGCTAATGAGTTAGTGTCAGCTAATACAGGCTGGAGTGCGGCGGCAGTAAGTGGCTTCATGGCACAATGTTTTGTGGTGGCCTCCGCTGTTACTTTGTGGAAGAAAAAAAGAAATAATGACGATAATGAAAAAAAAAAAAAAATCAGTCCTAAATTTCGAGCTTTGAAAGCAATGCACAATGTGCGTCTGCATGAAAAGTGAGTGCAGCAAGATCATTGGCAGCGGTCCAACATCTCTCTTCAGAGACTGCAGACCCCCCCCCCGACACCCACCTGACATGCCTGACGATAAAGTATCTGCTGGTATTCAGTGAAAATGTTGGGCAGAGATACACAAGCTCTCCATCCTGTCCGTCTTCAAAGCAACCGACTGGGTGGCCATCAGCCTTCAGCTGTGGCCTTTTGACAGATACTTACTAGGTGCACCGAGCACAGCGCACGTGTAGCCGCGCTAAACAGCCCGTCACCGTGGAAACGACGGAAGCGGGACCCAAAATCAATGCTTCGGCTTAAAGCTGCCAATGCGTCGATGAACCACCGCCGAAGCAGTCGATGCCGGTTCAGTTTCGAGCATTAAAACCCGAATAACTGTCAGAAACAGATGAAGCTCAGGGGGAGAGGAAGCGCGGAATCCATTATTCGGTGTATGTAAAAATATGATGTACAATGTGATCTAAATATATTGCGGTTATAAACGAATGAAACATAACTGCGGTTCTTTTTTTTTGTTTTAAATATAATAATTTTGCAATTACGGAGTGCAGTGATTGATTGCGTCTAACACAATCTGAAGATTGGAGCGACGCCTTTTTAAGGCGGTCGATATCGGCCTCGCTGCCTCTGAAACTCTCGCCCGCACTCACTGCTGCTGACTTACTGATGTGGCGGAGAAAAACAACACCCGACAGATCAGCGGGACAAAATGGAGGAAGAGGGGAAAGAAGAAAACGATGCGCTTTCTGATGAGACGAGGGAGATTAAGAGTCCAAACAAATACACCCTTCTAATCATAGTAATCCGAAAGACACTGATAAGGTGACGGCAGAGTACTGATGCGGAGTCACACGAGGAAACCAAACTGCTAATTTTGTTGTCAACTGAAATACCCAAGTCGACTGACGTGTGGGTGGCCCACCGCATCTCTCCAGGGACAAATAATCCTCGCTGAGCTTCAAGGGGCTGAGGTCAATTTCACACTCTAATGTGTATTAAAGCGCACCGACGTGCACACGCCCATGTGGGTAACGCTGAGACGGCGGCGCGCTGCGAAGCCATTGGCTTGAGTTGAAACAGGTGGGGTTTAATGGCAGCATCTCGTCTTTCACCGAGACCCCACAAGGAGCCGGGAAGAGATATATTGCCCCCGTATCATTCCATCGATAACGCAATAAGACTGAAGGAGGAATGAAGTGCAAAGTTCCCGGTCCAAGTGCTTTGACGAGCAGCGGCGCTAATGGCGCAATAGCCCGGTTTACCAAAAGGGGTCACTGCTAAACACACGGCAGGCTCAGGGCTCTCCTGTGCCAATTCTTGATGTAGTGCCCCCACAGGCCAGGAGGGCGATACACTACTCAAAAGTTATGGTTCAGTGCCACACCCCCAGACTCCAAGATGGCGGCCCATTCATTTCAATGTAGTCGCTAACCCAGCGCACATAGTGTCACTTCCCATCATGCCTCTGTCACTCACATGATCTATTTGGCCAATCAGAATGATCCTGGAGAACGTCACTTACAGACACATCTTGGGAATAGAAATATGGAGCAGCTATTGAAAGACTAGCCGAATAAAAGTCCTGCCACTGTGGCAGGACATTGGCGTCACTCCAATCAACTGGATGCAAACAGTCACAACACAGCCAACAACAACACAACCCAACAAGCTTCAGCAAATAAAATGACTCCTTCGCCATAGAATATCCATTCTTTGCAGCAGATGACCTAATTTGCTGGCTCCACGTCAACTACAGGTGACGCTAAATAAGCAATTCGGAGCATTTATATTTCAGCAGCTTTTCGACACGCGGCGAGGGCCTCAGTTTACTTATTTCGCCGCTCCAAAAGAAGATACGGCCCGTCTGAGTGCGGCTGTTGCGGCACTCGGGCGCATTTCACATCAGTAGGTTCATTGAAATGACACAGCTAGTCAGAGACCAGACATCATCTAACATCAAAGTGTCTGGCTGCTGAGGGACCATCTGTTTCATAATGTACTCCGAGTCTGTTGCATATGCAACAGAATTACGAAGGCGGCTGAATCTGTGTGCGCGGCTCTAAATATTTCACGTGCTAATCTAAAATAACGCGCCGGGGTGTTGTCAGACGCGGAAAAGAAACAAAAATAGGCAAATAGCTCGTGATTGGCGGCGAGCGTCTTCCAACGAGGATGGTTTCCCCCTCCCTGGCTATTCTCTTGCAGCACAGATGGTGCAGATGCAGCCTTTAACAAAGAGGAATCGCTCTGCTCCCCCTTAAAACATAATAAGCATAGCCACAGTTCTTCATGAGTCAAATGCAATTTAACTGTCCAGCTGTACAAGCTGAGAGCACTCAAGACAGCCAGCACTGGCACGTGCTACAACTTGAGGTGAGGTGAAGGCCAGACTCTGCTGACGTGGGCAGAAATTAACACAGGGAAACCGGCTCTTATTAAAAGTTCCTCCACGGCTCGCTCACAGAAACCTTCTGAGTGCCCCAGACCGTCTGTCTGGGTGGCTGTGCACAATGAGGCCGCTGGCTTTGGCTTGATAGAAACTGTCAAGGAAATCACAATGAGCCTCCAGAACGACAGGCCAGGCAGATCTGTTTCTGCTCTCTGTTTACTATTTAACGCCGTGGGCAGCCAAGACGGCACTGCACATAAATAGAAGACATTCAATATTCTGATTCTAAACGGTGCATTTTTATTCTTGTATAGTGTTGACTATATACTTTACCTGAATTTGAAATCATCACCTGAGGTCTGACGAGGAAGACATATGGCCCTAAACGATTGTTAACGTCTCATATTTCCCCCTTCAGTCCCACAAATCGGCATTAGAAACACTTTGAATAATTCTGTTAACGTTTGCCTGAACACCCTTATCAGTATTGATTGGGAAAGTTCTCCGCCGGAGTAGGCTGACATTTTGCATTAAGCAGAAGCTTAAACATGTCGATGTCTCCTCGTTTCACTATGACATTTAATCATTTGCACTCTCAAGCTAAATTGATGCTATATGGCGCTCGCTCTCTCGCGCATGCATATACATTCGGCACGGCATGCAGTGTTGTGATGCCGAGTTGAATTCCAATTAAAAAATTGAGTCGGTATTTATTGCATAGAAGCCATACTACACCCCTAAAAAAATACTTCAATAATTTACAAAAATGACAGGCTTTGGGGACATTTAATCATCCATGTAGCCGTCCTAGGCGTTTTAAACCTTGGCTCACTGTCAACGGTGGCAGTGGGAGTTGCTGTAGTGAATTGTGGCCAGGAGGGTCTGCAGAGGTTCTGTGACCCTGATGCAGCTGATAAAATCCATCGAATACAATAACACCGCACACCTGCGCTGGAGGTTTAATATATTGCATCGATCCCATTAAAGATTTTGGACACCAGTGCCAATGTAGATTTCACCGGATATCCCAGGTTTTTCTTTGCTTGTAGTCATCCAGCATAAAATGCAGCAAAACTTTTCAACAGCGGGCACTTTCATTTACGTTTTATGTCTTCACCTTCGAAAATACTTGACAGTGTTAGATAAAAGAAAAGCAGATGCAGGAGGAAAAAAAATGACAAGACTCGGCTCAACAGCCCCAGTAGCTGTGAAGCGTCGGGTGTTTGCATGTGTGGTTAGGAAACCTTCAGCTGCACCTTCTCCACCCAATAAGGTGGTGTATCCCCGACGTGCGCTGCAGGGGTGCAGGGCTGAGGTGGAAATGAGGAAAAAAAAAAATAATTGGAAGGTCAGACTTGATAATGGTCAGCCTGGTGGAAAAACAAGCTCTGAACAGCCACCGGGGCCATTTGATGAGTTTTCAAGGTGGCGTGCGACAGCACTCATTATCCTCTCCATCTCGGAGCAGCCGCGCTGGTGGTGGCGGTGGCTTCCACCACCGTCCGCAGCGCTGAGCCACGACACAGCGGCTTCCTGCTTTTGGTTTGACCGTTATAATGAGATACTGAGCGGCCGCTCCGGGAGGCCGGGGGAAGACGTTGGACAAATAGCGCTAGCGCAACTGCGGCGCGGCGTCTGCGTCGGATTCGTCAGGTTGCAGCTCGGGCACGGATTCGATTCGCAGGATTGGAGATCATAAAGCTCCCCGCGCCCGACGAGCAATCCCACCAAAGAACCCCGCGGCATCACCTGCGAGAGCTGCGATCTCGGCCCCGCCGAGTCCTCGCCGGAGTCGCGAGTGTCACCCCGTGGAACGAGTCCTTTCATCAGGTTTCCCCCCTGCCCCGCTTCCCTCCCCTCCCCGGCCCTGACCCTGCCATCTGGGGAAACAGATGATACTAATGAGGGATGGCTCCCCGTCTCCTGGCACAGAGCGAGCGCGCGCGTGCGTGCACACCGCCCCTATTGTGCGACACCGTCCCCGCTGCCCCGCGCGAGATACCGACACCGTTTATTATGCAAGCACAGTGAACGGCACGTGGTGGGGAGATAACCGGGGGAGTGGGAGAAAGAGGGAAAACAAATCAGAACAAGAAAAATCATCATCGGGTTGATAAAAGTTTGCGCTGGTGGCCTCCGCGGTGTTTAATTGTATGCGGCGTTATGAAAAAAAACCCCGATTTGATTGACTTGTATTCTAATGATAGCAGAAAAAAAAGAAGAAGACGGCGATGGCGGCTGCTGGGGGGATTATTGCCTTTATTTTTTTCCCTCCACAGGAAGTGGAAAGGAGCAACCTCTCGGAGATTGCGAGGGTCAGACGGGGCTAATTAGTCTGCGGCGCGCCCCTCAAATTTCTGCCCTGTGATACTAATGAAGTGATCCACGGGAAAGCAGCTGCTCGCCCCTCTGCTCGCACCGCCGCCCGCCCGCCCGGCCGGCCGTCTCCTCTTCCTGCTCCTGCAAGAAAAAAAAAATCCTTCCAGCGCCCTTCTCACACATCCTGTAAAAAGTGGAGCGGTGTGTGTGTGTGTGTGCGTGTGCCGCTGAGAGCGTGACAGCACACCGCCTCCCCACCCCTCCGATCGATGGACCCCAGAGATGGGGGGGTTCTTCAGGGCCGGGCGGAGGGGCGGCGTGCGCAGCTGTGCATGTGTCGCCGTGCCGGGAGAGGGTGACAACAGTCTGGCGCCGCGTCTCACGTCCGCAAGGGGAGCGGGGAAAAAAAATGTTTCACCGTAGCAGCGGGCGCCAAAGGTGTGTGAGCAATGGCTGCGTCCCCAACCACCACCAACCCCAACCAAATTTCTCATTCCCGTGGCGTGACTGAGACTGACTGTCATGAGTAACTGCTCAGCTAAAGCCTATTAGTTTTCGCCGGCGGATCTCTTGGAAAGTCTCTCTCTCTCTCTCTCTCCCTCTCTCCGTCCGTCCCTCCCTCTCTCTCTCTCTCTCTCCGTCCCTCCCTCTCTCTCTCTCTCTCTCTCTGGATGTTTCCTTGTCTTTTTTTCTTCCCTCCATCGCGCATCACAAAGTGCATGTCGGCGACGTCGCCCCTGACTAAAGGATGTGCCTCTCACACATCTGCAAAACATAATAATAATGAAAATAAAACATATCTGCTGGATACACAGAGATTTTTAGACACACAAAAAAAAAGAAATTAGAAAAATAAAATAAAATTTGTGTTGTTATGATATCAAAACATGCTGCGTCAAATTCAAACAGGACAAAACTTTTGACTCACACAGTGAAAAGTTCATTTTTTCTTTCTTTTTTTAAAGCCCACAGCTCTTGTCAACATCAGACTTTGCTTATGAGGGGTGCAAATGAAAAGGCAAAGCTCTCAGTACACGGAGCAAAGTCATAAAACAGATAAAAGGATTCTCCAGTTTGGACTGAACTGCCTATTTACATGCAGTGAATTAGTTTTTTTTGTTTCCCCTTTCCATTTATTCATTACAAAGTAAATAAACTCTTCTTTTCACTATTTTTTTGCACCAAACAAACTATCATCTACCCACATAACCTCACGCTTACTACTTCGTCTAAAAGGCTGGACCAGGGTCTAAAGCGGCGGTTTATTTGACGCCCGTGAATGTCACTTGGTTTAATAAAAAAAACGGCTACAAAGATAGAAGGGGAAGTGTTGAATTCAAGCGGCACCTCTCGAACCCTTCTCGCTCCTCGATCGTCAGTCTGGCTCCCTTCACTTCGCTCACCGCAGGAGCTTCTTTGAAAGTCGCATGAAACGCTCCTGCCCAGAATTTGAGGCCAGACTTTCTTTAACGTCCTGCCTCACGATGCCAATATTCTGGAAGCAGAACACTTCACACGGTGCCGGGGTGGCCCCCCTGTGTAACGAACCAACGGCCAATTGGCGGTGACCGTGACGGGCGGAAACTAAGACTGGAACTGACACACAATCACCCGTTTAAATAGACATTGGCATTGAATTAATCAAATCGATACTGCGAGCGTTATGAATTGCGGGCACCTGGCAGTGTTAAATGTCACGTTTGCTGCGACTATTACAACAGTAGGGAACCTTCACGGGTTCATATTCCCAGTGTGAAGCCTCCACCTGTGGGCACGACAGTCAGTGGCCGCCCTTTGGTTCCACCAGTGCGTCAGGCGCGAGTGAAATCTCCGCCTCGTTGCGGCAGCGACGGCTTATTTTTCCGCACGCATCCGATCCCGGGTGCAGCCGAGGCCGGGCTGAAGGCCAGCGGGCCGGAGCGCGGCGGAGCTCCTCTGCAGCCGGGAAGATGAGATGCCAGCGAGAGGTCGCCGCGCGAATTCTCAATGAGCGGCGTGGGTCCGTCGGTTCAAAACCAACAATGTGCCAGAAAATACAGGTTGAAGAAGAAGAAACCCTTGACTCCCACCAGGGTGAATAATAATACAGGGGGAAAAAAACAAACAAAAAAACTTAAGCTGTTGATGTTATAATAGCGATACATCCAGCGTCTTCTCCTCGATTGCTGACTGGGAAACATCCCGCCGGCCAGTGTGACGGATAAAGGCAGCGGCGACGGCGGTGGTGGGGAGGGGTGGGGGAACGATACGATGTGCTTTTGATCATCTGTCAAGCTCCGATCTGTGGGCAAACAATTGCCAGTGGCATCGAGTAATGACACGTCTCGCAGATGTCGTGCGCTGCCTTTTTTTTTTTTCCCTTCCCGCGAGCGCCTCTGTGACTGCGGGGCGTAGGGGGGAAGGAAAACAACAAAACAACGCGAGCCCTCTCCCACCGTCTCATCTTGGCATTCCCTTAACGAACGCTCGCGCTCGGCCGAACTCCTCTCCTCTTGATTGAGTTTGTACCTTTCCAACCACCCACCCCCCCGGCCGCAGTGCCACGCGGCGGCCGAGGGGCCGCGAGTCGAGTCCCTGATTGGAGAGTTAAGCGTGCGGCGCTGCGTCGCCGGGCTCATGAGTAATTGAACGCTATCGATCCGGAGGTGCGGGGGTGATAATAATGAGGTCGCGTACTAGGCGACAGCAGAAAAACACCGGCTGCGGAGACAGCTCACTTCCCGACGGCGGACGTGCACGCGCACAACGCGATGCTTTTCACCTTCCGCACTCCGATAGCATCGCTATCCTGTGTCTTTGGCAGCGCTCGCCTTTTGCTCTCCTTATCTGCCTCGCTGTCGATACAGACAAACCCCACCGTTCCGCCGGGTGTGCAGTGCAGGGGGGTGGAGGGATGGGGGGGGGGAGGGACGAGGCACTATTGACATTCAGCTCAAAAACCCACAGCCCTGAGTGGAGTCCGGGGTGTTGCGCATGAATTATGCATGCCTCGACGCCAGGGTGCTGAGCAACACCAGCGCCATCATAATTGAAACAATTGAAAAGACAATGCCAGATGGGTCAATAATTAGCTGGCGGGAGGGGGGGGGGGCAACCTGATCCGGACGGCCCCTGCCATCCTAACCGCTGAGCACATGGAGGAGACCTTCGGTGACGTCGCCCCCAACCCTCCTTCCTGGTCCCCCTGTCGGACGGCGCAGTAAATAATGTGTTTGGATGTGAGCAGCAAATGTTTGGGAAGGGGGGTTGGGGAGTTTGGGGGAAGCTGCCAATTTCCCCAAGTGTCAGGACTCCTGGTTCCCCCCCTGGCACTGGGTTGAGGGGTGCTTTGTGGAGCAGGTCCAATGTGCCACACACACACACACACACACACACCGCCCTCCCCCTGTATTGTTTGTCAAAGCCCTGTCACCTTGGATTAGCTCCCAGACGTTATTCATCGGTGTCTGCCGCTCTGTAGAAAACAGGAGCAGGTGACAGATCCTCCCCTGCAGCCCCGGCACGGTGATAAATCCATACTGAGGCCTCCCAGCAGATCCATTACACTCACTGGTCTCCTGGCCGGAGAAACGACTCAAGGTGATCACCATAAAACGGCACGCCGCCGAGTCGGCGCTCACCTTGCAACGCCTTTAAAAACAAGCGGTGGCGGCGACTCGGACCGGCGCCCGTCATAAAAACTGACAAGCAAACGTGGTGTGGTTGACGACTGTATACAGCACTTTAGGTCGGTCAGAAGGAATAAACAACTTTCTGATGTGGTACTAGATGAAATAGGAAACACAGTGAGTTTTGCATCCAGAGTTTGAAAGTGCGTTGTGCTACTTTAGGTCAGGCGGCTTGTTTAGGGCTGTTTTTAATGTTTTAACGTTAACTGAATGGGATTCACTATGTCTTCAATTAACATAAACAACCGTTGGGGTTTTTGCTTTTATAACAGACACCACCCATGTGACCTTCTGAGGAAGACGGAAGTTTGTGTTGAAACATGCCAAGGTGCGAAAACATCTAAAAATATTATGTGTCTGTCATAAAAGACAAAAGAATCTTAAACAAGAAAACATATTACAACATGAAGGCTTTATATCCCTGAAGTTAAACCTCTTATGTGAGCGCTTTGGCCTCATCTTTATTTTGCATGGGCTTGCTGTGTTAAACCTTGCCGCCAGAAGTTCACCTAATTAAAATAAAAACCAAAGTGCTTCAAGATGCAAACTTTGCTTCATTTGGGTCGAGCCATAAAAGGGGGGGGGCCCGGGAAATAAAACCCACCGAAGGAAAGAAACTCAGACAAAACCTCGGCCCAGAAGACCTACGCAGATGTGCGGCTGGTCTAATTTGCTGGGTACATATTGACTGAAGGTGACAGGGGTGCGCACAAAGGTTGGGAAACCCCCAGACCAATAATATCGCCCAAAGACGTTTGATTTGCATTTTATGGAGACTCATTTCCACGTTTCTTAAAAGCGGCGCCCCCTGAAAGCACACATGGGCTCCTGCGGGTTGGTCTCACTCCCCCATTAGGGTTTATAGACAGCCATATGCGTTTTTATGAGAAAGTTAATGGTTTTTAAGGAGTGAGGCGCAGGTCTAAATCCACAGCATTAAACCTAAGAATGGCAACAAGGGTTATCCACCAGACTCCGTTTAAGCGCAGGGTAACACTTAGTTCGACGACCGGCCACCGACGTCGCTACGCCCTCGTATATCCAGCTGCAGACTGGGACCGGTGGCGGCGGAGAAGGGAGGAAAAACAAAAATAAAACAAACCTGTCAAACGTTTACAGGCTTAAGAAGCCTAATGGGCGAAAGTGAGCATGGCAATTTACGGAAAAGAACATCAAAGACCGGGGAGCGACTATTTAGGCAGGCAGCATTCATGCATAATTAGCTGTGAAAACGCCACTACAGGAGCCTGCTACACCCTGTTTTTAATTAGTTTTTATTCTTAGTCGGCACTGAGAGGTAAACAAGACCATCAGATTAAAACTTTTCCCTCCTCAGATGACGGCACCGTCACAGGGCCGTCGTCTGACGGCTGAGTTCTGTTGTCCACGGGGTGCGTGTGTGCGTGTGAGAGTGGGTCGAGTGTGTCAGGAAGCCTTCATACGTGATTAATGGTGACAGTCAGTGTCTGTGTCATCAAACAGAACGCTGAAGCAAAGCAATTAGAGTTTAGTTATTAAAAAAATAAAATAAAATGAAACAACACTAAAATACGAGGCAGTGAAACTGAACGCCAAGTGAACTGACCAAGCCGCGGACACGCTTGTGAGATTCTCATGGGTGCCGCCGCTGGCTCCGGCGGGCCATTTTGCAGCGGCAGCATCCGGTTGTGCCAGGAGGCTGGGCGAGGGACAGATGGGAAGGCAGGGCCGCATTAGAGTCGCTGCCACGTCCCACTTCAACACCTGACCTTCCGCTGGTCCCTCTTCATCTGCCGCCCACCAGCCTCCACCTCCAGACACGTCACTGTCACCGGGCAGCGCAGCCCAAAACCACCGCTCCTGCAGCCCATTACTCAAAGAAGGCCTCTCACCTCTCATTTTCCACCACTGTTTGGCTATTTGGGGGTGAGACCACCGTACTTTCTTTTCTCTTTCTGCTGGTGTTTACCTGATCAATCAAGATGCCCCCTGACTTCCCGCCATCTCCCCGTGATGAATGGCCGCCGGCCATCCCACCGACAGCCAGGCAGCTGATGCCACATAATTACAGCGTGGACGCTTAGGCTAAATTACCAAATTACTCTGTCCCTCAAGAGGCCTGGGGAGACTGACAGGGCCAACCGACGAAAGGGAAGAGAGAGAAACCAGAGGGAGAGGAAGAAGACGGCTTTGAGGAGCACGTACACACCGGTGGTTGAATGGTGAAATTAGGGTTGCAGTGTTTGTGGAGGGGCCACCCACAACAGGGGGTCCAACGATGGGGCATGAGAATGAAGGAAACGAGAAAAAAACAAAAACAACACAAAACATCTGGGCTCTCCGAAAACACAATATTTCCATTTTTCAGTACAGCCAATAAATTATTCATCCAAGAATCCAAGCACACAAAGTTCTAACCAGATAATTTACAAGTTTACGCTGGGTCTATTGTTTTTATTATTGTTATTCGCCAACTGTAAAAATAGTGAAGACGCATTTGCATTATTTGCAAAGCGTCGTTTTTCCAACAAATGAAAAAACTTTTTTCTTATGAGACGTGCAGCTTTATACCCTTTCATGCGGCAGCGGCCGACAGGCCGGCTGAGTGACTGGCATACCAGACAGAAACACTAAAACAATCAAAACCGTCTGCGGAGGTCTGCGGCGGGCCCGTCTGGTAAATGGAGTGCGCTTTAAGTGATGAAGTGACATTTATGACGTGAGCGCTAACACTGAGCAGCGGGGAAGATGTTGACTTAACACCGAGCCTTGTTGGGACCTGCGGTGGCCACCATGGTTGACTTAAGCCGCACTAATTTATCCACTGCAACAAAGGGCCTCTTTCACTGCCGGCCTTGAAAACAAGGCGGCTGAGGGGGAAATAGCCTTTAAACAGGAACAACTGAATCTGCTGGAGCCATTACGCTGCGATGCCTCCGAAAATAGAGGGGTGACATGAAAGAGGAGAAAAAGCTCAAATGGTTTTCATTCATCCCGGATCACCTTTAACGCCTTGGGTCGCGGGTGCATTTTCACTACTGGGAGCCGCTCAAATGCACAACACAAGGAAGGCCGACTGAAAAAAAAACAAAACAACATCTCTGCGCTCAAATTAACAAATCACGGGCTGCCCGATGCCATTTCCACAGCGTCTGAGAGCCAGTGCGTGATGTGGCGGCGACCGCTCCGATAAACAAGCCCGGCAGAATGATAATGTTTAGGGGGTAATTTAATCAGAATGGGCTGCATGTCACTTACTAATAGTGGGTACTTTGCCGTGATTTATCTGTGTTTGCCGAGCGGAGGGAGACGGAGCAGACGGCGCGGTGCGCCCAAATTAAATAGGACATGGGAAAGATTCCGCGCGCTATCAGGGAGGAGAATTTATCACCGGTTGATGAGTAGTATCGTAAGCGCAGGTGCAGTTACAGTAAACACCAGAGACTCCCGTTTTATGCTGAGAGGGAGGCGGCAGATGAAGTAGGAGCTGGAGTGAACTAGGGTGAGACTCCCAGTGGTGTTGTGTCTAACTTCGGTACTGGAAGTTCCACTGAAGCTTGCAGCGGGGAGGAAGGAAGGGGGAAAAAAAAAAAGCTCTTGTGATTCGACTGCTGGAACAAACACTGAAAAGTTGCAACAAGAAAGTTTGTGGCCACAACGGCTTCTGTGACTGTGACTGCGTGAGTGCGCAGTATTGAAATCCATGTCTGTGTAATAATAGATTGTAAGAAGTGATAATAGTGTGACAATGTTTTCATATGGGTGACATCAACACACAGACACATTTTGTGCCAGAATACATGCAGTAAATAACATTTAAATGGGAGTTTAGGGGGCAGTTTGAGCTGTGTGTCGCTCCATCATGGTCAGTGCAGAAGCAAACTCACAATGATGAGCATCCAGTGCTAGATTAAAGCTAAATCAAAGGTCTGTCTGCCCCTTGATGCCACACAGATAATCACCCGGCTTGGTAGAAGCAATACTCTTAAAGTCGATACAACTGGGTCTATAACCTTACAGCTGGTAAGTCACACAGAGTCCAATTGAGCAAAACCAACAACTCAACCAGCCGCTCTCTCCCCACGGTGAGGTCGACTTCTGAGACATGAAATAGACGCGTCGCGCAAACTCTCGTCAACGCTATCGCTTACTGTACGAGAGGAGAGGAGCCTATTTATTTCCGAGATAATGATGAGAAATTATGTAAAAAAAACAGAACGCTGCCATGACAGTGCAAAGATGAAAGAGAGTGTTGCTCTGGCTTCCTTCAAATATCCAAATACGATTTATTATTTAAAGCATATACTTTGAGCACTGAGAATAACAGGCAAAGGGAGCAAAACAAAAAAAAATACAAATATTTTGAACTGCCAATCTAAAAGCAGCCTGGGGGAGAAAAACAAGACGCGGTGAAGAGGCTTCAGATGAAACCGGAGAGAGAAAAGTGAAGCCAGCGTCTATTGAAAAGTTCCTCTGGGACATTTACTTTCTCAGGCAGACCTCTGGCTTAAACTCTAAATACCTCCTAGGTCTTCTGTGACAGCTGCGGCTGAAACGTGCGGGAGCAGATTAACCCGCAGGTCGTCGCTAAACATTAATGGTGTGAACGCGCGGGCCGGCGCGATGACGATAAGGTTCGCACAACTCTGTTGTGAAAGTTTGCCCGCCGCGCATTTTCCTGGCGATGCACAGAATTCCACTTTAAGGCAAAAGAGTTGACATTCTGCTATTGTGCGTTTGATGCTGTGTAAACGCGTCTGTTTTTCAGCCACTTGTGCGCAGTCACTCATCATATACCGTGACTGAAGACTGGAGCTACTGTATTAAAGCAAGTTTGAAAGCCAATGAAAACGTCTTGGAAATAATCCAATCCGTCATGCTGTCATCCAGGGTGCCTTGTTTGTGCTATCCATCAACCATCAAAGTCTGTATAGTCGATATTACCACAACATATTCAATGCGTCCCGTCGGGGGGGAAATAAAAGAAACATCAGTGAGAAATAATTCTACCTGTGCAGCTCACAAAACTGCCCTGGGGTGGAGGTTTGGTGAAACTGAAGCCCATTATGATCTTACGAAAAAAATAAAGGCCACATTTCCAAAATAGTGCACACTTAACCTTGATGCCAATAATGGAACAATTACGGACAAAGTTGGAACACATCCTGCAACACTTAGGCCGTGAGCACGAGACTTCACTTACACTTGACGCGGCCTTTTCATCCCATCATTGATCTACGGACAGATGAGGAACTTGTGTAACGCATGGGGTGGGGGGACAATTTGTGGGGCGGGGGAGGGGGTGGAGCGGGGATGTCTTTCCGCTATGGTAGGTGGGTGATTACTGTCATTGATTAATAATCCTTGGCCGGCCCCGTAATAATCGCTGCCACATGTGCTTGGTCACCTTAAAGGAAAGGCTCATTTGCCACTGGGATTCACAGCCTAAACTGTTTAGAAGGGGGGGGGGGGTGTAATAGGGTGCAATTTTGCCGTCTTGAGTAGTGGGGGGGGAAGAAAAAAAAAACCCGACAGAGACGGGGTGGGTTAAGCCGGTCATTTTCCATTGCCTCATCACATCAAATTGCCCAATGAGGACATCTGTGATTTCCCATCCACTGCTCCTCTCCCTGTGGAAAATGAGCCATTTTCCAGGACACAAGGAAGCATTTTATTGCCTTAACAGGCTATCGTTTTTAAATGCCTATTCCTGTATTCCGAAAAAGAAAATACTAAAAACGAAAGTGACCAGGGTGAAGTGGTCCACTTGTAAAATGCAGCACCTGTCGACGATGGACGATCACGGAGTAGAAACAAACCTCCTCAGGATGCTTGTGTTTCGCTCCATCCATTCTTGGAACATACACACACACACTTGCCTACGCAGCTCAACATGCGGCACAGCCATTGTTTTAGCTCAATTATTTTGTTTTGATGGTGGGAGGCAAAAATCGGAACGGACATCGCAGGCTGATTGATTCTACATGAGTAGATGAAGCACCATCTGTAGTCGGGCGCCAGCAGGAGTAATGAATGTCCATATGGGCGCCGCGCAAGGACGTCTACAGGCTGGAATATGTTTAAAATTGCAGTTCAGCTTTTTTGTGAACGTAAAGCCCTGCCCGTGGAAATTGTGTTTCAGCTAATTACCACATAACGCTGGCGCAGCTTCTCGCAATGTCCCGGCGCAATGTTTGTCTGCATGTGTTTGTCTCAACTTGACACTTTGCAGAAACTGAGAGGCCGACGGGAAACCGTGAAAGTGCTTTCAACACTGTCAACTGGTTCGTTTTCCAACAACACCCACAGAAGGAATGAAAAAAATGTAGTTTACACAAAAAAAGTCAATCAAATCTTTACTTTATGTTTAAACAGCTGCATGTGTACAGTTCCTTATGTGCGGAAAAGGAGGTTTGGTCGTTTTGCAGTAGGCAGGGTTTAGAAGCTGCTGAAAAAAGTCCAGATCCATCCTTCTATTTGTCAGTGCTGACAGCAGGCGAGTTCCGTAAATTAATTGTCAAATTACACAAATATCTAAAATAACTTAGTGTCAGTTTTGATCAGTGTATCCCTTTAGCATCAGCCAAGGGTTCCATTACGGCAACATTAAGGTTCAATTAATCCACTTTAAACTGCCCGTTCATTGAGTCCTTCGACCCTCTGTCTCTATCACGCCGCTGCTAAATGAACGTCGTGAAAAATATCAACGCCGCCTACTCTTTTGTTTGCTTTGTGCAGCTGGGACGCGCCGACTCACAGTTATTTTTGGGGGGGTGGATATTAAATAAGCCGCACGCAGGGTCCCGTCCAATCACTCATAATGCCTGTGCCGGGACAGTAGCGGAAATTGACGGACAGAATCTAATCAAAGCAAGCAAGACGGCTTGGGTAAGAGCAGGATCTGACGTCAGGGAGAAGCCGAGCGGCTGTCAGCGTCGGGCGGAGGAAGCGGAGGAAGCGGAGGAGGCACCGTCGGCGGCGAGATGAGCTTGCGATACCGGCCAATAGCCCCACCCGATATGAAATAACATCACGTCCGTCGAAGAACTGAATGTCCCTAGTAAGGAGCACACAATCCATTATGAGCTATCAAGCAGAGAGAAGATGTTTTGCCTGGAGATAATTACAACAACAGAACCCAGCGGCAGGGCTATTGCTCCCCCCGGTCACGCTGCAAGTTATGACGCCGTCTCCCGCTTCTGGCCGCATGCACGCGCGCGCACACACACACACACACACACTTGAACCGGCTGCCCGGAAGGCCGACTGGCACTTTGTCTGCTCCATTTGTTTGACATCTTTACGACGTACCGCATTAACACAACCTAATTTCATCTGGACCTCGATGTCTTCTCTTGGCTGTCGCACTGAAATCCTTCAGGGTTAGGTTAGGACTCGCGGGACGTCTGTCTCGACCGAATTACACTAAGCGACATCGCTCCCAACGTCTTGCTTTCCATTTTGGAGATTGCGCTGGAAGTGGCACATGCGTTACGGACGTGCATCGGCGGAAATTAGCTTGTGAATCACCGTCAGCGACGCTGTTCGGCGCTGGGATGACATACACGTGCGCACACATGTACTGGAAACTTCCCAAGACTTGATTTTGAAAAATAATAATCACAAAGGCAATAAAGAAAACAACAGAAAACGCTGCAGTCCCTCTTCTGAGCAGCGCACTTACGGCAAAGCAGTAAGTTTTCAAAAAAGCAAAACAAAATAAATCAGGTATGACAAAAATCTAGCAAATTAAGCAACTAATAGCTCCCTTAATGTCTTTGTTTGTGTGCAGTTGACACCAACCAGCCATGAAACAAACAACCAGTCATAGTAATTATCCAGAAAACATCCAGCCCCCAAATTAATTCCAAATTAATCTCGGAGTCAAATCCATAACGACTGAAAAACGATGGTTCATGAATTTGTATAGTGCGCAGATGACGGAGGGAGATTCCACACACTCCCATCTTTCTACATACATATCTATATTTTCTCTTTTGTCCCCCAGCTACCTCTCAGCGCACGGCCAGCGTGGGGCGCCGGCTACATCAACAGCCTTGGGTTTGAATAAATGAGTCCATTTTCACAAGGCAATATAGATTAATGTTAGACTCGGCAGTGTTTTTCCCCTCTAATGTTTACCACTGAATCTTAATGTTCACTAACTGTCAGGTGATGCGGCAACTTTGATTAGCATCGCCGCAGCAAGTCGGAGGGGCCGCGTCGCAGCGCAGGGCGGCGAGAGAGCAAAAGGGAGGAAACATGTTCATTACTGCTACTCACATCTTGCAGGAAGATCGTAGCCGCAGGTGATCTTGGCTTTGCCCGTCTCGCAGCCATTTAGCGACTGGCACTCGTCGTACAGGCAGGAGCCCGCCGCTTTGTGAATGCAGCCATCCACTGGAACACAGACAAACAGAGAGACAAAGAAGGTGAAGCCCATCTGAAGGGGAGAAAACAGGACACGTCTCAAACCAGCCGGGCTAATTAGCGCCGGCGTATTTAATAAAAAACAAACACGTGTTTACGAGAACGGAGGGTTCGTAAAAACAAGATGTAGATAACGGTCACGGGTCGTATTTCTAATCGCCGATCGTCCACGTTGCTGAATTATCTTCCTCCTCGCTCTGCATTTCCTCTCTTTGGGGAAGGTTGGCTGTGGCATCGCGTGCCGCTCCTGTTGCTGGTAAATATTGACTAGCATAGGAATTAAATTAGCCGGGCCGGGATCTAATAACGCCTCCGCACACAGGGAAAATGAGACTGTTCTTCCTGTAATCCCTTTCCAATGTCAACAGCAATCTACAGTCAGATCATTAACCGTGTTCGCGGCCCTGTGGTGGAATCTCACAGCAGGCTGGCCAATTCCTCGGGCGGGTTGCGACGCGGCTGGGTCTGCGCTCTGATTCCGTACCGCCGTCCCCCGCTGACGCGCTCGTCCCGGTTCTGACAAGACCCAAAGGTTTTCATTTTAGCGGGTTAAGGCCGCGACACACTTGATTGATGGCGCGTCTTACGCGAGAAGGCAGAGGGATTGAAATCAGCATTATCTGTCTCTGAAAGCCTGACATCCCTCCAAGAGCGCGTTATCAATCACAGTGAAACATCATGAAACTCGTCTCAAGTTGTCCCGTGGAAAACAAACGAAAAAAAAAAAAAAAATCCTCACACGACATTACAGGATAATGGCAGCAGCTAGACAAACAGGCTTGTCATTTATTTATTTCATTTTCTTTCATTCAGTGGGTTTGCTTTGTAGAACCTTGCCCGTGGAGGGAACATATCACTCACAGCTTTAGGCATCAAAGGAAGAAGTAGAAGAAGAAGAAGAAAAACAAAACTTAAGAGTAAAAATAGGCTGGGAGATAACCAATGTTCACATATGTTAAACTGATAAAGAAAAAGAACGAAGGAGATAAAGTGCAAAGAGTGTCAAGAGATATGAATTTTAATACACATTAAAAAATGCAGCTAATCACTATTTTCATCTTTAATGCAATAATTATCGCGTGCAGTGCTGAGAGAGAGAGAGAGAGAGACGGGGGCGGAGGGGAAAAGAGGAACAAGAAGGCTGATCTACTAAAAAAAAAAAATGTGCTCTTCACATCGACGACAGGGACAAAGGAAGGCAGGGGAAAAAAAAGTCTTTTGATGAGGGATGGTGCTGTTCTGGATGAGTCCATGACAACAGCTGGGCGGAAGATTTTCTACCACTATCAATCATCTTTAATGGACTGAGGGACAGGCAAGTGACAGAGACGAATCCTGATGGTTCGGGGGGAAAAAATAACACGGGTCTGACAGTGATGGGTATATGAGGAGGGATCGCTCCAGCGACAATGGAGGCTACTTAACGTAACGCAACGCAACACAACACAACAGTGGCGGCGTCGCCGCTGTCTCGCCGCGCAAAGACAAGATCGTCCGCGATCATCAGCCGCACTTATTTGCATCGTAATTGCTGCTCGACATTTCTCGACACGCAAAATTGCTCAATCTCGACATCTCGACGAGGACGCGCCGCGCCGAGAGAGGCTCCTCCCACGGGACAAAACCATCGTGTTGTTTCTGCTTCAGCGTTTTGTCGCAACAGCGAGTTTGTTTTCAGACAGAAAATGTGTATTGTATCTGCAGCAGACACAGTGCGGTTTGTGCTTTCTCCTTTTTTACTGTCAGTACTAAGAGTTTAATACAAAAGAGGATTAGGGCCACGAGAAGAGAAAAAAATAGATTTTTATTAAAGTTTTCATTTCAAGTTTTAAGTTGTAATTTCGTGAATAAAGACAAAATTTCGTGAATGAAGTTGACGCAAATAAAGTGGGAATAGGCGAGTAGTCTGAATGGATGGTGGATTAACCCAGTTACCCACAGTTGAAAGTAAACTGCCGAAAGGTGTATCCCACAAGACTTTATTCTCAAAATTGGAAACGTTTTTCTCTTCTTATGGCCCTGATCATTTTCTGTAGTTTAAAGTTAGATGAGCAACTTGTATTCAAGTTCTTGTATACCAGTTTTTCAGGTCAAACAGCCCCTGGTCAATGAACACACCTTGAAGTACTGCATTGGAATCATTTTGGTCCAATTGGACATGACAGCGGCACTCAGGAAGTTGCCATCAGAAGAAAGAATGCTGCCCATAAAAGGGTCTAAACACTCTCCTGGCGCCAAAGGGTTCAAAGTGCACCATGAAAATATACCATAGACACAGCTACACAGCGACAGCAGCATTCCGACGCATTCATGGAAGGCAGGATGGATCCACGGCAAATTCTGACCCTTCCATCTGAACTTTGAATCAGAAACCTATCTTGAAACGTTTTCCCCCAGTCTTCTGTTGTTTTGGTGAGCTGAAGAGAAAAGTAGCCTCACATTCCTGTCCTCGGCTGGCAGGGGTGTCGCCCAGTGTGCTCCTCCGCTGCTGCTGAAGCCAATCTGCCTCAAGGTTGGGCATTTTGTGCATTCAGAGACGGCTGATTAGAAATTTGTGCCAACATGTGGGCAAACAGGTGTACCTAATAAAGCGGCTGGGACATTTGGCACATTAAAAAGTTGCCACAGTGTTGTCCACATGTGTCTGATCTCTAATAGTCAATGTCTATTTATCTTCCCTATGTATATTTAAGCTACTAATGGAAGCCAGGGATATTTTCTCATCCGTTTATTCATCACACTGAGTACTATACAGGCTTAAATCGAAGAAAGACACATAATTCACAGCTCGGGGGTGGAGGGGAGTAAGAAAAGCAAACGAAAAAGGTCAGATTTCTGCTGGAACGGGTGTAAAGTACAGTGTGTGCTGCTTTCAGTGGTCAGACAAAGGCTGCCAGGTTGAATCCAATAATGCTTTTCTCCAGTTCCCATCCGTCAATTCATCTTTCCTCTCATCACGATGAGGTACAGCTGATTTTGTACCTATAGACACCCTGGGAACCCTTTAAGCATCAGCATACGTGCTTCCTTATTTCAACCAAGTGGCGGTGGAATAAGCTTGCCGATAAAAGTTTCAGCCTGCTATTCACTGCTCCTCATGTCTGTGGTTGCATAAGCTACGGTGATTGTGAAACTCGTCTTTTGATTTTTTTTTAGATTTTTTTTTCCCCTTTTCTGATGTTGTTGAATGTGTCACTGTGCAGCCGTCCAAATCTGGTGATTTGCTGCGGTGCCAGTAACTGCAGAGGAAGAGAGAGTGAGATGCTAAACCGATATGGCCAACTGCCAGAACTTGGGGTGCTATCGCTACAGATTTCATTTGCATGCGTTGCTCAGATGGCTTCACGGAATAGTTGGAGAACAACAGATGCACCGTGGGTAAAGTCCGCGCGCTGCTGCTGCATGGCTGTGATATGATAATGAGGATGAAGCGCATGCAAAGACTGGAGGTAGCGGTAGTATTTTGATAGTGGTGGAATTCAACTCTGAGAAGAATACAGAAAATAAAAATGCACCTGTGGCTGTATTACTTATTCAACGTAAACCAGGTCTGAGCTGCTGTTGGTGTCCACGGAACCCACGTGCAATTTCCTAGCTAATTTGCCTGAAACATTAAAATGGCTCTTACATTCACTTCAAAAGTAAATTACATTTGTAAAACAATAAAAATCTTGTCCTCCTATTCTACAAAGTATCAGCTACTGGCAGAGGTGCGGCTAGCAATTTTGGGTCCTATGACTAAAAATCGTTTTGGGTGCCCCTCCAATACGTAGCGTAGAATCATCCATGGTTCTTCCCCAATAACGGTGCCCCAAGCCACTGGAATTGAACGTTAACATTTTTGATTTAACCTCACTAAAAGTAGACTTACTATGTATAATGAGTTTTTTTTAAAATTATTATTATTGGGCTTCCACTCTTTATCACGTCTTGCCCTAATTCCTTTCTGATTAAAGCAATTAAGAAATTAAAACGCTATGAAGCAGTAATTAAAACAAATAATTAGAAATTGTGCACCCATCCTGATAAGGTGCTCGCATAACAGCGCAGGAAGTGGATCAAAGCCTCCCTCCCGTGTTTCTCTGGCCCATCCTCCAGCGAAGACAAGCGGCAAAATTTTGAGGCGGTGCCCCAATTAGCGAGACACCTCGGCGGTGACGAGAGAAACATTGTTTTTCATTGTGAATGGAGGACAACTCATTTAACAGGCTTGGAATTAAGCCGCAGCCTGCGCCCTGTCCATCCTTATGTTTACCATCCTTAGCCCTTCCATTGGAGGAAAAAACATATATAAATAAACATAGGCATTAATAACTCATCCATCTTTCCGAGCTGTCTGCCTGCCGGGCCTATTTGGGACAAAACATTCACTCATCTTGTTTGAGTGCCGCGCTCAAAGAAAACTTCCACCGAGCATCTATTCCGAGCGAGTCCTCGTCGGCTAATGAAGATAACTTTGAACATCGGCTGGTCCGAATCCCTCTGAACTCAGAATGGGAACAAGGAAAGAGAGAGTGAGAGAGAGAGAGAGAGGGAGAGAGGGAGCCGTATTGAGGGAGACAAATGTGACGAGTGTGCCTGAGAGTGTGTGTCAGCCTATAGTGGTTTGAATTAGTTACTCAGCCGTACCCTTGGCTCCTGCCATTGTTGAAGACACCTCTGCCTTGTCCTCTCAAGGCTCTGTTCCCACGTGCATTAAGGGACTCAGCAAAGCTGTGCCCGCTCCCTCCGGGCTACTACCAAGCAGGCCCCCTCCTCCACAAGAAGGAGAAGAAGGAAAAAAAAAAAAAAAAAAAAGAGGGTTTTCAATCGTGCCCTCAGACACAATGAATACCTGCTCTGCTCTCATTACAATACCCTGCTTTTCAGAAATAGTGTCAGCTGCAATTTTCCTTCCTAATTATTTCCTGGTCCTTTGAGGATTGGGTTCAAGACTGGAGCCAGAGGAGGCAGCGCGGGGTGGGCAGGAGGGGAGGCGCTCGCTGAGCTGGATACTATTGGCCAGGAATGCCAGTCTATAATGTAAAAGAGGGGCAAGCGAGCGGACGTCCGTCCCTCAGAGGGCCCTAAATTCAATCTGGAGCCTGCAAGGCCGTAATATTCCGGTCGACTAAACTCCCGCCTAGCGACATGGTCAGGCGGTGGGAAATCAAACTCATGCCAGTACTTTTTGAAACATATTGCTCATACCATTAAATCATTTGTTCCCTTTTACTTATTTCCTTAGTACCTACAGCAAGGAGACGTTTCCTCCATCCGCCCCACACCTTTTAGAGCCGCGCACTGATCAAAGCCCCTTCGCGACTCAGCCTCTTTGAATCACACCACTATTTTCTACTCAACTAATTTCACTGAAGGGGATGATGTGGAGCAAAAAAAAAAAAAAAAACTTTTGAGCTGCCGGGATGTCGGCAGGTTGCTGAAAAGCATGATGAATCAAAGTGAAAGATTGCCGCGCGCCGGGCTCGGTGCGGTCTTTCGCCTTTCATCACCATTTTCACTTTATTAGCTGTGCGCGACACACCTGTGAGCTGCGGAGTGGCAGTGGCCGGTCCCATGTAACTCTTAAAACACCAGTGAGTACTGTAAATGCGAAGCGGTGGAGCTCCGTTAGCAAGAAAGTGCAATAAAACATGTTAGCACAGGAGCTAACACGAGCACAGTGGGCATTGAAAAACGAGCGTAAACTTAATTGTTATATAAAATGTGGTTTGCCAACATCAGCAATTATTACCCATGGCACTTTAATGTTGCAGTTTATATAGCCGGGGACAACAAAACGCTTAAGTGTGATTAGTTTTCTTGTTCGCCTCCTTGTCTATCATTAGCCGTGTACCCACTAATGAAGCAGGCGACGATGGAAAGCTTAATAAAGAAGTAGTAAACTGAGGGAGATTATGACAGGGATTACTCACTAATCAAGAGTCACTCACACGTCTGCCTCAGCTAAATGTCAGGTGGAATAGGCGCGAGCCCATCTGGGCCCCTCCACCAACAATGAATTGCGAAACCCGGATCGCGGATCCGGTGGAAGACAACAGCCTACTGTGCTATCTATACCTCCCCCTTATTACCTCTGTCTATCTCGCTCTGCGCTTCAACCAAATTCCCAGGATGGGGATTAAAATCTGCGATTTATCTATAACACCCAGGTAAACAAGGGATTTGGACTAATAGAATAACATGCAGATAGTCACAGATGTTACTCGCCAAAGTGGCATAAAGTACCCGAGGTCTATGCGAGTCCCGCGACGCTTATCGGGCTGAGTGGCACGTCAGTCGCAAGTTCCACAGAAACAAAGTCTTCTGACGGCCGAATTCAAATTTAACAAACCAGATTTGCACTGTACCCTGCACACGTATTAATGGTGGACTGCAAGGGCTAATTCGCGCTTCATTCTTTCTCAGTGTTTACATGGTCAATTTTGGTCAACTGCTTCAAACTGAGGGTTCAGATAGTTAAATGAACACTGAAGTGATGATGTTTTTTACATGATCCCGCACACGGCTGTACTCAGGAGCCCGCAAACATTTAAGACAGAGTTGCTAGCTAGACTAGACAAGCTCGCTGTGTTGCAGGTTGCATTTATTTTGAAATTGTCACCCTGAATGAACATCTTCTTTTTTTCTCTCTTTTTTTTTTTTAAAAAAAATATGAACACGAGAAGACAAGCATGAAGCTCTTATCTTTATCTGCCATGTGGCACCTTTGTTACGTTAGTTGGACATACATGCGCAAAAGCTCCGACAGGAGGAAACAATATGGTGTGCTCTTTACATGGAAAAAAACACAAAACCGGGATACACAACCTCGGGTCAAATTAATCCATATTGTGTGTCTACATGATGTGTTTTTTTTTTATTATTTATTTATTTAATCCATGTAAACGCACCAAATGTAAGGTTGCATCTAACACTTGGCTTTATGGGGGAAGTTACAGACAGCCTTACATACCATCACAACTCATTTACAACATGACTCCTTCACTAGCAGCTTTTTTCCTTCGTCTGCACTAAACATCTCTAATTTAACCACACTGAAAAAACTGTACACGGCTAAAAAAAAAAAAAAACAAAAAACTTCCTTGTGGCAACATTAGTGGTGCGGCTCGACCTCCTGCTGCTCGGTGCCGAAATTCTGCGTGTGTGAAAGTCAAAGTTCACTTCAGCGTATCGTAAAAAAAAAAGCCAGGGCTGCTTTACAACCCAGCTGACCTTTTTCCCTTTGTGTACATACCATTGTGTGTTGAAAATCAACAAACACAAAATCACCCAGTTCATTTTTTTTTTTTTTACAAGGCTGGAGCCAAGAAAAGCAAAGGGCACATGAATAGTGATATGCAAAAAGTTAAGAGCCACTGTGGTAAAAGCACATATAAGGACACGGTGAGGAGCAGCCACTCTCCTCTGCTCTTCTTCCCGGGGCCGTAAAGGAATGCCAGGTTAGGTTACCGCAGCCCCATGTGACACACTGTCGTTGGGAGGCCTGACTTCTGACAGCTGCGGACGACCCGGAGCCAAAGCCCAGACAACATGAACTCGCTGGAACAATAACGACGGCACCGGCCGTCGCATTTTAAAACGTGTTGTTTTTACTCCTCGGCCTTGTTGTTGCAGCGCTCGCCGTCTGTGGCGGCGGAGTCACGGCGTCCTTAACAACACAGCGTGCGCTGTCTGCATTCTTTGCATGACGGGGTTCCTGCTCATTCACCTCAGGAGTCGGTGTCGAGTCGGTCAGGACTTTTTATTTGGGCCAACATCTGCACTGCCGCCTGGAAATGAGACTTTCCACGGACGCCAAAGTCAGGGAAATTCAGCTTTCGGGTGACATTTCAGAACACTTCAGTCTTTACATTTGACCTTAGGGTCAAAGTCTTTCAATATCCAACATGTTTGATGTTTCAGTACCAACGCCACAATATTTTACTTTCTAACAAGGCGATTAACCCCTGGAATCAAAAACACAAAAGTTTGATTCATGAATCAATGGCTCAATGTTCTGGTCAGTTTGTATTTAAACAGTCACCTTCATCAAGTTGTCCTCATTTTGACATTGTGAGACCAAAAGTGTGACAAAAAGGTTGCAAGACCATTAAGTTATTGAGACATGGATTTCTTTGTTGCATTATAACCTCCATGGTAGGCCAACAAATTACCACTGCACGCATCTACTTAAATGTCCTACTTTCATAATATAATAGCACTGAACTTTTTTGCATTTTGCATAAATTTCACCCAAAAGCTGAATATTGGTGATAATTGTGAGAACTCTATGTGCCCAGATTCAAGATGGCCTTTAATCTAAACTGAGCAATAAGGTTGTCATGATTCGGCATTGACGCTTTCCAATGCCAACATCGTCATTTCATTGCATTTTCAGTGCTGTCCTTCAGTGACATTGCGCCGTACAAGCTCGCATCCCACAGATTGAAATCTCCCACTTCGCTTCTTTCACCCCCCCCAAAACAAAAAAAAAGACTTTCACTCCCAGAGTGTGAGCTCCCCTAATAATCAGACGTAAACACAGACCTTTTTCTTTCTGCCTCGTCACCTCGCTTCAATATCACACTCATTTTTCACCTTTGACTTCCCATCCAGTCTCTCATTACAAACAAGCACTCTGTCAATGTGGCTATTATCGCCTCGTCTCCTCGGCTAGATTACCTCTGGCACCCCGGGTTTTTCGCTCGCGCCGCCGGGTGCTGAGGCAGCGGGCGAGGGAGGAGAAGCCTCTGCAATACTTTGTCCTCGCAAACACTGCCTCTTTCTATTTTCACGTGCGCACGCAGAGTAAACGCAGACGCTGGAGCTCCTGTAATAATAAAAAAAAAATAACGTCTCCATGTTAGAGTGTTGACTTGGCGCATGGAGACCGCAGAAAGCTCCCCTCTACCCCCCGCTGACACCAGGACTGGGCGTACCATCGGTTAAGCATGACGTGCCCTCGGGGCTGTGCTGCCTCTGCCAAAGCCACAACTCTTCAAATGTGCACGCGGTGCTTAACCTAGTGGGACTAATCAGCGATGACGACACGCCGGCGCGGAGGCCAACCAGCTGACGGGCTGGTGGGAGGACAGTAACTCTGGCTGAGGACTAACAGAGACGATTGGAAATATCAAACGAGGGGCAGGCTGTTCCCTTTTGGCTCCGACTGTCTCTTTATCTACTTAGCTGGTCGACATTGATGTTTTTTTTTTTTAATACACTGGTCCATCTGCTAGCAATCGTCATTCGGCACCTTTCCCACTGGCCCAAAAAACCCTGGTCTGATTGCCAGCAGCAGAAAAAAACAGCTTACAGTGAACAATGGAGGGCAGCACTTACAGAAGTCAAGGCGGTGGATCGGTGCTTTATCACTTCTGCGCCTGTTCAAAATGACGGAAACACAGCGTAGACTGAACAGTGCACAGGCTGACGGCATGTGTAGCCACGGTGGGGGAAAAAAGAAAGAAAAAAAGAAGGAAAAAAACGACGCAGAAGTTTCAGCTGAAGAAGTCGAGACCAACTTTTCCGGGCAACGTAAACCACCGGCTTGAACCGCGCCTGGCGTTCCCACTAGAAGCCAAGTCGAGCCGATTGAAACCCGGAACGGGTTGAACAATCCTGGTAATCGCCGCCGTTTGGTGTCCCTTTCCCGCTGCCCTCAAAAGGGGATTTTTTTTTAAACTGGATTTTTGGCCAGTGGGAAAGAGGTGTTAAGTGTCAAACTCATACTCATTGATGGACACTACAGCACTGTGGCTGCCCTCCAGAGGACAGCTACAACTGTAAGATTGTATAAACCTAATCAGCCTTTGACTGTGAAATAACTGTATAGTTGTTTATTATTTACTTTTTCTAGTTACCAACATTGTAAAATTTAGACAATGACATAGTTCTGTGTTACGGTTATAAGCTGATTCTCCATTACCCCTAGAATTGTGCAAAACCTTAATGTCACAATAAAAAACTGTTAATGGAAACGCCTAAACTTCGAAAAAAAAAAAACCTCTCAAATATCGCTAAAAGGTTTTAATGCTCTCATGAGATAGTTTTTCAGACGTATTGATATTGGGCTATATTGCAAAAGTGTCACGGAAACACTTTCACGCATTTACGCATCACTGGACATGACGTACAGTACGGGGTCACGTGACCAGTTCACTTCAAGTGAAAATTGTGCATTATGTTTAGACGGAGGAGGAGATGGAATATTTTTGCAAGAAATCAGAGAGAAAAATATAACAACCATTCTTGACAGCAAACAACGGTAAACAAACAAAAGCATCAAAAAGCAGCAACGTAACTCTCATAAATGTTGCAGGATGAAATTTTACGAGAATTACGGCTTATGCATCTCGCACTATTCAATGGACACACAAATTGCACTCCGTACTTTGTCTAAATTTTATAAATATCGCTTTTATTCTGCTAAAAAAACTGCAATGGAAAGACAGCCAGAGATACTTTTCAGATATATCAGGTTAAGAAACATTGTAAACACTTTAAAACAGCGCAGACTTTCAGTTTCAGACTCATCACCGAAACACCTTGTAGGCTTTCACCGAGTGCATTAAACGACGTTTTGGGCTGGATTCAGCTCGCAGGCCTCGAGTCTGACACGAGCTATAAGAGAAGAGACTCATGAACAGTCCTATCTTTCCAAGAGTGTAGAAACTGCACACCTGGACACTGCGCCGACCTTGTGGTGAGAGCGGCTGAGAAGCAGGCTGGGGTTTCACTTAAGTCTATCTGGGTCATTTACAAGGACTGTTTAGTGAAAGAGTGGTGGAGCGTCTGGCCAACCCTCTGTCTGGCTGAAGATAAGGAGCCATTATCTTAAAAAACTGAAATAGTTTCTGCCCACAACTGTAAATAGTGACACATGCCCCGAGCTATCATTCAAAGCATTGGAGCCTTTTATTCTGTTTGGTTATCTTCGAGCACGTGTCAAGCTCAAGGCGTGCGGAGCTCAATCCATGCCAGTTTATGTGGACCGCAAGAGTTTTAAAAGCACTAAAGAGCTTTTTGTTGCGTCCGTCTCCCACAGTGGATTAAATTTCAGTGTTCTCTGAGCTTTTTCTCTCGTAAGAAGTGGGGTTGAGAAATACCCACAAATAATCCCCAAACGTCTGAGAGAAAATTAATGCAGAATGAAGGGAATTTAATTAGAGGTTTGAACAAACTTGCGGGAAATGTTTTGATATTTTTTATTGATACCGTAAAGGGGGTTTCTTAAAATAATAAAAAATACAGGATATTCATCTTAAAAAAAGAATGTTCTGCTTCAATGTGTTTGTTGCTTAATGAAAATGTATATACGTTATTGGTAACAAATAATCGTGAAACCCTCATTCAAAATTAGTTCAACAGCACCGTCTTAAATTAGCTCCGTCCCCGAGTTTCACTTGCACAACCGCAAGACATCCAATTATTACTTTTCCTTGCAAAATGATGTCAAAAAAAAAAAAAGCATTCCACTACGAGTATATTCGGCTATACGACCAAAACTATAAGCCTGAACTTAAAAGCTATAGCATGGCCCTTTCATGTCTTCCATGCCTGCTAATCATCACCTGAGTGAATTTGTTTCACGAAATTAAACATATTCCTCAGTTTCCAGCGAGAAATCAAAGGATTTGCCAACAACACGAAACAGTGCGAACAATAATAACGTGACACGTTATTAACTCCTGGCTGTGAGAGGTTCTGACTTCAAAGAGGCAGCAGGAAGAAAGGGGGGCGGGGGGAGGCTGTAGGGGGTTGGTTACCAGCGTGGCACATCTCTGGCACGACGTCAGGCGACGTGTCACCCACCGCGAGCGCCGCAAAACTGTTTCCCAGGCAATGAGCTGTAACTCACTGACGGAAACGAAGCACTCTTTTTTTCCTATTTTATTACCTCCTCGGGTTTCTCGGGTTTAATCCTCCAGCTCCCAGGTGAGCTGTAGGATTCTACCTGTGAGGGTTCTAGGCCAAAAGTCAAAAAGCAGGAATTTCTTGACTTGACACCTCACGATTTATTCAACATCAAAACCGACCTGTGGCTTCGCTGCCACCATCCACAGCTCTTTTTTTCATCACACATGCTGCACACCGTCTCCACCCAATCACAATCAGGCGTCGGCGAAACAGCCCTCCTTGAGAAGTCGGGCTACCGAGGGGAGACACTTATGTGAGAGAACACAGACCCCAGTGTGGACCTGAACTAATGTTGTCTTTCCGACACAGAGTTCATCCCTCCGTCACCCGGGAGCGCCCGGCGCTCCGTCGCTGAAAGATGACTTTGTAGAGCGAACCTGCTGGAGGTGAAACCTGGAACAGAGGCCCCCTTTTTTCTTGGGCGCGCGCACCGCGGACGGGACGAGACAAACGCGCGCAATTATTGGGCAATTTGGATGGCAGCCTTTGAGGCTGTGGAGGAGAGGAAAGCGCTGGAGCCGCCTCAGCCTCTTGGATCTTCAGGCCAAACTCCCTGGCAAGTCTATAATTGCGGAAATGAAGAAAGATGGAGCCTTTCAATGAAAGGCCACTGCTCTGGATTAAAATGCATGAACAGCTGTTGCTATTATGCACGCTTCTTTGGCTTTGCCGGTGCAAAGGCGCTTCTTCAGCAAAGCCTATGGCCTCGCACAGCGCTTTAACATTTGCACAGTGGCACACGGGAACTCGCCAAAGACCAAACAGAATGATGGAATACATATATATATATATATATATATATATATATATATATATATATATATATAAAAGGTAATTGTAGTTTGGGGATTTTCTTCACCGTTAGTCTTAATTTGCGAGTGAAAACAGAAAACGGATTCCACGTTTTACTTCCTGCGCAAGAAAAAAAAAAAAAAAAGATTATGACTATGCAGCGTGACGACGTAATGTGAGAACAAGAAGGCAGAGGTTCGCGTGAGACGTGAAGATCGTCTCCATGCCTGGTTTGTTGATACTGATATGCTGATATGCCTATAAATCAGCAAGAGCATAAAAAGTGTTTTGTGGTTTAATTCTGTCAACAACAAATGGTTGGCACTGAGAAATAAAAAAAAAAAAACATTAAGATTTAATGCAGGAGCTGCTTGGACATTTGCCTATATAACAAATATATTTATATATATTATAAATCTCACTGGATGTTTTATACATTACAAAAAAGAACCAGAAGTGTCCAGACAAAATACAGTTACAAAGAGCAGATGGGTAATTTAGGCTTTGAAATTCCCGTTCTTGAAATTTGTGTTATTGACTCAAAACCAAAATAATTGGATGCACTGTTTATAAATGAATTCCATTAATTGATTTTGTTTTAACACCCAGATGAAATCTTTGCGGGAGAGTTGCAAAACAAAAAGGTGCTTGAACCTTCGATCAGATTTGTCTGACAATCATTTGGGAGAATAACCTCTATTTTATTACGAGCAAAAGTTAAATTAACCTGACCGATCAGGAACGCCAGCGTGAGGTTTGACTCGAAAAGGAAGCCTGGGGAATTAATGCTAAGCTTCAAAAAAAATCAATCCAGTCACATTACGGTGTTTTTGCTTTTCTTTCAGTGGAGATTACCAGCCGTCTGCAGGTGTTCATCCATTTTCTATTATGGCGGATTATTGAAACTAATTAAACTGAACAAAAACATTACAGAAATGCTAGCAGGGTTTTTTTTTTTTTTTCATGGTCATGAAGCGAGGGGTTATTAGCGGTGAGGAGGTTTTGTGATAGCTTGAGGAAAAAAAACCAACTCTTCATCAAGGTGTTTAAATAAATGCACTCAAATTCTACAGGGTTGCCTTTAAATTATAGAGATACTTTCCTATTCAAACAAATGCAGGATTACGGGGATTGTGCTCCAGATAATTCACGGTATCACAAGGCTGGTGAAAAATAACCCAGCGTGCCCATTCGCTCTAGAATGGTCGGCTCTGTGTAATTCAAAGTAAGCAAACGCCGAGAAACAGGACACTGCCGCTCGGGCTTGTGATAACAAGCGCAGAATCCTCTCCAGTGATTTATCTGACGGGGGCCCCTGACAACTTTTCTTGCAAAATGCCAAAGTGTGCTATCTACTAATTGAGCCAGTGTCAGCGAGGGAGGGGTTGGGGCGGGGGGGGCGGGGGGGAGATTAAGCGTCTGCAGCTGCCCACCGAAACGTCTTCCCCGGGCCCAGCTGTGAAACACAAATCAACAGCCGCGGCGCTGAGACTAGCCGGAGACGGCGAGACAACGGCCCGCCTACTGCAGCAACAGAGCCTGCTCTGCCTGGCGCTGGTTGTGTTCGTGGGGTCGAGGACTATTTTTGATTGGCTTCGATCATTTCGCCGAGGACCCAGATCAATTCTGATGCGTGTCTGAAGGGTTTTGAGCTGGGCCTTCTGATACAAATTACACACACACAGTCAGATACGAATGAATTCTCCCAAAAAAGATCCACCCAACCTCTCCCACAGTCTTTACATATGAAAATGCCTATGAGTGATTCACCGATTGACAAATGCTTATGGAAATAATGTCTGATCTTGGGGTTCCCAAACTTTTCTATGCCCCGAAAACAACATTAGCAGTTAGCTATGTAGCATTAGCATTTTAGAATGTTGTTCTTGCTTTTGTTTGATATTCAATGACTGTTACATTTGTTTTGAATAAGAATGCTACCAGCTAACATGTTGATAACCATCGCCATTATTCTGTAAATCCATAATTAACCTATGCTGCCTCATATTTTCTTACTTTAGTTGGGCAATTCTTAGTTCTTGAGTTCTTGAGGAGCAAATCACTTTGATAAATGGTGCACAACACATGGTGTCAAACACACTTCACACCATGAACAATGTTTTTGACGGGCAGGGAATCATTTCATATTATTTATGATATCTAATAATAATGATCAAAAATAATTAGATTATATTTGATAATAATAATTAAAACATGATTCAATTATATTATTTATGTATCAAACGGCACTTTTTTTTTTATACTGAGCCACCTAGCGCCCCCTGGCGGCGCCCGCTTTGACAACCACTGCTCTGATCTGTTGCTTTCTGGATTTGTCGCGACATAAAAACGCACGAGGTGCCTGCGATCATCCAGCTGAAGACTCCCGTGTGATCTCAGCGGTCGGCCGCTGGCCGCAGCCCGGCTCCTCCACGTGAGGCTCCTCGCTGCAGAGGGTAGGATTAACAGAAATGGGTCTTTTATAATTATGCTGTCATGATTCCAGGGCCTTTCCTGCTGGTCTTTTTAATTAAGCAGATAAATTTTCTCGGGGGAAAACTAGCTTTAGCGTACTTACCAGCCACTTCCAAAAGAAGACTTTTCAGAGGACATTGTAAAAACCGAAAATGTGTTTTGTTTTTTTTCTTTGTGAGCGTGCCACAAAAGGCGCATCTCGCAGAGGCGAGGCTATGCTAATGTGACCAGTGGAGCGTCTCTGCCCTCTCCCCCCACTCTTGCTGCTCGACTGTTAAGGCGCCCCTATCTGTGACAGATGGGGTTGAATCTTGGAGGGTAATAGGGTCTTCTGTCACTCAACCCCGTTTGAGTGGCAGTGACACGTCTAATAACGAGAGAAATGCCCGCTCAGCCTCCCGTTCGACCATTCCAAAGAAGGGACCTATCTGCGCTGCCCAGTGGTCTGTCACGCACCGATGCAGCACCGTCCTCACCCTCGGCCAGGTTTCATAATTCAAATGGAACACTATAATGGCCTCTGCAATGACAGGCTTCTCATAGCTGCTTGTTCAAAGGCTGGCTTAACTCCCTTTTGACTTAGAACCAATAAAAAAGGGAAATTTAACTATGTTTACGACCCCTTGTGTTGTCACAATGCACACAGGACATTAATGACCTCCCCCATCAGATTTATTACACTATATCTCATCGTGGTAGTTGTTTAAGTTTCTACATCTGTGCATATATGTGTGCATATACTGTATGTGTGTGTGCTTCTATATATGCACACATATATACACGGACATAGAAACTTAAACAACTACAACTACGTATTTTTTTTCCTGTTCAGGATTTCACATAAATGATTTTGATTTGATTCTTAACATATGCACAACAATAATTATGATGCTACAGCAGTTAGATATTTCAAACAAGCTTCTACATACTGATGTATTAACATTCCAGAAACAAAAAAAAATGTAATTAAGAATGCTGTTAATTTATGGCTGTAGAGTTATGAACCTTATATTTTGTGGTAGTATTCTGAAGTGTACAAAAACTGAAAGTAACAAAATGTCTAAGAAGATGAATTAATACCTCAGAGCACACCAAAAATTTGCATTGCATATTTCTATGCTTTTCCATTACTATCCAAGCTTTTGTGCACTGAGTGGCTCTGCGGTAAGAACAGTTTAAAATAAATGAAAACAGAAGTTAATCGCTGTGGCACATTCACATTTCATATTTCTATTTTTAATGCAAACTGCTATATGGTTTCTGCGATGAACTGGCGACTTGTCCAGGGTGGCACCCTGCCTTCGCCCTAAGACAGCTGGGATAGGCTCCAGCAGACCCCCGTGACCCTGAATAGGAATAAGCGGGTATAGAAGATGAAGGAATGAATGAATGAATGCTATATGGTTTCAACTGTATGTTGAGTGTTACATTGCTCTTATTTAAGATAATGGCGGAAATATGTGTATGGACGGCCACGCTATTTGACTTTGCTTATTACCAATGTGGGTATGGACATATTCCATTTGGATGAAACATAATGCCAGTTTAGCTTTAGCAGGTCCTCAGTCTGCCTTAAACAAAAAAGAAAGAAAAACGGTGAAAGTGGTTTCACTGAAGAACTATATATCATTCAAAATCAGTCTTCAGTGAGGTACATCAGCTACAGCGCCGGTGCAGCTTAAAAGAACTCTTTTCCACAACGGCCCCTGTGTGTGCCGCTCGGTGCCTCAGCTTCTTGACCCTCACCATAACCCCTTACCTGCACTTTACTGTCCCCATAAAGATTGCATGAGAGAGCAGACAGTGCTCACCGCTTAGAACTCTTACACCTTCAGCTTGCAAAGCCTAATGTGCAGCAATAATAGCTGAAAACCCAGTGGACACGAGCAATTTACAAAGAAAGGGTGTATTATGCCCGGCAAACACTACAGCCACAAAAGGCGAGCTTTAGAAGAATTTATGATATTTATACTGGCCTGCAGCACAAGATCTTATTTATTATCGATCTGGTGGGGAGAAAAAAAGTTAATTCATAATAAACCTTCATTTCAATCTAAAACTTTTGCTCTCTCTTGGTCTAGGGGATTAGGGCAGAAATACTGCCGATCTCAAACGCTAGGGCTACTATAAATACATAAATGTCATGATATATATAATACAGCACTTTCTGTATCACAAACTGGCAGAGCCCGATATCAGTTAGGGGATATGATGGAAGCTATTGACCTTCCTGGATGATATGTAGACTTACAATGCAGTCGACTGTCACCTTTGGGGATATTAGTTATCAATTCTGACTTTAAATCTCCCGGTCCTTTTCGTGTCATCGAGGCAGAGGGCGCCAGTGATGGATGTCAGAGGAAGAGCGGGCAGGATTCAACGTTTTGGAGCTAATCTGATGATTTTTCCAACAGCCTCTTAAGCAGGTTACGATCCATTTTAATGTCCTATACCAAGACAGGATATATTAAATCCGGTTATGGCATAATTACCGATTCCATTAAAGGAGAGATTAAAATATTATTAAAATCTGATTATTTTGCGTGACAAGGCTGGCTGAGACCAACCTCAGTAATTAGACATGCACGGCGACGGATGAAGAGAAGCTCAGCCCACTAAGTTTGTGTGTGTGTGTGTGTGTGTGTGTGTGTGTTGCAGTAATCTAAATGGTTCAGGTGGGTTTGCTGCCTGAGCAAATAACAACAACAGGGAGGAAACAAACAAATTCAAATACGAAGATACGCTTTACAACGCATTGCAAATCTAGGAGCACAAATATCAACGTCCGCGAATGTTGATATTCAGGACTGGACGTAATCTCACATGACGGGAGAACCTACATTTTTGCAAGATCGCACAGTAACAGCACCATATATTGCAGTGGCTGGACCCCCACGCCAACCCTCACTGCTGTCCGAGTGGATGATAACTTTCGCCGAGGGAGGTTATGATATTTTATCCACAGCGGTGGACTGAATTTGTACCTGGCAGGGACCTTCGCCGCGCAAATTAGAAAAAGTAATGGAACGGCCTGAAGAAAGCGGTGCGCCGGGCAGACCGGACCTCCCAGCAGCCGGGTGAGGCCGCTGAGCTACACGAGGCAAAGGAGAATCCCACTGGGGCTGAAAGTGTGTGATGTGAAATGATTAATGACCTCCCCATCAGATTTATTACACTATATCTCATCGTGGTAGTTGTTTAAGTTTCTACATCTGTGCATATATGTGTGCATATACTGTATGTGTGTGTGCTTCTATATATGCACACATATATACACGGACATAGAAACTTAAACAACTACAACTACATATTTTTTTCCTGTTCAGGATTTCACATAAATGATTTTGATTTGATTCTTAACATATGCACAACAATAATTATGATGCTACAGCAGTTAGATATTTCAAACAAGCTTCTACATACTGATGTATTAACATTCCAGAAACAAAAAAAAATGTAATTAAGAATGCTGTTAATTTATGGCTGTAGAGTTATGAACCTTATATTTTGTGGTAGTATTCTGAAGTGTACAAAAACTGAAAGTAACAAAATGTCTAAGAAGATGAATTAATACCTCAGAGCACACCAAAAATTTGCATTGCATATTTCTATGCTTTTCCATTACTATCCAAGCTTTTGTGCACTGAGTGGCTCTCATGGTAAGAACAGTTTAAAATAAATGAAAACAGAAGTTAATCGCTGTGGCACATTCACATTTCATATTTCTATTTTTAATGCAAACTGCTATATGGTTTCTGCGATGAACTGGCGACTTGTCCAGGGTGGCACCCTGCCTTCGCCCTAAGACAGCTGGGATAGGCTCCAGCAGACCCCCGTGACCCTGAATAGGAATAAGCGGGTATAGAAGATGAAGGAATGAATGAATGAATGCTATATGGTTTCAACTGTATGTTGAGTGTTACATTGCTCTTATTTAAGATAATGGCGGAAATATGTGTATGGACGGCCACGCTATTTGACTTTGCTTATTACCAATGTGGGTATGGACATATTCCATTTGGATGAAACATAATGCCAGTTTAGCTTTAGCAGGTCCTCAGTCTGCCTTAAACAAAAAAGAAAGAAAAACGGTGAAAGTGGTTTCACTGAAGAACTATATATCATTCAAAATCAGTCTTCAGTGAGGTACATCAGCTACAGCGCCGGTGCAGCTTAAAAGAACTCTTTTCCACAACGGCCCCTGTGTGCCGCTCGGTGCCTCAGCTTCTTGACCCTCACCATAACCCCTTACCTGCACTTTACTGTCCCCATAAAGATTGCATGAGAGAGCAGACGAGTGCTCACCGCTTAGAACTCTTACACCTTCAGCTTGCAAAGCCTAATGTGCAGCAATAATAGCTGAAAACCCAGTGGACACGAGCAATTTACAAAGAAAGGGTGTATTATGCCCGGCAAACACTACAGCCACAAAAAGGCGAGCTTTAGAAGAATTTATGATATTTATACTCGGCCTGCAGCACAAGATCTTATTTATTATCGATCTGGTGGGGAGAAAAAAAAAGTTAATTCATAATAAACCTTCATTTCAATCTAAAACTTTTGCTCTCTCTTGGTCTAGGGGATTAGGGCAGAAATACTGCCGATCTCAAACGCTAGGGCTACTATAAATACATAAATGTCATGATATATATAATACAGCACTTTCTGTATCACAAACTGGCAGAGCCCGATATCAGTTAGGGGATATGATGGAAGCTATTGACCTTCCTGGATGATATGTAGACTTACAATGCAGTCGACTGTCACCTTTGGGGATATTAGTTATCAATTCTGACTTTAAATCTCCCCGGTCAGCACTCGTGTCATCGAGGCAGAGGAGCGCCAGTGATGGATGTCAGAGGAAGAGCGGGCAGGATTCAACGTTTTGGAGCTAATCTGATGATTTTTCCAACAGCCTCTTAAGCAGGTTACGATCCATTTTAATGTCCTATACCAAGACAGGATATATTAAATCCGGTTATGGCATAATTGCCGATTCCATTAAAGGAGAGATTAAAATATTATTAAAATCTGATTATTTTGCGTGACAAGGCTGGCTGAGACCAACCTCAGTAATTAGACATGCACGGCGACGGATGAAGAGAAGCTCAGCCCACTAAGTTTGTGTGTGTGTGTGTGTGTGTGTGTGTTGCAGTAATCTAAATGGTTCAGGTGGGTTTGCTGCCTGAGCAAATAACAACAGGGAGGAAACAAACAAATTCAAATACGAAGATACGCTTTACAACGCATTGCAAATCTAGGAGCACAAATATCAACGTCCGGCGAATGTTGATATTCAGGACTGGACGTAATCTCACATGACGGGAGAACCTACATTTTTTGCAAGATCGCACAGTAACAGCACCATATATTGCAGTGGCTGGACCCCCACGCCAACCCTCACTGCTGTCCGAGTGGATGATAACTTTCGTCGAGGGAGGTTATGATATTTTATCCACAGCGGTGGACTGAATTTGTACCTGGCAGGGACCTTTGCTCGGCGCAAATTAGAAAAAGTAATGGAACGGCCTGAAGCGAGCGGTGCGCCGGCAGACCGGACCTCCCAGCAGCCGGGTGAGGCCGCTGAGCTACACGAGGCAAAGGAGAATCCCACTGGGGGCTGAAAGTGTGTGATGTGAAATGATTCACTCGAGTGCTTTCACTCAACAAAATGACTGATTAGGGTGAAGCCGCAACTCGTGGGCTCATTTCTCCTCCACGACTGGACACAAAAGTTTAGGCACAAAAGTCATTTTTATCAGTTGATCAGTATTTTTTAACTCACTAAACTGCCATGTTTGGTTGCATGAGCAGCAGATACTTTTGACCTTGTTTAACTTGCAATTCAGCTCTTCTACTCTCAAACCGTTCCAACGCTGCTCCTCTATTTACTGTATTCAAGGCGCGGCTGAATTAAGTGAAGTAAAAACACGATAGCCAATCTCCATTTGTATTCCTGCGTGTCCGCCCGGTGACAGACAATTTTTATGAGCCTCAGCGCGAACTCTCCACGGCCCATCTCATTTGAGAAGCAACAAGCCCTCCCGTGTGCGGAGGGAAGGATTCTCAGCGTTCTGCAGCGCGGGGAGAATTTAATTAACAAGGACAGCGACAAACAGGAGGCAGGCCAGCACATGGACCTGGCACAACTTTGATAAACACAATCAGAATGAAAGTGCCACTGCAGCTCAAAGACAGAGAGCGGCGGTTTAGCTCCCCCCGCCTCTCCTCCCTCTCTGAGGATGCCTGTTAAAATGTGTAAGTTCCTAACAAAGCGGTTTACTATCCAGGGAAGGATGCTGCTTTATTGCAGTGTTACCATTTTCCAATGGAAAAAAAAAGTAATGCGATCCACAGTGCCTGTGAATTACTGTTAGAATAGTTTCGAATGCAAACTCAGTGGAGTTTGAGCCTTGTGGGATTCCATCCTGCTAGAAGTAATCATCACCTGGAGATGATAGACGGCAGCCATAAAGGGAAGGACATAGCCAGCGGTATTTTCAGTATCTTTTTTTTTTTTTTTTAGAGATGATGTTCACTTGATACTTAGGAGTCCAAAGTGCGGCTAGAAAATATCCTCACAGCATCACATAGCCCGCCGGCGGCAGTCTGAACTATTGGCACAAGGCAGGATGGATACAGGCTCTCACGTTGTTTACGCCAAATTGTGGCCCGACCATCAAAATCACAACAGAAGCTGCGACTCGTCCCACCAGATAGTGCTTTTTTTCTCCAAGTCTTCTCTTTTCACATGAGCCTGTGTGAATTGCGGCCTTAGTTTCCTGCCGCTAGCTGACAGAAGTGGCACCCGGTTGCTGCTGCAGCCCATCTGCCACGAGACCTGACGCGTCGCGTGTTCAGAGGCGGTCTTCTGCATAGCTTGTTATAATGACCGGCCACTGAGTCACTGTTGCCTCTCTGTCTTCTCCAAGCAGACTGTCCATTCTCCTCTGAACTCCGGGCATCCTCACGGGACTTTGCCTCGGAGATCTGCCACTCATGGGATTTTTTTTTTTTTTTTCTTCTATTTCAGCCCATTCGCTGTAAGCCCTAGAGATGGTCTACGGGTAAAAATCCCAGTAGATTGGCTATTTCTGAACTGCTCAGACCAGCCTGTCTGGCACCAACAACCCTGTCGTATTAAGAGCTTCTAAAATTACCCTTTCCTTCCCTTTATGATTCTAGGTTAGAAGTTGTGCTCATCTTGACCATGTCTAAATTCATTGGGCTGGTGCTATATGCTGATTTTAACTCCATTTGATAAATATCAATGTTTTAAACAAGAGAAGGGGTGAGTTTTGAAGTAAAATTCGGTGGCTTTACAGGTTGAATGATTTGGCTGATGAGGGGCAATGGCCAGCTGATGTTGTGTACAATATGTAAATGTAATGTAAATATCAGCACTGCTCTTCATCCTAACTGCAGGTGTGCCGGAGCTACAAAAAACAGCAAAGCGTGAACCGAGAGCGTTTATTTGCGTTTGAAATATGCAAATATACAATATGCAAATATGCTGGAAGAATCTGTTAGCTTGCCTGACACTAATTGTCACATGGCAGAGCACCTTTTGGCTCCCTTTAATACCATGTCCAATATAATCCAGTTTAAAAAAAAAAAAATAAATAAATGGTGAAATGATGAAATGTTTTTTTAAAAAAAATCCCCAACCGAAAAATGAAAGGAACAGTCCCACCCGTAATTCTAGGAAGGCCCACATTTAGACAAGCTTTGATCCCCAGAAAGACCATTAAAGGTGGAAATGCTTGCACTTTTCAACGCACCATGAGCTGTCTCAGTCTCACTTAGTTCACCGTGGCACAGACTCCCAAGATGTCAGCTGTAAAGTTAATTAGTCAGTGTGAACGAAGGCCCGGTAATGGCACGTCGCGGCGGCAACGGAATGCTAATATTGAGCTCGTCTTCCGTTAACTTCAGAATTTGCTTTCTGCGTATTTAAAAGCGAGCGGCAGCTTTGGCGCATCGACACCAGGCTGAGAACGAACCTTCATTCTGCACAATGATGGAATGAAGAGAGCCACGGTGTTTGGTATTCATGGAGCGTGCTCCCAATTTCGCACCTGTGAAACAACAAATGTAGAGGAGTTTAAAAAGGAACAGGAAATTGAGCAGAAAAAATGCTTTCGCTGTGGGGGCGCGGCTTTGTTGGAAAGCACGGCAAAGGATTTTGTTTGCTTAAATTGCCATTTGGATTTAACAACAAAATAATTTACATTTGTTTTTGTGCCTCTGATGTGGACAAACCTTTTAAAACGCAAACAAAAATTTGGGCAAATATTCAATGAAAATAAGTGGGATTGAGTGAAATTTTAAGGGTGTCCGAAAACTTTATTCTTCTACTGAACGTGCATCTGATTGCAGTAAAGAGAAGAGAATGCAAGAGGATTGGGAAAGGAACAGGGCTAGTCTGTTTATTATTCTATGGTGATCAAGGATGAAAGTGTTAGCCTGCTACCACTAGCAAGCTCCAACACTAGCTCCACGTGCAACCCAACACAGAGACAGAGAGGAGAGAATGCAAAGTTGGAGGGTTCTCTCCTACAGGCTGTCACCCCTGCTGCTAGATAGTATAGATAGATCCAAGAATTCAGCACCCCCACCCCCCCGGGATGTACGCCCTCTACACTCATCTTCAGCTGACTAGCTCAGTGCCTCTGACCCATGTGAGCGCAGCGAGCACGTCAACCTCCACCTCTCTGACCCCTGGGCCTGGGAAGCCTCGTGCAGACACTCTGAACCTGGACATCATTGTGTGTGTGCGTGCGTCTGTGCGCGCATGCATGCATGCATGCGAGTGTGTGTGTTTGCGTGTGTGTGCGCGTGTGTGTGTGTGCGTGTTTGTGTGTCTATAGAATAGCATTTTGTTGAAATAGGAAGTGGATTGATTCCATCTTATTAATACAGGCAGCAGTGGTAGACAGATAGATAGATAGATAGATAGATAGATAGATAGACAGATAGATAGATAGATATCTGTTCTAGCAATGCGGTTGCTGGAAACGAAGTGCTACTTCAAAACAAACAACGCTTGGCAGGGTCCCATCAGTGTGCTTTATATCAGCGTCGCTTGAGGGCTGTTTCTTATGTTTATCTAGCGTGTTGGCAATCTATAATCAGGAGTCAATTCAGCATTTTAGACTGTGGCAGCCATTTATAAAAAGGCTTTTCAGAGACAATTCTGTGTATAATCTGCGACGCATATTAGCGACCGGTTCACAGCCGACGTGGCCGGCAGCAGCAGCACTGGCAATCAGTCCGACTGTGAGCAGTCAGTGTCGAAACAATCACTTTTTATTTCCCTCCCTGTCAGGTGCCATGGTCATCTCATTGCCACTGCTCCAATTAAATGGGAATCCCCAGAGCGGGCAGTGTGATTGAAGACAGGAATGCCAATACACCAGCTCGGCTTAATCAAAAAAAAAAAAGGAGGCGGTTGCACCACTTTGTGGTGGCGGCGGTGCTGCTGAGAGAAATCGTTCCTCAGATATTGGTATTAAGAGTGACAGAAATGTTATCACCCACCATTCAAAGCTCTGACAAATTATTAACATGAAACTGGAAAAGAACATGTTGTTCCGCCAACGATCTGCTCTCTCAGCTGTCAGCAGCAACCTCGCACGGTCGCGAGCGTAGGAAACGACTGACTTTAAGGGAAAGGACACTTTGCTCCCTTCAACTTCCTTTGGCAGTTCCTTTTTAATCAAATGGCAAATGACGCTTGGCACAAGTCAAAACAAATTTTAAAATGTTGCTTCTCTCTTATATGATCTTTGAATTAATAATCAAAGTGTTTTGCTCAGGCATGGACGGGCGGGATTGCCCCATTACTGGCTCTGTGCCTGAGTCAGGATGTTTGTAGAAACATATATGAATGCATACAGTATATGCAGATACAATACTGGTGTACTGAGGTGGTTTTGTGAAGTGTTTGTCGTCTATTGCCAACTGTGTGAATGGAAAGGGTTAACATTTTAGTTGTTTAAGAAGTGAAATCCAAATTTTGACAGACTCTTGCACTTACTGACAAACTTAAAAGTGTTTGTTTTTGCTCTGTACGAAATGAAATGGAAAATAAAGTGATTAAGTGTGATAGAAAAATGTGGCCTTATATTACTTTTCAAGTCAGTTTGAGCTGCAAAAATTGCTTTAAAAAATTGAAATCAAAGAAAACTAGAAAAGTTTGGGATGTTCTGACATTTGCCATTTGGGGAAAAACTCAGCCCTCATTAATAACTTATTTTGTGAATCACTGAAGGTTTTGTGTCTCCAAAAGCAAAGTTAAGACACCTGCCACCAAGGAGCCTCTGCTCTATTATAATGTGCCAATCCAAAGCCACTTCAGCCGGGTAAAAGATGAGCCCGGGCTTCCTGCTTACAGGCAAAATGGTAATCGTTCCCATTTCCATTCACATTGCATTCAGCGAAACCAGGTATGAGGCAAGCGATTCATCTCCTTTTTCTCCTATCTGTCTCACAGATCATTTCTGCTGAAGCCCAGCAGAGGGAAAACGGAGAGAAGAGGCAAAGAGGATGATCAAATCCAGGAACAATTTCTATGTCGTTTCACTAAATAGTAGATTTATCCCGGTCCTGTTGCTATGGCTGCGGTTGTTCGGCGGATAGAAAAAAAAAGGGTGGGAAGAGGTGTGGGGGAGGGGGCAAGTGAATCACTTGGTTATACTTTCATCATTTCTGGTGGCGAAGGTGAAATGTGCTCTTCGATCAAGGGGCATCAAAACAAGCCGGAGATGAAAAACGGTTCGGTGAAATGCAACATGGCGAGCGATACTCTCCAGTTTCAGCCGCGCAAACGGCGTGAGATATTTCACTCGGTGCAATTAAACATCCATGCGAGACAACAACAAAAAAAAAAAAAAAAAAAAAAGGGAAAGAGAGAGGAAAACATTTAGTAACCTATTTATTAAATAAATGTAATACTGGAGTGTATTTGTGACAGGACTGGAGGGCAGGCATAATGAATGGGCGCTCTAAAGTCATTTAGAACAGATAAAAACTAGTTTAGTTTAATTAGATTTTCGTATGGGTGGGGGTGTTGTCCCAGTTCCATGAGAGAAGCGGGCTTTTGTGAAGTTGCATTTAAGAGCTCGGGCGCACGGTCTACTCTGAGATCCACGGTAATTGTGCATTTTAATAAGCTTAAGAAGATGCTCAGCAAAACAAGCTGAAAGCCAACTGCATGCACAATGAGACGCAACCTTCGTGGAGCTGCGAGCAGCGGCCACCTCCACATCCCAGTCTGGGATGAAAACAAGGTAGTTCAGGATATTTATTTCAAAGTTGGCTCGTAATGCATGAAGACGGCACGATCACCTGTGAATCTGTGGTTTTCTGTGAATACACTGGGCTGCTAAGGTGAAAAAAAAAAAAAAATGACTGGGAACAAATCTAAAGTGCTGATAGATAAACACTGACCTGCAGCCAAAGTGGAAGTTGGCTAAATCCAAAGTAAATACCTTTGGATGTTGTTTACAGCCAGTCACCCAAACGTTATTTTGAAAAGCCTGAAAGACTGTCGCACAAGATGAAAGACAATAGACACAATAGCAGCGTGTAGGTGGAGCTCGCTGCTAGCACTTCCGCTGAACGAGCCGCCAATCAGCTGAACGAGGTCGATGTTGCAGCGAGCACAAGGAACTGATTTAGCCGCTGGTGGTTAATTGGATAGAAGTAAAGTGGGAGAGACGATGACCCTCTCAATGACCCTTATCAATGGGACCTTTGCCGGAGGCGCAACCTTATGAATGACCCAGGTGTCAGAGGTTGATCAGGACAACCCCGCTTAACCTCGGACACGTCAGCCCATGAAGCTATTTAGCATCTTTTGAGATGAACGGTGTGTCAAAAGGACTGCTAGCATCTGCCCACCACTATGATTTTTTCCCCCCCCGTCCGCCAACAGCGCAAACATCTGAAAAAACATCTGAAAAATGGAGTATTGACAGGACTATCGCTCATCCCTTTCTTCCTACACGCCTTCGAGTGACACGGTACAAGACAAAAGACAAGCACAGATCTAAAGCTAAAAGCAACGCAGGAATTTGCGGTCGACAAAAAAATATGTTTGACACAGTCAGTTTGTGGTCAAATTATTCAGCATCTGTCCGAGTTTAACAGAAATTTATGATGATGTAAAAGTAAAAGGAGGCCTGACGGACATAATATGAGCTGCCTGTTGTGATCTAACGGGCAGAAGACGCCTCAAAGATAATATTGTGAAAATATTCTGACATTCTTCAGCTGGAGCTTGATTATGAAAACACACAGACTAACAACTACAGAGCAACTATATAAATCTCAGTGTTGTGATCCTTCTCTTTTGCCAATTAATGAAGAAAGCTCAGTTGAAGGGGGGGGGGTTATTGCCATCTCCGGGACTGCAGCGAACGAGACTGCACAAACATCCTCTAAGCATCCCAGCCTACAAACACATACAGGCTGGAGAAAATCTGCATAGTCCGCCATGGATAATGCATCAGAATAAACAACATGCACTCATTTAAATGCCATACGTGCGGGGACAATGAAAACAGATCGGAATCAGTTCCAGCCGTAGTAAAAACCTCCCTCTAATTTGAGGAGTCGTCTGATGAATGAGATTAAATTCAGCCCGTGATCTCCCGAGTCCTCGGCTATTGCTTTTAAAGAAGAGAGAAGAAGGAGTGAATTCGAACGGTGACTGAGAACGTAATTACACGCAACCAAAGTCAGGCCGGCAAGAGAGAGTGAGAAAAAAAAGTTTCAAGTTGACTAAGCAGGTGCTAATGGGATGTCTGAGGGCTTAGGGCTTGCGGAGTGGAAGCAACCGTCGCAGGCGGCGAGCTGAGCGGAGCATGAAAAGACAGGGAGGCGACAGTGGGCCGCAGGCTTTCGGCTCCGCCTGTTTTGACAAAACACCAAATCGAAAACATATGTGACTCACCAGGTGGACAGTATGTTTGTTTGTTTTTTTTATCGTTGTCAAATAAAAAAAAAAAAAACAGCAGCGGGATGAAATCTGCCAGGGCATCTGACACCCCGCGACAGGAGCAAAAGCAATCTACTGTTGTGTTGAAATTTTAGGATGAAATTATGATTGTGACAACTGAGAATCCGTGACAGCTTTCTGGTCCAATCTGATGATGCCTCCTTTTTTTTCCCACTGAGAGGACATTTTGCGATCATTCGCTGAAACCGCGGGATCTTTTCCGACAGCTAATTTTTAATGTCAGAGCCAGCTTCCCCCCTCCTGATCTGGGTATATTTGGATGTCTTTTCTCAACACATCCAAACATACACCTCTGAAACCACATTCATAGGTCGAGTGCTGCTGCGGCTCAAAACGTCAAATCAAAAATCTCACTCGCGAAGCAGCTGCCCGGGTGTTGCTCGAGCAGAGCAACCCCAAAGACGAAGGGACAAATTGCCGGTGTCGACGTGCATGAGGCCCGCGGAAACGGAAAACAGCGGCTGAGTTAATTATTTAGCGAGGAGAGCGTCGCCCTGTTGCTCTCACCGACGGGCCCGACTTCAAATGCTGAGACACTTAAGGCGCGCAGTCGAGGAGCCATTAGCGGCTCGTCCCCGCTGTTCTTCCGACGACTCGGGGCAGGCGCGCGGCGTCGGTTCGGCTCGAGGGTCACAGTTGTCTTGCAAAAAGGTCTTTGTAGTGAAGGAGAGAAAAAACATTTGACTGATATTGATAGAGCCGGAATTGATCCTTTGGATTCTTTTTTGAATTGACAGAAAAGAAGAAGGTCCAAGCAGGATCGCCAGTAAACAGCTATAAATTGAATGAAGATCGTAGTTTGGGGTAGTCAGTGGTGAAAGTGTCTGGCCACTTGCGTAGAATTAGTGTTACGCATTATTAAACTCTGAGTAAAAGAAAAAAGCAAGCGAGTATATATGCGATGTGGATAGTATTCACCAAGCACGTCAGGCTAACTGACAACTCTGTGTGTGAGTGTGTTGTTTTTGTTTGTTTTGTGTTCTCTAGCCGTCAGAGCTGCACCCATGCAACCCTGCCGCACCTGAAAAATGACGTGACGGGCACAAGCGGAAATGATTAAAACGGTGAAGTTTTGGGGCCAGCCGCCCAAAAGCAAGCTGCAACCAACAATATAAGTCAGAGAGAGGCGCAACCCCAGTTCATCAATTTGGGTAAATAGGGGCCATCAATCTAAGCTACTGCTGGTGAGAGGTTATTTGCTTTCAGTATTTGGAAAAAAAAAATCTTTCAGGTAGCCTCATTCCATGGAAAGCAAATGTGTGGCCGCTGCGAACTTCTCTCCCTCCTCCACTTCCAACAATCCAACTGCCTGCTGTCTGAACCTTTCTGTGTGTGTGTCAAGGTTGTAGGACACGGCACATTGTTTTGGGCGTCATTTCTCCTCAAGTGAAAATCCGTCTGGGTCGAACTGCCCGGATTTGTGTCTATTTGTTTGTCTCACTGTGTCACAGCCCAGCGTGCATCTCCCAAACTTGCACAAATAAATTGGCCCTTCCGCCCAGCGAGAGCCGAGAAATCATTTATTTTATAGATTTCCTGCTTTACCATCAAGGATTACCCTCTTAACCTCAGACTCTTGCTTCCTTATTGGCTTAGCTATTGATTGCCCTCCATCCAGTCTTCTGCCTTCAAGGTGACCCATAACTAATAAACATTCCCCGCTGGAAGTGCACAGCAACCCAAAAACAACACGCCCCGCCGTCATCGAACTCTCACTGAACTGCCGGCTGAGGACGGCGGACCGGAGATTGGCGGATTTATTCCTAATCTGCGCTGGAAACGGAATCACTTTGAAAGGTCTGCGGGTTCTGGAATAGGCGTGTGCATGCAAACAGTTGATTTTGGTGCAAAAACAGGGGGGTTGACGGCAGCCTGGCTGCTCGACGTGATCCCCGCGCTCCCCGTCTCCCCTTTTTTCGCATTGTGAGAGGGTCACAGTGAGGAGCGCGATGAAGAGGGAACATCTGTGTGGAAAGTGTTCCTCCATTATGCGCCCATTGTGAAGGGTTGGCACCTGAGCAAACAAAGAGCTCCAATCACGGCGTATTCACCAAAGTCTCAACAGCACTTCTGCGCTGCTCTCCAGCGCGACACTGAGAGGATCGAAGAGAACGGAGGAAGAAAGGGAAATATTGTCTGCCAGTTCTAAACGTTTCAGTTTAGCGTGATTCTTAAAAAGAAAAGAAAAAACAACTAACAATGGCCATTAGTTGCAAGAAACCTTTTTTTTTTTTACCATCATCCCACCTACAATGTGTCCATGCTAAGTGCATTCTGGGGCTGAAAGTAAGGAAGATGATGCTGTTTGTGTTGTTTTGTCCGACTCCACAGATTCCCCTTTTAAAGCGGGCACTTGACCTGCTTCCACATATTGGAGTGTCCTTTCCCGGGTAATGGTGTTTTGCATAATGCCATTACTAAGCTGAAAGCATGAAATCGCTCTGCTTCAGTCCAGTTTTAGAGAGAGGAAATGAGAAAAAAAAAAAAATGAGTGTGTGAGTATGTGTGAGTGTGAGAGAACGCGTGGGGGATGGGTCATGAATCAGCCTCTGAATCGCTGAGCAAAAACAGGTTCTTCAATTTCATCAGTCGGCCTCGGCCACTGGCGGAGATGAGCGACGAGCGGAAAGAGGGGCCCTCATACGGTTTGGAATTGACGGAGCGGAAGTCGCTTCAGAGCCGGTGAGAAGATTTAAGAGACGAGTCAGCTGGGGTGGCATTGTAACGGCCTCGCTAAAAGACGGAGCACTGCTGGGCTCCCGGAGCGTCACACCGTTACCCTAAACACACCGCGGGGAGCCGCTTGAAAAGGACCCTGACCTCGCGACTCTGTCGCTCCGCGAGCTCCGACACCGCGATCCCCCGCGCCAGCTGCGGCGGCGATCTTACGGGCTAAAATTTCAAGGGTTGAAAAACAATCCGCCCGCTGGCCAATGGGGAGGCGCAGCGCTCCGGCTCCGGGGTCGGCAGTTCAGCGGGGAGCCCTTAGGACGGGCGGTGAGTGGCAGAAATGCTGAGCAGACAGCGGAGATAGAGACGCGTCCAGCAGGCACTCCCCGGAGAGATCAGATAGCTTCCTCTCTGACCAGGTGAAGGGGTCACCGTCGGTCTCACGGCCTGTAGCGCTCCAGTGGCTTTGTAGAGGTCTTACTCGTGCCGTTGACCTCTACATTACGACAGTCTTGTAAGAGCGTGCTAAATATATATGTGTCGCCGTGGCACAAAGGGTGCCGCACGCAAAGCGTGTCGCTCAGGTCAAAACGTACCAGGAACTGCAATGTTATGTAAATGTGTTTGTTTTAAAGTTGTAAAATGTAATTGTATATAAATGTCTTCAAAGCAAAATAAAAAGAAGAAGCTCGATGCTAAACTTTTATGTTGTGGTTTTGCAACGATAAATTACCAGAACAAACAGATCAAATTGCTAAACTTTTATTCATTTTCTTTATAATCCTGTTGAAATAGTGACCAAACTAATAACTGGGTGGTCTGAATTAGACACAGAGCGTTCTGACTTTAGTGATGATGATGGTAAAAGCGGAGATTCATCAGCACCACCCTTGGTTATATGTTTCACTTTGATTTTGTACTTTAGCTGTTTTATTTTATTTTTGGAGCATTTTTAAATCCTAACAGTCGTCCTAGAACAGTCCTACAATATTTTAATCCACAACAGATCTTTCTTTTGAACATGCTTAGAAGACACCCTGCTACACAAATACACATTTGTCAGACACTTAAAGATGTATGTTTGCGAGTGACAAGCATCGGGGTTGCATGCGCTTCCACACTTGCTAGCGTCGCGAGGTCACAATATCGGGGACCTTGATAGTTAAAATGCAAATGTGTCAAGTGCACGAGGAGATGCGGGATGAATGTATTCCATAAAATGCGCGCATTAACAATTCAGAATAGCTCGCTAACCCTTTGTTCCAGCTAAATTATGGAGCACTATTTGACAGTGATTTGCTGCTCCATTGCATGAAAAATGTGATGTGTTGTTTTTGTTGTGAAAATGGTTTCAGTGGCGATGCCTGCTAAGAAGCACATTAAATGCACCGGCCTACTGCATTATTCAACAATCTCACCAATTAGAAAATGCAGATCATCCAAGGGACCGCAATCAAATAATGCCGTGTGTTTCTGCGGTGATTATCCAGTCATTTGTTTTTAGAGGCGTTTCTTACGCGCGTAATTACTAGTGAATGGTCGAGTCCCGACTAACTCAGCTCAATATCTGGACAATCTACATCCACTCAAGGCTGGCGAATTTGAGGTCTGCATTAGCTTGAATCTTGCAAGTACCAACCGTGCAAATAAAAATGCTAATGTTTTTGCTTTGTTACGGGAAAACCCCAGATAATCTGCCGAGCAATTCCAGCCCAAAGCCCCATTCCTCTAGCGGGAATACGTAGCGGCTGCCGCCATAAGCCGCTTCATAATGGCTGGGATGCAAGTTTAACTGCACAGTTGGATCGGAAGGTCCTGCATTAGCTGGAAGCAGGTGATCTGAGCCACACGAGTGAAGGGACACATTTAGGGCGTAGCTTGCACAGGTGAACCGAGTCCTTGGACTCAGATCTGATATGTGCATACATCCTGAGGCCTCGGAGATTAATTGACCGACACATACCTAACCACTTCCCTTTGGCTCCAAAGTTTCCATCAGAGCGGTGGAACCATTCCATGCATGATTTCTATGCCCAGGTCGTATTGACTCCAGTCGGTGTGAAATAGCCACATGATGCGGTTGAGGTGATTTGAGATGGACAGTGGGTCGGTGGAAAATGAATGAGGCAGAGATTAAAAAACTTCACTGGCAGCCTCCGGATGGATGTTGGCAGTGTCCACAGGTGGGCGGCCCGTGTCCTGGCACTGCGCTGCATCTCACGCTGGCCGCTGCTCGAGGAAGATGTCGAGAGGACGGCACGGAAATCGGGAATGGGCTCTCTCTGGTGGAGCGGTAGCAGCTGGCCGCACCACGTGCACTGGCTGCGGAGGACACGTGGCGCCCTGACGTCTACATGGCGCTCGGGCCGACGGTGGGAGTGGGAAGCAACGAGTGGCTGCGGTCAAAACATGATGAAAAATACCCGGGTCGGAGAGCCAACACAGGGCTACCTGCAAGGACTTTTCTGTGTTTGCGCTCACTTCTCCTTGAGTCGAGTAAACGTGCTATCATCAAAAGTGCAAACAATTTCTTTTTTAACAAGAGAAGGAGATATGGAGTAGAAGAACAAGCGGGTGATGCAACGGTTGAAATCTGATGTTTTGCTCGACTGGGATGAAAAAGGCAAGTTGAGCCCTTGGATGATTTAATTCATTTTGAATACAGCCACATACATACACGTACGTGCATACAAGCGCATGGCAGCCATAGAGCGACAGATGATGATGTACTGACCAAACAAAAGCCCATCTATCAATAATGAAAACATAGCAACAATTATCTAACACAGCGGAGTGTCAAGCTCAGAGTGTCAGAGTTGCACCCAAGGACTGACTAATGAAATGAATGAATGACCAGCAAAAAAGGGGGGAGTTATTATTTATCACGGTTCACGGTGTCTCAATTATTTCAAAGCCAACCTCCTCTCAAGTCTCCCTCCCCTCTCAGACTTCCGTCACCCTCTATTGTGTTTCCCTCTGCCCGCCCTGAAAGACAGATCTCCGAGGGAGAGAGTTTGGGACTAAGGGCTTTCTTATCACCTGCCTAAACCCTGAAGGGAGAAATTCCTTGCCATTTGTTGAATACGAGTGTGATGGTGTGCGTTAGCGGCTCATCCGCGACTGCATTGCCTCACCTGGCGCCCGTGTGATTAGATTTCAAATCCGGGCCTGCGCCAGATAAACTCTATCTCCATCGGCCAGGCACCTCGGCATCAATCTGCCTCGCTGATGGCCTGGTGTTGCGCCGGCAGTCATAAAATCTCTACCGCCTTGCTTATGCATAATAATGGGAACACTGATGTTCAATGCAGCATGCTGTTTAAGACGGGGAAAGGACATCTCATGAAGCATTTCCATCTTTCAGGTTAGACAATGGGATCCTTTTGAAAAGGCGTGCGGCAGGCTGTGCTAGTGTTTAGCGCTAGGCTGGACCTCCACTGTGGAGGAGCCTCCACCCCAGGCCTGGATAGATGCCGGTGTAGAAAAAGCAAGACGTAAAGCAGGACGGAGCTGCTCTGTTTATTTATTGTTCCTTCCTGCTGTAGCGGTTCATGACCGGCCAATTTTATTAAACTGGGCTTTGAACGCACACACAGCAGCACTAAAACTTCCTGATGGCTGAGAGGGGATCAATTCAAGCTGCTGCCGGCAGAAATTACGGCATAGTAATAGTACGATCACACAGGTAGGCCCTGCCTGCGCACGGGGTTAAATGGACCATTTAAATTCTTTAATCAACTTCGGCATTAGCTGCTGAGGGAGGCGCAGCGCCGAACAGATATATGCAGGTGCAGGCATTTCAATGAATATCAAGTAAGGAGTTAACGCAAAGCCCTCACAAAAAACTGACTGCAGTGAATTTGTGATAGCACAATGGTGATTGTATTTTAGTACTTCTTATTTTTACGAATTTAAGCTTTTTTGTTGTTTTTCTTGTTGAATTATAATAATAAAATGAAACAAGATGCATTTATCCAAACTTGATTTGTTTGGTTCAGCCGAGTATCCTGCTAGCATACATGCATGTCCTGACGTGTTTACACTGATGGGTTTACTGTGTTACTCTGCTGCATGACACAATATGCAGTTTGAGTCAACTGACCAACACTTGAGTGTTGTTGCTAATGGTGTCACAGGCTCACAACATGTTTCATTCACTCGTTCTTTTGTCCTTAAAGAACACATAGAATTATTGGATATATTTTCCAAGATATTTCTGTCAGAATATTTTAGAAGATACTTAAATACATTCTGTAAAAACATGAGTATGATATTTTACTGCTCTTACTTTACTATGATGATTAGAATTCTGTTTTCAAAATAAAGACTTAAATACTTTGTTCTGTAATAACATGAGATATGAATAATTGTCATGTGAAATGATGGCACGTTTCAATAAACAAATGTACAAAAAAAACAAAAACATATGTTTTTCTCTCTTTTGATCTAACAGAAGTACCCTTTTATAAGGACAATGGACTGCTGGTATGGTTATGATACATCTGGGAAACCCCAAATCTCCATTAGAATACAACAGGGCCGATCCGAATCCTTTGGAAACAAGAATAAGTAAAACAGTCAAGGTTGAGGTGAGTCCAAAGCAGGACACTGCCAAGAGGAACGCTGCTGTGTCACTGACTGGCAGGTAGTGCATTTTCTGTTGCTGCACTGTACAGTGCTGTAGTTAAGGCGCAGAATAGAATCCTCGACAATAACAGGTAGGTGTGGGTCGCAGTGTCAGGGGTTCTGTTGAATGCTACCACAGTCTGAGGCCTTTTCTTGAAGTGCCAACTTTTGTTTGGCTCCGGCGCAGCAAACTAAACAACAAGGTTGTTCTCACGTTGGAGGCAAGAAGAATTTGTTTGTCATAAAAGATTCTATGACACCGATAAACACGTTGGAGTAGCAACAGACGTTTCCATAAACAAGGCACTTTCCACTCGGCTCTCTTCTTACATTTACACAGACATAAAAAAAAAAAATAAGGCTGAAGACTGAAGCCGAGGATCACAAGACCTTGTCTTTGTGCTCACGCTGGAACTCCCCCCCCTCCCCAGCCGCCTGTTGACGCGGCGGCTCCCTCAACCCCTCGGCCACCTCCGCAAATTGCGTTTCACGGTTTGAAGGTTGCGGAGAAAGGCCTCCCGTTTGCCGAGGAGGCCAGATTAGCGCTCATCAGCCACGGTGTTTGAGATGCACACGGTGACCTCGGCGGGGGCAAAGAGTCGTGGCGCTTTTCACGCTGCAGCGCACGGGACACGGCTGAGTCTATAGTTGGCCTATTGTCCTATACACACCCCAAAGACAAGACAGCAAATTGCCGTGTCAGGAACTTTGACCCCAACGCACGATATAATGCAGAGTCCTTGTCCATCATCGGGCCTTCGGAAATAAGGAATGTCATGAGGTTGAGCGATGGTGAAGCCATTGATTTAATAGACGAATGTGTCATTTACTGGAGGAGCATTAATGGTTCTAAACCATCGTTAAACACGGCCTGTGCGCTTTTATATATCCATAATTTTATATTTCATAAGTGAAGAGACATCGCTGTCAGTTTATTATGTAATTTATGTGCCTTGCTGTATTGAGAGAGAAAAAAACTCACCTTACTAAAACAGCTAGGAAGGGTCAGTCATTTAAAATCACCTCAAGATCTCATACATCATTAGGGTGGATTTCCTCATCCGTTCAGAAGACATTCATGCAGAGGTAATTAGGCATTTCTCTCTCCGTGACTCCTTCTGACACGAGGATTAACAAGCTTTTAGGGCACAGTTGACTGGAGTTAGAAGATCCATTATTGTTGAGATGGTGAACCGGTGAAGGGCTCCGTCGCACTTTCTTTAAAGCGCACCGTGGTGCTTAGATTACATCTACATCAAGTTGAGTTTGATAAGCATATTTTTAAAAAAGAAACATTTCTACCAGAGCTCCCGCAATCGCTGAAGATAATTTAAAAAAAAAAGCTAGTTGAGTTAAACAGTAGCCTCTGAGTTTTCCTCCTCTGTCAAGGGCTAAAGCGGGGAGCTGGAAATAGTGCCACGCTAGAGTGTGCACTCTCAATCTGCTGGCATTCCTTCCAAAAGGGGAAAAAAACCAAAACACTGCATGCTTCTAATCAGCATGGTTACCGTTCTAAATGGCAGCAATAAAAAGCTCGCAGATCTTGCAGGAACGAAAAAAAAAAAAAAAAAGGCCCAGTAAAATAAAATGCATGATTTAATGACCATCTGTTGGGCGCTGGTGCAGACCTCGCCGCGACCGGCTTTGTGTATGATCAAAGGCAGCGTCTGCATCGGGAACGATTCACCTCAGGAGGCACGTCGGGGGAATTAACAAGCAAACCAACGCCGATCCATTTTCCACGCCGTTCGGCCCTTTCCTATCCCCCCCCCCCGCTAACGCAGTGGAAGGGAGTTAGTGAAAACATTATAATACGCGCACACACACAAAAAAAAGTGCACCCCTGCAAAAACCGTCACACTCCCAAACGTTCAATCGCAGACCGGCGAGTTTAAAAATCTATTTGAAGAGCAGCCCAGCGGAACGATTCAGTTTTATGCCTCGGTCCTTCTTTTCTTTTCTTGTCAAACTTAGCCCCGCAGTCAGCTGCTCATGCTAATAGCCCCCCTTCTCTTTTCCTTTCCCCCCACGCCGCTCCGAAAGTCTGCTAAGGTGTTGGAGGGAGGCCGGCAAAAAGCCAATCAGCGCTTAAAAGCGGCGTACACAAAACGGGGAGGGCACGCCGACCTCCTCAGACAGACGCTCCAAAACACTCGGCTCTTATCTCATCAAGACTCGGTAAATAAAACATTTAACAGCTGCGCCGCACTCAGCCTGGATGGTCCTGCCCTCCCCAGAAATAACAGGCAGACAACAAACAGACACCCGCAGATAAGTCAGGCAACAGCCGTGGCGGCGGCGCGGCTCGCGAGTCAAAATAAAAATCGTCGGCACGTCAAGTGAAGGCAGATGAAGACAAAGGCCCGGCGATGCTGGCAAGTGCACCGCGGTTGAAAAATGTCCCTTGAAAAGGGGGACAGTTCATCGGGAAAAAAATGGACATGTCACACTGATTTCAATGCAGGCTTTGGTGCCGTATCCAAAGTCCGCAACCCCCCGGGTTTGGCAGGGAGAGTTGACTGTTGGTGTTGGCCAAGGATTCCAACGTAGGAAACAAATTAAAAACACAGCGTCTCCATACAGCCCAGTTTGACTCACAGTGGCAAAGTTAACCAGCCGTCACACTGGTGCAAAAGTCATGGCAACATGCAAGCTGACTTGGGGCTCGATAAACGCGACGGTAAGAAAAAAATGGGAGGGTAGTGGTTAATATAGCGGTCAAAAGCTTGGCGCCGATATCGCCATTTCCACTCATGGTGGACTGCTGTGTTTTCCAAACTTCTCATGACACCACAGGAGCAGCACAGAGACAAAAAGTCTGTTTCACTCAGGTTTTAGTTCTCTTTTTTTTATTGATTCAAAGCTTTTTTATTTGTTAGGTTAAGTGGCAGTGAAATGTTGGTGTGGCAGAAGCCGAGGTAAATGTGCATTATGAGGAATAAAGAAAGTATAATTAGAATTTGGTGATGGAAGTGTGAAGACAATACAATATATATATATATATTTTGTACATTTTGTTTTAATATTCTTTTCTTTTTTTCTCTCTGTTGTTTGTATTTCTTTGTTGTGAGGCACTTTGAGCTTCTTTTTGTATAAAAAGTGCCATGCAAATAAATAAAGTTAAAGATATAATTGCAATCGATAGAAGAAATATGAAAAAGTGCCATAATAATATATCACAATAATGACAGCAGTTGCTACTCCTTGTTGTGGTCTTTGGCCACAACAGGCTTCGGTCGATGGATTTTTTTTTTTACTCCATGTAAGTCATGGCCAGTAACTAAAAAAAAAACCATCCTTTTAAAGCGAATCCCAGGTAAGTCTCAGACCCGCGGCGTTCCCATGGCGACATACTCAAACACTTCCTTCCTGTTGCTGAGGGGGCCGCACGTCCGGGTGCCGACGCCACCGAGCAAATTCGCTACTTTGTTCCCGTTCACAGCTCATTTGGCCGGCGCCGTGTTTTGGCATCCTGTTGTCGTCACGCATGGTGAGTTTTTCACCGGCGGTCCGACGGGGGGAGGGCGGGTGGAGGGTGGAAGCACATTCCAGGGGGATGTCAGCCGAAGCTCGGCGCCTAACGAACTCCGTCCTGCGGTGTCCTTCCCTCCGAGGCCTCTGATTTAAAGCAGTTGAATCAGCCAGGGAGCAGCAAATCTAACTGAGGTGCATTCTGGGTAAGCCCCCGGGATCCAATATGGCGGCCCATTCATTTCAAGGTCGTTGCCCACCCAGCGCATACGCTGAAAAGGTTTTGGACTTCTTCGTGCGCACTTCCCATCATGCCTCTGTCACTCTCGTGATGTATCTCAGGATACACCGGGACACATCAGCCAATCAGACAAGCCAAGACACAGCACAATTTCTCTGTCTTTTTTTGGGGGGAAAGACTAAAATACCTGGACTTAAAAATGTACATTATTGCCAAGAACAAATAGGCATTTCTTTTTGTATTGTAGCCTTTGGGAAAATCTGGTATCCAGTTCTTATAACGCATCCATTATTCTGAGCTTTGTCTTCCTCTTTTTAGGAAATGTGGCGTCTTTGGTGAATCCGTTCAGACACAAACAGCAAACGCTGTGGAAATACTCGACACATCCTCCGAGTTTTGTTCCTTTGACTTCAATATTTATTTATTTGTTTGGTTGTTGTTTTCTTTGAGGGATTCCAAACTCATTAAGTCCCCGATGCTAGGAAAGTGCCAGTGCGCCGTCGATCTGAGGTCGAGGGGGAAGGGTCGTGGGGGGGTCTTGTTTGCAATTTGGCGAGCCCAGCCCGGCTGCCCGGCGGTGGGAATCTCGGAGGTCTAATCTCCCCCGAGCTCGCGGCGCTGCTCCATCCACCCGCCGACGGTAAACACAATGGCTCCCCTTGGTACCGAGCTGATTGCAGTTTCATCAGGGCCAAGAAGTGGAGTCGGCCGGGGGCGAGCGGCTCCGTCTCTCTCTCGCTCTCTGATGAACTTGTTTATTTCTCCTCCTCGCGCCGCGCACGGGAGGCCCCGCGAACGGAGCTGATTGGCGAGCGGCCTGTTCACCGGGGGGGGCGGGGGGCTCTGGAATCGAGTTCCATCCGACAACCGGACAGTCGCTGCCATGCCAAAAATCAGTTTTCCAAAATTCTTTTTCAAAAAAAAAACATTAAAAAAAACTTAATTGGAGCTTTTTGAAAGTAATGTCTAGACGCCGCCCCTCGTGATGCCCATTATTACTGCTAAGTACGCTCCTCCATCAATTATGCCACGTGCTAATGCGCGAGTCACAGCAGAGAGCCATCGCCTTCCGTGGGGCTCAAATAGCTTCGCCGCGCCCTCCAGCTCGGAGATGGATCTTCTTTCCAGCAGACGCAGCTGCGCTTGGTGCTCGGAAGGCGGGGAGGGGGACACGTGCACACATTATGACTGCAGGATAACTGCGGGTGTGAGATAGAGAGTGTAACTATGGAACAGCATCTTGTTGAATTAGAAAGAGGATTGACTCCATCTTATTAATACAGGCAGCAGAGAGAGAGGGATAGATAGATAGATAGAGATAGATAGATAGATAGATAGATAGATAGATAGACCTACACAGTGTTCAAATACGTAGACTATATTGAACTGCACCTCATTCTATTCACAGAATGTAAAGAAACCCCATTTCGACTTCATGAAAAGGGACAAACAATTTAATGTATCTGTACTATAGATTACGCCCACAGGCCAAACGCTGCACATTAGGCCACTCGCCGACTAGCGGAATTGTGCGTAGGTGTGAGCGTTAGTGCACATGGGTTCCTCCGTCTCCACAGTGGTCCTGCGACGAAACCCGGTGACGAGTCCGGGGCCGTGACACCGCCTTCGCCCCCGAGACAGCTGGGATATCGACTCCAGCCTCCCCGTGACCCTGAGCGCCGGCAAAGCGCTGATGGAAAACGAACGGAACAACAATAAAGAGAACCGCTGTTTTCTCTCAATCTCTCTCTCTCTGTCTCCGCCGTTTGTGCTGCAATAAAACCACAGCGGTACGAAGACAAATGAGAAAAAAAAAAAAACCCAACACAAAGCGGTGGCTTTTGTTCCGCTCACGGCCAAACGGCAACACGGAGCACCTGCTCTTTAACCATCATCCCCCTGAAATTATACATAGCCGAGTCCTTGTGTGTCCCCCTACCTTCTCCCCCTCCCCCTCTCCGCGGTAGTTTTTCTTGCTGCTCTTTTGTTTTCATGAGATGCCGAGGCGATCCCGGAGAGACGCAGCCGTGTGGCCAGGCGATAATGACGTGTGCGAAGGCGGGGCGGCGGCGGTGGGGGGGAAAGAGGATTAGGCGGAGCGGTGGGCATCATCTCGCCGGTATAAGTACTTGGCTCTCCCATGAGGAAGGATGAGCCGTTATTTTTATTTTTTTCCACCTCAGACTAATTTCCTGCCTCCGTGTCACTCACAGGTATGGGGCCGCTGTGGCCCTCAGGAGCCGAGCCCAGTAAAGGAGGTTAACGCAGCGATGGGGCCCCGGCATCCTCTGGGGGGACTCAGAGCATTTCTTATATATATATATATATATATATATATATAATTTATTTTTTTTATCCTCTGACATTCAACCCCCTCTCACCCCCCTCGCACTCCCCCCCAACACTCTTCCTCCACTGTTTACTTTGCGCAGCCAGACTGCGAGGAGTGTTACGGGCGCCGGGGAAAGTGGAGATGTACGCCCAGGGGGGGGAGAGAGAGAACGGGGCCTGCTGACACTCGGAGACAGATAGAGGGTGAGACATGGAGACTGAGCGGGGGGAAGAGAGGCACCCCCCTTCCTCCTCCCTTCGGTCGGACAAAAAAAGAAAAAAAATAGATGACAGCTTTCCTCTGGAGCCCACCGCCGCCGCCCTCTCAGGACTGGAACCTCGCTTGTAGGCGAGCGGTCTGTCAGGCGCGGCTAACTGGGCTAAACCCTGGAGGGATGCAGCGTTGGGGGAAGGTGACAGTTTGTTAACGGCCTGGCAAAAAGGGCCACCGCTGGCGGGTCAATCTCCCCGACGTGCAAAAGCGGCGCTAATCAGCATCAGCAGCAGCCACGCAGGCCGATCGGAGCTTCTCAGCGCTCCCGTTGCCCAACGTTCCTGTTCGGAGGCCCTGAGCTGCAGACGGGAGCCGCTTGGACGCCGGGTATCATCGCGGCTCCCCGAGTGCCATGTTTGTTTTTGTTTACGCTTCTGTGAAGCTTAGCGGGCCGCGGAGTTGCGGCACCGTCGAAGCGAGCACGAACCACACCACCCCGCTGAGAGGGAGCTCTTGTAAAGCTGAAGTTACACCGACAGGGTGGGCGAGGGGCCCGGCTGCAGCGAACCACCGCGGCTCACGCTACATTTCCATCCAGTGATGGGGGAGTGATTCAGTAATCGCTCGCAATCAAGTGGAATCTGCATGCGCACCTATTTGGTGGCAACAGTGCAGAGGCGCGCACTTGCACAGCAACGCTCAATAAAATCCCAGGTGAATCAAGTGATTATTATTCTTCTGAAAAGCCTTTGTTTGACGTCAGTTTCTGTGTCGCCCCCCTCGATTACATCTGCCGTTGTCGGAGCGAAAAGCCCCCTATTGTTGGATTACAAACCACAAAGCGCCGCACCGCTCCTTGTCAATATTCCTGCACTTTGCACACGAGGGACAAAATGAGTCTATTGATTGCAGGATGCGTATTTATTCGTCTTCACGATGATAATGGTCAAAATCATGGACAAATTATTAGAAAGTCAAGAGCAATTTTACAGACTCGGGAGTCAGGCTTCCTCGCCTCTACCAACTCCGCCACTGACTCACCACAGCTACCGCTAGCTAGAGCTAGCTCACGCCATCACCATTACGTCATTGTGTACTGTATTTCTAGAAATAAGTCAAGCTAATGGCTGTATGAGCCATTAACTCGATATGGGAAAAGCAGCAGCACCAACTTTCCTCCGTGCAATTAGGCTGTGAACGAACACACCACTGGGTTGCCCTGGGAGTGGGCGGAGCTTAATTGGTGCACATGGACTTCTGCACATACGGCTGACTCAAAAACCATTTGGTCGAGTGCCTGATATGAACTGAAATGAATCAAGTTTCCCGATCACAACCTGTCACCGTTCCTGGACGACAATGTTGGGACTTTAAAGTTTAACCTAGCAAGGACTTCGCCTCCTGGCAACCTCACTAAATGTAATATTTCCTCCCGTGTCGTTTGTTAGAGGCGTATTGGCAATGCCACCCCGCTCCGGAAAAAACTAAACAAAAAGAAAATGTTTGCGAGCATGTGTTTTGGCTCCCAGGGCCTCCCGCGACGCCCTTGCACTGGCCTCGCCATGCTCGGTGAGACTGTGACATGGGGTAGTACCCAGCTAAGAACCGGCCCCGTCCGTCACATCTCATTACTTCCATCCCACGTCGCTGGGGGCGGGGGTGGAGTGGGTGCGGGACCAGAACTGACCACTGAGTCAACTGACAAGACAGCTCTGAATCCAGCTATCCCAGACGACAACAAAGGGATCACACGCGCGCACGCGGCGGCACGCTCGCCAATTCCAGTGGCACGCGGCGGCACGCGGCGGCACGCGCAGAACGGGCGGACAGCCGACGCCGAGAACGAAAGGGACGTGGCTGAGCCCCCCCCCCCCAAAAAAAAAAAAAAAAAAACTGCTACAATGGAGCCGCGCGGGACACAAATGCGCTCTGACAACGGGGTTGGTACTGCTCAGAGTTGTGCAAAAGCTCGACAACTGACCCAGAAATGCTGCTGAAGAGCAGGAGGATTTTGGAAGGGGGTGGTGGTGGCTGTTGAGGAGGGGGCAGCACGAGACAGAGTGCGTGTGTGTGGGTGGGGTGGTTGGTGATACAACGCGGAAGGAAACCGAATCGACACCCTGCTTAACAAGTCCCGTGGCAGGCTTCTCAATTTATGCAGTGGGCAGAAAAAGGTGAGCGGCTCTCCAAGCGGCGGCATTGCTGTTGTTCTACAAAAGCATGCAAATGGCTAAGCGGCTGAAATGCACACGAGCAGCGCAATGTGCTGCGTTGATGTCGTCGTCATGTTTTTTTTAATGCAAGAAGTATGGTCCTCTCTCTTCTCCCTTCACTGAAGTCAGAGCATCTTCTCTCTCTTTTCATTCCTCCTTCTGGAAGGGGCGCGAGGCGGTGGGAGGGAGACACCGTCGAGGCTGAGCACAAAGGAAAACAAGCAGCTGCAATACGTTTACAGCAGGGTGCCTGAGGGGAGGAGAGGACCCGGCTACAATATCGCTTATATATAGTTGCCAATAAACGATTCCCGAGAACCTGAGCCGGCTTATTATGTCCACATGCTGCTCTCCTTACGGGAGAAATTGGAAATGCAGATAAGGAAATGAACGCGTGTGCATGCTTAGGCACCCAGAAAATTGCTTATAAAACTGCGCTCTGATCATTTCAAACGCGGCGTCCCTTTTCCGAGGATAACATGAGGCAGCGCTGAGATGCTCGGCGTCGCCGCGGCTGCCTCAGGCTTCGGGCCAGGCCGTGGGCATCGGAGCAGCAGCTCGCACGACTGGCATTTCAACCTGATATTTCAACCCGATAATCCCCCTCAAGTGACCCTTCATTTGCACCAGACAGGCCGGCAGGTGGAGTGAACTTCTCACATCAGGTGCTCAGAGAATGAAGGAAGATAAATAAATAAACAGAATAAAAAGCAAAATATGATTTAAAGAAGTCAGGAAGGCAGTATGACTGTTAGTTTTGACAAAACCGCAACATAACCAATTTGAAACGGTTTATTTAAGGATTTCACACCAGACAGAGCTGGTGTAACAATGTACACGTATTTAAATTTGAAATAAAACACCTTAAATAAATAATTCAATTAAATATTGATGAAAAGAGCGCCAAATATTTGACCTGTGAAGTCCTGCAAACAAAAAAACTAAAAAATATAAAAAAAATAGGAACCACTTGGTTGCAGAATTTCCAAAAGTATTTCAACATTCCTCCTATGAAAGCACCATTTTACACAGAAAAAAACAACACGAAACACATGTTCCAGGAAAAAAAAAAAAAACAATCTGCTTGCAGAGGCTTAGCGTCTCTGTGTGGTCCCACTCAAGTCCGCAGTCGGCGGCTTCCAAGTCGGAACAAACAAAACAACAAACCCCCGCCAAAAAAACAACCCCAGTAGAGTTCGATATGCTGATGCGTGCGCTGTTTAAAGTTCGCCCTCCTTCCCCGACACCCGCACTGCGGTGCCAGAGATCAAGTGACGCCGTCGACTTCGGCTAATGACGCGGACGCCGTGGGCGACGGCCGGCAGCTTGATTTATACTCGGGGACAGAGACAAATGATTCACGGGCTCGGAGGGGGAGCGCGGGGCAGGCGTACGCCTCTGGTTGCGCGCTCCCATTTGCACACGCGCACCTCCACCACGAATCCCCCGGAGCACTTTGACACGCCTCATAAGACTCGCATTACACAAGTGGCCGGTGCCTGTTACAGTCATTGCTTTTTTTTTGTTGTTGTTGTATTTATTCCTCCTCTCCTTCTACGGTTCTGCCTTTTCTTGAAGTCAGCACTCTCTCTCTTCCCCTTCAGCGTCCATTAGTCCCCCCACCGACCCTCCTCCGTCCCGCCCGTTGCAGTGCGGCGCCGAGTCCTAAATATGGAATCCAGTGTTGCAGATTAAAATGAATGGCCCGATCATTCTGTATCAATTAGTCCATCCATCACCGCTGATTGGAGGGGTGGGGGAGGTGGTGTGTGGGGGGGCGGAGGGTGGGTGTGGAGACCTCGCTTCTCTGCAGTGGCGGCATTTGGAAAATAGGCTTTCGCAGCGAGGTGTGATTTCTGACCATTTGGACGTGAGCGACTGTGGACCGCGTTGCGACGACCTTGTGTCGCTCATTTCCATGCAATGCCCTCTAAATTATGTCATCCCTCCACTAATGAGATGAAGGCACTGGGGTACCTCTCTCACATTTTTTTTTCCCTCCCCTCCCTGTGGTAAGGGCTGATATTTTCAATGAGATGTCACTGTGCTTCACATCATCATCATTTAGGGGAGAGAGAAAAAAAATGGTCAAAAAAAAAATCCCATTAGAAGCGAAAGAGGAGAGACCACAGGCGTTGGATATCGCGCCCTCCCCGTGAAAGGCAGAATAAACGCGTTGAGAAGGAGACGGTAAGTTCTGGGCTAATGAACAATGGTGGGGAATGCATTGACATTTGAGAGATAACTCGCCAGTCATTTCTAAGGCGGCAAATCATTTTGAAGTGCGTTTGCTCGACGTGCGGAGCCAGAAGTAGTTTTCATCTCTATTATGGCGTTGCACATCTTGTTCTTCTCTTAAGGTAATAATAGGGGAGGAGAAAAGGGAATATCACCAACTCAAGAGCCTTATTTTGGGTTCTGTTCTCAGAGGAAACAAGTGTAAGCAGAGACCGTCTATCTTCTATTATTTATCAGCCAATCACGCTGAATCAGGTGGTCAACTGGCACATGCACACGTGTGCCAGATGGCAGATGCACTGCAGAACGGATGGCAGATACAGATGGCAGATGCACTGTAGAACGTTTCTGAGCAAGATAGCAAGTTAACGCTTGTTTTGGGTGCAGTAGCAAGCCAAAGTATTAGCTTGATTTGTCATTAGTTTCATCTCCAACAATATAGAACGTCACTGATCAGGCCCACAAAGATTCCTTTCTATGGTGTCGTAAATGTATGTGCAAAAAAAGAACATTTAAAACTATGTTTGTTGAACTTCATTTGTGTCTAATCTCATTTGCAATCATGTATATATGTGTTTTATTTTCTCAGATCGCAGGCAATGGTGGCCAAGATCTTTTTGTAAAGGATCTGGTCTCCTTTGGACATGTCGTTGGCATTCCTATTGGCAAGACTTGCATAGAAGTGCTTTGGTGCAAGTCTTGACTGAGCTGAATACAACAAAAACTACATGAGAGCCTGGAATGCAAAAATACCATCCAAGAGAATAAATTTGCTCTTAAACTGTGAGTTTACCTGGGATACAGCTGTGAGCAGCGAGTCTCATCCTGGAGATGAGATGCATATTTATATCACTGCTAGCCACCTTTAAAAAAACAGAGCAGGGCACCTCGCTAAACAAGGAGGAAAAAAAAAAAAAAAAACATAAGAAGGTGGACCCAGATCAGAGTGTAACTAAGTGTCCTCTCAATACGAGGGAGATAAGGGAATCCCAAGGGTGCCGCGCCGACTGAGGAATCCTCGCCTTCAATTTATCATTTTACATTATTTAGGCTGCTCCACAGGGAAATACACCGTTCCTGTCATAAGTTATGCTAATGTTGTTACTACCATCTGGGAGCTGCCGAACATCACTCACGCTGATGGTGAAGCCCTTGAGTTACGAGCGTGAGAAACGCCATATTTGAGCGATTAATCGTGCGGGGGGGGGGGAGGTTGGGGGGTTTGGGGGGGGCATGAGGGGGGTGGCTGCAGGGCCTTCAGGGTGACTCCGATGGTTTTCACAGAAAAAAAAAAGAAAAGGAACAAGAGGCCATCTAAGCTTGAGCTGTCACACAACACCGTTCCATATCTCTCGCCACCCATACGACCCCCTCTCGCACCCCCTCCTCCACGCAGATCACCATCCCACCAGTCACCTTCAGTCGACTCAATAAACAAGCCCAGGGCAAGACCCAGACAGAGGATAATGGTTCACCTGGAGGTGACAGGAAAAGAAAACAGGGGCCTCCGCATGGCCAAGAGGACTACAGATAAGCAGCGAGAGGCACTTAGGGATCTTGATAAAGGATTAACCGATCACGTCGGGAACTGGACACATTTTCTTAAAAGAGGGAAGAAGAAAAAAAACTGTCTGTGAAACCCCTGACTGAAGCCTCGTTGCAGCAGCGCGTTTAGGTGAATTTATAGGCAATCACATTTGACTCCCGCGGTCCTGGCAACCGCGTTGTACCCTATCTGTTAATTAGATTAGTAATATGCATCTCTTTGCAGGCACACTGGTTAAATCAGTAGATCCACTTCTGCACTTCGGCCCCTTTTCCACTGAGGCGGCACGAAGAAGGAAATCAGAATCTGTTTTATTTTTCCATGTTTCCGCAGAAAAACAAACCAATTCTTGGCCAGGAAAAGTGTTTCCACTGTGGCACCGCAAAGAATGAATGTCTAAGATCAGGCGCTGGGCGGGTGTGTGTGGGTTTGAGTGTGTGTGTGTGTGTGTGTGTCTGTCGGGGGATTACCGTGACCAAGCAAAGCCGGCAAAACACTGAGCACGTTGTTAGTAGAAAAAATAAATAAATGAAGGAATGAATAAAGCAAAACACAACATGCATGTGAGGAAGCAGCGGTGGTCTGCAGCGGGGACAGTGGTGCTCCTTCTCCAACTTAACGTGCTTGTCTCACAAAGCAGATTATTCAAAAATTAAGAATAATATTTTGATTCAAGAAAACTGAACACACGCAAACAGACGCGCACAGGCGTACTGCCCCCCGGAGGAATGGCAGGAAAGCACTGAAGAGCCACACAGAGAGCCACGCCGCCGCACGTGGACCACTTGTTCAAACGTTGGTGTTGATGTCCATCATTAGTGTCGGTGCCGATAAAAGGAGGTATTGCGTCGTCTCGAACAATTCTGGACTGTGCTGCTTCCCTCGTCGGGGAAAAACTTCTGAGAAAGTTGTGAGGGAGTTTGCTGCCCGGCAGACGTGACTTCAAAAGCCTAGTGATGGGAATTCCAGCTCTTTTCAGAGAACCGGTTCTTCTGGCTCGGCTCACTAAAAAGAGTCGGCTCTTTTGGCCCCGGAGTGGCTGCTTGGATTTTCTGGTGCTTCTTTTGGTTTATGACCAAATTATGTGCTAAAATTAATAATTAATGTTCATGATATAAAAATATTAAATGTGTATTATTTATACACTCAATATGGAACACAGTACTGTAAAAATACATATAATATACCAAAAAAACACCCACCCTTATACAACTATGTACAAGTGAAAAAACACATCAACAGACAAAATAAAAAACAAAAAGCAGCTTTCAGCTAAAAAAGAAATCTGTTTGGTCAAGATTGGCATTGAAAAAACCTAAATGCCAATTTGTGTGTCTGTGTGTGTTATATGGCATTCATTATTCTGATCATCCCGTTTCTGATATGACTTATTTTTTTACATTTCTCTTTGGCACAAAATCTCCGCTAAAGCACCTTCTAAATCGCCACCAACTCTGCGACTGGACATGGATCAACCCGTTTTCTGGTTTACTTCCGGATGGTCGGCATAAGGTCTACTATCTGCACCTTTTCTCCATCTCTCCTTTACTCTCTGGTACTCAGGGGTGAAGTGCGCAGTGCAGATATACAGTGCCACACATATTGACTAATCTTGTGCAGCTTTTGCAAATAAATAAATAAATAAATAAATTAAAACAACAAGCTTCCGAAAAAGAAAAAGAAAAAAGAACAGCTCCCAGCCAATCAGGAGGCGGCTCTTTTCGTTCACTTCAAAGAGCCAGCTCTTAGAATCGGTTCGTTCGCGAACAACCTATAACTATTGGCCGCCACTTTATGAGGTACACCTGGTTCGTACCAGGTATCTAATAAAGTGGCTGGTTAGCTTGTTTCTGCCTTAACGTCAGAAGTGTTGGTGTGTTCAGAGGTGCTAATTGCAGGCCTTGGTTGGTTATTTGTGTTGCTGTTGGCTGTCTACGGTCTGCGACCAATCTGTCCATTCTGACCTCTGACCCCCCAATGTGTGCCAGAACCATATCCACCACGTTCAAAGTCACTTGAATCCTCTTTCTTCTCCATGCTGATGCTCACTCTGCTGCCATACGATTGGCCGACTAGCTAATGAATACAAACGAGCATTGGGACATTCCACCTACCAAAGTGGCCGGTGGGTGTGGACAGTATATGATGACACGGCTCTCTAACAAGTCTAAATGTGGAAGAGCAAACCAGGCCTTGATTGGTTCAAGTCAAACTGATGCCAGCGTCTCCTCAGCGCCACCTCCAGTTCCAGTGGATTCCAGATTCCAGATTGTAATAGAAAAGCAGTTATTTTTTTCCCTCATCATGCCACTGGGAGGCGTCATTAGGTGACATCTTCCAGCGACACGGGAGCAGAACTGCAGCAAGGATCATTAATGAGTCAGCGTTGGTATTTGTGACACACACCACCTAGTTTAGGAAACTCATGAGGTGGGGGGGGAGCTGGTGGCGCTACAGTCTGTGTGTTATGTAAGCCGTGACAAAGAGGTGGTGGAGCTCAGCGAGCGTTACCAGCCCCGTGGCCAAATTAGCCCCAGTCAGGAAAGCCGAAAAAAAATATGGAGGTTTTGGGGGGGCGGGACAACAACAAAAAAAACAACAACCCCTGCGGTCGAAAATGTCGGGCCATCCTGCGGTGAACTATTTGTTTGGGTGGTCTATTTAAAGCCCAGCGCTAAATGGGCAACAATTCGGGTAAGAATGCTAATGAGCTAATATCCCTCCTGGATGGAGACATCAAAGGCGAGAGGAGCTCCCCCCGTCTACGCGGCTACACAGAGGCTCCGTGGCATCATTACAAGGCTCAGCTCGCTCTCGCCTCTTTGTCCGCGTATGTCCGCCCGTGTCGGCGGGTGCGTGGAAAAGCAAGCGAGGCAAGGAGGGTGGGGGGGTGAGGTGGAGACGCGGGCGACAGGGTGTTTACATCTGGGGGTCCTCTCATTTGGGAGCGCGCAACCTGGCACAATCCGTAATTACCCTTCCGTTGGCGGAGGCCTCGTTTAGCACGCAATTATCAGAGATCATTGTTGTGATGTATGGATGTATTCCCAGCGAGACCAAACACGGGCGCCGCTGGTAATGGGGCTGTTTTTGGTTAACCCCGTTGTGTACATATTCCCAGAGACGGGAGAGTCGGGAAAGGACTCCCGAGTGGTTTGTGAGGATTACATACATCACCGGGGCTAACGCGTGTTTCGTTTGTTGTTTTTCAGTAGATAGTAATGATTTAACAGAGGTTAAAGGGTCGAAACACACATTATCAGAAACTATAACTTAGAAGTAACTAGTGGTGTTGTATAGTAGAGTCTGTTGATGTCCAGCCTTTTATCCTTTTGTTTCCAAAGCTAGTCAGTGTATGTCAGTCTCTGCCTCTTCTTGCCCATTGGAAAAATTCCCCAACCACCGTTTATGAATGGAAAGAAGCAGCATGCAAAAAGCATGCAAAAATCCAAATGAATGTTAACATTTGCAAAAACTATGCAGGATATAACCTGCAAACTGGTGGGTGGCTTTGTTACCAGAACTAGAATGTTGTGTTTCCAGAGGGATCACTTTCAGGGACAGACTTGCATCTGACACAGAATTCTGCTAAAATACTTTGGTGGTTGAATAAAGAAACACTAAGCTGGCACGTTTCCAGGTCCATCACTGATAGTGCCCCCGATGGAAACAAGACATGGTGGCAGAGTTCTGGTAATGGAAAGGAGACCTTCTGGATTTAAGGATCAAGCATCATTTCAACACATTAGGATGTCCAGCTCGCTCTCATGCACGCGCTTAGGGCATCATATATTTAAATCATTACTCAACATTTTACTGGCTCGTGCAGTGGGTTATTGTTGCATCATATAAGCTGTGTCTCAATTCAGGGTCTTGCTTCCTTCGAAGGATGCGTCCTCAGTCGGAAGGCGGGTCCTTCGGAGGACCCGGCCGAGGAGGACGAACCAAAAGCCACCTCCCCGGTAACCAAATGGGACGGTCTAGCCTTCGTCGTATTTCCTGGTTGCGTCACAGCCGTTCCCTACTGCTGGCCAACCCCGGAGGTGATGTTTTTATAGCATCAAGCTAACCATTGGTTCGCCATCCAGCCATGGCGTTGGATGTTCAAATAAGTAAAAACCCTAGGGTAAAAACTTAAAATTTTATGTGAAATTTCAATACTTACAATTATATTTTGTGTCTTTGCCAGTAGATGCCGACATTTCAGCTGACTTCCAAGGATACCAGGCGCATTTGAAGGGCGCATTTGGAGCATCCGTCGAATTTTAGTGAATTAGGACAAGCCTTCGCGCAGTGCTATGACGCAACTTGCCTTCAAATGCAGGCTTCGAAGGATGCAGACCCTGAATTGAGACACAGCCATAGACAGGAGGCAGCTGGGGGGGAATGAAAGGGGAGAGAGTGCGAAGCCTCTTTGTTTTGGCTTAACAATGAGAGGAAAAAACCCCGCATATTGCCACTTTAATCATTTCACATATTTAATCATTAATTCATCTACACTTCCACAGAGGCCACGAGAAAACCCAGAGGTATCACTCGACGTCTTTCTTAAAAAGACCCCTCCCCGCCCGTCCGGGGAAATGGGAAAAAGTCCAACACGTGTCAGTCAGGTGCAGACGACTGGCACAGGAGTCGAGGTCTAGGCCGGCTCTCTGCGGTGGCGGGAAGCTCACTGCCGGAGCTAAGCGGGACTCAGGTGTGCGAGTCGCCGCGTGATGGATCAGCCCGTTGTGAGGCCGCCGCTCCCGCGCGCAGCCACCGAGTAGACAGCTCGGAGATAAGGCCGGCCCTATACGACAGCACGCCCAACCCTCCCACCAACCCTTCACATCGATCCTCGCCACCACCGAGGCAGGAGGTCTTCACATACCAAGCGATAGAGGTGGTGGCGGCGGTGGGGAGGAATGGGATTGGGGTGGAAGGAGCCAGCGAAGTGTTTTGCAGGTTTAGCAGCCGCGCCGTAGCGATAAAGACGCGGAGAGATAAAACCCCTCGTGGCCTCGTGCAGATAAAAAGAAAAAAAAAACAACGGCGAGGAGCTCCGCCGCGGGGGGAAAAGAACATTTTTAGCTTTGGAGTGGATGATAACCGTCTCGCGCAGGTTCTAATCATCGTCCCCCTTTTCTAAAGTGCTCACGCTAACAAAGATTGGCGAGCGATGCGCATCAGCAAGGCATAATAAAAGAACACTGACCCGTTGTGGACGTCATGACCAAAGAGGAATACGAGCGGAGGAACTCTGGAGCACTCGAGGTCCGTCACGGCTAACGAAAAATCCAATGTCTTCTAGAATGTAAATTCTTCCGGAGATTATAAGCAGCAACTAAGACGCTTTCTCACCGAGTGAGACTTCAACAAACTCGGACTGCAGAGACAAACTAGTAAAAAAAGAAATTATTTACTGCTAAAAATGATCTTTATGTATTGAAATGGAAGAATCTGGAATCGCTGCTCTCATTACTGGCTGAGAGGAGAAACTCAATCGATCGGCGGGGCCGCGTGGTGCGATGTTCAGGGGGCCGAGCGCGAGACAGAGAGAAAACAAGAAGGGACGACGTGCCACAAAATAACAATGATGAAAACATAATGGCAAAGAAAATTGACTCTCTTGTTTCTCCCCGCGTGGCTGCAAACCAACGGCGAGAGTCAACGGCGGCGGCTGCCAATCAATCTGGAGAGCGCGGCCTCCTTTACCTGCAACTCGGCTTGGTTATGTCCCCGACCTCTGATCTCAATCACGGCCCTTCTCCAGCTGGTTGCGGCGCCAAAAGGGGATGGGCGGAGGGTGTATCGCTACGTTGATGATATACGTCGGGAGCGCCGGGAAAAAGTTGAAAGTCTTGGGCCGCTCGGCCCTCCGTCATTAGCTGCCAATAGGATCTCAAGCAGCTCCGTGCAGTGTAATGGACTCCATGACAAGCCACCCCCTCGCCGCCTTCATGCTGCTCGAGCACATTTCCTGCCTCTGACCGGGTGCCAATACTCAAATAATGATGCACTGGACAAAATACAGACGAGCCCTGAATTTCACTGAGGCGAGCGGCCGCTGCAATGGCTGCGGCCGCAACGTGACAAAAATCACAAGCCGAAGCTCATGATTACTGTATTAATCTTATTGATGTTGGGTTTCTTTATTCTTTTTTTTTTTAATGAGGACAGATTAATAATAAAAAGTTGAAATCACAACAAATCAAATGATACGACGAGCATGTAAAAGTAACACTGGTGATGTTAGTGCGTGATCTGAGGCGGGAGCTCACTCAAATGCACTCAGTGTTAAATCGTTTCCATCTGTTTGTTATTAAAGAACAGAAATATATTTTGTTGCCATTTGCTCTTTCTGTCCTCTATCATTCAGATCTTATCTCTCGCCCTCCTGCCCCTCACATAGACTCCCTTGGCAAGGGTAGTACTAATATAATAAAGCCGCTCAACAGGTACTGTAGTTGCTGAACCAACCTGTGTGCTTCACACTCTCGGGTCAAAGATTTTATCTTTGATAGTAAATCTGTCAGCCATCATAAAGACATTCAGAGGCATTCCTGCATGTCGTGATGGCCCCAGACAGAGAAAATAATTGGGCAGTAAGTAAAGTAGGCAGTTGTAAGTCCTGTTGTTACCTACACAGGTCCAAACTATACAACTGGATGTACCTTTTTTTTTTTAGTAATACTTCAAAAATGTGCATTTCCATTCATTGATTTCAGGCGGATTAACATGTTGAGCAGTGCAGTCACATCACAGGGGTTAGCCGGATGTAATACGTGATCAAAAGGCGGCCGGGCTTACGTGACCACAGAACATCAGCCTGCAGCAAATATGATCAGTTCCATGAACGCGGGGCCGCACGTTGCGCCGCTGAAGGCTGTGAGACGAGGGCCGACACATCCGGAGTGACACGCGGTGCTGACCAATAAACAGAAAAAAAAGCCGAAGCAGCGTCCTTTCTTCCATTCGTCACAAATCGCAGACTTTTAGAAATTAACGGCACCCCCCCGGCGTCAAACCTCATCTGACCGCGGCGAGGAATGATTATTTAAATTATGTCTCGGAGGGAGGAAGAAAGAAAAGGAGTCAAATGTGAGAGGAGAAGAAGGACAGTGGAGTTGGGCGGCGGCGTTCCACTGGAGCTAGCGGAGCCATTATTCCCAACACCACGCTCGGCCGCCTCAGCCTCCCCGGCGCATTCGCTTTGATGATAATGCTCTCCGGCAGGCCGCTCAAGTAATGACCATCTCGCTCGGCGCTCCGACGCGTCGGCCACACTCGGGCAGAGACGGACGGCGGAGTCCGGCCCGGAAAACCGCCGGGGAGCGCGGCGTGCGACATGCTTAAGATCTGATGAGTGCGACTTCAATCGCTGGGAACACACGGCGGTACGAGGACGCAAATGAAAGAAAGGAGCAGCGAGGGAGGGGGTAAAAAGAAGAAAAAAAAAAGATGATCACTCACCTCCTCCTCCTCCCAGAAGGCTGGAGTTTGCTGAAAAGAGAAGAAAATATCAGTCAGTTGATGAAAAAAGCAAACGTCGATAAAGACTTAAAAAAAAAAAAAGCCTGAGGCGGTTCTTTCAGACACAAATCGTCATCGTGAAAAGACAAATTCACTGAGAATAACAGAGCAGCTGTGAAAGGAAGGCGGAAACGAGTGGCTCAATGTAGGTAGAGCAGACAATAATCACAAAGAAATAATTTAAAAGAAATACACACACATCTGTATTTGAACTCTGGACAGCAGAACCTGACCTGGCACTCATCCTGCAACCAGCGATGCGCGCCAAAATGGAACACGTGTGAGGTAAAGATGAAGAAGATGAGGAACCGCTTGGCTTCTTCAGCCTCGACAACAGAAACGGTTGGCAGAAGACAACACACTCTCTTTATTATCGCCAGTATTTTTTTTTTTGTCTCACTTTCTAAGTAAAAGCTGGAATCGCACATCCGAAGACCCGCACTTGGCGACGTCGTCACCAAGGGGGGAATAAATGGGACATCCGACGCTCTGCGCATCACATCATCTGCCGCAACTCACTTTCCAGCGGCAGCCGTCTTGGCAAAGCCGGCGTTGAGCCGGCAGCTCGCTCCCGATATACAATCTCTGGCAGAACTCTCGACTTGGCACGGTGACAGAGGTTACGCTCCGCCGAGCATGCGGTTCATTGAAGGAAATTAAGCGTTGGCCCGCTACTGTATCGTCAGAGGAGGAGATCTTCTCCAAAGATTTTCTCCCGGGGGGGGGGTTGGGGCTCCTTCCCTTTAAAAAGTGAAGACGAGACCCCCGTGGCAAGGACCCTGTGATCTTCAAAAGTGGGGGGCTTCGTTTACCAATGCGTGACTCAGCATCGATATGCAGGACCACCCCGGGAGAAAGGCCCCCAGCTCATTGTTAGCCTGCCGTCAGCTGACAAACACTCATTGTGTGTGAGGCTCAGCGGTGTTTTTCCTCCCCTCCCGACCCTCCCTCGCCAACCCCCCCACCAACCCTCAACCGCCACGCTTTGGCGGTCAAAGGGAACAGCAGTTTCACAGGTCTCAAGACGAATCGTTTATATTTTCAGCTCGTAAGATGGAAACGGAATGAAAGAAAAAAAAACAGAAGAATCTTAAAGGTCAAGTGTTTAAAATTTGGCTTAATTTTTGATTGTTATATTGTTGAAAATTTAGCATAATGCATATATATACACACATATATAAATATATATATATATATACACACATACACACATATATATACATATACATATATACATACACATATATATACATATATACACACACACATATACACATACATATACACACACACACACATATACACACACACACATACACATATATACACATATACATACATATATACACATATACACATATACATACATATATACACATATACATACATATATATATATATACATATACACACATATACATATATATACACACACATATACATACATATATATATACACATATACATATATACACATATACATATATATACACACATATATAAATACATATATATACGCATATACACATATACATATACATAAATACATATACATATATATAAATACATATACATATATATAAATACATATAAACGTATACATATATATGCACATATACATATATACAGTATACATAAACATACATACATATACATAATATACATATACATATATAGATACACACATACACGTACATACATACATACATAACCAATGTAAAGGTAGGAAAACCAAATGACTTTTATTGTACTGTGAGGATACACTTTAATTAATGTATTAATGGCCAGTATGTTAAGCTTTTAACATTATAAAAATCCTTACTCAAGGCAAATTTTACACCTTTAAGCGGAAACTGGCTGATTGCTGGCTGGTGTCGGGTGGGTAAGTTGGTGGGAGCAGCGGGCGGATGAAATAACACCCAAACGCTCCTTTGATGAGCCACACACCGGCGGCGGCGGCGGCGGCGGCGGCTGCACTTGGCGTCATTAGCTGTGAACTCTGGCCTATTTAAAAGCTTATTATTGCCGAAAAATCATTTGGGTGCACGAGCGACAGATAATGACGGGGGTGTCATGGGGGAGAAAGAGAGAGAGACTCTGTCCCTGTCAGTTTTATTTATTTATTTTTTACACTTTTTTTCTCTGTGCATGGCTGGGGGGCGGGGGGTCTTGATGGCTTCCACACCTTTCCGCGTCGCCATTGTTCCCACCAGAGCGGCCGTACACAAACGAGTCGCGGTGGGTGGGTGGGGGGACAAAGGAAGCTCTTGGCGCTGCAGAATTTGTTTCATCAAAAGGCCCCTTTTGTCTCTGGCGCGCGCGACGTACAGTAGCGGCTTCTACATGCGACGGACGGCGCGCAAAACCTCAACCCGGGGATGTTCTGACAATCCACTGTCATGTTTACAATGGCGCCTCTCCAGGTTTTTCTGTGATGACAAAAGGAGGCTCCCCGACTTTGTTTGAGCGGCGGAATCTGTCAGCGATCGACAACGGCTGCGCGCACGTCTCCGCCCGGGCGCGAGAAGCGTCGCTACCTCGATATTTCAAAAGAGCGCCTAAGTGCAGAGGAACAAAGCCGACCCCCACCTCCCCCTCCTCCTTCTGTTTTTCTTCCAAGTGACATTTTTCTTTTCCTTGATAAATAAAGGCACAAAAGCGAGCCCGTTTATTAAGATTGCCGGGGACGGTGAAAGTAAGTTTGGGTGCAAGTTGAGAGTCTGCCTCGGCTCGTCGGGGGCCCTCCTGGGGTGTCTTCCTATTCCTCAGCTATTAAAACACTGGGGTTTAATTACCTGGCATTATGGAAATGCAGACCGGTGGGGGGGCTACTTCATTTACTCCACACCTAATCAGAGATTGGAGACGCGCTCTGCTAATCAGTCAGCTTTGAGCGCGCACGCATGTGTGTGAGCGTGTGTGTGTGTGAGAGAGAGAGGTGTGTTTGCCGGGACACTAGCAGTGGCGGTAAACAGGCTAGTCTGGGAGCGCCGCTGCTCCTCTCAACCACATGTGACATGTGATCAAGGCAGCAGCCCACCAGGAGATGAAAGCCTTTGGCAGCGACCTCATCAAGCGACGGGCTTTTTCCTTTTTTTTTTTTTCTTTTTTTTTAATAAACACTGAAGTGAGGAGGGCCTTGAAAAAAAAAAAAAAAAAAGACGCAGCCCTCTGTCATTCCCGTCGCGCGCCCCCCTTCCCTTCCTTCCTTCCTTCCCCGCTCCTTCCCCCATTAACAATCAGGATGTCGTGAAAGATGTTTCGCCAGTTTGTCTCCAGGCAGGCCAGATATCCGGATCCTCGCGCACTTAAGTGAGCTCAGCCCGCGAGCGATACGTATCGGGGGTGGGGAGGGGTATAGAAAGAGCCCCAAACGGATGGGGACTTGTTTCAACAATCGGTCTTCTAGTGCGCGACAAGTCGGGAGCGGGGCGAGACGCACAACCGAGACGGCGAAGCGTCCCCAAGCTCGCAGCTTTCCCTTTGTTCCGTACGACTCATCGGCAAAACACTTCAATTATCCCGATTGACAAATCAAGGCAGGAAAAAAAAAATCCATATTTGGCCACATCCAAGCCAGAGTGCATATTTTATAGTGCGTGTATTAATTATAAACTAGCTCGCCTTGCTGTTTTTGTGTTGCCACCTTGGGGCTCAGTCTGGCTGCTATCTGGTGGCGGAGCAACACTCCTCCGCCTTCAGGGCGCAAACTAACAATTATCAGGAGGCCGTCATCGTCCGTTTCTCCTCGCGGCCGAGGTCACACGTGCGTATTTGTCCCTTTGAATGCATCTTAAATGGTTTTCGTGGCCGTCCTCAGTTTGAGCCCCTCCGTCCCCCGCTGGGGAATTTCAAAGATCAAACGGCCCTCAAGGACAAAGACGAGCTGCAGATACAGCTAGTGGTTAAAGTAAATAACACACATGCCATCCTATAAGATTAAACAATATTAAATCAGCAATAGTTCAAATCTAATTAGGGCTGTCAGTCGATTAATAATTAATTGTGATTAATCGCATTAGTGTCCTGAGTTAACTCATGATTAATCACAAATTAATTACACATTTTTACCCTGCTCTACATGTAACTTAACAAGGTATTTATTTGATGTTTATTTTGCATTGAGCCAGTTGCTCAAACAGACAAGTCTTTTGACATTTCCTGAGAACAAGGCAGCTCGCTTCCTCTGGACAACATGTCCAGACAGTGAGAATAATACGGTACAGATGTGGCAGGTGTACTTGCATGCGGGATTGGCCATTTCACTGTGTGCCCATTCATCGCTTGTGTTTGTGTGTGTGTATTTGTTTGTTTGTTTGTTTAATCTCTCTCGCACTCTGATATTAGATACTGACAAATTTAACAAACCCAAATATGATCGCACTTGTCAATTGTGGTATTTTATTTTGAAAATTGGTCACGTTTTGAGACAGTGAGATCGGCGGCTAACGGGTTAATCAGGGGGAAAGTGAACGTGAGGCAGGTGGCTACGGTAGGACCAGGAGGTTTTGGTTTTTTTTGTCTGTGTTTTTCTTCCCGGAGTCGACCCTGGTAGGAAGCACCAACACGGGCCATAAATCTCAGCGGAAGGGCTCCCCAGACTGCCGGTGGATGGCAGGTCATTAGGAGCGGCCGCTCCGCAGCATTAGGTGAGCCCATCAAACACACGCCTCAACTGTCACTGCGGGTGCAATCCACTTCCTGCCTGCCCTTTGAACTCCCAACCCCAATAGCAACTTCATTTAGCTGTCAGTCAACGCCGTTTGCGACCGCCACCACCCCGTATTTTCTCAGCAAGCAGAGAGAGAGAGAGAGAGAGAGAGAGAGAGAGAGGAAAAAACCCAAAAAAAACATTGATAACAGAACCAACGCCAGAGGATGACAGGCAAGATTTTACAGAGTGTGGCGCTGCGACAAGAAGCCCCCGCAGACAGAAACACTGGGGGAAAAATAGATAAACTAGTCACTTATTTTTTTATTTTATTTTTAGTGTGACTACACAGCATACTGTAAAAAAAAAAAAAAAAAAAGTCTGTGTGCATGAAAACGGCCTCACTGTGCGCAGTGAGGTGTGGATCTAGGTTGCCTGTGTGTGTGTGCACACGGCTCCCACATCACGCAGTTAAATGGAAAGTGTTGGTGCATAACCACGAAGCCTCAAGGCAGTAAACAGATACACTCGCTGCCTTCTGGTCTCCGCCACCTCAAATGCACCCTTTTAATACACTCCATCAAACACACACTAACTTTATACCCAGTGTGCGCCCCTCCGCCCACCTCCGCCCGCGCACCCTTCAGTAAGCTCAGGGGTGATAGTGTGCTTTGGCGTGAGAGGAGGTGGGTTACGGGGACTGTTAAGTTACAGGGTTTCCTTCCTGCGTTTGCGAGCTGGAAAGATCGCTGAGTCAAGAGCAGCGACGACGCTCTAGAATTTCAAATCAGTAAAATGCTAAACTCTCGCCTGGCGCCTCTGGGGCTGTTTACCTGGCCGACGGTTGGCTTTTTTTTTTTTTTTTTTTGACAAATGCAATTCCAAAGGCACAACTCATCCCCGATGAAAGCGTCGGTGGCCAGAGAGCGGCGGTCTCTGTACCTCGATGTGACATCGCTGTTCCCTCCCCGCTTTGTTCTCCATCTGCGCGAGGAAATAATATTTGCCACTGATTCGGCGGAGAAAAATAATGGCCTCCGCCGCACAATGCGCTGCAAATGGAAGGTCGGCCGATAATTAGGCTTTTTTCTTTTTTTTTCCTCTCAGAAAAACAAAAGAGCAGCTGCCGTGCAGACCTGGTTGTCAGTTCAGAAGAGCGGCCGTGAGAGTTTGGTTGAAGCCAAACAAACTTTTGTGGGAAATTCGGAGTTGAATTGTTTCACGCCCAGATATGTCGCCACTGGAAAGGCTTCCCCGGTGGTGTGGATGATGGATCTGCATCCACGCTAACACTCACACAGAAAGTTTGCTAAAAAGTCAACCAGTCGACATTTTGTGGAAACACAACCTACAACACGTTTGTAGGTTTCTTTGTTCTTAAATGCACTTGACACACCACCTGCACCTTCTCAGCTGCCTCCAGAGTAGCCAGCATAAAGCTCAAAGTTCATAACACTCAGTGCGTTTACATGCAGAGCTTAATCGGACTGAGCAATCATTCGGTTTTCTCGTCCAATCGGAGTTCTCACCTTGTCCCCGTATACATGCAGCTGAGAAATTCGAATTATTGACGGGAACATGTCATCCTCCCAACACTAAGGGGTGGCGTGAGTCATTTCAGCTGGTCAGCTGCTTTCGGTTGACATATTACATCATTATGATATGTACGATAGTTCATAATGTACGTGTTACGCGCACATCATTCGACAAACTATGTGGACTGATGAAAGATGTTTTAAGCCCCTCGGAGTTGACTGTTCGAACGCCAATTCTCCTCCAGATGAGAACCGCTCTCGTTTTATACAAACTGGCTAGCTTTGCAGAATACCGCGTCGTTGCAAACCAGTTTGCAGTGCACAAATCCACAGTTAAAATGTTTGTGTACAGGTTTGCCAGGTTGTTTCGCGCCGTCTGTTTTGTTAGACGGTGTAGTTCTGCGGACATGAGTCGTGAGAGGGAGGAGTGACACGTGCGCACTCGCATTGTCCAGTTAATAGTCCGACTAAGGCGTATACATGGCAGAGAAATTCGAATTCCAATCGCATTATCTGGGTGTCTCAATCGGAGTTCTCCGATTCCAAACGGAGTTCTCAAACTCCGATCATAATCGGACTAAGGTGTTTACATGCACGTGAGTTCTCCGATCATAATCGGACTAAGGCAATAATTTGAATTTCTCTAGTGCCATGTAAACGCACTGACTGAGGGCCAGAGGATATCCTTCTTTGTATTACCTAAAATAATAATAATAATAATAATAACCCCAAAATAAGCAGAATATTGCGTACCGCCCCTTTAAGACCCATCGCAACCTATGCTGCCCCCGTGGAGAGCTACATTTACCTTTCAATGGGGCTCATCTTTCCTCTAAAAATCGACAATTCCCCCCGCAAACAGATGTAGAACTCTGAGCGAGGCGCCGGTCGCGGCACCATGAGAGGAGCGGCGGCGGCTGTATTTCTTATTTGTGGCGTATTAAAAATGCATGCCGCGCCGCCCGGCTGCCATCTCTGTTCTTTATAGCTGCGAGTGGTCCCCAAGGATTGCAAGTGATCCAGACTAACTCGCGGCAGGGGTGGCACGGTGGCGAGAGGCGAGTCACAACTCAAACGCAGATGGTATCTCTGCGCTGGTGTGAACGCGTAAAAATATTACCCTTCCTGCTTCGTACTTCACTCTCATTCTTTTTTTTTTTTTTTTGTAAATACATGAAATTAAATAAACCTCCTTCAAGGTTTGAAAGGGTAAAAGCCTTGAAATGAACATTTGGCATTTAAACAAACGAACAACATGCTAATACCTCAGCCATAAACAGGCTTTTGACATTTAAAGCTACAGGTTTTGCCTCTGCGCCGTTTGTTTTAACTGCACGGACGATGAATAATAGAAACAGTGCTTGCCCGGAATCGAGCCGCTCTCCAAGTGGTTACAAGACTACTTGCTTTATCATCCTTAAGGTGATGGAGGGAGACCAGCAGAACTGTTTAGGGGCGGGTTACATAAAAACAAAAACAAACAAAAAACAACCTGCGTCGCGCTTCTGCCGTATATCGGCATCACAGCGCCAGCAAACTACCCTTTTCTTTCTTCTTTTCTTCAATTAGATAAGAGGCGCAGCTCTGGGCTGCTGCGCCGCATCTCTTCCTCCAGGCCATCGTAATCCCACCTGGACGACAGCACACGGTCCACTGCCATGGGACGCCTGTTGTGTTGCCTTCAACTGCCGACAACCCAAAGTAAAAACAGGCACTGAAGTTTAAAAAAAAAAAGATGTCAGCCTGGTTTCCATCTCTAATTCCTGGTTAGTCCTGCAGTTGAAAGACTCTGGAAGACATTCGGCAACTTAATCCAATGCGTGCTATTTTCAGGCTGAAATTATGTTGTTGTTTGTTGTTGTTGTTTTTATTTCTTCTGTTGCCTTTTCGACTCCACTTCTCCTGCAGCCGCAGCGTGGCGACGTGCGAAGGTGTCGCAGTGATTAATCCCTTTCCTCCGCAGGCCTGTCTTCCCCGTAACAAAGCAACAATACCAGATGCCAAAGCCAGCCCACATGTCTATTGTTATAATTACCTGACCTTCAAATCCACATTAATGAGCCCAGGATGATCCCATTCTCTTTCATCATTTGGCTTGCGAGCCCTCCTTTTATCTCGCAAGGTCACCTCTCGCAACGCTGTTTTCTCCCTGAAATACACATCCGCCTCATAAATATACATCCACCTGCTGCACCCCCTCCCACCGCACCCACCACCCTTCAGTGGGCGCCTGGAAAAGAAAACGCGCCAAATAAAGCTGCAGGAGGACTCGGCAAAAGCTCAACTTTGCGAGTCGGCGCCACTAGGGAGGGCAGCTTCTCCGCTCAACACACAGTTTTGAAGACTGAATGCGTCTTGTTGTGTTGGAAATATGAAGGGAAAAAGGGCTGTGGAGGCAGGAGCATGAGAGGGACAGCGGAAGGAAGCGCAGTTCATCGGCTGGAGATGTTTCAACCTCTTACACCGCGATCGCTACGCCTGAAATAAATCATTTTGCATTTGGGGAGAAAAAAATAAAGAAAACACGAGCTCCGTCTAAAAGACAAAAAACAACAACAAATTACTACATTTGTTTCACTGTCCAAGTGACAGACAGTGAATTTCTAAATAGGGACCACCGAAAGAAAATGTGGAGACATTATGCAGACGATACACAATTCTATTAGAATGTTCACGAATAAAGAACTCATAGTAATGTCTTCAAGCAACGTGTCAAGGGGCAGCAGCTTCTTTACATCAGCCACAATACACCGACATATTATTATATGGATGAAAAGAATTCATCAAATGGATCAAGACATTCACGTTGAAGTGTTTATGATTCTTTCAAGACACTAAAACTTTCAATATGTTTCTTGAGAGGAGGAGGAGGCGGATAGGAAATATCTACCTTCTATTGTCCTCCTATACAGAAGGATTGCAAAGATATCGAGTTCGGCATTGTTTTTATTCTTCTCTGCCAATTTGGTCGTTGCAAAACGGAAGCCCACCCATATAATGGAACATGGCATTTCCATATTTATCCAAATAAGTGAGCATTACGAATGAAATTGTTCAAATGCCATTGACAGAGAATGGCACTCTGTTCCAGAATATCCAACTCCTTCAACAGGCAGCGGTGTAGGATGTGGATGTTGGAATGGGTGCTACAGGAGCTCAGAGTCACTTTGAATGCCTCCAAACATTTTGACTGCTGCATATTGCGGATTCAACCGGCCTATTGTCTTGACGGCAAAGAGCCATGCAGGTATTTGCCAGGCAGACACTTTCTGTTGCTGGATCAAAAAAAATAACATGGCTGAAATTGCTCAAGGTGGAAGCTCGGACAGAATCAAGTTTCCTTGAGAATAAATGTTGTTTTTAGAGCTGCACTGCCTTCAGAAGCGGAGATAAAAGTTGGAGAACGACCACCTCGACCTCAGCCCGGGGTTAAGGGCATATATACGCACTGGTCAGACAGACTCCATGCTGCTTAAGTGCAGTACATTGCATTAAGGAAGAGTGCGTTGTCTTTTTTAACACTAAATGTGTTTTAACTCCTCTTATTTCCTTGGCGAAATGCACTTAAGCGCCACTCAGGAGGATCCATTCCCACCAGCGTCTTATTTGATCACGGCAGCGTTAAGCACAGACGAGTGGACCGAGGCGGCACGAGCGCTCGCCAGATGTCGCAGGCAGCGCGTTCTGGACTTCAGTGAGCGCTAAGCTAGCAGAAGTTGGCGGATCGCGTGCCAGTAGCTGCGCTTCTTATTAAACAGTCTATTAAAACCCAAATTAGACTTTTGGTTTTGCATTTGTCAGGCCATCAGTCCTATGCAAATCAAACATGGCTGAAAAGGCCTTTCATTTTGATTTTTCTTTTTCTTACTTGGTCTTCAATGCATTAGCTGATGGGGGTTCATCTTTGGCAGTGATGTTTTTCGACGTTACAGCGTTCCGACGCATTGTCCTGCTGGGCGTCGCCTTCGCATGAATAACCTACTTCTGCTCTTTGTTTCATCTTCCCCTCTCCTTGCACCTTGGACGCACCATGTGTGCGCTGCGTGAGCGTTGTGTTGATGGGTTATGTGCGAGCCACTATTCACGTCGAGGGCTGACATCAGGTTAAAAGCCAGGGACGAGAGGCTGACAGCGTAGGGGGGGGCTCGCAGCTGCCTTGAGCCGTTCGGCTCTTTGGCTCCGTTTGCACTTGGTCACTTGCAACTGTTTTTGGGGATCGTATCACGAAGTACGCATCTTGAAGCATCTGTTCGCAAATAGCATCAACATGCGTCTCGAGCGTGCCACTTGTGATCGCATTAGTGCATTTTTAACAACTAGGGGCAGTAAAGCGCAAAACTACGGCTAGTTTCACCTGAAAACGAATAAGAATCAAATTCCTGTTTGCAGACTATATCAAGTCACTCGTTTTAATTCTACCGCAGCTAGTCCGTATTATCGGAAGTCGTGGACAAAGCCGGTTAATGGTCTTAGAGCGCCGACTAAAGAGAAGAGCAGCATGGAGAAAAAAAGAGGGCTACAGCATTTGTCTCTGCTCTGATAGCCGCGGAACCAGAAAGATGCGTATGGATCCGAACGAGGAGTAACGACTGGTGGGACAGAGTGGTGATGACTTCATTTTCGGATCAACAGTGCCTGGCAAATTTTCGGTTGCAACGTCGCACATTTAATCTCATATGTGGGAAACTGCGACCGCTGCTGGCTGCTCCACTGGCAAAATACGCTAATGCGGAATAAAATTTATGAGCATCCTAATAAAACAGTCCAACAAAAATGATTTGTTTTCGCTTCTTGTTTGTAACTTTATAATGACGACGCCGGGAGGTGGGGCGCCGACCAAGTACGTACACGGGAGAGGTGAGTGGAGTAGGCGGTCGTTAATGTGGACTGAGATCGCATTCTGCTCACACGTCCGTGAGGAATGCTATGCGAAGCGTCGAAACCACCTCCCTGAGGTGGTTTGAGTGATGACAATACGGATTCGGACTGTTTCCACTTGGTTACTTCGTGTGATTTATGCCGATCGTAACACGAAAAACGCTTGAAATGACCAAGTGCAAACAGGGCCTTTGATTCACTCGTCAGATTTGCCGTTTGTTTTTTTTGTTTTCTTCTTAATTTTAATATTACACCTGACGTGTCACGAGAAGCCCACATGTTTCGGGTCCCACCGCCGCATCCTGTCCCCCAAATCACTCTGCTGCACCTGAGAGTCGGTGAGCGGAAACGACGCGTCAAGTCTGCAGGGGTGAGAGCGACGACGAAAGTCTCCTTGAATTAAAATAAAGAAATGAAAAGAGATCACATGAGCGCACGCGAGTGCAGCCTTGGCGTTATACTTTCCCGCGCCGCAATAATTGCCCCTCAAAATAGAGCCGCGCAAGCCGACAGCCGCGCACCGGCGCCGCACTTGATATTTCTCCACCTCCGTGAAAGACGACGCGTTCCTTCTTCACCGACGGCGGTAGACTTAACTCGCGCTCTGAAACTTTAAAAAACTGACTGGTGTAGTACTTTAAATCCCAAGCCCTTTGCCGATCGTCTCACGTTGGCTCCTGCATCTTCAAACGGCCATTTTTCTGTTTTTTTTCCCCCTCCCCTGGAGCCGGCAATCCCGACAGACGATCTCCCCCCCCTTTTTTTTTTGTTACAGCAAAACAAAAGCGGCAACCTGTTCCTATTGCTTATTCAGAGGCTTTTCGGGAAAGCGGGGGTCACATGAAACAGGCGCCGACACGGTGAGAGTTACGCAATCAGACGGGCTGAGTGTTTGCGCCTCGGCCGCGCTGCTGAACAAATCGGGGAGGTTTGAATTAAACAGTGAACTGGCCAAATAGAGAACGAGTGGAGCTTAAATATTTATCCCTCTCTTCCTCCCAACCCGTCTCGCCCCGACCTGAGTCAATGTGGTCCGTTGTGCTCCGCTCTGGCAATTATGTGTCGATGTCAGCTGACGGCGCTTCGCGTTTAGTGGATTTGCGACGGGGGAGGAGAGAGAGGAGGCGGGGTGAGACCTTGAGGTTTGATGAAGCCAAGGTGTTGCATCACCTTTCACCGAGGGTTAGCGTACTCCACGTCAAAAAAATATTAACGTCTCAGCACTGTGTTGGTAATATAGTGGGAGATATGCTGATAGGGGGAGGGAATAAAAGAGTAAAAAAAATGAGCTTAACCGCATATAATTGCAATCCAGTCATCTATCCCGAGCATGTGAACTGTTTTTTATGACCAATTTTTTCCCCTCGCTTTGAAACTGTAAGTGGAGGCAGAAACTCCCACCAAATCAATTTGTCATATTAAATTGTTGGTCCTAATTTCATTATTGGGGCAACACAGCGGTTAGCACTGCATGCCTCGGAGGGAGGTTGTGGGTTCGACTCCCCGGGGACTGAAGCCTTCATGAGTGGAGTTTGCCTCTTCTCCCTCCTGCTTTGTCCCGCACACAAAAGAGGCGAATTGGGAGTGTGAACAGTTGTTTGTCTTTTTATGTGGCCGTGTGATGAACTAGCGACTTGTCCAGAGTGAAACTGTCCGTCGTCCAAAGACAGCTGGGACCGACTCCAACAACCCCAGTGATCCCAAGAAGCAGTAATAGAAAATGGATGGATGAATATACATATATATTCTTTGGATAGCAAATGTAAAAGCCTCATGCAAGCTTTCAAAACCGGAACATGTGGGTGTTAGTGACGCACCCTTAACATGCATGAACTCTCTTGTATAGCGGATGCCTCAGTTTCTGAAACAACTTTTTTCTTCTAAAGAGACCAAGACTACCTTTGTGTCTAAAAATAATAAATAATGATGGTAGTGGCGATTACTACTAATAATACTAATGAATAGACGCCTAGGACATGATTTGGCATCTATTACTCTGTAACTAAAACAGGACAGACGTCACGTAGAATTGACTCTCTGCATCAGTGCAGCAATTTTTCAGAACCAAAAGAAACATCTCGCGGCGGGGGAAATGAAAATGACACATCATTTCCACTGTATACAACAAGGGAGCCTACTGCGACCCTTTTAGAGGCACACTGTGCCCGAGAACACACCGCACTTATCTGTTATAATAGCGCAGTGTTCCACTTGCATACACAGGAGGACGGGAAACATAATCAACCACATCAAACTAAATAATTGACAGATGCGTTGCGGGCTGAGAGAGTGAAACAGTCATCATGGGGATACTTATCTTGGGGAAAAGATTGACAATGGTTCCGTCTCCCTAAATGATATTGCTGTCCTCCTGCTGAACTTTGCAGCGCGGCTTAATTGCTGCAGTTAATTGGCTCGCCTCCAGCTCTTTATTTTATTGCGGAGGCCCAACACACATTCGCCGCAGCTGTCTGAAGGCTGGCTCGCACGCCAAAGCCGAGATTTAGGCACGGTTTCCCCCTGCAATGAAGACGTTGCTGCCTTTCCTCTTCCCTCCCCCCCCCCGTGAATGCGACGTCAGTCTGCTCGTTTGCAAATTACACCCCCGGCCCCGGAGCGCCATCACAGTGGGTCGCATTGAAGTGAAGCTGCGATAGGAGGCTGTTGTTGACGCTAACGTTAGCTTTCCCGCGGGGGTGCGGCCAGGCCTGGGGCGCAGGAAGGAGGTTAACATTGGGGTGGAGGGTGCGGGGGCACCTATCGGAAAGCTGGTAGAGTGACTGAGCACTGGTGTCAGCTAACTGTGACGGATGCAACAATTAGCATTACATCAGTTAAAAGTAATTTTGGTTGCAGGTCTTTATACAAATGCATGGTTCACAGTGCAATTGGGAATAACAGGTGGCTCAACAAGAACCTATAATGCTATTTTTATTATATTCATGTTAACTTATTTGGTTTAGGTATTTGGTTTTGGTCAACTCTGTAATTTACGGGTTACTCCTCAACGCCTCACAGTCATAATGTTCACCTTTTATGACATCTAACGTTGACGTGCCAGTCTTAGCCACACAGCATTCATCTGCATTCACACCCAACACAATATCACTGTGAAACGCAAGTGTATTAAACTAGCTGAAATGCAACGACCTTCAACCTCAGGTCTTGCACTCTCTCCTCCTCTACCAGTATCAGAGCCGGGGGTTGGGGACAGTAGTCAGTACGTTTGCATGACACTTCAGAATTATTGCCTTAGTCCGATTATGATTGGACAACTGTAGTGCATGTAAACACGTTAGTCCGACTAAGATCGGAGTCTGAGAACTCCGATTGGAATCAGGGAACTCCTGGTGAGACACCTAGATAATGCGATTGGTATTCGAATTTCTCATATCGCCCCCTAGTGTGGGAGAGGAGGACGCATTCCTGTCAATAATTTGATTTTCTCAGCTACGTGTAAACTGGGAAGAGGAAAGAAGTCTGATTAGCCGAGAAAACCAAATTATTAGCTCAGTCCGATTGCATGTAAACGCACTGAGTGACACCGCTGCGTTGCGCTTTCACAATAAAAGTTTGCGAATTGAATGTTCACAATCAAACAATTTTCTCCTCTGCAGTTTGATTTTTGGATGGGACAAATATATCTGACTCCAATATTGGGGGGGCATGTCCCCCACCTTGCCTTGCCTCTGGTTCCTACGCCCGTGGGTGCGGCACAGGACTGTGAACCAGCAGCCAAAGTTGACCAAACAACGCGGCGGCTAACGAGCGGCAGATCCCCGCTGTGCTGCGTTCAACCGCCGTTTTAGCACCAGACTGAGAGCTTTTGTGTTCCTGTGTCAGAGCCTCTTCAGTGGGCGGGGCTGCAGGCAGCAAACACCAATCGAGCGGCAAGTGACGACAGCGTGTCAGTTACACTGCGAGCGGCCAGTCGATTAGACCTCGTTCCCACTGGGATTTGAAAGGGGGAAAAAAAGTGCACGACACTTAGCGCACGCGTGGCACCGACATGCGTCTCCAGTGGCCACTTGACAATTGGATCTCATTCCTGGAAGGGCAAATAAACATGGACATTCTCGCCAGTAAAGACCAGATGTTTTCGTTTGCATGCTGGAGGCCACAAAGCCCCGAATCATGAGCAGGTGATAGTTGAGAAGAATGGTCAAGAAGGGAATGTGGGTGGAGATTTAAATGGGAAGAGCAGAGCCAGGTGTGGTGGTGGTCTTATCTCCATGCTCTGAATAACTCCCAAGTCAGACCGAAAGCGGAATCGTTCAGGCAGGAAGTCAATGATTGGAAAACACGATGGATCCAGAGGATTTTCGTTTTGTGTACAATGTGCTGGATTTTGTATTTTACTGTGAAACGTGACTTATCAGCTTCAACACTGTTCAGTGCGGCTGTCAAATAATGAAGCAAATTTCATTTTAAATCTGAAACTATAATGAACAAACGCATGTATACTGTAAATACCTACATTTTGTATGATACCTGCAGTTTGGTTCATTATTATTCTTTTCTTTTTTTTACACACAGCGATACTTGAGACACAATTCAGACGGGCAAGAGAGTTTTGTTTCACAGTTTTTCTTTAAATACATGCAAAACTACCTGGGTTGTCTCGCCATCTTGCAATGCTGCGGAGCCGTTTCAGCGCCGCAGACGCTTTCGGTGTGAATTGGGGGCAAGAGATGGCGGAGCAAAAAGGGCAGCTGCAGGTTTTGTTTCTGCTCCGTTTGCCATGAGACCTGAGAGGGCTTTTTACATAATTACGTAATGGGCACATTGCCGCATCACAATATTAGTTTGCTTTTCTGCAAATTTCCCAGTAGAATAACAGAAATGGCACCGGGAGTTACAATACCAACAAATAAATCCCCAAATGCTTGCAGGTGTATTTGGTCCTATTCATGAATAAAATAAGTATTTCTATTATATTATAATAACTTTGATAGAGAAAATTGAAGAATACTTGTTTTTGTTATGATTGATAAACTACAGTGTACACAGATTTAGACAGACCCAACACAAGCCTGCCAGTACTGGGCTGTTGAGTGTAGCTGTGTGGTCCAACCTGGGTTACTGTTTACAAAACACTGGCCACACGCAACCCAGTCCAGCACCAAATATGGTCAATGTGGTCTTATGATTGGATCTCACAGGTGGAAACAGGCCCATTACGGCTAATAAAATCAGACTTTACAAGAACCGAAGGCCCATCGCTGATGGATGCGCACAGAGTCAGTAAAGTTGAATATCTTGCTTTGTTCGATAGATGGGCATGAATGTGAATTCAGCACAGATGACGCATCACAAATGCCTTCAACTGCAATAACTTCGACCTGACTGGAAACATTATGTAAATTCACTGTAACGGTCACACTTGTGGCAAAGTAAAGTCCCCCAGCTGCTCTGGACAAAACATACAGAAGATCCAGGGCAGCCTGGGGGGAGAGAAACCCTGCTTAAATATCTAACAAAATGTGACAAAAAAGAAGAAAGATTACGAGAGGTTGGCGATTTATTAGTCAGTCGCATTGCTAAACCCAAAACAGAGAAGCATAAAGTAAACAGCGGGATGGGATTAATTCCCCTGCTTTCCCGGAAAGAACGGTAAGAATAAAAATTGCTGTGTTAAGTCCTTTTTTTTTCTTGAGCTTGTTTTCCTTTCTTCTGCAGGGTTAAAAAAAAAAAGCTTCTGAGACAATTTTTTATCGAATGTAACACGCACTTGTTTAAAAACAGAGATCAAAAAAGAAAAGAAAAGAAAGCTGTGACATTTTAAAGGCAGGTAAAACCAGCCTCCAGACAGCTGAGGTGCAATGAACATGGAGGCGTGAAGGTTGTGATTATGCTACCTGGAAACACGCCAGGCTGAGCTTTGTGACATGTTAGCACAGACGGCTGGTTGCTATCAACGGTGCATCATTGCATGGACATTGAAGATATTTCTTCATGGTATTGTTTTTACGTCTAACGAACGATTTAATGACAATTTGATGATTTAATTTACGATAATATTTGTTTTTGTAAATTAAGGCATCGGTAATAAAGAACTTCCCATGAGTAAAACATGATACAGTGTAAAAAATACATATACTTCTCAGCAAGTCACTGCAAGAGACCAAGAAACAAAGCAACTTAAACCTCCCACTGTAACCTGTAGTAAGAAAACGGTCTGATATATTTATTATTATATTACCGTGTGTAATAGTATGCCTCTAGGGAAGACCAGATATGGTCAATCGCCCAATAAAGGGTTAAAGTGGGCAAAAAAAACAACCTACAAAACCCCTTTTTCTTGAAATTACCCGAGTGGCTCGGGCTGCATCTCGCCAGTGAGGAGAGACGCAGCAGTGACCTTCCGTCCCAAGGACACATCATTTGAAATGCATTGAGTGCCACAGCACTGTGATATATCCTTTTGCCAGAATTAACCTCAGCTGGACTTTTCTGTCACCCACCAATCAGGCAGTATGAGTAAGGACAGGCACCGACGGCAGTGCGGCGCCACAGAGCGCCTCGTACTTTAGCCCTCTGTGTCCCCCGCCAGCTCACCAGGCCTCCGGGCAAACATGACAAATTGTGTAAAAGATCCCGAAGGGTCAACCAACTACATGTTTGGCACGTGAAATTTAATAGCAAGCGGTCTTTGTTTCTATTAAAAAACCAAGACCTTTTTAAGAGAGTGACATCCGTCCGTCTCCGGAGGTTAAGTCCGGAGTATGCTAGCGAACTAGCGAAGAGCTCCTGGTCCGTGTTTCTGAGACTGCAAAGAGGGGAGACAGGCACAGCGGCAGGCTGCTAAAAGCGCCACGTGCTCTGGGCTTCCAGTTGTGTTCAAGGCCAACTCCTACCAAAAATATTTGTTGTTGTTTTTTTAATCCAACTCCAACTCAATTCCAAAGGAAAAAAAAAACAAACTCCATCTTCATTCAAGATTGTCTAGCCAAAAATGGTTGGAAGCTCGATTTTGCAACAAAAAGAAAAACCCAGAGTCCAAAAAAAAATCGGAAACCACACAAGGAAACAACATGTTATTGCACACCTTAACAATTCGATTTAGATTAATTCATAGATTAACTAGAATTAATTTTCTTTCAATCATGAGCTTACAGTAATAAGTCTTGAATAGCGATGAAGCTTCTGATTTGTCTGAAACTTTTCTTCCCTGACGTGCGCCGACAGAACGCGACGCTGTCTGGATGGAGGCGCCACTTCAAAGACGCGGCACATTAAATGAGGTTGTAATTACTCCGAAGCCACCAGTCCGGCGCGCGAGCCGAGCTCCAGCGTTGTTCATCATTTATGAAGGCAGACCACGGTCCCGGCTCTTTCAAAGGATTTAATTGGCTCGCCGCTACTTTTTTTTTCCGATACACTGGCACGGTGAGGGAACACAACTGCACGCGGGAGAACGCTATCTGACAAACGCGCAGTCAGCCGCAGAAACCCTGGTCGACTGAAATCATTAAGAGAAGGGAGTCGGTGGGTGATGCGAGGTCTGGTCTAAATACAGTTCGCTTGTTTGTTTTAATTTCATCCCATTGGATTAATAATTTATGACGCAATGCATAAAAAAAGAGTTTTATTTGCAAACCAACTCAAGGTGACACCGTTTTTTTTATTTATTTAGACTATATAAACCGCAACATTAATGCCACTGCTGATTCAGAGTGGTGTTTTGTTGTTGAGGATTAAAAAGTAGTGTTTCCTTCCAGGGTGGCCACAGCCAATCACCTGCCTCCTCTACTTCCTCTCCTCGAACCAACCAACTCCACGTCCGCTCTAACAGCATCCATTAGCAAAGATAGTGCATATGAACTCGTAGCTGAGGAAAAAACATGTTTTTTAAATCTACATTCACAGAACATAGACAAAAAAAAGTGGGGGAGGGCAGGGGCTGCCACAGGAAGTTGTACCAGCTTGCTGTGCTGCGGCTCGAGGGAGAGCGGCAAGGCAGATCAACAAAAACAAAAAACAAAAAATAACGGAAAGGTAGTGCAGCGTTGTCGACTTTGCGACCCGTCGCAATCTTCGATGCTGAAGGCAATTCATTACAGCCACACAGTGCAAAGTGAGGCGAGGCGCCGGCGACACCTCCCCAGCCCTCAGCCCAATCTGCCATCGCGGTCCGTCTCACTTCTGCAGATCCTCGACACAAACTTTTGTCGCTCAGACATTTGCTTGAAAGAAAATGATTTTGCGGCCGACTCGGCCCCGAGGGATCGGCTACTTTGGCCGTGGCAGTGTTTGTAGAAATCGCAAGTATTTCCCGAGTGGGATAAACACGCAAACGTCACCTTCGTTTCCCCATTTGCACATCCGCTTTTGGTGGAGTGTGCAACATTTCGTGAACACCAGGGGAGGCGTTTTGGGAACGAGGCCACTTCACACATAACTTGTTATGTACTGGTTCGCGTTCAGCCTTGCAGCGTAAGACGAGCAGAAATTACGCCGTAGTGTGAATTTACACTACCGTTGAAAAGTTCAGGTTCACTGACTCATTTCTGCATTGAACTCCATTATAAGCATTCAAGGACATTATTTCATAAAAGTGGTTATATAATGCACCAAACTTCTGAATGGTAGTGTACTTTAATAAAGTTAAATAAAAATGATATATATATATATATAGATATATAGAGATATAGATATATATATATATAGATATATATATATAGATATAGATATATAGATATATATATAGATATATATATAGATATATAGATATTTAAAAAAAACAGGGCAGCAAACATTTTATTTGCCTCTTATGTTGCGTTCTATTGCTTCTGGCTGTCTGGATGTCGGCCTCTTATTCCCCCACAGACTAATGGCCCACAGAGCGTCACAGTATATGTTTCTTTAAAAAATGTTTGGGATTCCAGCGCCGCTGCGCCCAAAAGCCTGATAATGGTGTCCAGAGTATCAGTCAGCTCGAAATAACCCCTTCATCCATGTGACAAACAAGCATTATTTTCTTTTTGTGCACAGCGGGGAACCGAAACGTCTTCAATCTTATTTATGGAGTCGTGGAGCGGAAATGGCAGCCTCTTGCACGCTGCGGCGGCATTCGGAGGGAGGCTGCTGTTTAATCTTCACTTCTATCTTTAATGAGATCTGATGCGGGATAGAACAGGGCCGCTAAAAAGAAAAAAAAATAAAAGAAAAAAACACCGCCGGCCCGTCGGGCTGCACGCGCTGAAGCAATAGATGCTTTGTGATGAAATGATATAAACAGACCATTAGAGCGGCAGCAAATTATTTGGATGTGGTTGAAGGTGGAGACACAGAGAGACGGACGCCGTTTACTGGCCGCCGTGTCTCCTGCTCGCAGTGTCTGACCCACTTTCCCCAAGCCTTCAGGTGTGTTACATAGTTTCCCAGCTATGCGGCCCGCCGCATAGCTGGGAAACTACCCCCCAACCCCCATAGCTCAGCACTCATCCTTCACTTTGGCCCCTAATCAGGTTTTGCGTGGCGTTCGCAGCCATACGTCAATCCCGCCCCCCCGCGCTCCGGTTGCAGATACACAATCTCTGCCGGCAGGGTCTCCTGGGCATATTTAACTCAAACATAAATACAAGGGGATTGTCTCCACTGCAAATGAATAAAATGTCACCGCGGGCCAGACACCAGGTATCCCTTACAGGCCGGGCCGGGCCGGGTCCCGGACACAGTTTCTCTTGAAGCGCTGACATTTTGCAACAGCCGCACGGATGAGAGCGAAAAGGAATAACCGCAGTATATTCACAGCGGCGTTTCTTCCCTGCCAAGGCGCTCTGTGCATAGGGGAGATATGTAAAGCCCACATATACGGTATAACATCCTAATAGTTGCACTGGCCTATGAAGGCCAGCTAATGGGACTCTGATTAGGCAGGAGACAATTCCCTAGCATGCAGTCCGAAGAAAAAAAAAAAAGCATGGGGGAGGGGTCCCATTCTGGGAGCCCATTGGCCCGCAGTGTCTCCTCCTCGGCTAATGTAATCTATGATCTCTCCCATCCCAATTAAAAGACGAAATGGCCTCCTAACAGCTGTAAAGTGAAGCCTCGCAGGGGCGCGCTAACTGCCGCTAATGTCAGAAGTCTCGTTTAAAGAGCAGCATCTGTTTGGGCCACCGCGCAGGCGCAGGCAACCCTTCCACCATCTGAGACGGTGAACAGTAGACACAGCGCTGACCATCTGGAGCGCCGCCGCGTCAATTCCACGCGAAAACGAAAAATGAAGCGGAGGCATTTGCAGACGCGCACCGGCTTAGCGGTAGCGGGTGAACCGAAGAGCAGAGACACTGTAAGCGGGCGTCCGCCAATCAGTGTTCTTCAGCCCCGCCCATCAGGAGCTAAGAGGGCTACACCCCTAATGGGAACCATCTCCAGGGGGATGTTTCTCACCAGGGTCATTTCGAGGCAAACGCGTTTTTCGAAATCCGGGGTAAATGAGAAAAAGGGGGCCGACTGATTCCATGGATCGGCGTTGGAATGCGGCTCTCATATTTCGAAAAGCTTCACGTCAAATCCACGGGATGTGCACGAGGCGCTCGCGCAAATACGCCGTCGTGAGGGCCGGCGTGTTGCGGTAAGTATTTGTGTTGGACCGTGCAGAGGAACAGGGAAAATGAACGTAGAGCGACGTTAAAGTCCAACAAAGACGGAGGCAAGCAAATATATGTGTGTGTGTGTGTGTGTGAGAGAGAGAGAGAGAGAGAGAGAGAGAGAGAGCAAGAGAGAGAGCTCACCAAGCTATTAAATTAAAAGAGCAGCCTATACTCTCCTCCGACTCTACAGTAGGGTCCCGACAGTCCGTTCTGATTCAGGGGATGGGAAACGGCGGTGCGTGCAGCCAGGAAATAGGCTGTCAAGTGAGGGGAAACGGAGGTCCAGCGAAAAAAACAAAAAAAAAAACAAATGACGGCCATTTGTTTAGTGTAGACAGCGGAAGGATGTTCACTTTGCAAATCTGATCAGATTATTCTGTTGGTTGGGAGGCTTTCAACAGGAAGTACGCCCGCGACAGTTTATCGCTTCTGTCAGAGGACACGCTTAAAACTGCGCACGTCGCTTCCAAGGCATTGCTTACAGCATCCTGCCATTGCACCGAGTGCGAGATCTGCTCAGAGTTGAGGCTTACAGGGCCGAACAACGCAGACTTTTCGCGAGTGGTTCAACACAGTGCCTGATTATTTAGCTAGAGGCCAGATAGTGTCTTTTCGCAGGGACTTAACTTTTCCCATTTCCCAGACCCGACTCTGTTTCAGCACAAACTCGGACCGCAAATAGTGTATTTGCAAAGAACTCCCCGTCCACTCGCAGCCTCTCTCAAAGTTAAATACACTCTTTAACGCATGTGTTGCCCTGAACTGGGTGAAATTGAAACCTGTCTTTTTTTTTTTATTGGGAAGGAAAAAGAAAATGCACCGACGTGAAAAGGAAAGAAATAAAGATGATGATGATAATGTATTACCTGCTTTGACTCCATCAGAGTTGGTTCTGTAATTGTAGGTGAAATCCCCATCGCTCTATGAAAGGGGCTTCAATGACATCAGCTATTATGAATCGAGCGATTGCAATTTCGAGTGGAATGAAGGTCACCTTTTTGTTTTTTTTTTGGCTGCCTTCTTATTTATTCTTTTTTTTTTATCACATTCAGGTTATGCAGACAAAACAACTGCAAAACTGACATGCAGCCTGCTCCTCCCCTGCTCCTCCCCTGCTCCTTCACTGTTTACGGAACCGGGCGCTCCACTGTCACATTGTGCAGTCAGCGGAGAAGAGACATCCTCTTCTCCGCCTCTGCTCTTCTCTTAAAAGTTGTTTATCATGCCAGGCGCAGCCCGATTCAAGCAATAACGACTGGGACGGACTAAATATATCGGCCGACACAAACGAACTGGCTGACCCAAGAAATGCAGAAGCACAGACCACCTGCTCAGTCAGCACATTCAGCAGGTTCCAGGGAATTCTTGATCGGGTCCGGTTTACACGCGGAATCCTGGAAATTCCATCCGGCTTCCCATTAACGGCCAACACATTAAAGTATAGAATAATGAACAACTTAAAAGCAATATGGTTTAGAGGTTGAAGAGGTTGGATTAAATCACCCACTGGTGCTATTGTAACTTGTCTCATTTAATTTACAAGGCATCTTTAATAGGAGGAGCCATGGCAACGCCATACATTAGCCTCACTCCCTAAGCAGCAGCTGAAACGCATTATTATTCATATGGTATGCGTTTTTTTTTTTTTTTTTTGATAGTCACTTACACTCGGCGCCTCTCGGGGCAGCTGACAGCTGATCCTTGGCGCGCAGACGTGCAAGGATCTCCACTATCAGCACATCATTAGCTCCGAGCCAAACATTTTCTCAGATTGGCCAAATTGCGCTCATTAACATGGGTGATGACTGAAAGCTACTGACGTGGAAACGTGTATCGCAGCTGTACACGAATCCAAACTGGAGCCGAACGACAAAAACAAAACAAAAAAATAAGAATAATTCGTTTTAGCGTCGGCGCGGCGTGTCAGCACGCCGGCTTTTTCACAAATGAATCGAGAGCTTTCACGCAGAGGAATCACACCGAGGTGACTGACAGTTTAATGCGGCACACTGAATCTGCTTGGCGTGAATAATTGTGTTCTTTGTATCACAGAGCGCTCTCCAAGAAAGGAGGAAAACAACTGTGACGACTTTTTTAATGCGTCTGAAAAGCAAGAGCTTGTAAAAAAAAAAAACCTCCCGAATCTGAGCTCTTGACTGGCTAACGGGAGGAAATGACCTCTGCACATCTCCTTACATGCAGGACTGGTAAATATCTTTTAGAGCTTTTGGACAATTCATATCAAATAAAGCAACCAGGTCTGTTTTATGATAATTATGGGGATTCTATTATACATATGCATATTAAATTTAATTTAATCACTTTTACATTAGCATGACCTGATCTTAAAGTGCCGCTTGAGGTCTTGAGCTCCTTCAACAGGAACCCCAACTGCATCACAATGTTTCGCTACAGAATTCCCCCCTTAATAAATTTAGATTGAGGTGTTTCAAGAAATTGGGGGAAAAGAGCAAATTTTCAATGCTTTTACAAGCGTCATGAGGGGAAATTTCACTTTTTTTTCCAAGGCATGACATTGATGGATGGTTTATTTCATACTGTTTTCATGCCCAGCAACAATCTGCGAAAATATAGGTAATATTACCAAATGTGCCCTCCGAGTTGCATTCAGAGTAAATTCCTTTACTTCAAACACTCCGGGCATGGTAATGTTCCCAAAATCCAAATAAAACGTTTTCCATCGCTGTCTCAGGAGGAAGATCTGGAGGCGGGCCCATCCCTTTATTCTACTCAGTGAGGGAAACTTGATTACGGAATCATATTAGTGCCCCTTTATGGAATTCTCCTTTATAAATTGCAAAATTGAGCCTTACCAGATCCCTAATGCAAAGCAGGGAGAAATTTGATTTCGGTCAGGGTTGTTTGGTTTACTGTCATGTTATTATAGAGCGGCCGAGCGCCAGTGATTGCTGTTACTGGCATTATTTCTGTACACAGATGGTTTCGTTACGAGAAAAGTGATACTGAGGTGTCAGCATCTCCGGCGCTGCGACAACAGATCAGGCTTCAAATAAATAGTAGCAGGTGCGCGGCATTATATCTGAATTAGGCTTTGAAGGATGTCAGGCGTGAGGCACGACAGACGTGAATAAAAACCTGGTTAACACGGCGTCGCACAGCAAAGATTTTGCTGCAGGTACGTGAACGAAATATAATTATTTTCTATGTTTAACCGCTGGAAATATTTCTTTCAAATGATGGATCAGGATATTTGGGTTCACTGGTTGATATTTTGTTCTCAATAAAACAAAAAAAATGCAGTCACTTAATTTTATTCAATGTTGCATTTTGGAAATTTGGACTCTAGATCTTTAATTTACCAAAACTGCAACCAAAAATGTGTTGTGTTCCACCTTTTTTTGAAAGAAGAGCAGCAACTGACTCTCCACTGACCCCACGCTGAAAGAAGTGTGAACAGGCGGCCAGCTCGTGGCTCAGTCTGTCACAGGATGACTGCAGAAGGACGGCGAGGCGAGCCGGCCTCCTAAAGAAGCATGCACCTATGCGCTGCTGCTAAATTCAATTTCTATTTAGCATTAATGCCCTCGGTGAGCTCTGAGATTCCTTCCTGCCAGGAGGGAAATTCCAGCCACGTCGACAGGCCCAGCGCGTGAGATAAAGTTATTATTACACACCCAAACGCTACATTCAAATTCCATTTAAGTACATACCTAGGCAGTGTTTTTCACCGCAGAAGCCCTCAAACACACCATGCATAACCAGACTCCAGTAAAATTCTCCGACGTGCCTCCGTGTCACTACAGCTCAATCTCTGCTACGCGTGATGGAGGCAATTTGAATAAAAACAATTTGACAGCAGCGCTCCGGTCTTCTGCAGCCATACATGAATTGCAGGGAGGCCGGACTCTGCTTTCTAACAATGCAAAACTTCAAGAGGAAAATTTGATTTCAGACTCGAAAGAATATGTATGTATATGAATAAAGACCGCGTTGCTCCTTGATAACAACACCGCTACAGTTTCGGATGCTGGCAATTGTGTGCGACACATGCATGGGTTGACTCATCACCATGTTTTATGGGTCTTTGCCCAAGAGGATTAAAAACTCCTTAAGATGCGGGTATTAGAGTTTTACAGTCCAATAGCCGGAGGCTTAATGCTATTGAAAACGGTGACCGTTACTAAAAAGAGCAACAGGAACTTCATAGGGGGCTAAAGGCGGGTGAGGACTTAGACCCGGCTAATGATGCAATGCTAGCGCGGGTGTCCGGGGGGGAGGGGTGGAAGAGAAGGGCAGGCCTGAAGGCGAGAGCCGGCCTGGGAAAGAGGGATTAGAAGCCCTGATTCAGAGAAAATCAACTTTGTGAGCCGGGATGGAAGGAGTTAGAATAGTCGGCCGTGCCTTTTCTTACTTGCTTTTGTCCCCAGAGACAAAGAGGCTTAGCCGGCCCTGATCCGCCAGCTCTCCGGTTATGATCACAACCCATCACTAATGCACTACCGTTGCACTTAAGATGGCAATTTACTGATTGCCATCAGCCTCAGTTGTTGAGACAGAGCCCGCGCTTCGTGAGGCAACAGCCGCCTGCACCAATCTGCTCCTCATCTAAACACATGAAAAATGCATAGAGAAAGATGAAGCGAGGGGGGTAATAAATGAGGCTGGCTGAAGCCGTGATGTGCGGAGGAATGAGGAGACGTTGCGTCAAATCTGAGCTGCTTTTTTTTTAAATGAAACGTGGCAGCTCCGAGAGCGCTTCCCCCCCGCCGACGGAATTCCATGCAAATCTTGCCGCTGACCTCCGACCCGAAGACAATTGTGAAGGCAGCCCTCGGATCCTCCGCCACCGGACTCCAATTAAGTTGGCCGTGCAGCACCTTCGACAACGGGGCTAAACGGCGGGCTAACTGCTGCCGCCGTGGCGGCGAGAAGGGGCAATTTAAATAATGCAAAAGGAGTCCGGCGACAGCGGGCGCCGTTGGAAACGCAGATAAAAGGTGGCGCGATGGTCAGCGAGGACAGAGGAGCGCTGTTTACTGGAGGCGCGCTCGTCTCAAGTGATGCGGCGGATTACGCTTGAGAGATTAAAACCCGAGGTGGCGGTGTGGGGTATTTTCCCCGCACAGGAGAGTGTTATCTTAAGTGAACACCGCTCGGCGAGAGGTGTGAAATTTGGGAGGCGCCCTGACATTTAGTGACAATAAAGGTCCCGCGCCCTCCCCCGCCAAGAATATCGAGGTAGCGGATGTGTCGGAAAGAAGGAAATAAAAATAAATAAATAAATAAATAAATAAAAACAGCGACTATAAAGGAGTGGATTTAAACCCTTACATTGAACATGACAGAAAAGACCTGCTCTTGAGGGCTCGCTGAGGAGCAGGTCTCCCTGTGAAATCATTGTCTGCGAGGCAGGTCTCTGCAAAGCTGCAAGGTCGCTCTCTAGATCCCCGACAACGGCAAAGAACTGAACTCGCGCTGTGAATATTCCGTACGACAGAACCCAACGCTTTCACCAGCCGCCGTTATTGTCGGCGGTCGATTGAGACGTATACATTCAAGGCTACTTTCAAATACGCGGGGTTGGCGGGGTGACCCGCTGATTAAGTGCTGATGGAAGCCGGGCTGGTTATTCCATCGGCCTTTCGAGTGAAGCCGGAGATGCTTGAGATACGGCCGAACGCTCGGTTTGAAAGGTCACAGGTTCTTATCAGCCCGAGAGCGACGGGCGGCCCGGAGAAATAAAACGCCCGGCGGGGGCCCGGCGACGAGGAGTCCACACACGGCAACAAATGCACGGAGATTGCGCTTAAAACAACTCGGCCGCAGCACTTATCACCTGCCACCTCCGGCCGAGCATCTGCGCGCCAATCCGTCTGAGTGCTCAGGTAGGTTGAGTCTCCTCCCCTCCTCCGCCGACTCCCCCACTATCTCATCAGAGATGCATTGAAATCCAATCGCTCACACGGAATCAATGGGGTTTGAGGAGAATTACCTGAGCAGATTAGAGTGGGAGGCAGCTGGGGAGAGTCTGATGGCTCCCGTCTTCTGTTTGTTTTTTTGGGGGGTTTTTTCTTCCCCCGGCACTCGGGGCTAAATTAGTCATTACAGTCGCAGCCACGCTCGCTGCGGCCACACCGAAGCCGGAGGAGGCGCACACCTGCAGAAGCGCCGCCGGAAGAAAAAAAAAAAAGGGGGGGGGACGGCGAGTTCAGTGGCGCGCAAACTGCACAACGCGCTAATGAGAAAAACTGCCTCTTTAGTAATTTCCACGTGAAGCCGTGCGGAATTAAAGTGACAACAAACACAATCAAAGGTGTAAAAAAAAAATTTTTAGAAAAAGACTAAACGGTTCTGAGCATAATTTGACGGGAAATGACAAAACAAAAGCACTTGAATGCAAAAAATGAGCCCTAGTCACTGCAGCGTTGTTGGAAAAACCACAACAGTGTGCCGCAGCATGGTACCCAAACGATTTGTTGGCAACACAAAAACAACTTTATTTAGGCTGATTATTTTTCCCAGCTTCTCGTAAAGAGAACTGGTTTATAATGGTATAATAATATTTAAGCCATTTTCTAATTCAGGCGACAGATCAACAGTTCTATGCACAGAAATAAGCAGTAATAATAACAATTTAACTGAAGGCTATGTCTGTGATTTTCCCCTCGCTGCGTCATGTGACGCACTCGGGCTCAAAGTGTGGCTCTGTGCACTGGATCCCTACACCGCTGTGGAATCGCTCAGACGTGTCAGATGTGCTGGGAATATTTTTTTTGTCGCCCCGAGGACTTGAAAACCCCGCAGTATGTACTTTGAGTGTTCCTTTCCCCAGCATTAATCGTTGTGCCCGTGTGAAATCGGAGCACAAGGTGGCTCATTATCCCGTGTTGGGATTTAACTTGGAGACGTTGCAGCAAAATCAAAGACGGTTCACATCCTTGCAATCCTTGGTCATGCGATGCTCCTGTTAAATTGATTAATAGGCTTTTCTTTGACTCTTATCTATTTACGAACATGAGCAATAAAAACAAACACTTTGCTCCTCGCCCTGCTGTGTCCGAACCTACGACATTTTCCTTCGCCACGTTGTGCTGATATTGAGAAAGTGACCAGGAAACAACTACTACAGCCTTCAGTGGACATTTTGGCTCAACACCTGGTGTTGGTGTCCAATTAGGTCCCATTAAGTCCAACTACACTTCCAGGCACTTGCATGACACGACACCACCAGGATGGAGATCCTGATGCTGTGTAATTCTATAGGGGGTTTGTGGTTAAAAACACTCGCGTTCACGGCCAGTGTGGAAAATAAAACGATCAATAAATCAGTAAAACAGCAGAATCGGTTACATGACTGCACACATCCCCCCACATTACTGCCCACATATATTCCTCTCAAGTCTGAATCTGCATCCAGCCAGCTTTTCATGATGAGCGAGCCCGTGAGTCCCTCTTTATATTATCATAACACATTTATCATATTAGATGTAGATTAAAGTGCCTAATGTTTGTATTCTGTTATGTACATAGTGGAGAGCTTCGCTTCAAGGTTCGTCTGAAGATCAGTCTGTCTTCTCTTTTATAGTCTCACGATAAAAAAAGCAGGAAAAAAATCCCAATAAAACACATTTTTTGGCATAATGTAAAAGAAATTCCCTGTAGCCTGTAATTGGCTCATTTATACAATATGATTGTTCATTAATCCGTTTTGATTTCCTAATGAACACAAATAACAGCTTTGCGTGGCGCTCTGCCGCTCAGAGCAGAAATGCCAGTTTTTGTTCCTTTTTTTTTTTCACTTTCATTCTCCTTGCACATACTGCTTTTCATTTCCACGGTGCCATTTAAAGTGGACCCCGAGCCGCCGTGAAGTGGAAACGTCCTTGCGAGTCCGACGGCCGCTATGACTGCGACAAAAAACAGTCTCAAGGTCTTCTCTCAATCCAACGTGTCAAGTGAAATCGGCGGCTCGCTGGAGATTAAAGCGGGCCGTCCCTATAAATCATTTTCTGCTGACACCAAACGGAAAACTTTGGCGCAGTCGAAAAGCAGCGAGAGAGCCGCTTCAATTCCAAATTGAATTTCTAATTTGCGCACGGGCACCGCAATAACACCGCGCGACAAAAGAATACAACAAAGAGAAGCTACTACTCCTCACTGCGTATTATATTTCTCACACACCCGTCACCGCTGTCGAATAAATTCAGAACGATGCACAACTTTACCAACGCAAGGTCAACACAACGTCTTTGATGGCGTAAGATATTGTAAACAGCTCTAGGGAATCGGCAATAGTGGCAAAAAACTCTGGCCTCAAAAACGGGCCGTCGAAGCCGATGTCACCACCGCCAACTCGAGTCGCACAAAGGCAACTCGTTTCTGAGGGTGACCCGTCTTGATTTCCGCCAGGGCAGCAATCTCGCGGTCGCAGTTTGACAGGCAGCAGCTTGGCAACTGCTCGCGAGCCATAAAACGGCTCTCGCTCCTTTACTTCTCCCCGCCTCCGACAACAAAGTGGAGCTGCCGCTCTCCGGACAGCCATCCAAAGAAGAGAAGGGACGCCTTTAGAGAAGGGACGCCTTTACAAAGGAGACGCCAGCCCAACATCTGACTGCACTGTGAACTTTCATCCACTGCGCCTTAAAATCGTACCGCGTTTCTGTGTTATTGCTTCTTTTTTCCTTTTTTTTCTCTTTTCTTGCGACTTTTGTTTGGCCAGCTTGGACCTCTGAGGCCGAGCGCCTGCGCTGTTTGGGGTGACTCGGAGCGCTCACCATGGAAACATAGCTGAATGAACAAAAGCTGCTAGTTTGCTTAACGCGAAGGGGGCTTATATCAGCCGGCCATGTGACGTGGGTGGCAGTTTTTAAGCCGAGGTGGACAGAGACAGCGGAGGGCCGCGACAGTCTTATTGAAATTTTTTTTTTTTTTTTTTTGTACAAAATCATGTTGGTAACCCATGACGAGAAACTGATATCATGAGCCCACGGCGCGTGTGAGATAAAGCCATCCTTGACATTCCCAAGTTACATAGACATCATGCCAGCAAAAAAATAAAAAAGTAGCTCAGGTAAAGTGACACCTCGGAATGTGAAATGGCCTTGACAGCCAGTCAGCCTGTGAGAATAACCACACAGTTGGTCTCCACGGAGGGGTCCGTGTCACTGTGTTTAGGAGCAAAACAGCAGTTCAGCAGCTTTAGCCCCAATTACAGCATCAGCCGTCTCGCCGCTGCACATCACACAGAGCGCTGATACACTACAGCGCTGGTGGTGTGTGTGTGTGTGTGTGTGTGTGGGATACCCGGCCATTACTTCTGACACGTTCAGCCGGAGATCCGACAAATGATGAGACTGATCCCTGCCAACCCACTGACAGATCCAGTGACAGAAAGGAGCTGCTTCTCCCCGCCGCTTGCGTTTCGCTCCAGATGTATGACAACACGGTGTCGCCACAGCGAGGCAAGAGTTTATCCACGCATCTTTAGACTAGGCGCTTGAATCAGGTGGGAAAACTGGGTTTGATCTGAATATTGCATGTTAGATAAAACCCTTGTCTTAAAATAATGGCCATGGTGACCTTCTTTCTCTTGTTCATAGTGTTTGTTGGCTTAAACATGTTACACATCATGTAGTTCTACCCCAGACAACAGTCATTTCCCAATGTCCTCCATTTCTGCAGTTTAGATTTACTCTGGAAAGTGAGACTGCAAGTGGAGAAACAGTGATAAGCAGCTTTCTCTTGGGAATGTGGCAAAATTCCCAATTGAGCCCCCACCCACATGCACACAAACACGAATACAGGACAGTCAAGAGGGAAAATATTTATTAAGAAGACACCGATATGTAATTATGGTGAAGAGTACACCCAGGTGTGGGCTGCAGCTGCTTCCCAAAAAAAAAAAAATTCCTGCTCCAGGTTCAGTTCCCCTCCCTACAACCACGACTGCTGACTCGCCAAACAGCCTCCATCCTTCTGCTGCTCCCCCCGCTGCACCTCTGAGGCTTGAAAGCCATCCACCCAAGTGCAGGGAACAGAGTCCGCTGCGCCATGTAAAGACAATCTTCCTGCTTGACTGGCAGATAAATTTCTTGCTTCCAGCTCGGGAGCTCGGCCAGAAACCAAAGTGCACGGTAGCTGCCGGGGTCCATTTGCAGGGGGGGGGGGGATAAAAAGCCGCTGGTTTGTTTGCCTTCTTTGATGATGAAAGAAGCGAGTCCTCTGATGTTTCAGTCCCCACACCTCTGAAGGATCTACTCAACTGGAAGGAACGCCGACGCTGCCACCGTAACGGCAGAGGTTCCCAAGGACGACGACACACATTGTTAGCAGCTGCTAAACGCCCATTTAAACTGTGCAGGCCTTGTGTCATATTAGCGACGAACTAGTGGCATCGCAACAGAGCCGCGGCTCCGCTCAGGGCATCACCTGTCGCTGTGGAGTCAAACTGAAGTCAGTTTATGAGCTAGCCTTGCCCATCTGTGCATGCGAGTGTGTGTGTGTGTGTGTGTGTGTGCGTGCGCGGGCTCCACTGTGACTTGGTGAGAGCATGTGTTTTATCAGTTGCTGCCACTTGTTTGAACGGAGTCATGATGAAAGCCTGGACAAACACCAGGGAATGTCAGCCGAGAAGTAAAGTCAACAGACGGAGCCTTGACTCTGCTGGGGACCCCTTTGAGAGGGGCCACGCCCTCCGTCACAGCCTCTCCCTGTCGGGCTCGGCTGTGCCAGCCTACTGCGTTACAGCAGAGACGTTTCAAACGCAGTCAAGGGTCGTTATAATCTTGCCAGACGGTGAGGGGAATGGAAAACAGGAAGGGGACGAAAACAACATGGGCAAAAGGTCGCCTAGCTTCTGAGCAAGAGTTGTAATTGTTCATCCTGGTGCATTATCTGAACAAACCACTGGCATAATTTGCAGGGTTGGAATGAAAAATCAAGTATGTGGCCGTCTGCTGAAAGAAAAGCAACGCAATTAAAAAAAAAATCTTCCATTTAAAGCCGTCTGACTGACGCTGACCAAATATTCAGGGGCGGCAGACCTTTGCGCACCGGCGGCAAATATGCGACTGAGATACCAGCCTCGTGTATTTGGCCTGGTAATGCACTGTGAAAGCAGGGGAAGCGCACTGAGCAAACATCGAGCCCAATTAAAGTTCGAGATGAAGCCTCGCTCCTTCCCCTCCCTCCGCCCCCGCTTTGTCCATTTTTGTGTGGGAGGCCGGCGGAGTGGGTCTGAGTCCCTATTGACTCAATGTGCCAAGACGTTTCCCCCCTTTTACCAATGCTAAAGCAGGCATGAGCACTAATCCTTAGGGGTTAAATGGAGCCTCCTCTGGGGTTTCCCGATCATGAGAGAGCCGGGGGCGGCTGCCGCGGCGACGCACTCAGAACTTAAATGGATTTGGCAAAATTTCTGCTGGACCCTTTTTGGTCCCCCTTTTTTTTTTTTTGAAACTATGCAAACAAACTTGCCGCTCCGAATGTGAGCAACGAGACGCTGACAGGGAGAGAGGTGTTAACGCAATTCATTTGGGGTTTGTAGTCTCTTAGATTGGGAGGCATCCCGAGTCTGAGACTAAGGTGAGAGGCAGGAAAAAGAAAAATGCTGCTGTGAATGGTAATGATGATAAAATTTTCATGATCACAAGAGGAAATTGGGTCACTGGAGCACCGCAGACAGAAGAAAATAAATGGAAAAGGAGGGGAAATAGAGAATTAACATAATTTGGAGATGGGGTTTTTTTGTGATTAAAGCTGAAAACATTCGTGTTTGCTGATGTAAAAAAAAAAAATGGCTGCAACAACAACAAAACCAACACATCCGTCAAAGGATAAAAAAAACAAGCCGAATGTGGAATTTTCTTAAGAACAAACAGCGACACTTACAAAGAGAACTTGTGTTATTCACAGACATGATGCAAGTGGCCACCACACGAGCAGGGCTGTTCCTTGGGCCTCGGAGAGAGACCGTTTCCAATTGCTGACATTTGCGCGAGAACAGTGGGTAAGCGTCCCAAGTCTGGAACCCCCAGACACGGCGCAGTCATTTCTCCAACAGCCTCCACAGACGGAGGTGGTTGAAGTAGCACGACGGCTATTTGCCAAATGCATCAAGCCGTCACCCAGATCTTCCCTTCTGCCGCTCACTTCCTTTCCCCTGTTAGAGGTCGCCTTTGATGGGCCGGCTTGAAGACGTTCTGACCAGGTCGTGAAAAGTCACAGCTTTTTACTCTCAAAGGCTGGGAAGTGCTAATTTAATAAATTAGATTTACATTTATTTTGTTTCGAAACCGATGATTTAGCATCACAGCGCTGCTTTACACACTAATGTTTTGTCTTCATGGTTATCGTGGAAAGATTTTAGATAGTGAAAGAAAGGGAAAGAAGATTTCTGATGTAGACGGTATATTTTAGATTTGAATATATTAATAGTGGGTCTGTGTTTGCATAAGCACATTTTTCAGTTTGTTTAGTTCAATTTGTTTTTGTATCTCTAGGTCATGCAATCGAACCAGTATCCATCAGCCCTAGAGCGAAAAAAGACATCTTTTGATTCTTCATCTCAAAGTGTTAATTCATTCCTTCAATTCAAGTATTAAAATAACGCTAAATGACTTTCAGTGTCTGTGTAAATGTTTCACCACAGTTGGAAAAATAAAATAGAGAATACTCACAAGAAGATAGTAGGAGTTATCTTTATACTCATTTTGTAACTCAAAAGTTTGGCCTTTTATTTATTGCCTTCCTGAAAATGTGCACAGCACAGGCTCCACCAATTCCCACTCCTCTCATCACTCATCGGCACCGTTGTAATAAACACCGGGCGCAAACCTCCCTTCCTGGAGATGGTTAACCTCAGAGGAGCCCAGCAACCGAGTGGGATAAAGAGGCTCGACTCCAGTTACTCACGAGTTGAACCAGAAACCCGTCATTCACGGCTCCAGCACAACACGCAGCCTCGCACACCCTCGCAATGACAAGGGGGTGGGCAGTCTTCAAGTGGCAGCTCTTTCAGGAGGGCAATGAAAGTGCCCCACGACTCAAACCGCTCCTTTTAATCTCCAATCATCATTTGCCGTGGGCCGACTTTGAATGTGGCGACGGAGCTGCCGAGAGTGAAGACATCCGATATTTAAATCGCTGATCTGGTGTCAAGGTGTTTGCCAGTGCGGTTGGAGAAGGTGTTACCTGGAGACACCTTCACGCAGCGTTTAGTCCAATTAGGTGCCTTCACGTGCCGAAGGAATTCACGGTACTTCTAATAGTGGAACAATAAAACGGCAAGAAAAGGTCTGCCACCGAAGATGATCTTCATATCCAATTGTTTGAGGCAGAGATGACTCAAAACCAGATGAATAATTGAGAGCCGCCATTATCAAGCAGTGGACACAGCAATTAAAGTGCAGCACGTCACCCCACTTACTCAAAAAAGAAAGACACACAAAATGTAAAAATATCCCGCGAGGCTTACCACGCGGCGTTTTATTGTGTTGAGCGCAACAGCCGAAGCGTTGCAAACAAAGAGACATTTTTAGACGTGACTCAAGGAGGTAAATAATGGCATCCTGATCATGGGAAGAACAGTCAGAGTCAACGCTTGCCGCTGATAAGTGTGCGTTTTGACTGAGGCGATGCCAGGGTGACGAGTGTCTCATCCTTTACACCTCCCACTTCTCATTTTCCCCAAACTATTAATTCCTGCAAATCATATTTCCTGTATGTGTTTCCATCAACGGGGCCATTGTGGACTCGAGGTGGGGAGTGGGGAGGGTCTTGTACGACTTGTCCTATCTTATCGAAGCCTGGGTTTGTTTCACCCGATAGCATTAGTCCTGACTTCCTCTCCTCGCGGTGCTAAACTCCTGCCTGACCCTTTTCAGGGAACACTTCAAAACTCCTAATCTCAACGGGGCAAAGTACTGAATTTACCTACTCGGCGACGGGGAGGGCTGCTGACTTTAGCCCGTAGGAAACCGGGCCGTTTGTCTTAAGGGTTCTGTCAGTGCTTACACAAGCATAAAGAAACCATTGTAGAGACAAATGCTGCCATTTAGCTGACTACGGTCAGAGCAAAGATGCCCGTTGTTAATTAAAGATTTAGTGCGGCAATAGTAACCTGGTAACAAAGCACAAGAGAGGGGGCTTCCATTAGCTACATTAGAGATGTATGCCTGCTCAGTGAAAACACAGTATGCTAATTCTATCCTTTATCTCCTTTATTGTGCTGATTAGCACTGTGGGGTAAGAGGGGGTGCTCTATCTGATCTGATCACAGAGCATTGTGTGCTCGGGGTCATTAACCTATGGGAGGTCCCGCAGTTGACAAGTCGGGTCCTTCCCCTTCCACCTTTTTTTTTTTTTTTTTGGCCGAGCTCGTTCAACCCAGAGATCCACTGTCTTCAGAGGCAACACAAACAAGCGGAGAAAACAAAAGACCAAGGGGAAAAACAGCCGACGGAGCTATTTGCATGGCTTGTCAATCTTCCGCAAACACATGGCCATAATGACCACTGCCTGAGGCCCCTGGACTTGCCGAAGCAGCAGGATGCTGGCCCCTTTTAGTCTCTGCCGTTGTTGTTGTTGGCCGCTTCCTTTGACTGGGCCTGAGTTTTAGTCCCAATAGATAAAGGGGTCAACTTCTTCCTCAACATCTGGGATCGGCATCAGAGAAGCGGAGTCACTCGTCGCGCGGGCTGCAATCAAGTCGATGGCATGCGTCATGTCACTGACATCTGCTCCCATATACAGTATATAAAGTTCCCACAGCAGGGCCCATCAGCTACAGACAAAAATAACCTTGCATCCACATTTATTCAAAGCTAGATTCGTACTTTTCAAAAACCCCTGTCACAACTCATAGGATCCCGTGGACATTTAAACTGTTACAACTCAACCACTACCTGAAGCAACACCCAGCAATCCACAAATCACGGGTAAATTGCTGTGATCGAGAGAGGCTGCCAGTCAGAGGGGGAGAATGAAGATGAAAGGCTCGCAGCAAAGATCGCTGTTAATTGTCTGCAGAGGATGAATATGCAAATAAAGCAGAAGCTAAAGTGAAAAACAAAGCGGGGAGGGGTTTGGAAGCAGCATTATTACATGTTCCTCTTTATTAGGAACCGGTTAACAACACGGAAAGTCTATTAATGATGTGTATGAGCTGCAACAAGGATGGAAAAGAGGAAATAAGGCTGCAATCAAACTATGTGCATAGGGCGGCAAATAATTAATAATAGTTATTTAAATAACTGATTAATCTCTGCACGGATAATTTTTCAATTAATCAAAGAATCACATACAAATAACGTTTCACTTCCACTTCTTTGCAAAAAGCCTCATTATGATGCACATTCCTTCAGGGAAATCTTTCAGCCCTGCATCCTTCAAGCAGATCGTCTTTGTCCATAGTTTTGTTTTGTTTTGTTGTTTTAATGCAATTGTGGTTTTCTATTTTTCCTCTTTGTCTTCTCCTTCTTTTTACATTATGGCAGAACAGGGACTGCTTGGCATATAAAGGGCGAAATAGCCGCATCTCACATCAAAGCACCGGATATTTTGTCTTACACACCTCTGTTTATTTGCGCATGAGTCCACTATTTACAGCGAAGGAAGCCAAGTGGGAAACTTTATGAGATTAAGCATGTGTGGAGTGAGGATCTGAGATCCTGATATAGGCAACACTGTTCTGCGGCATGAACTGAGCTCCACTACTTCACCAACACCGGGGCATTTTGTTCAAATAGCGCTGCTATTTTTGTAAAATTATAGCAAAGAGGAATTGTTGAATAAGTGCAACGTACTTGGATGGTACAAAATGCTCGCGGCTGTCAAAGAAACTGGATTTGGGTGTCAAACAAGCTTGGGCACGGTGCGTGAGTGCACCGTCAGTAATACAAGTCGGTCTCAATGAGTGAGAGCAAGAAGAAGTATGTAATAGGGGTAAAGCAGATGAGCTATACAAGACAGAAAATTGAAAGTTCACAGGGTCAAGGCTTGCTAGGCTAACTGCAAGAGTAAAAAATAGATGTTCTTTTTCGAAAATGAACAGGAGTAGCTGCATTTCACTGCAAAAATCATACACGAGTTGTGTTTACATGGCACCAATCCAAATTTGTCGGGACTGTTGGACCAACTGTAGACGCAAATAAGTAAATCAATTATGGACTTCAATGTCTGCCGTGACAGAGGCAACAGCAGATTCCAGCAGTCTGATACTGCAAAGGACCAAACAAACCCAGTTGCACATCAAACGTTCCGTGGCCACAAGAGTCAGAAGGTATTTCATCCACCAAATAAAAAAAACAAAAACAAAAAAACCGGTAGGTATATGCATATATTTGGTTATCTTTGAAAACACACAGGACAGACAAGGAACCAGGCCGTCTGTTGTCAAAACACTGTGATGAGCAGACAGCGCAGGAACGGAGAGCACACGCTCCCTTGAACAACAGATTTCCCCTGTTCTTGAGATAACAGAAACCCAACACCCTCATCCTCTAGTGGTGCTCTTTGTACATCTGAGTGAGGGTCAATCAGCAGCTGCTGACAGACGCGTCTGCAGTCGATTTTGGAGGAGGAAGCTGCGGCGAGGTCAGTCGCAGGTTTTTCCCCGCTCAGTCCCCCCAGGAGGGAAGACAGGGATCAAGTCAGGATGTCCCAGATTGACCTTTTCTCACCTCTCACCTGGACTAGTATGATAAGGCAGTAGGACTAATAAGCGTGCAGGGGTGGGGGTTGGGGGGGGGGGCATAAACCCTTGATAAGAACTTTGCAATGCGTGTTTACTTCGCTGAGGAGTCGCGCCTCTCACGGACAGACAGGCCCTGTCCTTTGGGGAAAGGCAACAAAGAGGCGGGGAGAGCCTCTTCAGTTCAAAAAGCAAACAAGGCACAGGAAAAGAATCTACAAGAAGAGGGCTCAGTAATTTTGGCAGGAGCTTCGGGCTTAAGTGTGTGTTCAATTAGAAGACACTCCAGTCAAGTCGCCAGTCAGGCTTAACCATGCGCTGATATGTCCAGGCTGAAGTTGGAGCAAACAAAATACAATCTATTTATCTATCGGTCTAAATCTATCTATATATCTATCTATATGTATATCTATATATATATATATATATATATATATATATATATATATATATATATATATATATATATATATATATATATATATCTATATATATATATAGGAGGAGAGAACTTGCATAAATATTTAATTTGTATAAGTACTTCTATACATTTAGATACCATTTTGAAGTTTTGGTGGTTGATGAAATTACGGCAACACTGTGTATTGAACAATGTTTTCCCAACAGATGGCATTAGCCTCATTAATGTACTGTAGCATCAACAAGTGTTGAGGTAACAGACGTTACCCAAACAGTAGCTCGCCATACACTTAAATGTCTGGAAGCCAATGGCCACCAACGGCCACCTCTTGTAATTGCAAAGGCCAAAGGTAACTTGTATTAAACTACAGATGTCTGAATAAATTCGGCATTGAAATATTTATGCAAGTTTTTCCTTTCCTAATGGGCGCAAACATTTTTGGATGACTCTGTATATACATATCGCAGGCAGGACGGTGGTCAGACTGAGATTCTAATGAGGCAGCAACAATTGTTGGGGGGAGAGGTCCACATCAGCTCACCGGCCAGACAATGGTATGGGATCCAGAAATAGAAGCGGGCTGTAAACAGGAAGACTAAGTGAGACGTATTGCTACTCGTACACATTGATGGAAGGACTGGCTCCGACGACGTTCCACTGAATCTCTATTTGTCGAACGTGGCGAGCGCAAAAAGTGTTGCACTAAAAGTCTGCGTCTCCTCTTCACCTGTTGTCACTTTAATATTTATGGATCTTCAATGGCGCTTTCTCCGAATGCGCGCCGCTTTTCTCGCGGCCATTAATCACGAGCGGGAAGCTGCGCTCTCCTGACAAACACAACTACCTTCTTAAGCACCCCTGAAAAAGTGAATAACGCCTTTCCGGAAAAACCCGTTTGCTTCCTCCAGGGCGTTCGCCCCCAGAAGCCTAAACGGGCTCGAGGTGATTAGGAAGAAGCAGCTTTTGGTGAACGGTATGCAATGAAGAAGGGAGGGGCCCCCGCATTACACGGGCTGCAGCTGCACACGTCACGGAGATCAAATCTCCGAGCCCGCTGGCAACAGGAAGCTGATGTTTAGCAACAGATGAGCGGGGCGGCTCGGTCGGCTCCGTCAGTGGCCCGCGGGGGGAGACACTGGAGATGATGCAGGGGCAGAGGGGAGTGACGGCTCGGCTGGGTCAGCTCTGCTGTACAAAGTCTTTGACTAACCGGGTGAATCACTGCCGTTTGGGGCCCAGAGGGGAGAACCAACCCCCCCACCACCACCCTCACGTTTGGCTTCATTTGAACCCAACCAAAGCAAGCCTGGCGGTGCTGTTCAGGAACCCCGAAGCGGGTCGGACGTCGGTTTGATTTCAGTCGAGAAATACTGATGTAGAAGCGAGGAGAGAGAAAAGCACTACAAAAGAATACAGCCGTTTGTTTTTGTGTGCGTGTGGGTGTGTGTGTCATTGCTTTGCCATTCAGTTGGCCATAAAGATGTTTTCACTTGTCCGCACAAATGGCAGGAATTGAATTGAGAGACATTTATCATTTTTAGACATTTCATTTTCCCATAACAAACACATTTATATTATCTTGGACTCAAAGAACAGCTGCGAGAGGAATAAGAACAAAGCAATAAATCTGGCAATAAAGCCGGCGATGTGGAAAAAATCAAAGCCATAAATTACCCGGGTACTTACATAAAAAGTTGAAATAAAAACCAAAGTCAACAGGATGCCACCGGGGAGGGAGAACCACGCACGGCAATTAAAACGCACTGCACGCCCGCTATCTGACAACATGTTTCCGATTTACATACTTTCTTTTTCAAACACTCCCTGTCTCTATTCATTTATTTATTTATTTTAGCCAACGACTGGCATTTCATCCCCAAACAGCGGTGGCCAGCCCACTCTTGAGTAACGCGCCTGCTTGAAGAGGCCGTGGCTGCCTTTCTGCTTTCCTCCACTCCACCTAGCGGCCGAGCGGGGCACTGCACCTCTCTTCAGAGGAGAGTGAGGGGCTGAGCCGGAGAGAGAGAGAAAGAGAGAGAGAGGGGGCGAGAGGGAGAGAAAGAGAGGCCCCTCCTCCGGATGACATCAGCTTCTCTACTGAAGCTGGAGGCAAACACAACTACACATTAGTACCGAGATCTCCCCGTGCACCGATTTTCTTGCACAGCCCTACAGATGTGTGTGCGTGTGTGTAGGGGAGGGCGCCAGTAAACACAACAGTGCTGCAACAGTTCAAACAGCCTCGCGACTCTGATGAGTTGTTCTTTTGGATTTGAACCGGGAGAGAACTCTTTGCCTGGATCTTGGATTAATATTCCCCCCGCCTCGTTGCAGTTGCATGTGGATACCTGTTACTTTCCATTTCGGGGGTTTGATTTAAGAGGTAAGTGCGCGTTGTTGCACATTGGGAATGCATCTTTCTTCTTTTCTTTTTTTTTCTCCCCCCCTCTCCTCTCTCTCCCCTCCATCGGACCATCGCTCCGGCGCAAGGAATTAAAGAGTCGTAGGGGATCGTCAGGAGTTGCCTGCGTTTAATTAGCCGCCTTTATTTTCCCTTAATTTTTAAATTAATTTCCTTTAAATAATCGGCCCCGACAGAGCCGTAAAGAGATCGCGGGAAGGAAGAGGGGGAAGTCAGACGAGGCAGGATTTTTTTTTTCTGTTTGCAGCCGACGCACCGTCACTCTGCTGGATGATACAAATCAGACTTCATAAAACATCACTTTCCCATCACGAAGCCCCTTTTACGCACGCAACGTGCCTAGCGTCTTGCTCTGTATATATTTTTTCCCTTTGCGCAGATGTAAGCACGACCACTGACACAAGCCCGGGGATTGTCCGCCGTTTTAACAGGCTGAACTCGCATCTCTGTCGCACTGACGCTCCCGGCATCGCCGGCCGGCAGCGACGGGGTAAGGTTCGGGGAGCCGTCCCGGTTCCCCGCCTCGGCTTAAAACGGCCAGGCTTGAATACGCAAACCTGATAGGATTAAGATCGGGGTGCCGGGTGCTTAGTCTCGCTCTCGCGGCTCTAGCGGACACCCCGGCGCGCAGGCTGAAATTGCGGCACAGCTCCCGCCGAGATGGACACGGAGGGGCAGCAGGAGAAAGTGCGCAAAATGAGTCTGTGGCGTCTCCGCCGCCCGATCACATCCACTGACACGCACTTGCAAAGCGGTCGGCGGATATCAGTGATATTTCACGAAACACTGAAATTATGTGAAGACAAAAACCGATGGGTCAAGATGTAGTTGTAAAAAAATAAATAATAAACCGATCAGGAGCCAACTGGGGTTTTTACGCACGAAAGCAACGTCTGGCAACGTCCAAAACGCATTAAAAGCACAAGTGTTGCAGCGACAGTAGGAGGAGACGCTGTTTTACAGACCAGACCGTCTGCTTTTATGGCCGACTGACAGTACAATCTCCCCTCTCGCGCTGAATCCGCGCTGTCGGTGAGTCAAAGTCGGCAGCTTTTGCTTCTCCCTCCACGCCAACCCTCATATTGGATCGATACAGTGAGGCTGCTCCCATGCGAACGCGGTGGAATATCTGATTGGCAACACGGGGACATGGGCTGTCGTTAATCCAATTTAACATAGACTTTTATCTGCAGACGCTAAGGTCACCCCGGCTTTATGCAATGACTTAGATATGTCTATAGCCAACAGAGGCTCTGGCCTAATTGCAGTAAGACGCCGTCGGCGATGCCGACTTCATTTGCAAGGCAACTAAATTGCAGCAATGCCCAGTCTGTTATGGGAGAGCAAAGGAATAAACAAACCCTTTCATATGAGCATGAGGACAGAATCAGTTGTTTGCAGCGGTGGCTGGCCTGAGGCTGAACGTCCCCTGTCACTTGCTTTCAGAGGGAATTCGCGTAGCTAGATTAACAAGTAAACCGGGTCGCCGGGTACAGACGCAATCCTCCATGACAGAACAAAAAAAAATAATTAAGGCATCTAATGTAAAAGTCTGAGAGGCAAAAAAATAATAATAATAATAATAATAAGACTTTAACAAGCAACGCATGTTCAAGGTTTGGTAGTGAGACCAAAGTGAGGCCTAATTCCTCTTCCTGAATAATTTATGTGGCAAACTAAGTAGTTTTTTTGATATATCTGATCTGAGCTTGAAGAGTTTAGATCAGATGCAATATAACAGATGTGGCAACCATGCATAAGAATTGCAGGGATGTCTGTGGCAAAATGAAATATACATATAAATACACATGACGCAGGTGGGCTGTTAGTGTGGTTAACACATTTCAGTGTCGTAGAAAGGTGTCTTGCCTGGTCTGAGATGGGCTCCTGTGTGGAACCTGACATGAGTTTCAGTGTTTTGTTGTTGGCTTGTCACACACAGACAGAACAGCACAAACACACAGACAGACACACACACACCCACACCCTCTCTCTGATATTTCATTTCGCAGCGCCTACCACCCCCATGTGGGGGAAAAAATCTGCAGCTGCTACAGATCTTTCCTTTCAGCCGTTCACAAAAGAGAGACCCCTGTCTGTCCCCGGCCCCCGTGTGCTCTAAATGGGCCGGCAAACGCATCATCTGTTCAGCCCATCCAAAGACAGCACCAGGAGGCCACATACCAAATCTGCGAAAATTGTCACACATTATAGGCCATTTTCTCGTCGGCTGATGAGCGCTCCCCGTCTCTGTGCGTTCAATGAATGCTCCATTGTATCACAGTCTCGCAGCATGCTGACTGCATGGTGTCTTAAAATAAAATTTACTAATGTCTGAACCGATGGTAGTGCCCAGAGGTTCAAAGCTGAGGGAGACTGACCAAAATCTATTGGCCGAAAATATAGATTTATTGTAATTACATGATTGACTATTTTTACTCTTTTCACAATTAAACGCGTGTTCGGCCATACAACACGTCTACTATCCATGTTTCCTAGTTGTATCCAATCCTATGCTGAACATGTCTCCAAAACCGGTAAAACACTTATCCCAGAATAATGGTACTATGCAACTAATCGCAGCGTAATACTATATTATAAATAAGACGGAATAATCAACAGCAGATACAAACATTGATTTCCCTATGGAGGGCTCGAGTGTGGTTTGAAATTAATTTCAGTGCTGATGAATAATTGAACAGTCAGCCATTTCTACTCCTACAGCTCTATCCCCTAAGTGTGCCCTATGTAATATCATTCTGTATTTTACCGAGCTAAAAGTCGCCCTAATCTGCAATACTTCTGACAGCCATGAAATTGTTTCTATTTGAGTTTCCCAGAGCCTTTCATGTGCGGCGTATGACTGGGGGGCACGGAGTGTTGGGCTCTGTTATTCCCAACTAATGTGCATTTATGCGTGTGGAGCTCACAATGGCTATCAGTGTCCAGCTTTGTGTGAGCCTCCCACGCTTTCCCATGAAAAGGTAACTGGCTGTACGCGCACGCACAATTTTACTAGGATGCTCAATTTAACTTCACCAGTTCGGATTAAATGAAGCAGAAGCCACTTTGACTGCAGGAGAAATCTCCTGTCGGCCGGGAGAGCTTATTAGAACGATGGAGAAAGACATCCATCACTAAAAAAAATAAAAAAAATAAATGTTTTGCTCGGCCTGCGAGGCCCTCTGGATGGTTGTGTGCGCTGGAACGCAGCATGGGTGTGTTTGTGCGGCTGTGAGTTAGCAGTAAATGAAATAAAATGGAGGACAGACTGGCGATAGCAGGATAGCATTTTAAGGGACTTTCAAACTCTCTGAATAAATGTTAGAAAAATCCTAAATCCCCAGTTGAGGGCTACAAGGTCCACTCGCTTTCCTTGGAGTGAACAATAGAGAGGGGCCACTCTGAAATCAGATGAGCGTGGAAAGAGGGAGTTGGGGGTGGGAGGTGGGAGGCGGGGGGTAGGCAAGCATCTAGATTCGATTCCGTTTTAGAGTGCGTTAAACATATCTGCAGTGGGCAAGAAAAGGGCACGTGCACTGGAAATAGTGCAGCGTGTCATGTATTGGAAGTATTTATGGGAGAATCATACTGTCTCACATCACAAAAAAGTGTATTATCCAAAGAGCCAATGGGTTATTGTCGAGTCTCCTTGATAAGACCGAGAGACTATTACTTTCCCTTTGTGCTGAGAAGAATTCTCGGATTCAAATCGAGGCTGCACACTTAACAATATTCACAAGAATGGAGAACTTTTCAAAAATGAGGTGAAAAGGGCTATTTAAAATTGAAATAGCTTGACTAAGTGCTGCATTAAAAGTTCATTCCTACAGACAGTGCACATCCCTCCATCACCCAGTCAGTCTCAAAACTCCATTACTCAACTTCAGATTATATTTTTTCCCTCCCCTGACTAGACTCCTTCATTTCAGAAGTTGGAAGAGGTCACATCTGGTGCTTTTTCCCCGCAGACTCTAATCTACTGCTAATGCAATACTGGGCCGAGAGGATGTGTTCAGATGGAACAGAAGGAAGACGGGCATTGTTATTAGACAGCATCTCAGGAGTTGTAATCGAGTTACAAGCCTCTCAATTCCCTTATCGTCTTCTTTTCATGGGCTACAACTGTTAAACGGCTGGGCCCCTTGTTCCTAATTTACCTCTACATGTTTTACAGCGGCCGCCCACTGTCAGCGGGTCTCGGGGAACACTCACAAATGAGGGACACAAAGCTATTGTCTTGCAAACGGAAACATAACATTTTCTCTGGCTGGGGGAAAATCTATTTTTACAGACAGCATTCACGGAGTGTTTCAGGAGGACGGGGCAACGGGGTCGCAGAGAGGCGCAGGGAGTGGACAGGAACCGATGCTGCTGCCTTCCTTATAGTGCTCCATTTCTCCAGAGAAAGTGTCAGTAATTTGGCACAGCGTGAATGTGTTTACCTTCTCGTCAGTCCTGATATTAAACTACAACCTTCCCCTCCCTTCAAAAAGCTATGCTGCTAAACCCCAAACGCTCATGCGGGCAGTTGAGTGAAAAGGGAAGGGCAGGGGGGCTCCACCCTTGGCTATTGTGATGGAGCCTCAATCACGGCTGTCTTTCATATGCAGAGGCGCTCTTGCTTGTACCGCCACAGAAAAGGAATGTTGTCTTTACAAGCCGTGGCATATGAAAGGTCAACAGGCTAAATCACGGTGTCAAAAAGGAAGAAATAAGGTTTTCCTTCACGGTTTTGCTTAAGTGCTTAATGCGTTTTTCCTCTGTTGTCTTTCAGGGCACCGCGCGTATCAGGAGAAGGCAGTACGAGTCGAGCTGCAGATGTCTGAGGAAGGATAAGCGTCCAGCCTTGTTTGGCTCGTCAGAAGAAGGAGGAGGAGAACATCAGTCATCTGCTGTAGCAAAAGGGGACCACAGCCCTGGATTATTGTGTATACAGGCTCGACAGAGAAGCAAAGGATTCTGGGTTACCCGAAGGCGTGGAATACCCAAGTGAACGTGCCTGGATTGTGCTTGCAGCAGCGGGGATTGGCATGGCTCAGACCAGCAATGTGTCAACTCATCATGCCCGCCGGGCTTGATCGCAGAAAGGAGCCTTTGCAAAAGCGTGCCTCGTTGTACGAACGGATCACTGTACGGCTCCCCAAAAATCTCATTTGCAGTTATGGTGGTTGAGCTTGGCAATTTTAACAGCCATTAGGACTTTTTTTTTTTTTTTTTTAATATCACCTGAGAACTTGTCTGCCCCCCCACCCCTCCTTTCCTGTGAGAGGGGATGTTTTATCTGTAGGCTTATCTGCCATGGTAAAGGCATTGAAAGCATGAGCCTCTGACAAAACAGAGGAGGTCAACGTCCGTACAGGGATCAGCCTGGCAAACACTGACCAGGTCAGGATATCACCAGAAACCCCTTTTGGAAAAAAAAACTTTTCCTTTCAGCGAGGATAACAGCAAATTCAAGAGTAAATCTTTATTGGATTTTTGGCGGCTGGAAGGGATTTACGGCGCAGTTTTAATCAGGTATGACAAACATAGATTTCTTTGCTTTTCTCCACTCCACTGACCCTGCCACTATTTTTAATGAGATGTGAAGGAAGAGAGGTCATGGCAGGAATGCATAATTAAAGCAATAAACCGGTAATAGCCTAATTAGAAAAGAAACTTTGCATCGCCAGTGAAAAGGAAGACAACCAGCTGGCACCTTCTGCTTTTCTCTAGAGTATTGAGGGGATGGTTCCAAGTTTTTTGTTGATTTTGCATGACTTTAAAATACATTTTCCATTCTGCTAATACCAACAAGAGTCACTGCACTCCTATTGAGAAAAAAAAAGATTTATTTTTGTTCCCCGCCTTGTATATATCCTGGTAAGCTACGAAATGTGAGCAGCGAAAGGCATGGGTAAAGATCCAACAGGACTTGAGAGTGTGTCCGTTCCACAACAGTTCCGCAACAAAGCCCGACTTTGTTCACCATCATGGTCTGTAGCGTTGAAAGGCAGCCTTGAGATACAGAAAAGTGTAAAACAACTAAGGAATGCTATTACATTTCACAAGTCGGGGCCAAAAAGAGACGCACAGAGATTCAATTCATCGTGCTCACATGTTGGAACATTTCCGATCCAAAAGTGGAATAGACACGCACAGCAGCTCTTTTCCAAATGCTGGCTATATCTGAATTTGTAACCTGTAGAATGTAGACACTGACAATGTAGAGCATCCTAAAGTGCAGCAGTTCATGTCAAAAAGCTTTGTTCTCAATTTTTGGATTTCAAATGATTGTTTTACATGAATATAAATATTCGAAGCAGAATCTGTCAAAGGTTTATTTTATCTACAAAGTGCTGAAAGTGAAGCATTTCAAACCATCAGTAATTATGGAACTGGAGTTTGGCCCTCACTCTAAGGCGTCAGACTTTAATGTACCCTTCTGTTCTCTCGTAGGGGCTACTGAGTGAGTAGACTGCTGGACAACACAACGTCAAGATGGTGCGTCAGTGCACGGCCTTCATTCTCTTCCTCATCAGGATTGGGCTGCTGTTGGGTCTTGCTAACCCCCTGGTGACCTCCGCATCATGCCCCTCAGTCTGCCGCTGCGATGGAACCTTCATCTACTGCAACGACCGTGGCCTGACTTCCATTCCGACTGGTCTACCCCAGGATGCTACAGTACTTTTTCTGCAAAACAACCGTATTAAGAGTTCTGGGATTCCCACAGAGCTCCGCAGGCTCATAAACGTGGAGAAGATCTACCTTTACTGCAACAATCTGGACGAGTTTCCGACTAACCTTCCTCTCGGCCTGAAGGAGCTCCATCTGCAGGAGAACAACATTCGAATGATAACCCATTCGTCTCTAGCCCAAATTCCCTATATTGAGGAACTGCACCTGGATGACAACTCTGTGTCGGCAGTCAGCATCGAGGAAGGCGCCTTTCGAGACAGTATTCACCTAAGACTTCTTTTCCTCTCAAGAAACCACCTAAGCACCATCCCCTCAGGCCTACCCATGAGCATTGAGGAGCTGCGCTTCGATGACAACCGCATCTCTTCTATTTCTGAGCAGTCACTGCAAGATCTCATCAATCTGAAGCGACTCGTGCTCGACGGCAATTTGCTCAACAACCGCGGGATTGGAGAGATGGCGTTCATCAACCTGATCAACCTCACGGAGCTGTCGCTGGTGAGAAACTCCCTGTCAGCACCACCAGCCAACTTGCCCGGCACCAGTTTGGAGAAGCTGCAGCTACAAGATAATCACATTAACAGAGTTCCACCTGGGGCATTCGCCTTCCTTCGGCAGTTGTACCGCCTGGACCTGTCGGGCAACAACCTAAGCAGCCTCCCTGAGGGTGTATTCGAGGATCTGGACAATCTCACACAACTCCTGCTGCGAAACAATCCCTGGCAGTGCACGTGCAGGATGAAATGGGTGCGCGACTGGCTGCGATCGTTGCCGTCTAAGGTGAATGTACGTGGTTTCATGTGCCAGGGACCTGACAAGGTCAAGGGAATGGCGATTAAAGACCTCACAACAGACACATTTGACTGTACGGATTCAGAACTCACCCCGACATATGAGACTGGTACAGTTTCCAACGTTTTACGCCCCTCACAGCCTCATTGGTCAGTGTTAGTTACTAAGAGACCTGTAGTAAAAGGGCCTGACTTCGGGCGGAAATATCACAGCACCACGACGTCCACGGGCAGAAAGATTATCACCATAAGTGTGAAGTCAAGCAGTGCCGATACAATACACATATCATGGAGGATATCACAGCCCATGACTGCCCTACGGCTCAGCTGGCTAAAGCTGGGACACAGCCCTGCATTTGGCTCCATCACTGAGACCATTGTGCAGGGGGAGAAGAGGGAGTACCAGCTCACTGCGCTGGAGCCAGAGTCTTCCTACAGGATATGCATGGTTCCCATGGAGACCAGCAACATTTACCTGTCAGACGAGACCCCCGTTTGCATAGAGACAGAGACCAGCTCTCACAAACCGTACAACCCGACTACAACTTTAAACCGAGAGCAGGAGAAAGAGCCTTACAAAAATTCAAGTCTGCCTTTGGCTGCGATCATAGGGGGAGCGGTGGCTCTTCTGGCAATAATCATGTTGGCCCTGGTGTGTTGGTACGTCCACAGGAACGGTTCACTGTTTTCCAGGAACTGCACATACAACAAGGGCCGACGGAGAAAGGATGACTATGCGGAGGCCGGAACAAAGAAAGACAACTCCATCCTGGAGATACGAGAGACTTCTTTTCAAATGATACCCATAAACCACCTACCTGTGTCCAAGGAGGAGTTTATGATACACACTATTTTCCCTCCGAACGGCCTGAGTTTATACAAAACCCCACATCCCGACAACAGTATTAACAACAGGAGCTACAGAGACAGTGGAATACCAGACTCAGACCATTCCCATTCATGATATAGTGAATGGCCATTCATGAGGAGTGTGTGACTCGAACAAAGTGGCAAGACTTTTATAAAACACTGGTTCTATGAGACTGTGGGAGCAATGTTCTGTACATTTGCCATATAATTTATATTTAAGGACATTTTATGAAGAAGGAGACCACGCAGGCCATCACTGAACCATCGGTGGGGATTGTAACTAACTGCAATTCTATATTTTAGGGATTTGTAGTAATTTGTACTGTATTTCCTTTGCTAAAGGTTGTCAACCAACTAAAAGAAGCTCTGTGTTCTACTGAGATATGATGACTTGTCAACTGTGAAGTGGGTTTTCATTGCTGTGTTGAACAATCAGACCTTAGAAAACCTTGTAGTATAAGCACAGGTCATACTTTTAAACTTTGTGGCTGTCTGTAAAACAAAAAAAAGCAAAAAAGCAAAAAAAAGAAATATAATAATGACATGACGTAAACTTAAGGCACAGCTGATCAGTTTATTCACAAAGCAAGCATGTTGCCCTCCAAAAGAAGAAGCAGCCCGTAGCTGTTTCGACATAAAATAGACCAAGAGTCTTGTTTCAACTGGTATGGACTTTAAATAACTAAAGATGAGGTGCCATGCTTTATTTCTCTGCTTTGTTCCATGTGTGATTTTTCTTTTCTATTTTTTCTGTTTGCAAGTAGAGACACAGCAAAGTGACCCATGTAGGGCTCCAGTGTTTCTGTTACTTCAGGGCACAGCACAGGGCAGAAAAAGGCACACCTACCCTTGAGGAGCTCTCTGCTTGTCAAAACAAGTAGGCTGGACAGGCTGACACAGAGGACCCCCAACTCAACCCCACCCTAGCATTATCTCTATTTATACATGCCAATGGTGGCTGTATGACAATGGCAGCGTTCTTTAGTACCATGAGTCATTGTGATCGCCAAGCTGACAAGACACATTTTCTTCTTGGATTTCAGTAGACTTTACCACGGTGGCAGCGACTCCTTGTTAAGAGTATTATTTGTATTATTTTCCAAGTGAACACACTTTTACGTTTTCACAATTTGAAGTTAACCGTTCTTAACAACTGAAAACCAAAGTGCATTGTATGCCCTTTGGCCAGTCTTGTATGTGCCTTGATCCAACGCTTATTGTATTTAGCTTTTTAAGAAAACAGTGACTTTTTTTCATACACACTTGAATATGAAAAATATTGGTCATATTACAGAATAAAAAGTGGACAAAATCAATTTTTCTCTTCCTGAACTTCAGTGCAACATACGCTCATGAAATCAATACATATTGGCATATTGTGCTGTTATGCTAGTGTGGCTTTTTTGTTTACTTGTTTATTTATTTCAAAAAAGGCAAACCATGAAATTATAAAATCAATCTTAAAAGTAAGATAATACGCAGCATTTCCTTTTCAGAGAGGTAGGTCAGTTTAAAACACTGTCAATAATAAATGAAATACTGATTTCAGACCCAGTTTTCCACTCCATGGTTAGCCTATGGAGCAACATATGCTCGGGGCTGCTGCTGTTCTTTCGTGCGGTGAAGCCATGAGTGACTTATCCGATTGGCCAAAGAATGAATGCCACAAAAAAAAAAAAAAAAAAGGGAGAGGGAAAGAGAGAGAGATTGGACTTTAGGGTTGATCAACCTCAAAGGCAGCAGGGCAACAGAAAATGAATGAAAAGTCACCAGATGGGGAAGAGGTACAGGAGGCTGAGCCCTGATGGGAATGTCCAGTCCTGCAGAGGACATTGTGTAATGCACGCTCTGGGCTGCAGTTCATGCAAGGGCCAGTCCAAGGTATGCATGCAAAAGCAGGGGGGGGGGGGCAAAACAGCACATTAGCTATTTCTGAAAATAAATTATGTATCCCTTGAAAGCGACCATAAGGCCAATGAAGGCAACAAGAGCACCTCAGCAACTATTACATGAAAATAACTTTCACCCACATTCACACACCCACGACCTTTTAACACAGTCAAAGCTTTAATTACAGTAAGGGGACCCGCTAAAAGCTATGCAAGCTATCCAAGCCTTAAATACACCCTAAGCCTGTCCTTTATACTAAATATAAATCACATCGACTTGGACTTGGTGTAAACAGTCTCCTTTAAGACGACCAAATAGTGATAGTTACCATATGAGTGGTGATCCCTGATTGTTGAGATGCAGTTCTGCCTTACTTTGTTTAAGAAAAAGCAAATTATATCTCGTCATTTCAATGTTGTCCTTTTTAACAGTTAAGACAGCAGTTTGTCCTGAAATAATATATCAAACTACAAGTCTGGGTATGAATGTGTGGCTGAATGGTCACGGCTTTCAAAAAACCAAAAAAAAGAACAGGCAACATATGAGAAGGTAGCTGTCTTTGTATCTAATGCAAAGCATAACCAATATGATCCGTAGGATATATCACAACTGCAGCTTTAGCAAAGTAGCCATATGTGTAACAGTTGCAAGAACTGCTGAGCCATCTCTCAAATGCTTTTTGAACATGATTGCAGTATAACGCTGAGGTTGCTACTTATTCTTTTCATAGACCAGCAGTGTTCAGAGTGCTCAGTGTAATTAATTATTCTGAGAGAAAGTTCATCACTCACACCAGTGTGTAGACACTAAAGCGCCTCGACCACTGAAGAGCCTGGAGAATGAGTAAGCCGCCCTCACATTTTTCCCTCACCTTTGTGACAAATTACAGTTTTGCCAAACAGTGAATCAAACGTGCCATTGTGCTCACTTTCACTCAAAATCATACATTAACCGGGGAATCTTTGTGCATTTTGTCCGGACCCAAAAATTGATGAACCAGACCACTGGCAACCCCGAGTCACCTCACTTATCACTGACGACCCTTGATCCGTCTGTGGCTTTAAACAATGCCTTAATCACTCTCGTGTTCCCGGTGAGGTCAGACAAGTCATTAAGCAACACAAGACACAACATGAATTTGTCTCCAGTGTGACATGCACAAAACCAATTATGTTTGTCTTTTATTCAGCGGAGAGAATAAGACTAATAGAGGCAGCTGCACTGTCCGCCCCCGGCTGCTGTTATTCCCATTGTAATGAAGTGGTCGGGCAACCGGTCACATTTGCATGCCTATGAATGCTTGCGTCGAAGCACCCCTGGATGACCCCGCTGCTGCCTGTGGCTGGGCATGGGTCTCCTCATTCAGCACCATCAGCCGGATCAAAAGGCCCAGGTCATGTGACCCAGTGACTGATTGGGGGCGTCATTGAAGTAAGGTCGGTCAAGCTCGGTTCAAGGATCTCAAGTGATGACAAATGTATGTTTATCGGTGCCCGCAAAACGCAGGCCGTCATCTGGGACTTTCGTTGGCAATCTGCTCACCGTAAGGGCGCCAACGCTCAGGATGGGATCCTGACAGTGTGAGCAGGGGGAATTGGACAGTGTGGGAGAAAAACAAGACTTCTTTATAGAAGCGCGTTATCAAGTTGGGTCATTGGAACAGTCAGTTGTCTTCATGTAGGACGATTTGCAACAATTGGAGAGGGTGTTTGTATCAAGTGTGTCAAAAAAAATTAACTGCCTAATTTACACTAATGGTTTGCTGGAACTAAGTATTGCCTCATCTAAAATAGAATGCTATTAATAAAAAATATATTTAAAAAAAAATAACACAGCAGAAGAGATGAATCCACATTTTGTAAAGAAAGCTTTTTAGCACATAATATTTTTGCTTATGTTCAACATTGATTTCATAAAAAAATATGTTAAATGTCACTTGAGTAATAGTACCAGAATACTGACCTTCTGCCTTTAGTCAGTGAGCCTTGGTGACACCACTTCCAGGGAAGATGGCCAATTATTGACTGAATCCTCTGACCTATTTATAGTTTATGATGATCACCTAAATGCAGTGCAGTGCAATTATCGGCCCATTTAAAAGTCCCAGGACGCAAATACGAAACAGAAAGCGCATAACAAAATATACTTTGCAAATTTACCCAGAACCCCATGTAAGAAAAGTGCAAGAAAAGAAAAGCATTTTTTTAATCTAAACTGACATTTTTTTTTTTTTTCATTTCTTTGATTGTGCTATTTTGAAGGAAAGGCCTTACATAAAGGCTGTTTCCTGCTCTCTTCTTGCCCGCATCCCGCTGCACACAGCTTGCACATTAAACAACCTCATAATTTAATGGCGTCTAAAATGCTGAGCAGGGAGAAGCTGAGGTCAAAAGCCAACAAGGGCTCGGGGCCTCCCACAAAGTCTGCTGTTTTACCACAGCGTGTGTGTGTTTTTTTTATGGTTGGCTTTTAATGCTCCAAAGATTTTATTTTTCCGTTCGTGATTACATCTGCTTTTGTGCGAGGGTGCGTTGTAATTACCGGAGACTCTTTTACATGTGGACGCAAATGCTAGTGGGCATCATCACAAATCATCACCTACAATCCTCGGAGGCGTCCCAAGGGGGCTCGTGTGACTTTTTGACGCTCTCGGTCACCGGCGCAGTTGTTCCTGCTGTCAGGAAAACAAAAGGGGCCAAAACAGTAAGTCTGGTGAGAGACATGTCACCGTGACTGATGCAGCAGCCCCAGTGTGGGGTTGTTGCCCCTCACCCCCGTCCTCCAGGCCAGGACCCTCTTCCATCTCTTCACATTACTCAGTGACCTGAAACCAAGAGGGGGAGGGAGGCAAAAAAAAAAAAGAAAAAAAAAGAAAAAGGAAACCTCGACCATCTCTTCCATCTTCTTAATGAATCCAATTTTTTGCCTGAGAGCACAAGGCGCGTTCGTACGTCTGCAGCAACTCTAAATTATTTGACATTAATACGAATCAACAAGAGCCGGCGCGATCAAGCCGCCACGACAGACTGTGACGGCACATCTATATCGTGGTGCCAAGGCGTCATCTTATGTCGCTGCCCACAAATGCAGTCAATAAGCTCATTATAAAAAACAAATAAATAAAAAAATATAAAAACAGGCCACAACCTAAATAAAAGAACCGAAAATAATTGGCATTGGGGCTATTGCACTGTGAATTATACACAATGTTATGAAAATATCCATATAATTGACTTGGCTCTATGGCAGCCATTAATTCCTGTCCCTCCATTAAGTGGTTTAAATGGTCTCGTAAGAGGCCATACATCTCCTGCTGCCCTTTATGAGATCCTCACCGCACTCCCCTGCTCCCTCAGAACGCAATCGACCCCTCGATCCATTTGCCAATCCAGTCTGATGCCGCCGATGCCCCCCTGCCCCTCCTCCCCCTCCCGCCCCCCCGAATCTCATTCTGAAACTTTCTGAGGGCTCCAATTTTCCATCACCCCGAGCAGAACTGCAGCGCCGCAGCCAGAGACCAAAAAGCTCCCCTTCAATCCATTCTCTCTCCTCCCGTTTATGTTAAGCCATCTTTAAATGTCACTACAGTATTTGCATGCCAATGCGGCTCTGTCTGCAGCTCATTATTTTCAGATGTTGACAGCCTAATCGCATGCTAGTTTAGCTCACTTTGCTAACCTAATGCGCGCCACGGCCAAGGCATACCGAGCAGCAGGCCAGACGGCAGAGCTCGCCCGCGGACGTCTCCCTCGGTCTGGTTAAAGCGGTGAAACGCACAGGAATTACGGCGACCTCACATAATCAGTTATAAAAGACGGGAAATGCTTTATTGCCAAACGCCATGTGTCTTAACCGTGGAGTAATAGCAACGATGAACCGAAGGGGTTAATGGAACTATTTTCCAGGTTTCCCCGGCTCGTCTTGCTCTCTCAAGACTTTTGAGAGCCACGACGGAACTCCACTTCAGCCGGCCCGCTCTTATGTTTTTGACAGAATGACCTTTAGTCCAGAGCTTATTGCATTTCTCCAGAGGAGTCTGTCATTCAGTCAGACGGCAAACTCCTAGGCGCCGAGGTTAACGCACTAACTTTTGGGACAAGGGTAGCAATGTTTTGGTACGTTTCCACGAGGCGCCAAATTCTGCCTTGTCAGCACCTTTTCCAGCCATAAATTCGGGCTGTCGCCATTCATCAGGGCACCAGGAGAGGGAACGCGGCCGCTTCAAGACCTCATTATTTCACTGTCCTCAAGCACCTCGGCGTCGCTGCAGCAGCTGGGTGGCATCCTTGACCCACTGCAGGCCATGGTTATCAACGCTAGACCCGCCCCCGCTTATGTCGAGTATGAATATAGTTTCCAAAACTCTGAGTTGCAGTTTGTGTCTCCTGTCAGCCAAAGTTCGAACACATGAAGCCAGTTAGCGAGGCCGCCTCCCGCTTCCAAAAGTGCTGCGAGGAGACAGCGGCATGATCCCGCAGCCAAACAACTTATGCACACAACGGTGTAATGGGTTCGGGGGAGAAACCCCCACCACCGCCGCCGCAGCAGCAGCGCACTAAAAACACAGACAGGACGCAAATGCAATGGGGGAAAGTTTTGCGGAGAAGCCACCAATGGGCAGGGCGGAGCCTGGCGTTGGGATGTGGGATTAATTAAAAGCTGCTGTCACTGTGGTGTGCTGGTGACACGCAGCCGCACGATTACTGGGCTCTCTGTGCGAGAGGACTCTGCTCCCACAACTCATTTCCTCCCCGCTTGAGGAGTGAGGGGGGTGCAAAATAGGACCGTCTGTTGTACATCATACCGAGCGAGAGAGAGAGAGAGAGAGAGAGAGAGATTCATTTCTCATTTAGAGCAACTCAAGGGTCTAAAAGGAAAAAAAAAAAAAACAAAGGAGAGGGCAGCGGGTGGGAGAAAAGAGATAACAAGTGACTCTTTTGTTTTCCAGTAAAACTGGTCAGTCCGATTCCTGAATCCGAGATACGTCACACAATCTAAGCCACTGTAATCCTGAGCCTGCCGCTGCTTAAAACCTACTCAAGTTAACGGGGCGATGTGCAAAACTGCAAGACCAACACTCACATCTGGCCAGGCTGTACTGTATATCAACTTTCCCTTATTGCTCTGGACATCAAATGATGCCATGAAGACAAAAGGGCAAGAAAAACAAATACATGCTCATTTCTTTAGTGTTATGATGAACATTTAACAAATCTAAATAAAAGAAATAATTCAATTCTATTAACAAAGCTGTAAAAAAAAAAAAAAAAGCTCTGTATTAACCATTTGTAAAGATTTTCCTTCTTCACTACAGTTGAATCTATTTGTCAATCAAGTAGTGTAGAATTTTATGCATAAAAACATGGCGTAATATTAATGCAGCGAAGGCCATTCTTTGTGACCTACCTTGTAACTAAATGGCATTTCCTTGATAAAACACCCTTTCTAATTCTAAGACATATGCACTGCATCAAAAGAGCAAAGGTTGCACTAAGTGCTCTTTAGTTGCTGAAGACATTAACAGAGACCACAGCATAACTCTGCAGGAAGACATTCCTCAAGTCTCTGAGCCGCCGCCACAAAATCAGTCTAAAGAAATGACCATCATTCCCATATTAGACACTGTAAATAACAACAACCTAATAGCAGCACTTTGGATTTGATTTGTCTTTTTTTTTGTTTTGTTTTTGGACCGGGCCAACTGACAGGGGCTGAGGAAAAAGTCACAATTACCCAGATGTGGCTGTTTAAACTTGCTGTTGGGAAACAACATTTCTGGATTTTAGAATTTAAAAAAAAAAGAAAAAAAACAAGCAAGCAAGTCCAATTGTTGGGTGAGTCAATCACTGCAGAGTCTCGAATGATTTCCAAGACTTGGCTGCACAAATGCATAAAGAGAACCAATACCCTGAGCAATGGGGGGAAAGTTATCCAGAGTTTACAGGTCTTTCAAAAGCCCTGAACTCGACGATCTCGTTGATCTTGTTACAAAGGACACTGAGGAATGTGTTGCGTTGACTGTGCTGGGTTTGCCAAAATTAATACGAGGGGTGTGGAATAAACGCGACTAATAACACAGCAACACTGGCCTTCAGAGAACAATGGGAAAGCATGACAATAACAATCATTAACCATCTCGGTAATCAAGCAGATTATCCCACCCTCTGCCTGAGGGGTAAGTAACTGTAGACGGCAACATGGTCTCCGCTGCTGTTGGCCGATTATCCACCCAACCATTCCAATTGGCCCAAATTAAATGTGACGGGCCGCCTTGAGATCTCCAGCTGCATACCTGCAACACCCATCTCAATGCATCTATCTAGCATGGCCATGAGTCCTCAGTCTGATGAGGGACGGCTGCAGCATCAATTCAATTCAATGAGTTCATTTGTAGATTAATGGCACAGTGACTATCAGGTACTGTTTTACACCTTCATCACACCAAGTTGAGTCTATTATAAACCTAAAACTGAATCTAACCAGTACCCCAAGAATCATCATTCCTCATTTAAAAAGAATGAAGAATCACTTTCAATCACGTTGGATCAAATGGTTTGAACCCTTGAAAAATTAGCTTCCAACAATAATGCTGCAATATCATTGCAGCATATTTTAGAGTATTTTCTTAAAGCAACAAATTATGCAAATAATTGAACCCCAGCACATTTGCTACGTTTGGCATTTCATGGATCTGTCAGTCTTTTATGGATGTAAAAAGGTTTCAAAAGTTTCTGAAGGGCATCCCACTTATTAGAGTTTCTACTGTTAGACAAACAGCAGACATGTTAGTGCACTGAAGGTTTCACCCTTCCCACAGATGCAACTGGCAACAATTATTTTACAAAGAAACTGCTACAGCGAAAACAGGGTATCATAGACGTGGATGGCAGCAGTAGAGCTGATTAATTCACACTTCAATGCCCTCCTGTGGACGGCAGATGGGCAGGCCTGAATAAAACTGCCAAAGTTCGGCAAACCCGCTCATTTTCCTGTATATGATCTGAGTCTGGAGCCGTTCCATCGAAACAATAGGAGTTCATTATCTAAAACCGCTCCACCATCATCAAGACCAGGCGGACTTCAGAACTCGAAGCTATGATGTTCTTAAAAATAGAGTGAGAGCAAGCTTCAAGGCTCTTGGCCCATTATCTGGGCTAATATGCAGATATTACACTTAAAGGTAAAATGTAGGCAACGGAGGAAAGTTTCTCGTTTCTGAAAACACTGATGGGAATGCCGGCAGGCTTAATTTCCTAATTATGGTAGACTATTATTAGCTTGAGACACAAAGGACATAGAAAACAGTGATACATTAATAGAAGTGTGCTAATAAATCGACTAGACGACGGGCGATGTGTGACATTAAACTGTGTCCAATCACACGCTGTGAGTGTTGATTTCCCCCCCGCCCCCCCCATAAAAAGGACTAAGGCTTTTAGAAGGACTTTTATCTTTAACCCCTAGACAATGCAGACTTTGAGGGAGGCATGTTCTGCATACAAAAATCCACAACTTAACCTCCTTAACGGCCAAATGTTCCCAGACTGGTGCTAATGTGACAAGGGAGACGGCTTTTGTGTGCAAGGCACCGTGGTTGTCAATGGCACCACGAGCAGGGATCATCAATCACACCGTTGGCTGATTGTGAGTTCGCCTGACACCAGGGCGGGGTCGCCCCTGAAAAGGGGGGGAAAGGGTCCCGTCTAACATGGACTCTTGCCCCCAGGAGCCCCAGTGGACTTGAATGAAGAGGTCCCCGCACATTTGTAGTTACCAGGTCACAAACTAAATTACGTTGATAGGCTGAGATATCACAGGACAGCAGAATTGATTTAGCAGAGCCTCACATGCATTGTCACTCTGCTGGGGGCAGCACTGGTCCGGGGATGCATGCGAGCGAGACCATCCACCCCTCCCAAACATTTATCTGAGTCCCCTCCGGGAAGCAGCGTGCCATGCGAGCGGGGGGGGGGGCTCCGCACAATGGTAGGGAGGTTAATTCCGAACATCTGACGACAAGAGTCGTCACCGCAAGAAAAACTACGCAAATGCAAATCATCAGGGGGAGCCAGATGTTCATAGTTCTGGGCAAATTCACTTAGTGAAGCATTAATAATGGCCGGCATTACAAATATGGCTGGTGCATTATTGGATAACCCGTCAAGAGGAGGGACGCCGAGGTGAGGCGTTAGCAGTCATCTCTTGAGGTGTTCATTTGGTTATTTGTCCCCTGAGGCTCCCCTTACACGCCGACTAGGCACTCCTGTCAGGTGGGACTCCATGTGTGTGCGTGTGTGTGTGTGCGTGTACAAGAATGCACATGCGGCATGTCATTCGTGCGTACGCCGCCGCCTTGGAGGCATCGGGTGGCTTTTGCTGCGCAGTGTGTTAATTAATCCCGGGACGACGGACTGGATCCGGCAGGGTGACGTCTTTCTTGGCATCGGGGTGAGAAGGTGGTCAGGGGAAGGAACATATCAGTTGGGTCAATGCCAAACCCTCCGAATGCTTTGCAGCAGGTCATCACAGGACAGCCGCTCTTTGCTGGCTCACACGCCAACTCAGCGTTCGTCTATCGCCACCGTCTGTTACCAGACCGTGAGATAATAAGTGAGGGTAAAATAAAGTTTAGCTTTAGCTAGCTTTGGGGTATTTCATGTTTTGTTTTTTTTATTCGTGGATGCCACAAGTGAGCTCAAACATCTCTTTTTTGGGAAAGGGTAAATGTCGCACTGGTCAGTGTTGCTCTCAGGCGCCTCCTAATGTCCTCGACTCCTCACCTCTTCTCGAGGCGCAGCTAATTTAAGCGGCTTTAATGTGCATTTGACATTTGGGCCTTCTTGCTCAGCTGAAATTTTTCTTTTCAATGACCACGCACTATGAGGTAGCAAGTGGGGTTTGAACATGAACTCACTTTATAAATGTATCCTTGGAAATTGCTATGCAAGTTTGAGGATGATGAATCAAGCGCATTAATTTGGATCACTCTGGCCCATGGCCTGGAGTGGGTTTTTTCGGTGGGTGGATGAATGTGGTGTGGGTGGCACTCGTCGGCCGACCTAACCGCCCACTCTATCGCACCGACACTGCCGGCTGCAGCGTCCTTGTGAGGAAATTGTATTTAAGGTCAAAAGGAGAAGCGCTCAATTGAACTTGCGACGCAAATGGCGGACCAATTCATCTCAGTGACGGAAGGTATTAATTAGGACGAAAAAACAGGAGAAATTGTGGAGGTCATAAAAAAATACAGAGCATATATTATTATTAAAACCGACAGCCCCCGCCGACCGCTTGCTGCACCGACATCAGAACAAAAGAAGCACTCTGGCGTTCAGATATGAAAAAGTAAATAAATACATTTATAGATTCGGATCTGCAGTGCAAAAAAAAAAAAAGTTGGGGAGTGCAACAGCCACGTTTCCCTCGAGCATACTAGGTATTCAAATGGAAAACATCTGTCAGTCTGACCCCCGGGCTGCAGTCTGACAATGATATAAAAACGGTCATTTGGGTGGGAGGAAAAAAAAAAAAAAGCCCAACGGTTTTAACTTCAAAAACACCCAAAATATAAGCAAGTGGCACAAAGGGTGCCAATCAGCTGAACAAATGGCTGAAGCATTGAGTGCATACTCAACTAAGACAATAGGCCTCACTGGATGGCTGTCATTGGAGAGAGCAATTAGTTCGGAGGACGCCGAGAGGGAGCAGCGCTGTCCAAAGTAAAGGCATCTGTGTTCCGTGGCCGTGAGAGCAGCGCACACGAATGTAGCAGCCAATAGGCTAGAGAAGAAGAAAGACACGGAGGGATAAAAGGGGTAGAAAAGGTATTTGGGAGGCGAAGAAGGAAAAGGGGGATTTGGCAGAAGGTGGAAAAGAGCAACAGGCGATCAAGAAAAAGAAGAGAGGAAATCGGAGGACTTATGATAGACAACAAAATTAAATATTTTTGTTCCGACATCAATGGGCACATTGCAGTTCTGCGTAATAGAATCTGCCCTATGTGGCCCATTTAGGAACACTAAAAGCTGCGAGAGGATCACCGTTACCTAGCAGGCTATCGCTTCTCTGTGTGTTATAATCACTCTCTCCCTTTGTCGCGCTGAAGATGAGCAACTAACCGTTTGTGAATATTGGAAACATGAGGATACCACAAGTGATCAAGGGAAAAGGGGGGGAAAATTCCAAGGATGGAAAAAAAAAAACAAATTCCAAGAGATAGAACAGGAACTGTTTATGTTTATAACCCTGCCCTGCATCTTCGCCGGGCCAGAGTTGTGTTTGCACAAGTGCATTATTTAGGTTACCACACACTTAGCGGTGGCGAGAGCATGAGAATGAAGCTGGCCAAGACGGAAAGGCAAATATTGACGCTGTTCAGCAAAGGATGTGCACCGAGACGGTAATTACTGTGGTGAAAAACCCAACAGGAACATGCAGAATGCACCTTCAGTGCGGACAGTGCGAAGCCTGGCCATAAAATCAATGACTGGAAGCTTGAGTAGATGTTAAACTGCAAGGAATTTTGAAAAATTATTTTCATCTCTAAAGTGAGAAATTGCTCGTTTCCCCAAAGGTTTTGACCTATTCACAGGGCCGCTGACATCATCAGTTTCTGACGGATGAATGAAACTCCAGTGGAGACAGTTGACCTTGTCTTCTGACACTGTGCCTCACGAATGAAATTACTCACACCTTAAATCATTCATTCATAATTAATCATAATTATCTGATAAAATTTGTGGCGGACATTTCTTTAAAGAAAACACTTGGATGTCATTTTGGCATGTAAACAGAAACATTATAATATATATTCATATGTATTATATATAAATATTCCCTCAAAGAAATGGCATGCATTTTTAAGAAGATTTTTTTAAACCTAGGTTTTACTTTCTTCATAGGCAAGCCTTTACATGAGAGTAGTAGATGATCGACGACAATGAGATGCCAGTAAATGTAAGAAAAGCTGTATGAATGTATCTTGAATGTGGTGATCGAAACAATTGTGTTCAGAATGTTCAGTGTCTTCTACAGCTGAACTGTCAGAGCTGAGATTGAGGAGTGTCCCCAAATTGTCTTTATCTGGCGTCGATATGAAATGTTTCATATTAATACCACCACATATTGTATATAGACATGTCAATATTTTTAATACTGCAACATAATAAGGAGTGTCAAACCAGAAGAGGTCAATTATGACAGTGGACAGGGGAGCAGGACGAAGTCCCACTTTCAACACTCCTTCCCACTTGATGTTTCAGGCTCTTTTTTTCTGCCTCAAGCGCACAAACATCATGCCTCGGTATTCTTGTATAAAAAATTAAAAAAAAGAAAACGCCCAATCTTTCTGACAATGTGATTTTGATTGAACATTTTAAGTGGGTTAATATTTGCATAGTATTCCAAGGCTGTTTTGTTCATGCAAAACAGGGAGCGGGACAAAAAGGGGAAAAAAACAAAAAAAAACAGACTGGTGCAATCTCTACTCCACTTTGGTTTGATGCAAATTCATCCTCACATAAATTGGTGCCAAGGAGGATTTGTTTTAGTTCCTCAGCACGAGCAGTAAATGCACATCTCTGACTGCCTCATTTTTCAAGCGCTTGTCACCTGGAGAAATGCTTCCTTACTGACAGCACGTCACCAACATTAAGATAAACCACATGTCAACTTTATTATGATGAGATATCTATATAGTTCTATCTTGGTCTATTTCTGTTTCTGATTAGTCTTCATAGAACTACATTAAAGCTATATAATATTGACATTCCTAATTCTCAATATTTATAGCCGTTTCGCTGAGGCTGAAAAAAAAAAAACATACAGCTCTGGCATATGATTCATGGAAAATGACATCAGACGTCTCACTTTCCTATGCCTGGTACTTGAAACGAAATGTCAGGAGGGGAATATTATGGAGCACCAGGGAAAAAAAAAATCAGTGTAATATATCGCATGACGCAACCAGAACATTCTACACTGCATTTTTAGACGCCACTATTGGTAATCCTGTTAAATTAGGTCCAGCACTTTAACGATATCCTACAAGAGAAAGTGTGACCGCTTTAAAAAGCTGTTAATGGTCTGATTGTGTTACAGTAATGTACCTGATGAGCCCATTTCACAGTCTGGCTTCATTTTAGCCGACACGCTTTATTAGTCTCAGCCTCCAAAATGGCACTAGGACCCGCCGAGCCAAATGCTTATCAAAGAGCTTAGAGCCATGCTGGGACCTGTAGCCACGCACCATAAACCCCAGATATTAATTAGCGTCAGTTGTTCACAAAAATTTTATTGGTTGATGTCTTTTTAATTCGACGGAGGTACAATGGACAAATTCAGGAGGTTGGCTCCACTTAAGAAGGGCAAAAAAGAGACGGAGTGAAGTCAATTAATTTGGGGCCAATTGAAGGAGAAGATGGCCATGCAGATGAGAGCGGAGCGGCGTGGCCGCAGGAGCTCCAGCTCAGACGAAAATCCAGACTACGGGGGGACCCAGTGTCTGCTAATGTGAGATAAGGGAAGCGCAGACACTGTGGCGCACTGCCCCGTGCCGTTGCTTTAGAAAGTGGGGTGGAGAGAAATAGTCGGGGTCAAGGCTTGCAGCAGGATCGGCTCTTAAGCGAGCTTTATTCCCAAAGAGGCCCTCCGATATTTGCGGAACAGGCAACTTTTGTGCTTTATTTACATTCTTGCCGGACTGGCTGGAAAGAATTACGGAGCCCATTTCGGTTCGCAAAGGGGTTGACGAAGAGGTGGGCCAAGATGCAAGTGAAACCAGAAGACCCGAGTTCGAACGTGTTTCTCCGAGGGGAGGTAAGATGACCTGCCAACATGGAAATTAGGGCTAAGAGTGTAGCTGGACACTTTAAGGGCAGCCGGAGAGAGGAAACCACGGCAAAAGCTAGAATACCCATAAACCCCTCGACCACTGTGGCTTCTGTTATGAAACAATTACAGTATATAGGAATAGTATATGTGCAATTTAGAGGTCAATGTAAATAGCACCTAGTCAAAAACCTCTTACAACCAACGGAGGTATTGTGAGAGTCTTGTAGGATGAAAACTCTCTTTGTTCTGGCTAAACGGCCTCAAAAACCTTGAAACGTCTCTCCAACTTTGGAACACACTCTGAAATGTATTACTTTCCTGAAAGTGCAGACTCAGACAGGACACTCTGCACTCAGTGGCGCACTCACCAGCAGAGACAAGGACTGTTTAAAATATTAAAATGCTAATCTGACGCCAGAGAACAATAAAATGTGACACCTATCACAGTAATTAGGAAGATCCTCTTTTGTACTTTTTTTTGATATGTAAATGACCGTTTTTTTGTTTCTTTGTCCTCTTTTTTTTTTTCATATTTAAAAGTCATTTGAAAATGTTCAGAAAAGTTAACCAACCCTATTTAGTGTCACCGTTAAAACCGTTTACGGTAATTGGCCAGTGCTGGGAACAGCAATTCAATTGTACTTTAGCAATTTTTTTTAATTTTGTCACCTAATTAATTAAAGTTGGAGGTATTTGAAGGTGGGGACAACATTTTGACTCGCGTGTGTCTTGACGTTTCCGTCATAACCAATTGGTGGTCAAATCCCCCTCAGTCAGAAAGGATGAAATGTATCCTGCTAACTGCGACATCTGGCCTTGATCAAGCAGCAGCCGAGGGAAAACTGCACCCAAGTGGCTCTGTATTGTTTGAAATGAAGGATGAAAATCCTTCAGTGCGTCGGGAACAATTAAGGTCATTCAGCATGACTCTGTGCAGCAGAACCCGATGAGCAAAGTGTAGATTCTGACATGGGCAGACTCGCTTTTAAAAGCTACTGGAACAGTAGCTGGAATTAAAGCGGTGAGAGAGAAATAGGCTGCGACACGAACATCAGCGGAATATTTATATCCATTATGACCTCAGAATGTATACTGACAAAAAAAGCGTGTCTTGACACAAAAAACATTTTATGCTTCGCTTCCCATGTCTGCATTTGACAAGAATTAGAAAAACAAAAACTGCATCCATTTGGAGTTCTACGCTTTAATATGTTAAATATTTTGGTGTGGGCGTTACGGTTACTTTGGCCTTTGCTCCACGAAAAGCAGACTGACTTGGGCGGCGCAGCTTATTGCAGTCTGTCATGGCGGCGGATGTGGCATTCTAAAGCCCCCGAGGACAATGAGGTAATCCACTTAAGCCCCACGCAGACAATTTTGTATTTCTGGCCGTCCACGTTCATCCAATGCCGGTTGGCAACCCAGGGTAAAGTGCATTATAAACTCACGGCAATGTGAGTGAATGTGAGATCATGCCGGTGTCATGAGGTGAGAGTGAGAATGTGTGGCGAGACCTGATAAAGAGAACTGGAAGAGGAGCGGACAGCGGCTATTCTCCTCAAGTCAAGGGGACTGAAAGAGACTCAGGAGAGTTGTAGCAATGGTGGCAGACATTCAGTGTACGGCTGTATGTATATCAATTTATATCAGGCTTATATACTGGGGGCCTGACATTTTTTTGGTAGGTAATACGGAACAAAGTAGCCAGTGAGTGCATGTATGCTAACCTCCTGTGGGGTGGTAATTGTGCCTTAATGCTATTCTGCTGACCTTGGTGGTGACCAGTGGGGATTTCAGTTACTGTTGCATGTCAATGTTCTCCAACCAGTCTGTCCATTATGACCTCTGACCTCTGACCTCAACAAGGCTTTTTGGGACCGTCCTCTGTAAACCCTCAGGATGGTTGTGATGTCATGAAAATCCCAGTAGATCTGCAGCAGTTTACTAAATATTCAGAAAAGCTCATCTAGTACCAGCAACCGTGTTCACCACATTCCAAATCACGTAAATCCCATTTCTTCACCATTTTGATGCTCCCTTTGAACTTCAGCAAGTCGTCTACACCACATCTACAGTACATGCCTACATCCAGAAGTACGGAATACAGGAGTTTAACACAGGCAGTCGTTTAAAAATAGCTAAAACAACAGTCAGATGCTTTGTAGGTTTTTTGGGGTTTTTATGTTTTTTCTCCATTTTTTGTGATGCACAAGCACACTCACACTTCCTGCCACACATTTATGTATGTGCTGCCTGCAAAGGACAATGAATTGAAACGGACATACCTGAGAAAACCGACTACGGCTGACCTGATGAGGTTTTACAAGTCGTTGCCTTCCTGGCTGCACTCTCTGCCTCTTCAACTGTAAAATAAACTGTAACACTGTCACTGTTGACACTGCTTATTACTGCCGGGCTCAACAAAAAGGAAGGGGAAAATAATCCATCAATTTTTCTGACACTCATTAATAGAAAACTAGTGGAAAATGTGACACCCTCTGTCACTCTGCCACCATTAACCTGCATCCTCTAAATTCACATGGAGTTATTTGACAGGTCAGTGGAGCTCATTAGATTGAAGTGCCGAGGAAGAAGTTGATTCATCACGCACAGCCGGGCAAATTGTTGATTAAAAAGGTGAAACTTCATCAAGTCTATGGAAATGTGGGCAACGCAGCAGAATGAAAAATGCGGGAATATATTCAAACAGGAAGTGAACAGGACAAAACTTCTCATAGACACGAGAAGAACTTGCAGAAAGCGGTGTGATGGGTTAGGAACAGAGACAGTGGGTGGACTGGTCCAGCTGGGGCACACAAAAACGGTTTGATTGCACAATATGCTGCCACTCTGCCAGACAAGATGGGACCATATACTCGCAATTAGGCGCAGACAATTAATTGGTCGTCTGATAATCAGGCAAATCGGCAAGAGCATTAAAAATGAACAAAAGGGCCTAATTATTGTTTGTAGCACTTGCTGAGTAGCAAGTGAGTCCAGGATATTTATGTAAACAGAACATACTGTATTAAGGGTGTTCCAACCAGACTTTCTAAGGCCCCTCACTATTTTATCTGATTATGATTCAGGGTGACACGATTTAATTGTTAACCGATTATTATGATAATCACACAGTTTTTGCCATCATCACGATTTTCGATGAATTATTTTTCGTACATAAGTATTAGCTTGTTCTGTTTTATTCAGTAACAATAAATACAGACTTCCAAATTTCCTCAAGAAATAAAACTTTCATTCATCATTCATTCATTCGTCTTCTATACCCGCTTATTCCTGTTCAGGGTCACGGGGGTCTGCTGGAGCCTATCCCAGCTGTCTTAGGGCGAACTTATTTTAAAGAAAATCTTCTGGTGTTTCCACAACATTCTGTAGGTCTAATCCATCATCCATTTCTGTTACCGCTCCTTCTACACTCAGGGTTGGGGGTGCCTGAGCCGGTCCCAGCTGTCTTTGGCTGAAAGCGAGGCGGACAAGTCGCCGGCCAAGTAAATCCAAATAACCCCTTTGTACTTTTTTATAAAAAAAAAAAGAGTTTGAATATCTGCCTCACATTTCAAATTGTATTAGCAGAAAATGCCAAACCATGATGTTAAATGTAGACATAAAAAACAAAAAACAATGCCAATATGTCTGTGAGGGTTCTCAGATACCCAGGTCATTGTAGTCTTGTTATATAAACTGGACTGTTTCTGGGAGCTTGAAATGTTTGCGGAGAGAAATCTTTTGAAATTGTGCCAAATCGTGAGATATTTTGTTATTCCAGAAATATAATTATTTACATTGAAACAGCACTTTCGCCACGTCGTCCAGTGGATGGGTGGCTGTTGTCAACTGATGCAGTTTTATGCCGATCAGAAGGTCTAAGAGGCAGAAAAGCTGCGAGGATCAGGACCCAGGACACGGGCAGAGAAAAGGCACTGAGTGCTGCTTCTGGTCATTAACCTTCTCTGGCTGGGTTGGCCACACGCTTTCTTCTTCCATTCCATTCACACACTTCATTAACAAGGTCCCTTTCACAGACTAATTCCCGTTTCAAATTTGCTCTTTGTTAATTAGAAACAGGTTTAACCTCACAGAGAGCTTCCTTTGTGTTTACCTTCTAATAATATTGCCCCATGTAAGCGAATTAGCTCAAAAAAAAAAACAAAAAAAAAACACTGTCCAAGGCAGTCCACTTTAAAAGTGGATTGGCAAGTAATGGAGTGCGGATGGAAACACGTTTGTGCTTTTCAGTCTAAAATAAAACCTTGTGCCTCGCCTTGCATTTCTCTTATGTGTTTCTAATTAACTCCTGTTTTCAGGAGGGATTAAAATTAGGCCAATGAAGAGACGCACCATGAGGAGGGTTATAACCGCATCCACATCCATTGAATTAACCTTGACTGCCTTTGCTACCAAAAAAAACTAGAAAACTAAACAAGTTTCTTATCATTTCATCATTTCATATCACTTGCAAGCTGAAGAACACTTTTGACCACATATTTGTTCTTGGCAGAACGTGGGACGATTGTCCGACAGATGAAACCACTGGTTGCAGTGAGCTGGCACAAAAAAAGAACTAAAAACGCAACACATGGTGGCAACCCAGTGTAACAGGTGTTCCAAGCTACAGTGAAATAAAAGCTAAATGACCTCAACGCTCATCGTCAGACCGCCAAAATATTTGACCACCTTCAGCCCTCTGCACCTTGTGTATTTTTTCAAGGAGCAAATAATGTGCTTTAAAAGAAACCTTTAAAAAAAAAAAAAAATAGGGTTTTGGCTTCACAAAAAAACCACAGAGCGATTTCAGAACTCTTCTCTTTCCAGTACGATCCTGTTGAATATGTTTCTTCTCCTTTTAAAGGTATATGCAAATGTGATTATAGGCAGTGAACACATGGCTAAGCTTGTGCTGCACTAAATTCCCTAGTTTTTTTGTTTTTTTGTAGTAAAAAAAAACAAAAAAACCTAGGGCCCTAGATACAGTCTCATTGCTCCGTCTTTAGATTCAAATAAAGAAACTTGGATGTCCCTCCACTGATATGACTGTGGAATTCTGGGCGTATCAGTCCTATCCAGTCAAACACAATGGAAGAAATGACAAAAATGATCATCATTATTCCATTCAACACGCATACAAAAGTCAGACATGTTCTGCTGAGGAGGACCAGTCAGAGCTATGATGCTTTTGTAGCGGCGGCATAAGTGGCGGTGGTTGTCTCTTGCCACTCACAACAGGGACGAACAGTCTGTGCAGGGAGGGACACTCAACCCGGACTGTCAAGGAGACCCGATCAATCCGCCTGGAGAACATTAATCACTCATCTTTTTTTCCCCCGATGACAAAGATTTTAAATTTGAAGTAGACAGATGACTAGGCGAGCTGATTAATAGGGCATCATTGGCCACACCAGGACTCACTGAGCCAATAAATAATAAAATCATTATTTGCATTAACTTGCCATTTAGTGTTTTTTTTTCAAGGAGATGCTAAATCATACAGTCAATATGTTTTTATTATTTAGATCTACTGTAGACACGTGCATTTACTGACGAGATGGTCACAATGGACAAAATCATTTTTTCTCCATCTACATTTTTTTTGCATGAACAGAAAATGTCCACATAATCCCAATGTGTCTGAGAGAAATCGAGGCGTTTTATCAGTCGCAATGTTTTGGATGGGTCTCCGGTTTCAAGAGGCAAAATGTTTTATTGGCGATAATTAATACAAAGCGTCTCTAAAAGCAGCAGTCGGAGCGAGCGGCGGGGAGATGCGCTTGAGGGGCGAGGAGTACAGTAAGTTGAGAAGCGCGCTGCCTGACAAACATTTCCCCGTTTCCTTCCATAGAGGGTTTTCATTAAGTACTTCCCCGTAAGAGTCCGACTGCTGCTCTTTGTCTCCACAGCCGTCTGGAGCTAATCAAATTCACGGGCCGTCTCAGAAGCCATCCCGGCCCTCCATTATCATTAATCTGGATGGTCATCTCATCGGCACCGTGGTTAACGAACAATGTTAGGGCCCGAAATTCAATTTTCTACAGTTAGCAATTGAATTGGTGATCAATTGTACCATCTCCGAGATGAGGGATTGTCAAAGCGGGGGTCCTCCATTGTTCCATTATCGCAACGCTCAGATGAGCTCCTGAATGCCATTAATAAAGCCGCGGCGGGGCAGATGTGCGTCACGTACGGGCCGGCGCTGCAGCTGCCCTCCTTGACTCCATCCTCCGCAGCGGAAGCAGCGCGATTGACAGACTGAAAGCGCTTTTAAGATTGGAAACGCGGCATATGGCGCCTTAGATATAATGAGCAACACTAAAAAAAATTAAATAATGGTCACTACACATGAATCAGACAGGAAAAATGTGACATCTCACTAGTTTTCATGGCACCAGCTCGACGGAGGAGTCGGATCCATGAGCACTTGGGCGATGGCAATCACTGCGAGGGAAGAGGAGTAGCATGACACAAAGTGGAACGTGTAATTGCATTACTTTCGCGGAGTGAAATAATGAAAGGCATTACTGTAAGACACCCCGTCGCATTAGGCTCGGAGTAACTAACGCCCGGGCCTTATCACTCGCCGTGAAAAATTAACAATTTATGTATCGCTCCCGTCGCGCCACCGCATCGCCACCGATATTGTCAGAAGACTCTGGTGGAGCCCGCTCCCCCTTTTGATGTCCTTCCTGTTTACACAGGCGCAGACAAGGGAGGGGAGCAGAAGATGCATATGCAACACGCCATGACAATGAGATGAAAAGGACGCGAAACGGCGCAGGCAGAAGTGAGAACACTGACGGCTGTAGCTAGCGTTGTTATTTTGAGTGCGGCATGAGGAGAGCAAACAAAAGGAAAAAACAAAAAGAGGAGGAGAGAAAGAAAGCACTGCTCCGAGGTGGCAAAAGGTTAATATAATCCAATTTATCACACTTAAAGAGAAGCGACCTGTTTTAAATGTGATACTTCACGTCAGCGACCTTGGCAGTGTTGTTTATCATTTAAAATTCTGCGCGAGGCTTGAAAAATATGTACATATTAAAGCCGCGTTACTCAAAGTGACGAATCTGGCTCTGTGCTGTAAGTAGGGAGGTGGAGTGTTCAGGAAGGACCGGTTCTGTTCTCAGTGCCGCTGGGCCTGCGGTCATCCCCATCGAGTCAAAGCGGCTGACGAGGGAGCAGAGGAGGAACAGAAGGCTGCTCTCCTGGTCACATGGGGGCTCCTTCTCCCATAGGATACCTGCACTGGATCCAGAGTTGGACCAGAACATTTTGAGTGGGTCAATGTGGAGTCTTAATGTTGGACGGAAGCGATGGAAATGCGACACATTGTTGAGTTTGAATCCACTAGAATTTGTTCAAGAGCCAATTAGCCCCTGGTTAAAGTGTGATGGCAAAATCTCAAAAGCACAATGTGGACCCAATTACAAAAGCGTCAGTGTTGCATGAGTCATAAGAACTACCCTTAAATGCCACTCACTGTGACACACACACACTGCTGCTACAACCTTGGACGTTACTCCTTAAAAAAAAATTGCACCATCTCAAACATTATCATGAAATATAATTGCAGAAAACTCTGTCTTGCTTTGCGCTTCAGCAGGCTTAGCTTAGCAAATGCATTTATTCACCACGGAATGTTTGCCACACTTCCAACTGAAGTTGTTGGAATTTCAACGCTGACAGCAGAGACTCTCGGACGAACTTCTCAGCTCTGAAAAGCTGCGCGATGAGCACCGAGAGAAGCGTCGAGTGGACGCCGACAGAGACGGAACAAAACGAGCAACTGGAATCGGGCGGACGACTTGATTCCACCATGACAGACGTGCAGCCCGAGAGGGAAGAGCAACACACAGCCATGAAATCCGACAACATAATGATCCAAACACTGGTTTCCCTATACTAGCCAGTGACCCCCCAACCCCCCTGCAACACCCACAGCCCTGCTTTCCATTCAGCCCTCAACTGTCCCAAAGAGGAGGGGGAGGGTAGATATGAAAGCACTTATTTGTTGGCCTTTGTGCAGCGAGCTGCTCTGTCTGAGCGCGTGCTGGAGTTGCTCACCAGCTCACCCGCATAGTTGCCGTTGTTCGCGCCCGTAGCTTAGTAACAGCAGAGGACGAGTACCATTTTTGGAGGGTGTTGTCGTGTTTTGGTTTTTTGTTTTTTTCAAAGACAGTTCACCGTACATCTGGGGCGGATGAAATTGATATCAACGCGTAACAAAAGCGCTGGTGTGTTTTGCCAGGTTTCGTGCACGTGCGATTTGATTGAAGGGGCGGTGCAGCTCGTTATGCGGAGAACAATGGGGGCAAACAGAAAAGGTGCACTTTCCTGCATTATTTCCAGACGTGTATGCTACATGAAAGGAGAATGCTTGCACCACCTGGGCATCCGCTTGCGTCAGCGTCCCCTTTATCGTAGCCGCTCAGCGACTGTCTCGCTCGGTACCACCCATTTCCTGGGCCTTTGTTTGGGCAGTTTGACACACGGGATATAAAAAGGGGTATCGGTAAATATGAAAAGCAGATGTGGCTGAGGCACTGCAGTGCGCACTACTACCACCCTTTTTTGCTTTAAACTTTGGGCGGCTGCTATACACAATTCAAGTTGCACATAGGGACAGGATGTCCAGTCTGGTCTGCGGTTACAAATTCTCATTGTCCTCAAGTCATTACATGTGTTGCATCTATTAGCTAGAAATGTGTTTCGCTAGCTTAAAATCAATCTAAAGTATTTATAAACAGAGAAGCCATAAGTATGGGGAGTATACTACAAAAATGATCACTCTATATGTACAAGTCCAGACTTAGTTTTCGCAACTTTATGTGTAAGGGAGCATGCGCAGTTTAAATCACACAATGAAAACACTGTTAAATTATGGCAAGACTGTGTTGCCATGCATGAGCCAAAGTGTGTAAGCATTTGCAAAATATTAATTCTCTGTGCACAAATCTAAACTAGTAATTGTTACCAAGTGCTTGAACTGATAAATTGTTACAAATCAAGGAACAAGAAAATGTGTTAAACTTGAGTGAAAAGTCAATCAGAATTAGAAAATCAAAATGTTTTTTTTCCACGGTCAAAAATGTGGACATGCAACAGAGAAGGCCGGGAGGAGGTGATGGTGGGCTGGACGTGGACCGGTCCAGTGACCACACGGGACAGTGGCGTCCCTTCTCCTAAGCTGCTGGACATAGACTGAGACCCCCTTCCAGGGCACTGTGAACTGATCCTGATTATCCCAGTGGGCCTAATCCTCAGGGGGAGTTTACTCCCTCGCCACTTCCCCCCTTAAAAAGAAAAAAAAAGGCTCACTTCAGTGGACAGAGATTCCCAGACAGTGTGCCCCTAAACTGTGAAAACTCTCCTCACAATGGGCGCCGAGGAGAAAGAGAGACCCCCAAATCCTTCCACTCCCCTGCCGTCACACTCGGGAAAGCAAAGGAGCCCAGCCTCATCCCAGGAATCCTGCTCAATATCCTGGGATTAGCTGCAGCCCCCCATTCAGAGCCTCCTCTCTCCCTCCTGCTAAGGCTAATTCAGACCGCGGTAGTCTGGCTGTAACTATTGTCAAAGTCCCGGCGCGCAGGGGGAAACAATCAAATATAGTAAACTTTAATCTCCACCGAGCTCATATCGCAGCCTCTCCTGCTCCGCTCTCAAATCCTGCCGAGGCAGATAGGATGCGAGTTTGTGAAATGCAGCCGTCCCAGTCGGGTGTAAAACTCACAAGCCCGGACGTGCGGTGGTTGCTCAGCAGAATGCAGCGGCGCATTCGGTGTCAGATGTGTCCTATCCAGTTGCAGAGCCAGTCTGTTGCAAACGTCTACCAAATATTCTTGTTTAGTGTGTATTTGACATTTAAGCATTTCTAAAAATTGATTTTTATCGATTGATAATGATCGACGCAAACTGTAAAATTGTAAATGTGCAACTCCAAACAGACAAATATAATTTTAGGGTGCCGTCCGCTGAAGAAAACACCTCCTGTGATGCAATTCATTCCCTAATGGAGGCTTTGAAGAGTCCCCTGAATCATCTATTGAAGCCAAGGGGGATGTGGGTCCAGCTGTAAAAATATGAGGCTGAGACTACCACCCATGCAGCAAGCATTGTGTGTTTGTGTGTCAAAGACTGATCCTCTCGCTAACGTCCCATCTCGACATCCTGTCACGACACCCTCCTCTCTCTCCGCTCTCGGCACACAGATTCACTCTGTGAGGTCTGGCGGAGTCCAGCGGCGGCTGCATGTGTTTCATCTGGAGAAGTCGGCGCTTCCCATGGACTCGCAGGGCTGCAGCTTGTGTATTTATTTGGAGAGCTCGGCTCGACTCCCACAGAAAGCGCTCAGAACTACCAGGGACTTAGCAAAAGAGATTAACAGAATTGATAGCTCCTTAGCCGGGAATAGCATTAGCTTTTACAATATCTCAAATTGTATTTCCCCCTGTTAGGATGCGTCTTCTTCATCCCTAGGCAAGCCATCCTTCTATTAGAGAATAGTAAACCGCGCTAAAGGCCTCTTAACACTGGATGAGCAATGTTTTAATCGACAACTCGTTGCACCGGCAACAGTGGAAGTTCCTAGCAGTAACGCTGGAAATATCAATTTGGCCTCAGAGCATCAACTGGTCTCAATTTGCCTCGTCTCAGGCCTTTTGACGCAGAGAGGGCTCGTCAGCCAGTGTCGTTGATAGCACATGGCAGGAGGGCTAGTGGGTGGTAAAATGCCAAACTTGTGGAGCAAAGCGGAGCAGGAGCAGAAACCATGTGCCTCCGCCTCAGAAATTCCACCTCGGAGACGAGACGACACACAAGCAAGACAATAACGGCACAGTCATCGTAATCACAGTGTATCATATAATCATGTCAAAGTAACAGTGCTGCGTAAAAACCTGTTATTTTTGATGCAAGGGCCTTAATAAACTCAGACTCATAAGCCCCAAACACAGTGAGTTAATCCCTCCCTTGCACTCGGCACTCCTCAGACATGTGCGTGGCTACTTAACTGAAAACAAAATGAACAAAGGCCAAGCGGGAAACGGCATCACTGCATTCACACACAAAAAGGGAGGTTGCACCATCGAACAACTTCACTCAGGAACCGTTGTCGCATTTTCTCACTGTCCGCTGTGATACAAACAGGAGGTTGAACCACAGCAAAAGTGTTGAGATCCATCAATCTCACTCATCTTTAGGGCATTAGAATCATATCTAAATCAACGTTGCCAAAATGATCATCAAGTCGATTAATTTGCTTTATCTCTTGGTAAGCGGGTTGTTATGAATTTAATACACATAGCGTTAATCTATATTTTTGTGGCACAAAGACAGTCTACTTTCTAGACCAGAGTCCAGCAGCTTTTAATTGTCATTTTCCTGTGGAAGTGGCCAGGAGACGTTCTCAGCATAATCCAGCACCTGTAACAGCAGTGCACTGCTATTGGCTTGCATCCTGTTTTGCTGTTTGCTGGCCAGTCGCCTTCCTGTTATGCTGGCCATTCCAAGGGAGCCATGTAATGACTTTAAATGCCAGTTAGGCCACATGATATATATAGTCACATTTTAACAAAAGAAAAGAAAAGGCCGGGCTTAATCAAGTGGTATAGGTCCGTCTCTTGTTGAAAGTCAAAGATTTTGGATTTTTTTTGTATTTTATTTTTTTTTGTACTGTGGAACGTATGCAAATCTGGCCATTGGGAATATGCTGTGGCTCGACTGCACCCTATTCTGATGATGCAGTCCGAGGCAGTGGAGGAGGAAATTGAGTTTAGACAGATAGAGAAGCTGAGTTAGATGTGGCCCGGAGGAAAAGGAGGAGGAGCCACTTGGGTCCTATAGGTCGAAGGGAAAAGTCCTCCAGAACCCCGGTTCAGGCTCATATAGCCCAGAGGACAGGGGGACGTGGAAGTGGGTTAACTGAACCGTAATAATATTCAAATGTGTTGCTCACAGGTTTCGAGGAAGAGTGTGAAATGTGGGAATGAAAGCCCCAAGTGTTGAAACTTTGAGGGTCAAAGCGTTTAAGGTAAACAATTCTATTTCTCTTCACCCAAAGTAACCCGTCTCCACTAAGTGTCCAAAGCTCACTTCCAGTTTGCTTGAAGGATGGCTGCTCTTGGAAGCCTCAATTCCTCTGAACCGTTCTCTAACGGCAGCTAAAGGTTCCCTCTGACCTGAATGTGTAAACTCCGCGAGGTGAAGCTACAAGCAGAGAGAAGGGAGGAGGTGGAGCGAGTGAGAAGGTAGAAGACACACAACCGGAGGAGGACAGGTGACTCAAACTCCAGCTGTGCCATCTTCCCTTGGGCTCCGGTATTAACTAAGGACTGGCTGTGTGCTCTGCTAATTTACGGCGCTTGTTACTTCCCAGTCAATTTGGCAGAGACGGCAGAGTGTTTTTGTCGCCGAACATCTCGCTGACTGCAAACGAGGTCTCATTGTTTTTTCCGTGCCATTATTAGCTCAGTCATGACGTGCAAGGTATGACATCCAGATAAACCCAGACAACCCACCACGTAAATCCTACGAGGCTTTTCTTTTCTTTTTTTTTGACCACCGCAATAAAAGCACCACGTTCCAATTTCACGCCCACCACTTGTCAGTTTTATTAGCCATACTGTTGCAGAGGATAATCCTCATTGGCATCTAAATAACACTTTCCACAGGATAGTCAATTCACCGCAATGATTTTTCCATAACTGGTGGTCAAGAAATTAAACCGTCACCGGACTATTAGCAGAAGATATTGGTCTGCTTCAGACGTGATTGTCACCCCGTAGGTGACAGCATACTGGTCCTGTCTGTAATGAGGACGCTGCTTTGCGTTCTGATTAGAATAAGGCTTCTTCAGAGATGACAGATGAGTAACACAGCTCTGGCAGTGTCCCTCTCCCTCCCGATGACTGAGTGGACACCAGCTGTCACTCGCCTCGTCACTAATTGTTTGCCGACCAATTAGTCACACAGTTCCAGTTCAGGATATCGTAGGAGATGACAAGACGCTGACACTTGGCTGGCTCCGAGTTGTGTCTTGTTAATCACGCAACAATAAAATCCATGAAACGATGACAAGAGTCGTCGTCTTCATATAAAGACATACAAAAAAAAAAAGACCAGACTGGATACAAATACAACAACAATAATAGTAATAAACACTGAAGATGAATGAAAAGTTCCAGTCTGTTGGAATACTGCTTTCATCAAGGTACTTTTGACATTCAGGGTTGTTACCTTCACAAGATGCACAAAAAACACCAAAGACTTTGATTGAAAAACATTTTGCAGTTTTTGTAAAAGATTCACAAAAATCACTGCACAATGGAGAGCTTTGCCTATGAAAATGCGCAATGGAAAAGATGACAAATAGGCCAGAGGCATCCTGGTTCAATAAATTCCAGCAGCATGAATTTATGACATGACCAAATTGAACCAAATTTCAAACTCAATAACCCACCTAATTGACACAGGGCAGTCTGTTCCATTAGAGGCATTTAAATGTCAGTGAAAGGTTGAGATACTCCGGAAATGATTTTCATTAAACTCTAATTGCAGCTGAACAGTTGCGAGGTGCAGGATTCCTTCCAAGGTTGTGATACATTTTTCACAACTGGTCTTGACGTGATTGGCATGCGGCAAAACTTCATTTCATACATGTTTAGGGTTAGCACAACGCAGCTCAATAATTACTACATGGCTGCTTTGGGATTTGTTGTTTTTTTTTGCTTTTAGAATTTGCTAATGATATGAATGTTTTTGACATTTTTAACAACAATTTCCACTGTTGCTTAAAACTGACTTGTTGCTTCACCCTTAATCACAGTAAAAACAGACTGGCTTTGAGTCCGGTTCAGTTCGGAACAAGTTGCGTCAGTCTCAGCAACTTTGCACAGTGTTGTGAACTTTGTCCCTTTTTTTCGCCATCCGTACTTCTTCTTTCGTCGGTGGTTTGTGTCAGAACAGGGACCACTTGGCACGTAATTTGCACATTAGCGCTGCGCAGGGCACAAATCAACAACGTGTTGTCCCTCTCGCCGCTGTTCCTTTGCTCTGGGTCACGCCATTTCCATCGGAGGAAGTCAGGACGAAAGCTAATTGTTGGAAAAGGCGTGCACGCAGTCGTGGCGTCAGTTCTGACTCAGCCCCGCGACTCTCACGCTCGCCGAGTGAGAGCTGGCAGCTCTGTAAGCGACGCTATGCTTTCTTTGTAAACACGTTAATAAAGGGCATCTGGCAGTAGAAGTTTGAAAAACCTCATCTTCTTTTCAGTGTCGAGGGAAGCCTGTTTGGTCATCTGATCATCTCTTCCAGTTCCCATAAAGTACAGGATGAAAAAAAAAAAAGACCTCCAGGATGTGCACATGACACAGTGGAAAGTGGCCTTTGAATGGTGTCTCCATAGCGTGCCTGTTAGAACACCCTAATATGATGATACGGTGGTTGAAGTCTTCAAATGGCAAAGCCACTCCTGCCGCAAACGCGGACGGATATTCTTTCGTGTCATGTTACCTAAAGGCAGCGTCCGTGCTGGCTGCCTGCCTCGGCTTGACCCAGACACTCGCGCCTGAGTCTGCGGTTCCACTTCTATGGTTTGTGTAAAGGCAGGGAACCAAAACAACTCTGTCTGTTCTCGCGGTGAAAGGGGGCCAGGAAATGTAGAGAGCAATAGATCTCCTTGCCAGGAGAGCGTGTGATTTATTCATGGCCTTTAGATTCACCCTTTGAGATGTTAGATCATGTGAAGTAGAGCATTAAGGCCACATGCCGTTATGAGCCCCTATCCATTACCTCTGTTTTGCATTCCTTCACCGACACATTGTTGTAGATGGAGCTTTGCAGATGGTGTTAATATGTGCGGGAAGGGGCGAACATATAACACGCAATCAAGCCACAATGGGCAACATCTACATGTTTCACAAACCCTATTATCAAAGTTCTGTTCGGGCGGTTTTGCGGCTAGGCATCAAACTGGATAAAACTGCAAGGCCAATTGCACCGACAGAGAGCGCTGTAATGACCATAGGTGGGGATTGTTCAATTCTTACTCCAGTGTGGCACAACAGTTGGAATGTTTCCTCAATCCCGTTTCCTTGCATATCCATCCGGCAAAGAGCCCATTCGATGCGTTTGGAGAGAGAGAGCGGCCGTGCTTAATGCAGGACTGGGAAACCATCTGTCCGTCACATGCAAATGTATGAATCAAACGTGCTACTGCCGGTTGAGGGTTGGTGTTGGTGCCAGAGTAGACACAAGCTGCACATCGCAACCTCATGGCTCGCAGCTATGCACCACTGTGTTTTAACTCCTGCCAAAGCCAGTTGGGACTAACAAAAAAAAAAGTGCTATCCACCAGTAAAGCCTAGACTGCCATTTTTGTTTTTCTTTCAATGTGAAAATGCCACCCTGTTCAGATAAGGCAGCTGCTGTGCCAGCACCTCGCTAATCTTTTGACAAGCAGCCATCATTTACAATTCACAGTAGCTGCTCCTTTCCGGTTTTTTAAGAGCAGCTTCAAGTAGTTTTTGTCACTCCTGTACTTCCTGCTTTTTTTTTTTAGTGAGGGAAGCTAAATCGACGAGAAGACCAGCGCAATCCCAAGATGACAGATAACACTTTCTATTGTAGGGTGGCAAGACGGATGTGCGAGATTTAAGAGCTCAAACCTGATCAGCAGCAGCCGCCTAAGGTCACTCTGAATCATATATGCAGCGTTTGAAATGTCTTCCACTTCAGTGGCTGACAATTCAGGATGCGTGACGTGCGCTTATGCATATTTACTTTGCAGAAACGCCAGGGAGCGAGTGCTTCTTGTGAGGCTGGTGTGGGTGGGGAGGCATCGAAAAGGCCAAATGAAGCACTTCCAGTACCGCTAAGAGATTAGATGGCAGACTCTGGCTTCAAGACATCACTATCGATTCCCTTTTCTTTCTCCCATTTCTCTCTCTGTGGAAAAATAACTTCATTACCGAGCTTACTGACTCATCACCGCGCTTGAAAAAAAAGTCATATTTCACAGTTTATCTATTACTCTTTTGTGCTCGGCTATGGCCAAGTTTAGAATTGTGATTGCCAATCAGTCAAAATCACAACGTTAAATAGGACACCTCCTCCACGCGAGCTCCGGCGTCGCTGAAGATGGAGCTTTTATTTTGCACCGCGCTCGTTCCTCACCCTAACCTTGAACTCCATATCAGGACAAGTCAAATTTAATTAGAGCTCGCTCGTTCAAACTTGAAATTCATGGCTGATTACTTTGGCCTCCCTCTTGGTCCGTTTGTCTTCAACCATCTCAGACGTCTGCACCTAGTAAGCACCAGATAAAGAAGGGAGAGGGAGCAGGGAAAGCCAAGTATTTCTGCTCCAACACTCACCACTACATTCGTGTTTAATATTTCATAGGCGGGGGTTCATGATTAATGGAGGGATTAAAGCGTCACAAGGAGGGACATTTAACTTGTTCTCTAACCCACAGCAGAGTCACCTCCTCCGACAAGCCTTTCCCATCTCTTCATTATATAAGCTTTACATAAGACGAGGAAGAATTCTGAGAGTAGAGTTACTTTTTTCTTCTTTTTTTTCCCCCCCTCAGTATTTTAAGCAAATCAGATGTGGCAGCTTGGAACGAAAATGAGCACAAACTGTCATCTAACTCCGTGTTTGGCCTTGAAACTTACTTTTCAGGAAAAACTGCCTCATCACTTCAATTAACAAAAACTTTTTATCAACCAAAAAAAATGTCTGTTTTGGTGACACGTTGCAGTTTTAGTCATTAACTTGTTTGGTCGTCTTTGCTCTTCTGATTCAGCGGCGAGATTGCAGTGAACAGCTGGACAAAAATGTCAGGAAGGTTTTTGTCCATGAATGTTTAAAGTTCTCAGTATTAATGCATTAAATTGCATGTTGCTTCACAAAAGCACAACACCGTGTGTGTGTTTAAGTTGTAACGGTTATTAGAGATACACACCAGTTAACACCAATTAACACCATTTTAGTCTCTGGCGTTAAAGGAGTTCCAAGTCCGAGGCTTTGTCTAAGCTGTTTCAGCTTTAATCATCGGCTGAGGCGACTCTCGGACAACATCCATTACGGCAACACAGGTGAGGCAAGGAGAGCAGGCAGGCCGGTGTGTCATATCATCAGCTGTGCATTTCCCTGACAACCTATTTACCATTTTCTAGTTGCATTCAAAAAGAAGGGAACAGGAGGAGGAGGAGGAGGCACGCAATGAGCGCCGCACACCTCATATTAGCATTTGGCTTCTGCACAACAGTGGGCTCAACGAGAGCTGCACTGTTTGCAGCAAGCGCAGCAGTAGACGCTCGGAAAAAACTCAACTCACTCCGGATAAAGATGCTGCGTGAACTTCACCAGCATCAACTTGTTCACCCCACCGCCAAAAAAAAGAAAAAAAAGCTCAGTCAATTTTTGATTTCATTTGCAAGCATTTGGGGCGTCCCGCTGCTGTCGAGAACAGAGAGTTCCACAACGTAGTGGAAACAAAGGAGCCTCGTTACAGCGCACCCTCCGGCAACACATCACAGACATCACTGTGCCCAGTGTGGAGAAAAAGATCAAAATGCAGGAATCTGGAAACTCTCCCATCACCTGTGAGAGTCTCTCCGACATGTGACATTCGGACCCCCCCCCCCCGGGTTATTTATTTATTTTATTTTTTTTGGGGGGGGGGTTGCTGCAATGCAAGGGGGGTTGCTGGGGGGGTCACACTCACACCTGAACACAGCGCTGCAAAAACATAAAAAGAGTGACATGCGACGATCACGCATGAATTGTGCGACCGCAGCCGGAGCGCGAATGATGTTTGCGCGACTCTCGTCTCACACGGGGCACCGGAGCTGTCAACAGTTGCGCGGGACCGCTCTGCAGTTTCTAGACGCGTGACAGCCGTTTTCTGCCGCAGCGGCGCATAGCAGCTATACCGGCTGAAAAACGGGACTTGGGCTACAGCGAAGAGCGCAGGGCCGATCGCAGATGCTGCGGCCGGGTTGGAACCTCTTGCATGACATGGCCAGAAGAGTTTTAGCTGCAAGCAGCAGCCATCTGTGCTGCACTTCTTTCAACCCCCGAGGTCAGACAGTCTGAAAGGGGCACCTTCACTCCGAACAGGGAGGACGTCACGGAAAGCGGCAGAGACGCTGGAGTCACGCGCTTAATTCGACTTCAACTGCTTTCAAAGGTTCACGGGAAGCTTTGAAAGCAGGGACCTCAAAAACAGATGATGTCTGCGCACGCAGTTTTGTCTGTGAACGGTTTTTGATTTTCTTACTCTTGTTTACATGAGGAATTTCTGCAAGCACTTTTCTCTTTTGTGATGCTTTCCTTCAATTTGTTTTAAGGGTGAATGCGTCGTGAGTTTCGATGATAAAAGAGGCCGCGCTTGCTTTCACTTATCTGCCTAAGAAACTAAAAGCCCAGAGACGTACAACAGAATGTGAACTTTGAAAGCAGGATCCTAGGGGGAAAAAAGTGGATTTACTGTCAATATTCATAAAAAGTCAGGGATATTCAACTTTTAGAATCCACTATAACCCTTACAGGTGAACTTAATCTGACCTTTTTTTAAAGTTTTGAATGCACAACTGTTCAGCGTTTCAGTACTTACTGCAGAACATGCTGTTCCCCAACAAAGGGGATTAACTGCAAGCATCACTAACAAAATAATCTCAAACGTGAACCCACTACTAAGTGTTCTGCTTCAAATATGTACAAACATGTAAAACATGTTACACTTTGCATGAGCAACTATTCTGAGAGCGAACCACAGGGCACAACTAACCAAGGACGAAAGCAAATCCCCCGTTTCCTTAAACAGCACGTCGTCACCAGCTGCTGTGACTGACTGCATATTTTGCCATTAAGTGTGGCTCATTATGTCCAATATGTCCTCAGTGGTAAGCTGCTGTCCACCGTGTTCCTGACTCTAAGACCCAAACCCACCAGCAGGGCAAACACAAGACATCTTCCAATCATCTTCTCTCTCTTTATATAGACAATCTACATCCACAAAATACTTCAGTGATGTAAAGATTGATGTGACTTATATTTTTTCTTAAAAACAGTTTGAAATACTTTGTCTAAAAAAAAAAAAAATACTTTGTCTAAAAAAAAAAAAAAAAAACATTATAAATGATGACAATAACGATGATTATTCAAGGAATGGCAAATGGTAAAAAAAAAAAAGAAAAAGTTGAATTAGGAGGGTGTTATTGTCTTTATGATACTGTCAACCATGTCTAGTTTACTTCTAAAAATTAAAGAAATCATCTTCATCTGAAACTACATCTGAAAAACTTTATGCGTCACAACTTCCTACTACAAATGTACACATTAGGAAATGAGGTTTCACCATTTTCCTTCACAGAATGTGATATAGAACTGCCTGCTGTCAAACCATTTGTCAACTTGAATTTACCAGCTCAAAACTATTTCATACAATGGTAATTTAACTCTATCATCAGATTGCATATTTGTTTCTTTTTTACTAGAACATTAATAAAACTGAAGGTCGGAGAACTGGCTGAGGCGTTAGCCGAGCTTGAGCTGAACAGGTGCTGAGACCAACCAACACACTAATGCTGCCAGATGGCGTAAATTTTCTGGATAAAGGGGTTGCGCTTTAACAGCAGGCTATTTTTATCCCTCTGCAGAGAAAATCAGACATTTCTGACAAAAGACCAGCAGAAGACGTTGCGCAGTCTTTCTACCTGCTTACTGAAGCCGATGCTAGTCAGGTAATAGCATTAGGCTGCCCAGGCGTCAGCAAGTGCAATTTTTCTCCAGGGATCGACAACAAAAGGCCTCCTTCAACTACTAGCACAAATTTGAAGAAATATCACCCTAGTTACCAAATACAAATTAAAAAAAAAAAAAACGAGTTCAGGTAAAACTAAATAGTTAAAGTATATTTGCTCTTGCACTGACTCCACTGTTTGTTGAAAGACATATGGGAAAAAATAAGGAAAAATGTTGTGCTTTTTTACTTTAGGGTTGGTAGTAATAAACATGTACATATGCTAACGTTTAAATGACCTCAGTTACAAGTTTCAGATGGGCTGTCAAAGTTCTTCCCGTCGACAGCAATTTAGATAGGAGAGAACACCCTAGACTTCAGAAAGACACGCAATTTCAATTTCAAGCACACTGAACCCCCCCCAAGACTTCCGCAAAAAGCTGCTTTTTCCACTATTTGGCATTTATTTGAAAGAATGAGAAACATTTTGTTCATCCTCTGAGACTGAATAATACTTGTGGCGTTGGGGACGAGGGAGGGGACTGTATTTTGGATGCTTTTCAAAAAAAAATACAGAAAGCTTTTTGCCAGATAAGATTTTGAATGTCAATGTCCATGTTGGCCGTCTAAAAATGTTGCCATAATCATACAATGCTATATTAAGAATTTCAAAAGGTGAACATTTCTGGAATCTCATTCACTTCTATTTTCAGGTAACCACAAATATAATAAAGTAAGAATGGGAATCAAAAGACGACCTGAAAAATTTGATGAACCGGAAAATATTTGCGGAGGCTGACTTTAAGGGCACACACAGGTCATCAGCAGTCACAGGAGGTGCAGGTTCTGTCAACACGGGCGCATTGGAAGTCGTGGTTCAATAAAGCAACGTTATTTCCTCTCAAATGGTTATTAAGAGAACGTCTCTCAAATAGAGATAGAATCCCGGCTAATATAAAGGACCTTTTAGGGAGCTGAAAGGTTTGTAATGAAAACCTTGCGGAGCTGCATCAGTCGGAAAAGTCAATAAGGCCCGTCTCAGCCCATTACCCAATAAAGTTAAGATGTGTCAGGGTTCACTGTGGTCAAGTCATTGTTATCCTTTGTTTGTGCTTGTGCCGTCTATGCAATATCTGCAGCTTTTTCTCTTTATTTTGATTTCTGCATGTATTTGTGGTAATAAAACTGAGGCAAAATTAATTGCGTAATGTTATGCGTTATGCAATTCCATTTGTCAGTGGCTCGGTCATTGCTTCGAGCTCCGATTGTCACTCAGCCTTGAACACTCTGTCGAGATTTGTGTGTCCTATGATCAAAGGTGTGTGTTGCGTTTACTGCCATGAAAAAAAAAATCATCTTCTTGTTACACACATAAATAGCAAATCAGCCAATCACATGGCAGCAAAGTGAGCATTCGAATGGGGAAGGAAGGAGATTAAAGTGACAGTCGGGGGCAGACGGGCTGGACTGAGTGTTTTACAAACTGCCCATCTACTTTCACAACATCATCAACTATCTCTTGTCATGTCAAATGATTATATCCTATCAATCAATCTGTCCTGCCCGGCAACATTAAGTCCATTTCTGTTTAGTGAGAAAGTGTAATGCGAAAGCTATGACAAGCCAACGATTTTAAAGCAGGAGCATGTCACAACAGTGTGGCACGGTGAGGATCAGAATTTACTGGGCATGCAAATAACGACAGTAATCATTAGAAAGGTTTCTGGAGAGACTCAAATAAGCAGAAAATGAGAACTCATCTGCACCTGCCACAGATCTGATAATCAAGGAGCAATCAGTGTGAGCGGCGCATCGACCTCCCTCTCGCTCTCATCACCGCAGTGGCACGGCGATCCAGCGGAGCGTGAGGGACAGACAAAGAGGAGGTTTGGAACCCTCAGCAACAAATGATTAAATACCACTTTGTAAAAATAAATAAGATAGTATTAGTTCAGCTGTGTGGGCGCGTGTGTGAGTGTGAGTGCGCGTGTGTCTCTGTGTTCATTAGGCTCTGACTGTCCGTAATCCAAATCCAAAGGAAAGAAGCTAAGCAAGTAAACCAGCAACAACAGCTGGTTGACATCTGGAGTCTAAACAGAAACACTTGGGCTTCTATGAAGCGAGGTCATTACCCACACGTTCTACTCGGGTTGCGCAACCGAAGACGGCAAATTGATGGTTGCAGCTTTCCAATAATAGAGGCCGCAAATATAAAAGGGAAAGGGAAAGCGGGTTAAAGGCAGCCTGCGTTGCCATCCAAACTGGGTCACGCTGGATGTGACGGTAAAAGACTGAAGACTTCTGAGTGGCAAAACAGGAAAAAAAAAAAGGGAGGTGGATGCAAGAATTAGCGAGATGTTGACTGTAAACCCCATTAGCATCCGTCTTCTTGCCTTTAAGTCCTTAGAGTCACCGGCCCGCGTGCTCCCTTCAAATCTAAAATTTAAACCAAAACGTTGCGTGTAATTTTAATCTGGCACCAATTATTTTTTATTATTTCAGGGGAAAAACTTTCATCAAGCGTTATAAGGGGAGAGAAAATCGTTTGAAAAGAATCAGCCTGCGCGCCGCATTAAAGAGGATTTTAACCTGACAGAGAGGGAAGCATTTCTGAGGGGAAGAGAAGCAAGAAAAAAGAAACAGAAGGAGACTTTCTATTTACCCAACAGATTAAAGATCATCTGCAAGAGAAGAAAACTACTAGGAGGACTCAGGCGATTCATTATGGAGGGAGAGTCGCACGCTGCAGTAACTGAAAATGCAATTTAGAAGAGGAGACAAATTAAAATGTGTCATGCAAATATATGCAGATTATTCCAGCAGCCAGGACTCACATTTTTTTCCACAAACCTTTGGTCTTTTAAAATTGCAGGGGGATAAACAGCAAGCTGTTTAAAATTCATGAAACATTTATTTAATTCACCGGGCCAGGACCTTTCCTGACAACCCCTTTACTTTAACCACTCGAGCTCCGCCGGCCTGACATTCGTCAGGAGCACGTCGGCTATGATGTATGTTCCATGACAGATTACCCCGCTGCATCATACACGCTGCTCTCTGGGGTCCGCTTTGATCAGGGGGATAAGCATTAGCATTGGCCACAGCGCGCCGCGCTAAACAGCGCTGACATAAGTGATGGAGTTATTGTGACCAAGCAGCGCCGCAAAACGCAAATAGGGGAAATCGGTGCACATGTGCATGACCAAAGACGCAAAGCGCGTATTTGAGGCCTGTTGTTAAAAGAGCCCCAAAAAATATAAGGTATAACCTTCAGAGTGTGGAATTAGAAGAGCTTAAATTAGCATGCATTAGCATTGCATTTTGCCGCGTTGCATGCAAATCCAGGAGTGAGGTCACGGCGCCGCCGTGCGTTATGCTCTGGCGGCCAGATACAGACAAAAACTAAAGAGGTTCAATTGGCCTTGATCCCCTCCTCTGACAAATCCTCCGATTCTTCCAACCAGCCCCCTTCCTCCCAGTGTGGCGACGCAACTCTGCACTTTCACAGTCCATCTCATTCCCGCCTGCTGCTGCTGCTGCAGCGGCGGCTTGAGCCGAGGACCAGCTGTCCGCGGAGTTACTCTGGTGAGTGAATGACAAGGGGATGCAGTGGGGAGCGCTGAACCGCTCAGCGTGGAGGAGCTTCTTTGAAATCCCGCAGGTTCTTTTCTTTAAGGCCAGCGCTGTGTAAAAATCCAACAACGCCACCGCCCCCACCCCCACCCCCCGTGACTTCACCAATCCCTCGTGCGCCCACGCCCGCCTCCCCCACCTCCAAACTCTCACTCATGCGCTCCTTCTCTCCCTCCCTCTCACCCTCTCCCTCACCCTCCCTCTTGCAAGGAGGAGATGCTGCTTTCCCACAACTCCCTCGCGGCTCGGTCAGAGCCTTCCAGAGCTTCCGGAAGACTATGGGTAGTTGCGCGCTCAGTGTACAAGGCTGCCGGACAATTACTGTTGTGGATTTAGCTCAGATGCTTTTCCCCGGCCATATGGCCGCGGTAACCCGGAGACGTGAGTAAATGCCGAGATTAACTGGCGGCAGCGTAGCATTTCGCAACACCCAACTTATTTACAGTTGGGCCCCCGATGTTGCGAGCTCTCTCTGCGAAAGGTAAATACTACTTAGGGCACCTGAGAACAATAAAGAGGGTGTTTAACCCAGAGAGATGAGCAGATTTCAGCCATCTGTTTAGAAGAGCTTAACCTCAGGCAGACCTCCCCCTGCATGTTTGGTGACAAGACGAAAACCAAACAGGGGCGCTCACTCGGGAAACAATGCGGCTTGTTCCAGGTCATGCTTCCAGTCTTTGCTTAGTGCTTTGACCAGAGATGAGCCATATGTCTTCAAATTCCTCTTAAGGCTAGCGAAAAAATAAATAAATAAATCAGGGTGGAAAGGCCATCTGGAGTTGAGGGAGTTTCTATGTTGACACTCTCGACCTTTAGGATTTCCAGTAAGATAGAGGGGAGGAGAGATGATTTCATTTCCTCATTTCTAATTTTATTTGCAGCATTAGGACAAAGGCTGTGCGTCATGATGCATCACAGTGAGGCATTCAGCTCGACTTAGCCAAATTCTGCCTTTTACAAGGTTCAGTGACAGAAGGTTGGCTTAAATTAAGTTGTTTGCCACACCCTTGTTTCTCAATACATACTTATATATTGTGTTTATAGAGTTAATGTCCATAGAAATAAAAGCAGGATACACCTATTTTTTATTTGTTTTTGAAAAGGAATTTTGTTTTGCTCAACGTACAGTATTTTTCCTTTTAGTACTGGCCGTTATATAACAACTTAAACCCAACAGCGGCATTGTATTTTCTGCCATCTTCTGCTTTTCCAAACAACAGTGGAGCCACGCCCATGTTTAAAGCAGGCATCCTGCGCCGCGATTCATGTTTCCAGGGCCGCTGACAGGTGTCACGGGGATTGTGTGCCGCGAAAGGCAAATGTCACAGTGAAGTGAGGGATTACACTGTATTACTTTGAATAATTTTTCAGAGCTAAAGGCGGTCGAGTGAAGAAGGGGTAATCTGCTGTGGCCAGGCCCCATCTGGACTGACAGCAGCTTGGTTCTTTGCAGTTTAGTCCCTGCGCCGACCAAATGGGAACGCTAACCGAGCCGACCATGTCACAGCCCATCATGAAATTTGCCTATTCTGCGACCGCTGCGAATCAAACCGTCCCTGTCAATGCGGCACCAGCCTTGGCTCTGCAGCCACAGAATGAGCAACCATATGAGAGCAGCTATTTTTCCCCTCCCCGTCCTCTATTTGAAAACCATCTTGAAAACCTTTGGCCGGAAAAGCAATGCATTCAATGTCCTGCGCCACTTTTCTTACCAACGGTGCCGATGAAAGACAAGAAATATGATCACAATTCCATCCCACGTTTTATTTATTCCCTCTGCACTTCATGAATATTGCAACAGCGATGCGATTGTTGGGGCCGCAGGTTCTCTGCAATGCTCGGGCTTCGACTATTACTTTCTGCTAACAGCTGCTGATAACTTTAGAAGACGAGGCCTCCAGCATTATGCCACAATTTCCCCCCTTCACTGTAGCTCTGCCGCTCATTCACAATACATTTCATTGATCTCTTGGGGTAAATAATAGTCAAAGAGAGAGAGAGTCAGTCAGTTCTTGCTCACTGTTCTCTGTCCCACCACAGAACAAACTGGTCGTATAATGACAGTTATCTGTTAAGCAGACAGCCGGATTACAGAAATTGATCATATAATTACAGCGAACAGTACAAAAGGATGTTCCATTGACCTGAGTGTCATGCCGCACTGACAAATGGAAACAAAATTGGCAGTTTGAGATGGTGCAATATTGATTTTGGTCAATTGGCTTGCTGATTTTTTGATTATGCCACTCTGTTGTGATTGGGCGATAATCAGATTGCGCGTCAGGCGCACAGATCGTGTGGTCGATTGATTAGAAGGCGGAGGGTTCATCAGATTAGCCGAGTTGTCTTGAAAAGACATTATTTTCATTTGAAGACATGAGTTGACAGTGTGAGGTTATTCCTATCAAATCGCAGAGTGTTTAGACAGTGCAGAAAGAAAATGCGACGCACACAATGGACTACTGCGACTGAGGGGAGCTCTATAACTGAGGGAAGCTCTTGGTGGTTTAATGAGGTTGCCTGTGTCCTAGACGTCTCCTCTGTCTGGGCTTTCAATGCATGTTGACAGCCACAATATGAGTCGTAATGCTTATAAGCAGGCGGGGAACAAATTAATTCAACTCTCATGAAAACTTTATGAAAACACTGTGAGGGACTGAATATAAATGTATATTCTATTGAAGTAAGGCACAGTGGAGGCAGACAGCTGAGTGCAAATGTTGTTCAAGTATTTGCCTCTTCACTACAACCATGATTACATCATCTGCACTAATAAGGAAGCAAAATGTGATAACATTTTTTTGGTTTAATAAAGCATTATTAAAACAAAGACTAAAAAAGGCCCAGAGCCCTTACATCTAATTTTTCTTCGGGAGTGGATGAGCTCCTGATGCAGAGCAGACTGCATTATAGGGAAGAACCACCTTCTGTCAATCTTGCCTCCAGTTTTTCATTTTGAGTAGAAGTCAGCCGTCCAACAATATGTATGTATGCATAGCAGGTCTGATCACTAATCCAGCCAACTAATCCAATACTTACGTCAGGATGGTATCTTTAGGCACATTTTCTTGTCATTTCATTCCATTTCTCCACATCAAGAACAGGTTATACTGCATATAATATATACCCAATATGCTGTATTCCAACTATTATGTTTAGCTACTGAGAATAACTTGGTACAAGTAGAATCACAGTTAGGCAGAGACTGGCTACAAGAACAAGATGTCAACATTGTTGACTTTGTTCATTTTGGGGCATTCAAGACTTCATTCAGCATTATCCCTCTCTGTGATTCAGTCTGTCTGCAAGTCTCTCCTTCAGTCTTATATTACTCACCGCTAAATGGTACTGAACTGCAAACACTCCCTCAAGGCACTTTACGTCAACCAAGTGTCCAATTGTGTTGTTTTTTTTTCTCACCACTTCTCTCAATCCTGAGAGGGGGCAAAGAAGCACCTTGATGATATCACTAATATTGGGTTTCACGGGAGTTTTCAGTCACCACGCTAGGGCCAAGAGAGGGTGGCGGGTCAGAAGGGGGCGACAGCGCTGATAAGAATCTTTTTGTCTCGGAGAGGTGACCTGCATTGCCAGGTCAACATCCTGGGGAGCCACCGGGTGTGAGGCACTTTTCAACCCCAGAAAGGTGTTGAAGACATTGAAGGGTGGTGTGGAGAGACCTATTGAGTTACTGTGACGGGGAAGGCTGGAGCGATCTTCGCGCCATGGCCAGAGGCACTTATGAGGTAATGAGTGGAATGGCAGCGCTCGTCTTTCTCCCACCAGTGCCTGGTCTGCATCATCAGCTGGTGACACCTGCCCTCCCGCAGCCAGCTCTGGGACACCGTCAGAGGCTGCTGGAGATCTCAGTCTTTGCACAGAGCACTGAGACAGAGGAAGAGGTGAGGCGGGGATTCTTCCACAGTTTGAGGTGTGAAATGAATGAAGTATCAAAAAGGAGAAGGAAGGAAAGGAAACGGGAATGCTCCCAAAAATCAGACAGTGATCATTACTGACTGCTTGCTTATTCGGTTAATCGGTGATCCGCTACTGATCTAAGAGAGAGAAAAACACGCCAAACAAACAACAAACAGTCTAACAAAGCCAGACAGTTTGTTGTCTCATCAGGTTTTTTTGTCGACCATTAAAAGAAACAATTACTCTGACATTGTTAGTTGCCAGGACGGGCAACAACGCACTTGCAGCTTTTCCACGTACAGAGACTGAGACAAATCACACTTCCCAATGGCAGTGCAGTGGTTTAGCACTCACGGCCTCACAGGAAGAAGGTGGCGCAAGAAATTGCCCATGCAAGGTGTGAGTATGAAGGGTTGTTTGTCTCTACCCTGTGTTTATCTGGTGACTTGTTACCCAACCTTCGCCCCAGGACAGCTAGGACAGGCTGCAGCTGCACCAGCAAATGATGGATGGATGGATGGATGGATGGGATGGAAACAAGATCATACATCATTGTTACTTCTGCTGAACACAGCACTGCTGTTAAACAGCGAACTAATGATATTTTTTTTATTGCTTCAAGGGGTGATAACAGGATTTACAAAGTCCTTACCTTTTTAAAAAACTCCAAGTCACTATAATAAAGACCTTTTCACCAAAGTCATTTCGGGCAGCGTCACCGAGCAGCTCGCTAATTGAGAAAACTGATGAGCCCCGTTAGCTCTGAGGTAAGCCCTTTTTTTCCCCCTACAACCTGCCTGCTAAATCCTCGTAAGTCTCCGTCTTTCTCCACCCAAAGCCAAATCAGCACTTCTCAGTTATGCAAGTTCCTGATGACCTTCCAGTAACAAAAAAACAGCCTTGAGAGAGAAGCCTTGAGCTACGGTAAAACATGTGGCCATGAATCCTTCATAAGTATTTTTAATATTGTAGAATATTATAAGTTGGAAAGGCTTAATGAGGCTTTTACTTCACAATTTAGTTTGTCAGACACACAAAATCTGATTAAATCTGACAAGAAGAAAAGGTATAATGAATACTTTGAACTGACACATAGAAAAAGACAAAGTCAGAGCTTGAAATTTTAAAATCCAAAATCCAAATGTGTTGTTGAGGAATATACATTTTTAAAGCACTTTTGCATTACTTTACTGTCAACACTAGACCACAAAACAATGCTGCATACGTGCACTTAAATTACAAGTGCAAACTGAGGCAAGTCAAGATAAAAGTGACGGGTCAATAAACAAGGTAAACATGAAGCTGCTGCTGCGGCGTACTATTATGTACACGTAAACAGCAGCGAAACGAGTGTGGCATTAAAAGACCTTCAGGGAACAAAAGAGCAACTAGACACCAGTAGGTATTTGATTGCATTTGATTGATTTTCTTTTTTTCCTTTCTGTGTTGCTTTTGTGTTAATTGCTGTCTGAATAATAAAGCACCGGAACATACCTCATGCGCGCTCATCAATCTGGCCCATTGCCACGCGAAATAAAAGCTTCAAAGTCTCTCAAGTTCAGCTGCCGCTTCCATTCACACTGTGAAGGAAAGTTGGTAAAAAGCACAATGATAAACCCGCCGTAATGCCCAGGCTGCGTTTCCTGAGAGGCCATTACGGCATCATACTGAGAGGTGCTTTCACTCTCTGACAATCAGTCTTCTCATCTATAAAACATGCGAGTACATTGGGAGGGGGGAACTGTAAATTGCTAGTTTGCTCATTTGGTAATGTCTGGGGAGTGGAGATGCCAGGTATTAATCTGCGCCTTCCGGCCTCTTGCTGTGGCCTTGGCTGGGACACCGCCTCAGTCGCGAATGCACAAATGGATGCTTACTTGGAAATCACGTCTCACCGCCGCGGCCGTAACAAATGGGTTTCATTAGTACGACTATCACGGAAGAAGCTTTAAAACAAATGTTTTGGCTTTATTTCTACTACCCAGGCTTGGGAATATTAAATAATTAAGTCAATCAGCAGATTAGTCAACAAGCAGCAGGCTCCTGACGGACAAGCCCGTATATAAAAGCAGTCGAGCCCGAGGGCCGGTTAAATGGCAGGTTGGTTTCTAAAAAGATTGGGAGTAAACACAAAGCCCTTCCTTTGTGCCATCCAATCTTCATTTGTAACACAATGTGCGCACTTGTTAGGTTAATTGCTAATGGATTCACGCATAGCTTCCTCTCCATTTAGATTGTCAGCCTAATGCGTCACTCCTATGGGACGCAGATGCAAAAACCCAGAAAACAAATAATTGAAAAAGTATAAAACATCTAACTTTTGACCCTCCGCATGCGCGTAATGCATTCGAAGGCACTTGTTGGAAGATGTTGGATACAACTTGTGTGACAACAACACAAACCACTCCATTACTAACTTTCATCCATGTTAAAAAGTGTTAACGAAAGGCGCAATGACATGAACGGTGCGTTCTCCTGAATCTGATCTCTCCGATCCATTTCATGAGGATCTTCCGGACCGCACACGGGTTTCCTTGACCTCTCCGTCCAACCCCGGGTTACGGTGGCCTGAAAATGAGCCTGGAGAGCAGTGCGTCATCTTTCTGTGAAAGCAAAAAATGCTTTCGACAAGGTAAAAACTATGCCGAAATGGTTTCATCACGAGACAAACAGAAGTACGACAACATTCTATCTGGGCGACATCTACACTGCACCACAAATTTAAAAGGGAAAAAAACAATGGATGGTTGAAAATAAGATTAGCGATTGTTGTAAAAAGCTCTCGTCTTAGATTTCTGGCATGTAAAATGGGCCACAATAGTGACGATGGCGTAATGCTCTTAAAGACTGCAAGCTCCTTGACGCTTTGTCTCATTAAGATGTGGCATGAAAAAATAATGATGGGCTGCAGTTTTTTTTAGACCGTATTTGTACCACTGGAGTTCTTCTGTGAGCATGGCCATCAAAAGAAGTCTTAAAAAGTACAGGTTACCTTCAGAACATCTATTTGAAGCGTGCACATTCACAAATTAATCTTTTCACATTGTGACGCATCACTGACTGACTAATTAATGTTTTACTTTGCTGAAATTGTTTTAGTATACAAAAAAAACTGCCAAAAAAGTGCTACTTTTTGCTTCCTCATATACAACTGCCATTATCAACATCACTTTTGCAGATTTCAGGTTTTGACATCCCACATAATGCGACCAAATTGCCACAGGTGAAGAAACAACCCTTCCTTGCCAGGCTTGCTGTCACCGTGCCAGGCAACAGGAAAGAAAGTGTGACATAAATAAAATGTAAACAGCTAAATACGTTGACGCACCACAGCAGACGGCCGTGATTGAGATGCCAGCTGGTGTTTGGAGTAAAAGCCTAAACACAGTTTACCATAATGAAACTCTCAGGGGGGAGGCGATGGCGCTTCCCCTTCCCTCCGCTCTGATGCTCCGCTTGGCTTCTTAACACCTCCAAATCTGAACACTACAGTGCATGTGCGGACTTTTGGGGGCCGACACACAATCTCCTTGGTGGCGACTACAAAGTGGCGCTGGGTGTACTTACACAGCTTGGGAGGACACCGGGAGACAAAGGACCGATGCCAACTTTTGTGGGTGCAACTCAACAAAAACAACAACAAGAAATCTTTATTTTGGGTGCCAAGCTGTCTGAAGATGGCAAAACATATTGCCGGCCCTTCTCTGTTGGACACTGTGTTTGCTTAGAACTCAGTACTTCATAGAGAGTCTCTGCTTTTCTAGCCGGGAAAAAAAAAATGGAATTAAAAACCAGTTTGTGACTAACAGCGAGCGTTGTGGTTTTTCTACTCCAAAACATTTGTGTTCTGCTCCTACTCCGACTTAAAACAACAACATCCCCCCCAACTCTGACTGTGTTGCATGACTTTAATCCCGGCACAAAGGGGCAGTGAACTTCACTCATTGTTTTGAATCACATCATTTTGTCTGCCAGCTGACAGCCTCGGAGCCTCCACTGTTGTGGCTGTCTCGGCCACTTCAGGTCTGCGTTATTATTGTTCTCGACCTCCAAAGCCAGACGTCTTGTTACAGAGGGAGGCCCACCTCGTCTCTCAGTCAGAACTACCTTTTCAAAGTGTTTCGCTTCCCCTTATTCAGTATCTGCAAAGCGACAAAAGGTTATGTCCCGTGACACGAAAATCTAACTTCTTATCTTTAAATGCGTACACATCCCAAAACTGTGACTTGTCAGAAGAGCCGTCTGATGTCAGCAGCTGCCGCTGGCAAACTGTGAAATCCTGAGTCTTGGCACACGCTGCGTATGGGGTCGGGTGCAGCACGCGTCGTGGAAAGTGACAGGCACTATTGGTAAAACAATACACAGCTGTGTGATCTGAAAGTTGCCTTGTGAGATATTTCTTCACATATCTGACTTAAAGTGATCATAATAGATACATATTAAAATGTAACGGCCCTAAAATTAAACTCTGAATATCAAAGCTTTAAAACAGACATAAACTAAATGGTATTCTGGCCTCACTTGGTGTGTTTTTTTATTGTTAATAATATTACTTGACAACGCTAACATTTTGCTGACAAATAATCAGTGAGCAGCACATCAAACAGAGCAAAATGATCAATTAATACACTGGCCGACCTTCTGCTTACCCTTTGCTTGACGGTCCTTGCTGATGGGCCTCTGCTCTAATTTCAGCAGTGCATGCACCATTAATTGGTCGGTTAATTAAGTTGTGTTCCAAATGGAAATCACTGTGTTGCTGTTTTCACAACTTCGGCTGATGAACAATGTTACTGTCTAATGTAAAACACGATTACGGAGGACGTATACGACTATGTACACACTGCACTGCAATGGAAACTTTTGTAAAGAGGGATTACAGCCCGCTCTGCCATGACAGGCAGCGTAATTACATAAAAGTCTTATTTGGGGTGGTAACATTACCGCAGGGCCACACAAATACAGTATTTTAAAATAGCACTTGTAAAATATTTAAATAGTTCATCCATCATTATTTTTGTGCACAGAATGTTATTCTAATTGTTGAAAATTGCAGTGCAATTTACTGAGATTAATATAGATCTTTAGCTATTTTTCCACAGTTTGGCGCATTAACTGAAATGTTCGGACAAAAAAAAATGGGAAATAATTAAAAAAAATAAAAATAAAAATAAAAAAAATAAAAAAAGAGTACGAGAAAGCACAAGTCACATGAGCTGATTGTTCTCAAGTCAGTGTTAATTCAGCAACCCATAAAACATCCCTAAAACATTTTGCACATTAGCTCTGCTTCAACAAAGACTAAAACCACCTCAAGCAAGCGCATTTATTGTATCGTAAATTACTTTTACTTTTGAAATGCTTCGTTTCTATCAAATTTCTAATGCAAATTTATTCTTAATGTGCATAAAAACATTTATGGAAATGTTATTTTCTGAGCTGGGGAGGCTTGAAGTATGTGACAGGTAGGAAATCTCCAATTAAATCAGATTAGTAATATTTTGAACAAAAGATATTTCAAATGTGCTCCCCTGTCAGTAATATATTTTTGAAGGAACCATGTAGAAGCACCTCAAAAGTAGTGCAAGACAAACTGTAAAACATTTCTGCATATTAAGTTTTACATTTTCTAAAATACTCCCTGAGTAACAGCCGGTAATTTGTTGTTTTTTTTGTTGTGTTTGGAATTATGTTGTATATTGTCTGGTTTAATGTAACAAGGTGCCCAACACTAATCTGTGTGCTCGGCCACTACCAACCTTGTACCAAATATTGCATTCAGCCGCAGCTTCATTTATTTTAAACCATACCTATTATCACATTGAGGGACAGAAAACGGGCAGAGGTGTTTGCCTTATTTACTTCACCGATAATAAAGGAGCTCATTTGTTACTTAAATAATAATAATAATATGGAAGCTACTGTTGTTTAACAGGCGTAAACAAAGAGAAAATAACAGCGCAGACGTTGGAGGAAGCTCATTAGAGCTGAGCTGAAATAAAATGATTGCCGAAGAGATTGTAGCCTATGCAATGAAGTCAGTGCTAATGGAATAATAATGCTTTGTCATTTTCATTTTAGGTCTAACCAGGCTTTTTCGCTATGAGCCAGTTTTCTAACGTCAGCGCGCAGCCTTGACATAGACTGTAACAACATAAGGCAGAGAAAAAAAATGAAAGGAATGCAGCAGAATGGCTGATCAAACCAGAGTCCCTCAAGCACGAGCCCTCAAGAACCAAACTACCGTTTGGGTCTAATCTCAACAATGGGACAACAAGTCTGTTATTTTAGCATATACTAAGTTTTTTTTGTTGTTGTTGAGAATATCCAAACATCTGCGCGGCAACTTTGTGTCACAGTGGACTAAGAACATTAAACACACGTCCTGAGGTCAAGAACAACAATGCAATGTTTAATTGCAGTGGGGGGTTTTTTCCAGGGTTGCATGGTTCGGTCTTTCCTGAGTCAGAAGATTCGGTACCAAAATTATAAACATACATCTCAGATGCAATCTGGTGCGTTTGATGAGCAACAGAGCACAGGCCGTGGGGACGAGCGGTGGCTGGGAGGCCATGTGGCTCTCGGTTATTCGGTTTAACATGAGAAATGAAATCTGCTGAGACTACAAAACGTTCTCCGTCGACCCCGCAGCAAGACATAACTCTCGACTTCCCCTCCCTTACTCCTCGCCTGCCACCTTCTCGAAGTACAGCTATTAATATGCGGCGTCTCTGCACCTTGTCTTCGCGTCGGCATTGGGCACAACTCATGACCAAAAAAAGATTCCCATGGAAAAAACAGATTTTCTCCTTAGCCCAACTTCTTCTCCTCGTCCCCATTCCTCCACAGCAAAACCATGCTCTTAAAAATCAATCGACACCTGCAAGTGGCACCAGAGGAAAGTGGGGGATAAAGGATCGTTTCCTGAGAGCTGGTATCAAAGAAAGGACTCTGCGGCAGCTGTTTACAACAGCCAGGGCCACTCGAGATGTAATTAGCCTCACAGTCACATTGAAATGCAATATAATAATGTGGTAGACATACTGTAGCTCTGTCGATCACCGAGGACGAGGAAATCATCTTTTATTTTTCAGAGTGTAAATCTGGAGTGCGTTTTCTGCATTTTCTGTTTGTTCTGTTGTTCTACCCAGGCCACTGCCTGACGTGTTCTAAAAAGTTAACACACGGCAAGGAGGCTCCTCACGTCCAGGTGATGTCCCCCTTAAAACAAGATGCCACATCTGAACCTCACTGCCCAGGTATGCAGTTGTTTCCTTGTGCATGCAGAGTTTCTGGCCCCCCTGACTCCACTGCCACCCAGAGTATTTGGAAATCTGCTCCATGACAAAGAGTGCATAGTCTTCACCTTATTGGGAGCCTTAATCTGATTTGTTTGTGCATGGGCAGGGGACAAAGATTCTATTAAAGAGATTAAATTGTTTCCATAGCCAGCCGAGGCATCAAAGGCCAATCAAATTGCTGGCGCTTACTTGAGTAGGTTTCACTAAAGTCACTTATTTGTCCATTTCATCATGCTAATGGCGGGGGCCATCATCCCATTACGGCTCCACAGCTGAGCGAGGTTAAACAAATGCGGTTTGTTCTGAGGTTGCGCCGCCTTTCCAGGCGGGTCTCCCTGCTATCTCCCTGTACATAACAACAAATCATCAGCTTGTCAACGCCGACTGTATGAGCAACCCTGTGAACTCTGCCGCGTTAACCACCTCTTCAGGCGGAGGGGTCCAGACGCAAGCATTGCGTTTTCGGCCTCTTCCTCTCGAAAGGTTCCAACCCTGGGAGCCCCATTTATACAGCAGTAACATCTTCGATTTATCTCCTCTAGTCAACATTTAACACCTCGTTGTTTGGGGGAAGTTTGCAACAGCGTCAAATGTCAAGCATGTGGTTGTTAACCAAACAATATTCTGCGATGGCCGACCAACAGGAGAAAAATGCATCGTAAATGAAGAAGAACGGGTTCCGATTTTAACCAGTGGATTTTATTAGCTTTTTACTACAAAAGACAGATTTGGATGCGGTAAGACTGTCCAAAATCATGTCTTCTTCATCTCTGCACAGACCCAAGTGCTCCCTGACATTTCACATGAAGCTCACCGCAAAATCACAGTCAACAGAACTGGGCCTGCTTTCTATTGCCATTCCACTGAACAAAGGTCTTTATACGTAATGAGTCCACATTCGCTAAACCCTACAGTAACCACACAATCAGTTGTGTCAACAAAAGGGAAATCCATTTCATCAGGACGGTCAGTCCGCGATTCATTACCATACACGAGAGCATCGACTGCGCGGCCCCACAGGCCGTCGCAGCTGCTGCTGATTGCTCCAGTTCAATGTGTTTGCCGTCAAGTATTTCCATTATCACACCACCAAATATTGCACTTCCTTAATTAAAATATCTCCGCAAGTCAACGTGACACAAACATAGTGATTTTTATGTACCAGATGCTGACTGTGTTGTTGAACAGAGACCACAGGATTCTTTTTAAATTTAAAGGGGCTAGAAATTTGACTTTCTAGTAGTATCTGATAGTTCGATACATTAACATATGTTATTAAATTGGCCTTTCCTTGATGAATTTACATACGTTTCCCCCCTTTGGACATACACAAAATGAGCAACATCATAAAATATACCATAATCTGTAAAAACATGTATCTCTACATAGAGAAACAACATTAAAGCAATTTTGTCTAGACCTATTTCCTAAAGCTGCAAAGGCGAGGAATGTTCTGAACACATAAACCCAAGAGTACAATACTTAAAATTTACAGACTGTCAGAATCCATTCCAAGAAACTGGACATCTTAAGCTTTAAGCAGTGTTCTTTAAGGTCAGGCGCTGAATCTTTTGTGCGTGCCAAGTTTTTAAAGTTCTGCTCTTTGGAATGAACGCCTTCCTTGCTTTAATGTAGTTGTTATGAACCAGGCCCATTATAGAGCAGGGAAGTTTCACTGACTAAACTGATTTTTAAAAATAATGCACTCCATCAACACATTTTTTTTTTTTTTTTTTCAAAGAGTCTCCTCATTCTAACTTGTGGCTGACATGTTGACTTCGAGCTGACAAAAACATCAACATCAAATACTCCAAGGTAAGTCAGTTTTTTGTTTTTTAAAGATCAACACAAACGCTAAGCAGTCTGCAAGCTGGTGCTGAGAATGTTCCTAATCAACAGCAGCTTTTCTATGTGGCGCAACGTAAGATATTTAGAGTGATTCATAAAAATAGTTTGTGCAAATATTCAAAATGTTGTGATTTTTTAAGATCTGCAGAAACCCTAACCCTATTAGTTCGTGCTAAGAATGTTAAGAATTAACAGCAGCCTTTCTGTGGCACAATGAGAGATATTTTTGATTTAATCATAGACGGTTCATAACAGCTCATACAAATATTCAAAAAGTTGTGCTAAGAAGTGGCCTTTAAAAAGCAGTGAATGTTTTCATCCTATTCACACACAGATGTCAGCAGCAGTTCTATGTGGGGGCATTTAATCAGCACATATGCATTTATGATACGTTTGTTTGCTTGGATGGAATGCCCTTAACAATTCAAAGCGGGTAAGCAAAAGGTGAGTAGCTTAGCAATTTCATAAGGCGACAGCTTTCTTGTGGGACATAATTACCTTTGTGTGATGTGAAGACACCACTCAAGTATGTCTTTTAATAGCAACAGGAGGAACTTTGAATACAGTAAATGTTGTTCAACCGTAAGCATTAACTAAAGGCTTCTGCGATACCCCAACTCGACCTTAACTTTACCCATGACCGGTAAAACGTGTTAGCAAACAAACATAACTTCATTTATGATTCAAAATGGACTCAGAAAGCTTTTTATTTATTAAAAGTGTCCCCAGTTCCATAACTTTGAGAAAATTACCCATGCTGAAAACACTGCTCTGGGTAAGAGGAACAGCATTCACATTCAAAAATACTCAGCAAAATTTAACAGTCTTTCATTTCTGTTGCTTGGAGCGCCACTTACTTAAAGAGGATTTTTTTTTTCTTTTGGGATGCAGAGAAATATTAGGGAAGGAACATTTTTGTATCTCTCATGCATTTAAATTATAGTTAAGACTTTGGATGGATTCTAACCTTCACCATCTCGTACTACGTGGTCAGTTAAAATAACATTTTAAAAATTGAAAATCTGTAAAGGGACGATTCACAGAGGAACAGGACTCAGACTGGTGGTGACATTTTTCTATTCCACACAGCTGCCTCTTGTTTAAATGCTGCCAGAAGTCACTGCGAGTCGGCTACGTGAGGGAGAGAGACCGCCTGGGTGTAGGCAAGTTATTTCAAATGCTACAGTGCAAAGTAAATCAGAAAAACAGTCAAGAGGATTTTAACATGGAGGAGGAGTGCTTGTTCAGTCGCAACTTGACCTCTCCAGACTGCTGCAGCTTCCTGACACTTTGATGACACCGCAGAAGCATTCCTGTTTTTACCCTTTTATGTGTTTATTTTTTTCCAATGATGGGCCACCGTATTCCTCTGATTGGTGGTATTTTTCTGTTCATCATCCATTTCTGAATTTAAAGGCTGATTCTCCATGAAGTGGGTAATCTAAAAATAAATGAAAATGGTGAATTATCATTTCGGGTGAACTGGCCCCTGAAGCTCTTCATTATTTTAGTCCAGCAACAACAAAGCTTCAGCGAAGCTAAGTAATATTTCACCAGCTCCATATATATTCAGTAATGCTTTATTTTATCTCCCTCCTCCCCACGACTGTATGTATCTACCCAACCAGGTATTGCTCATATATTACCCATGAAATGTGTTGCTCAATGTCAACCACATTACTCAGCCAATATACATTGACCATTACTTTGAAATAGAGAAAACCTTGCCATTGCAGAAGGTCTGCGATTACACAGCTCATCAGTATTTCTGCTAGGGTGAACAGTTCTCTGCGCTTTCTGCCCCACACAGCTTGTTTGTTTCCACCAAGATTTGGAGTATTTGCAGAACTAGAAATTACCAGAAACAAGCCAAGACTAAAAAAATAAATAAATAAATAAATAAATAATGAGGGAACATCCAAAACCGCGGGGGTAACAGGGGCGGGAAGAGCAGACTAGTGTTTAAAGGGGGTATTGTGAGGACCAGAGAATTGCCTGCTGGCAATCATTCAGGGCACGCTGCCTGAGAATTGTGCAGAGAAACAGGCTGCAGCCGGGGCTTGATTTGTCCCGATTCTCTCCTTTCACCCGTGCTATTCCCTGCTCGTAAACCGTATCACCCCGCATTCTCTTACAGATCAAAGAATCCACTCCCTCTGCGCGAGGACTACACACAGCTACACACATGTGGCACCTCTACATCTTCGCCACTGCTAAAAAGGAGGCAGAGCCTCGCCTCTCACTTCTTCCGCGCTTATTAAGTTTAGCATCTGAAACCGTGCGCCGAGATCCAGAATCAGCAGCTCCTCCCCGTCTTTATTTTTTTTTTTTTAACACCCTTTCATTTTCTTCCAAATTTTACAATTTCTAAAAACGGCGCCAGGCACGTTTTGAGGCCATTGCCGTAGCAGATTTTCTTTTTTTTTTTCCTCTCTCTCTCTCTCTCTCTCTCTCTCTCTCTCGCAAATCTGTAAGTTGCCTCGGAATTTCCAGCTGTCGCCTCAAACAGTTACCAAAGAAACATCTGTGGAGGGGAGGTGGGGCCAGGGGTGCAAAGATTCATCCATCTGAAATCTAGAACTAGCCCAGTCACACACTTGTCAAACGCTGCTATCAGGGACGTCAGTGATACTTAGATGGAGCCGCAGTGCCCCCCACAGGCCACCGGGAGCACTGGAGCTACACGTCTGCTTTCACAGTTTTAGCAACGGTGTTTCCTTTATTATACTGCTCCTGGTTATAGAAAAGCAATGAGTGACAAAATAGCCCGCAGCTACAGAAAACCATTTGGAAGTCAACATTCTCTTTCTGTTTGGTTCTGCCACCACCAGCCCAAAAATGAACTACAAACTATGAAACACTGGCATGAAAACAATTTTCAATTATCTTTACTGTTATGCTCTAGAGGGGGGTCAACTCCCAGGAACTCCAAAGCTTCACGATTAAGATGTGGCAGTGCACATATTTCTGGACAGGCTGGGCTCATTAGTGGAACAAGGGCAACGGAAAGATTGAAGAGGAAAATGGGGGACAAACCAAAGAGGGTGGGGGGGGCTGAAAATGACAGGCTTGTGTTCTCTGTCCACAGGGGAACAAGCTGGAACTTGACCTGAATGATAGCAACAAGTCTCCAGAGACAAGGAGCCAATTTGGTGGGGAAGTTTGGTGAGTTGAGTCCCAAAGCAGGTTGCAAACAGTGGCTTTGTGTGGGGCAATTAGCAGCCCGAGAAATATAACACAAGTGTCAAGGTACATGATGATTACATGTTGATTACCAGACGGCAGCATGGGGTACTTTCCTTTAGCCGCGCCTACCCATCGGTGATCGGAGCCGCTAGGCGAGAGACCAGCGAAGCAGCGAAGGCACCGAGCTCAATGAAAACCAAACCGTGGAGATGGATAAACTGATAAACTAAAAAAAAATCAGAACAAAGTCACACAGCAAAGTACTGTATGTCAGCTCATCTGTCACCCCGGGTCCACTTTTAGTGGGCACTGACTGGGAATCCCCCCCGAACCTGTGCCGTATCTCTCTCAAAAGCTGCTGTGATTAACTGGACCCGTTAGTGCAGGACCCGGCGCGACCCGCTCACCAGAGTCATTTCACTGTTCAACAGAGCAGCAACTTCCCATCGCCACAGGCATTGATTTTCATTTGTAGTGTGACAGTGCAACAATCACAAGTTTGCTCAAGAAGTTACACTGGTTTCTAATGTACTGTGTGCTTGGCGGAGGTGCCACAGAGCGAGGTATCTCTGCTGCTTCCGCGTTAAGATGCTCTCCAGATACTAAAAAAAAAGTGGAGAAAAAAAAATAATTTGCGTGTGTACTAGTGCTCCGTTATGGAGATTTTATCTTTTGTGGAAACGGAGCTCAATGTGCCGAAAGTCTGAAGGCCACAGTCAGAAGTTCTTGTCCTAAAATTTGAAAACAAAGTTTGCGTAGGTGGACAAGAGAAAGTCCTATATGGAGCATAAATGCAAGAAGAACATTACTTAAATGTTCCTGGCAAAAAAAAAAAAAAAGCAGACCAAAGCCACCGTCTATGAGTGCTTGTGAAATCCAATGTGACAAGCTGTTTTATTTTGGTGCCAGCTCGGCTCGATTCTAGTCTGCAACCTGCTTTTACAGTGGCCTTCTCACCACTTGACAGACTCATTTATTCACACAGCAGTTAATTGAAATGCTCTAAGCAAGCATTAATTCATAATCCAGAGGGTTTGAAAAGTTCGCTTAAAATGTGCTTATGCGATGGCTGTAGTGGCGCGTCTGGCAGGAGAGTAAATTGAAAACAGTGTGAGCGCCGCCTGCGCTGCAGACTTATTGCTGGGAGCGCAGCCTCATCTCTCACAGAGGTTCCAGCGCGTGGCGTAAATCTACAGAAAGACAGCTAAGCCCACTGAGCCCGACTCTCCGGAGGCTCAGTATGTTGAGCAGCATGTCTGCGTCCCTGAAAAAAGATCTAATGAGAAGTCCTCGCTGACAACATCCCCAAACAAAAAGACAAACGAAGCAAAAACCCACTGACCATCAACACAACTTTCACTGAGTTATGAAGGAACGGATAAGAAAAGTTTGGCACTGTGCACCTCCTGGCGCATAATAATGTGTTGGGTTAAAAAAAAAAAATCCTGTTTTTTAAGAGCAGTACAGGGTCCCGAACACAGTGCGTGACAGAATAATGGCTTTCACAATGGTGTAAAGTAGAAGACACTTCAACCAACTCTTGAAAGACTTGTGAGGTTTAGAAATGTGACAGGGAAGGGTCAACAAACCCAGGCCTCGGCGAGTAAACAGACATGTCACTTCTATTTTTCATTTATTTTTTGTTCTGAATATAGCCTGAATATAGCCTTCTTCGCTGCAGGATAAAATACATTACAGTGCTCACAGAGTCTTTCCCTGATAAATAAGGCAGTGCCACCCGTGAAGGCTGGTGTCTCAGAGAAGCATTTATGGTTTTCTGGACATTACACACCATTATCCTGCGCTGTTGCCGGGTTGCAACGACCCGCTGCGGTTTTCAATAAGTACAAAGGAATAAACCACAAGCAGCGTGTAAGCCCCTCATCGGAAAAAATGAAAAGAAAAACTGGAAGAGACCAAAATGAAAGTTTGTTTTACATCAATTAGGCAATCGCACTTTTTCCCTGTTGATGCGGTTAGGGTAATATTTATGGTGCATTAAATAAACACTGATTTGTTTTTACATGTTATCACAGAATTCACTCAAAATTGAAATCAATTAACATTAAAATAACACATAACAGAGTTGTTCATCAAGGTCCGAGCAAAAATACAATTTTCATTTCCTCCATTTTCAGCTGCATTAATAGAGTGCAACATTTACTCCATCAGATGAATAATAATCTGGTTAGATTTACCAGTAATTAACCCTTGAATGGTTCACATTATTTCCAGTCCAAATTTATTATTAAAAAAAGAATCTCTAGTAGTGCTGTATTTTTGATGGCTCCAATCTTACAGCGGCCATTTGAAAAATTCCAGTCATAAAAACTGCATTTGTGTGATCAGTTCAATAACGATCCTGAATTACTTACACGTTTACATCAAAGTTAGCGTAAGCATTTCATGTGGATTAAGTCATGTTCCTATTAGACCGTTCACATGTATTGACATGCTAGTACTTTATTGAGTTATTTTAAACTAGGTGTTTAATAAATAAACACCCACAAATCCCGGAGAAACAAGCTGCAGTCAAGTAACATAAAATCTTAGTCAACGATTCAGAGTGTAAGAAAATCAGCCTAATTCCCCCTCGGCCGGAGGTCACAATATCCGAAATGTCATGTCCATTTCATGACATCAGCTTTTAGGGCGCACTTTGAACTACGGAAAACAACGTGTGGGAGGCGGCGACGCCAGCAAACAATGTGTGAGCAGGCCGCATATCAAAAAACCTTGTAAAAGTCGGAGTCCAGAGGAGCGTCACGTTCTGCCCTCTAGGGGTCACCGTGCTCGTCAAAGCTGTGATGACAGCAGTGAGAGCAGCTCCACATAACTGAATAACACCTGCCCTCCTAGCGCTGCTCTTGCTGCCCTCGACCCTTTCAGATTTTATAATGCCGTGCGTATAACCAGGGATCCCGCACGCACCAAGTCGAACCTGTTTGGAAAAAAAAAGATCTAATACAGGAAAATGGGAAAGGTTTACGGCGAGTGATAGATGGGGAGTCGGTCCCTGCGCACAATTACTGCAGTCCAAGTGATAAGAGAAGTCCCCTCCACTTTACGCCTTCATCTTTACGACCTAATTTTGGGGCTAAAATGGATGATGACACTCGCAGGAGCTCAACGCACAGTGGGGGCAATAAGAGGAAGCCATTACGTGCCGTGTGCAAAGCAAAAGGCAAACATGGACATTTGAGTTACAACCCAGCTTAACTGCTTTGTTCTTTAACGTTTACGACGCCCGCCTTAATTAATTATGACAGTTTTTACTTATCATGGAGAAGTGCCCTACTGATATGTGCCTGCGAACTAGTCAGGGCTGGGGCACGGCCGCTCTTTGTGCTATCTGCAGAGTTTGGCCATTGCAAACACCCCACCGTTATTCCAAGTGTGCTTTGAGCAAACAAAAAGACTAAAAGCGTGGACTTCCACGCTCAGATATTCTGGGAATCAATGCCCAGAACAAAAGCAGTCTTCACTAGTTTGCTCTGAAAATAGAACTGCGGCGGTGAGTGTGCTGGGTAAAAAAAAAAAAAAATTTAGATCTATTACCGTGCATGGCAATGCATACGTCTCGCTGTTGTTCCCGTTCCTAGGAACGTAGGGGGAAGAAAAAAACTAAGTCGGAAATCGTTGCAGGGAGCTTAAGTGTTGGTCTAACTTCATTTTGAGCAAAGTGGTGGTGCGGCAGTGCACGTTCAATTGAAAGAGTGGGCCACACTTTGGCCACCAGCCAAGAGCCGGAGGCTGCAGGCCGGCCCACCTTCACACGACCAGTTTACAGATCACGGTCGCAGCCTCTCCGGCTCTGCCCTCGCAACAGCTGACAGTTTGAGTGCCTTCCCCGTCTCCTGTTAGACAGAATTAAGGACAAATTAAAAACCCAATGAGCCTGATAATTAAACCTTAATGGAGGACATAAAGCACCTTGACACCCTCTATAGACTTTAGGCGGCTGCCATAAAAGCAGTACCAAGCCGCTCTGTGTTCCCTGAAATGGTGGGCATTTCTTTCTTTGCAAGCATCATATTGCTGCTGTCAAGACGAAGCCCCGTTACACAAATTTCCAGTCGGCTTTTGGCGAATCAAATAGAGTCGAAATATGACGCGGAAAAAAACAAAATGAGGACACTTTCTCCGAAGGGAGCAAGACTAATAGTGATGTAGGCATTTCATCCAATGTTATTATATTATAACCTTAATGGAGCCATCTGAGTCCAGACAGGTCCGTCTTTAAACTGTAACATGACTCTGCGCATTGGATACAAGTCACAATGATGAAATCCAAAATGTATTCACTCCATGCACATGTAATACTGTACATATTGCGCGGCAATCATCATATTTAGGTGCAATTTCGGCAACTAATATCTCTGAACTCTATGTTGGACTTTACACGCAGACAGGTTCACATCACATTCTGCTCTGGATCTCATGGGCGTCACTATTCATGGAGGCGGCTGTGCCAAGCATAAATGAAAAAAGCAGCTTGAGAAAATGGAAGTACTGCAGGCTACAGATAGGAAACAGTGAATAGATGAAAGACAAGAAGCCTGACGCAGAAAAAACAAATAAATCCCAAGATCTTATCAACAGACGCTGCCCAACATCCGCAGCGTCTGTTCAAACGCTCAGAACTGCATTACTCACCAAAACTTGGACGGGAGCCTCGGCTGTGAGGGCATGGCCAGCCTTTGCAGGTGGAAAAAGTTTCAACTGATAATTTATATAACAATGGCGTATTGTGCAATCAAGATGCCGGTGAGCAACGCTAAAAAAAAAAAACAAAAAGAACAATCGGAAACACTGAGCCGGAATGTTCCGCTCACGTTAGAATGACGCAGCAGACAATATTCCAAGGTCGGGGAGGACGGAGAACTGCTCTCACTATCCAAATACAAACCAGGGCTAAATAAAGTGACAGTGGGATCAGTGGCGAGATACTGTGACAAATGATGAAATGGTTCCATCGTTCCATCGTGAACATTCAGACAGCATGATAAACAGAAAGGTCTGCCTTCTGGCCAGCGTATTGTTCAATCAGAGCCTGTCAGTGCAACGTGCTGAAGTAAACTGTCCATCACTCACCGGTGTAAGCTGCCAACCATAGACAGGATAATATTCATGTCTCTAATCCAGTAACAACAGAGCAAGGCTGAGTCACTGAGTCGCTGGGCAAAAAAAGAAAAGTCATGGCAATATAGATGAAATTAGCAGAAAAAGGTGGAAGGTGGAAAAATGTGTTTGGACACATTTGTGATGTACTGCATTAAAAAACACACTGAAGCCTCCAAGTGCAATTTCTTTCAGTACAGTCACTCACAACCCACATGTGGCCTTTCTGCACGTACACCAAACTATTCAAACAAAAACTGGATGTTTCAGGGAGAAAACGCCCCATCCAGGGGATTTTTTTCATGTGAACAATAAACAATAAACAAAAAAAACATTTGTTCCTGGCCACCTGATGCAGCCACACATTTTGAAACCCAAAACAGGTGTTTTCAGCAAATAATCCTTTTTACCGGTGTCCAAAAACCATTTTTTCCCCTTTTTTTCTGTATTTAACACGAAATGCAAAATGTTGGAATTGATCAAGACTGAAGTGTTTCCTGTTGAGATGCTGTATTTCCAGTGACTTCTTATACATATTTAAAATCATGCATTTTACTTTTTGTCATGCTGCTGATTCACATTGACATACTTCATAAAAACCCCACTTATCGAGCACAATACAGTGTTGAGTTCCTGCAACATTTATAAACTTTAAAAAATAATTTGCGTTCGATTAGAAGCAAGTGGTTTAAAAAAAAAAAAAAAAGTGTAGGAAGAAAAATGTGTCACACAAAACTTCAAGTGCCCTCATTTTACCGGCATGAGCTCGAGTGCATGATGGTTTCAACTCCAACTCCAAAATGTTTGGGAACATCAGCTCCAAAAGGGAAACTCTGAATCACTCTATATAATGTTGACTGCGGAGTCAGTTGTAAGAAAACCTTCTCATATCTTTTTTTTCTCAGTCACAAACCCAATCTTTCCAAATCTTTACACCATAGCAACATTTTCAATCCATTTGAAATCATGTTCACTGAACGCCATCAAAGTGAATGTCTGTTTCCCCAAATGTTGCTCTGCAACTAACCCCTCAAATCTCCAGGTATCAAAAACACATTCCCATTTTAAATGAATATAATATGAGCCCATGAGACTCAAGTTCAGCAACAGCAGAAGCGGCAATGTTTTCCACGCCGCTTCACTCCTACCTGCGCTTCTTCAATATGAACAGCAGAGGGCAGCCAAGCATAATATACAGGGCAAGCGATCCTCAGGAAACGCTGTCAAACAACCGAGGTTGGATTCTTACCGGCATTGACTATGGCGTCCACCTCCAAGACCGTGATGTCTCCTTTGTAGAGGGACACTTTATCACTCAGGCCTCCTCCGCCTCCCACTTCCTCTCCGTCCTCCTTCTCATCGTCTGAAAAAGAACGACAACAATGGAAACTATTTAATTTAGGGCGGAAAGACAAGAGAAAAACAAATTTATGACAAAGTATGGGCTAGTATAAAGATTTGTGCTGCTGCCTCAGTCAGTGGCCGGATGCCACATTAATGTTTAAGGTGTCCTCATATCTATTTTACAGTCTGCTAGGAGCAGCGCACACTGACCTCCCCGGCTCATCTGTCCTGCAAGCAGCACTGTTGAGGTGACATACCCTTGTTAAAATTTAACAAAGTGCCCACTGGTCACAAGACTGTCTCCCATTTAATGTCAAAAAAAACCCTGCAGCATATGTGGACACACTGAGTGCTCTTGAATAAATTGCCTCTCCACCTCACTTGACTCAACTTGAATGAGATGCAGCCTGATTTTGTTTTGGTGACAGACAATTATTACTTTGAGGCCCAATTTGCAGCTTCCACTACAAACAACAAGTCGCACTCCAGAACTATGCCAATACCTGCTGTGACTCACTGGCGTGCACGTGTGCTCACTTCGAATGGATGTGAACGCTGATATGAAGAGGGTTCATGTTAGGACAAACTTGGAAGCTGTGCATTGCCTGATTTCTCATTCCTTTTACATGACCTGCAGTCTCCCACGGCCCCTTTGTGTCTGTGTGCATGGAGTGTTGGTTTTGTTTATGCGCCTAATTGCCTCACTTACAAACTGTGAGATGCAATTTATTCACACAATTCTAAGGCGGCCGGATCAATGTACCTTCAGAGGGAGACATTTCTCCATTTCACAAATAAGTCATTATCCTCATAGTTGCCCTAAAGGCACCTCCTACTGAACTGCAACATGAACTTGGATTGCAGCTGTAATATTTATATTTTTGGATGTGTCAAAAAAAATCTAATATCAAATCCCAATGCTTTTATAACCGTTTTTGAGCGTGCTCTATGAAACAGCCTTCAGATGTGTTTGTTGTTAAATACAGGCAGAAAAAAAACCACAAATTGGATGAATTTTTGATAACCTTGGAGCAAGCCCTGTCAAGCCAAATTGTCAAATACATGTGCTTTGCTCCATTACTTTGTACTCCTTAAAATATGACAGAAGAATTACTGGCGACACATTTCAGATGAAACATTAAACTGCTGCAGATGCGTCACAGTTCAGCTCGATGAACAGAAATGACCGTTTCATCAGAGCCAACTGGGCTCGGGACCGGCAGCACTTAAGAGGCTCTTACAGCTATTTTCCTCCCTCCAGGTAGGAATCTTGTCCAAAGATATGAAGTCCTGACGGCGATACTCCTTGCGTCTCTCCCCTCGGTCCAAACGGAGAAGTCTCTCTGCGGGGGACAGTGAACAAAAATCCAATGATGAGTAAAGCTCCACAGATGGAATAGAAGATAATAAAAGTGTGTAACATATTTTAACTGAAAGCCACAATTATAGTAACATAACTGAGAGCAAACCTTGATCTGGTCTTATTTATCCTGTCCTTCAGATCCTAGCTAAATCTTATTTGTATGATCTTTAACGTTGGTGCTTTGGCCTGAAGGGTTAATGTGCAGCATCAGCAAGAGCCGAGCCACGAGTCTGACTCAGAAACACTTCTGTTTGTCGACTCAATCCAAGACACCCAAGCACGAGCACTGTGACTGGATCTCAGCACGCCACACATTAACCTAATCAGCAATGTGCTATGCAGTGCCAACTCACTGTGAGGTGGCTTTATGATTTGGCGACTAGCTGACAATGTACAGAATACAGCCCCTACAAATTGTGAAACCGTAAAGGGGAATGTTTTAAAATGTAGCTACACTCAAGCTGTCAGTTATGTAAGATGTGTGCAAGGAGAGAATCTGATTTTTTCACATTGTTTTTTTGGGGGGTTTGTTTTAGAACAAACTGCAAAACAGAACTGGTTTCCTACACGTGTTGCAGTCACACTGCAGATGCTCCTATCCATCTTCGTTGACTATGCAAGCTCCTTGGCTTGTTATTTTCTCATTACGATAGACATACATAAAGACTTCCTGTCCCATAGGATCCCAGATAATGATGTTCAGCATAAAGTCCTTGCTTCCTTTAACAGCACTGGTTAAAAACAAAACATTGTGGCCTTTTGGATCAGCCTCACTCTGTGCATCAGGTGAAGAAAAACATAACAGACCCTTGTCGCCTTTTCTTTTCTTTTTAAACGGGGACTTGTTAACTAGTTCACAACATCATAATACCGAAGGGCTGCGTAAAAGGGGAATTTGACCTGCCTTTAAATAAATAAATGAGAACTTAAAATATTGAGAAAGCACAGCAAGGTTTGAAAAGTCAAATTTTGGCAGCATCCCACAGTTGGCCAGGTCTCTATTCAAATATTTCTGCAGTGAGAAATGTATGTTTTATACTACTTTTCCCTCTCGTCACTCCCAGAACTGCTTTTATTCTACATGGATGAATAATGTGGCTGCTCCAAGGCTGAACACAGATAAATCCTGAGAACCACACTCTCATTCTTTCACTGAGTCTGTCATTGAACAACCCAAAAGTTTGGCCAACAGACTGGGCTCAGAATGTGTATTATTAAATATGCCCACAGCTGAATTTGAAGGTCAGTCTAAATGGAGTCAAAATAGAGTAAAAATGAATAGCAATAATCATTTGTTTTAGGGAGTCCTCCATTACAGCATCCTTAAGAATGTGACAATCAGTAGGACTAATCTTGAACAATATTCAAATATACACATATATTTGTCTTTACTTAGCTTGTTGTGATTCTGTGAGCATTTTAGCTTCAGTTCAGTTTAACATTTGTCAAAATATTTTGTGGGGCAAATTGTCAGGCAACAGTACTACTTTACCACTACAGTTTTACTCTACAATGGCTCATGATACTATCAGAAATAGTGACGTCCAAAAGTTTCAGACAAATTTCCTCACAATTGTGCTTGCCTTTCTCTCTTTTTCCCAGTGATTTGGGCACCGAGTGTGTCTGCTTTGTCATACGAAACCCAATTGACTTTGAAGTTCAATCTGTGCTGCTACCTGCTCCAACTGGAGAAGGATTCATTATGAAATTGGCCCCAAGTATTAAGCTGCTTCCCCAAGTATGCCAAAAGTGAGACGGCAGGCTAAGGATAGAGATATTCTGAAAAGAAGCAATATTTTTTTTCCAAGCAATTACCAAAAATAGAACCATTATTACTAACGATAAACAGACTTATAAATTCCCACTGCACAAATCAGAGACACATTCTGGTGACACAGGGTACAAACGTGACTATTCAAGCACGGTGGCCCTAAAGTTTGGTGGACGTTGCAACTATGCGTAACACACATTCTATGACAGATTTGTTTTGCAAATATTCATTGAGCGTCAAATTAAACATACCCAAGTAAGTCGGTCATGTCTTCAAGGTGGTTAAAATACAGGTCTGGGGTTGAGGCAGCTGGTAGTTAGTTTGCTCCACTACTTGAAATAAGCTTGACTAACAAGCCGTTTGGGTTTTTCATCGCAGACAGACTTGTTAGGCGGAGCTCAAAGCTGAAACGGATGCGTGGACCCACAGTGTGTCGCTGCCCCCTCGACTGCCTGCAGGTGCGCATCGTGCACGTGCAGAAGGAGCATAGGTCACAGGTGAATTTGGCCTGCAGTGTAATTATACTTGGGCCGCGAGGCAATACCAAATCACTACTAGAGCTGGCCCGCTATTATACAGCACATGTGACACTAATACTACAAATCCCAGAATGCTCTGCTGGTATGTTGGCGACTCAGTCAGGACGTTCATTAAAGGATATTATAATGACTTAATTGGTTAAATGAATGTTATTTTATTTTAAAATGTATTATCAGCCCGTGGAGAAAGGTTACTTATGACATTTAAATCAGAAGGCTGCAAATAATAAAGGAGCATACAATTTTTATTTACATTTTTATTTATATTTAGTATTTAGAAAGGTTCACTGTTATATCTGGAGGAAGATTTTTTTTAATAAATCTCAATGTTGGCCCGCGACTTTGTCCAAGTATCAAAGTTTGGCCCACGGTGTATTTGAGTTTGGCACCCCTGGCATGGGTGAAAGCAATGTTGCTAATTGAGTCTCTTCTCAAGAGCGATTAGATTAATCACACCTGTGCAGTGTAACCAGGTGGGTCACAGGGGGAAACTCCACTGTGATAACCACCAAAAAAAGAACGAAATATGATAAAGACAGCGACTTTAACAGCACAAAACCGCCTTTCTTAGCCTGTTTGTGCACAACAGGTTTCCGTCCCATGCGAAAGTGAAAGCACATTTGGCCAAACAAGTTTCCCGGGAAACCCGCTCTAAATCGTTTCAGCGCAACTCGCGCACGAAATGGGACGTTGGGGCGTTCGACGTAACCCCTCTGTCGACCATGTGACCGCTGTTTGGGCGACAATAGTGTCTAGTTGCAAGGGAAGGTGGTCTGCAACTCGGCGAGCTAACTGTTACCGCTGGGGTCTCGCAAAGATGGGGCGGTCAGGCATGGGCATGTGGCCGGATTCAAGTCAGCCCATCGCAGACACCCTAGGAGATGGGCTGCTGCTGCTGCTGCTGCTGCTACGCCGAAAAGAAATCCAGTGTATTGGCGCCTAAATTCAGGCTAACAAGCAAAGACAAGCGGCCAGTGTGCTTTTTTTGTAGTGTTGTTGGTGAAAGTCGAGCATGCATTACGGCAACTACACAGAGGCGCAACATCACTGTCACATCTGTGCAAGGCACACCGGATGGTACTAGCGGGTGGTCGTTGTAGCGAGCCCCGACGGGGGAGACGTAAAGAGTGGCTGTCAGCCTGCTGGCATGCTTACAATTCACGCTGTCTGCCATGGTGATTGTGATAGCCTCATCATCATCCTCCTCCTCCTCCTCCTCCCCCCTAAAAACAAGCCTTACCTTTCTCAGTCTTCCAGTCCTTTTTCTTTTTGCTCATGCTGCCGGAATGGTTTGACTTCGAATGGCTGTTTTTTGACTGTGGCAACCCCAGGCTCACAGTGAATAGTGCTCCGGCAGAATAAACTGAAATGTGAAGTGAAACAGCCTCTCTGGACGGGGTGTCTCACCTGTGAAGCTGTCAAATTTGTGTGGACCTCTCACGGCTCAACCTACCGTGATGGGGGCCGTAAATTATATGTACAAGTAGAGGAGAGCTGGTTTGCTGGCCGCAACGGGGAAGTACAGGCGTGATTGGCCAGAATGACGCGTCAGTCAGAGGAGAGTCACGTTTAATTGGTTGTTTCCGGCGAGCCATCCCCCTGGAGTGTGAGGAGAGGACGCCGGGCTACTCGCGTGAAAAACAGCAGGGTAAACTCCACTTGTAGTCCCAGCACGTAAACTGAGGCGGAGTTGAGAAAACAATGTCAATTTTTTATATATATATATATATATATAATAGGCTTAATGCGGTTTGTGATATCTTTAGTTTAACAGTTTTACATGTGTTTAAAAGCTACCCATATTTGTGATAATATGTTTACATCTTTATAAATGTACATATTATGATACACAACATTACATATGTGTATGATATGTTTCCTGTCTGTTTCAAATTAATTTGTTTTGTAGTTTTTTTCTTCTATATTATTAATATTGACTTGTCTATGTACCCTTTGCACTGTGACGGCAGGGACAGGCTCCAGCAGACCCCCGTGACCCTGAGCTCAGGAAGAAGCGGATATTGTAATGGATGGGTGGATGGATGGATTATTATTATTAGTAGTAGTAGTAGTAGTAGTAGTAGTAGTATCTTTTATTTTACTTATTGATTTCGTTTACTTTTAGTACTATTACTTGATGTATTAGAATTCTATTTCATACTATCTCATTTTGTATTTACAGTGTTTTGCCATGTCTTTTTTTTAATGTCTTAAATTTTTATGCAATAGTTTGGAGCCTAACTCAAATTTTTAATTTTGGAAGCCGCATTTGTAATACTTTCAGGCCTGATCGCTGAGCAGACCCATGAACAGAGTGGTTCGGTGCCCTGCCTTTGTTAATGGCATAAGACAGGAACTCAGAGGTTAGACCAGATTGAACGAGAAATTTGGGCTGTTATGTGAGAGGGCTGGTTCCAGGGACCACCGTCTGTCATCTGTTGTGGTAACTGTGCCTTGGTCCACGCCCATCTGCTCCTGAGAAGGCTGACATTATGCCGGATGGAAAATATCTTTCATCCAAGCTGGACCCTGAACTAGCTCCAGATTTACTAGAATTAAGGTTTATGTTGTTACATGCTGTTTGTGTGTCAAATGCTGTCTTATTGTTTTAGTTAAACGCATCAGTATGATTGGGCGCAAACTGACAGTGTAGGTGGAGGCTGTATATGCTTTTTGCATCTTGTCCATATTTGTGCATCACTGCAGAAATAAGGTGAAAACTTTGTCTGTGTGATGTGTGGGCCAGATGGCCCATGTTACAGAAGCTAAAAATACCTGTCTCAATGAGCTAATCTTTTTAATCATCTTAAATTCAAGGCTATTGAATTCAGCTTTGTACTTGTGCCATTTAATATTAATTTAGCTACAAAAAAATAACAATTTCTTTTTGCATGAGTAGAATCCTAAATGTGTTTTTTTCACTATTGTTTTTTTCAAATTGTATATAACCACAAATGTGCCCCATGACGTAATACATAAAAAATAAGACAAGTTGAAAGAGACAGTTTTAGCGCTATACATAATATTTAAACCACTAGATGTCAGTCTTGCAACATTAAGGCCTTGACTGTCTAGTCCCAGAAGAGACTTTGATTCACAGACTGGCTTTCAAATATCGGAAGATATACTGTATCTAAGGTTTGCTATTTTAAGACAAGGGTCCACCAACTAACTTGTATTAAAATGTATTCATTCATTCATTCATTCATTCATTCATTCATCCATCCATTCATTCATTAATCTATTCACAGTATAGCAAATGGATTTGCCCAAAGGAGTTAAAAATGATTTGAAAGCTAATTAAAAGACGAGCTGTAAATACAGAAATGCTTAAACAGTGATGCTACAGCAACATTTCCCATGCATGACTGATTTCACACCAACCTTGTAATTGCAGCATATTTTCAAATAATAACAAAATGGCAGTTTTCATGTATCATCGCGTAGCAGCTTGTCACACTTAATTTTCTTGAGACAGTTAACACCAAATTATAAGGATTGAAAAAACACAACAAAGTTATTGTGTCAGTAATACAAAGCTTCATTATGTAGAGCATGGTTAAGGTAATTACAGCTATTATCAACCTTTTTTTTTTAAATGGTGTTTTAGTAATTGCTGAATCAGTGTAAAAGAGACAAGATGTCTGACAAGCAACAGACAGAAACAACCTACAAACAAAAAACCTCAGAAGAGTAATTTGTTTTTAGTTTTTTGTTGTTGTTTTCAAATGGAAGAATTGTCTGTGTGGGGATGAGAAACAGCCCCTCACGATTGTCACTGTCATAGTTACAGCACAAGCAGAATAGGCCTATATAGCTCCCGTAAACATGCTTAGGTTTGTGATGGTTTAATTCCAACGTGATCATAGCAAAGCAATTACTGTAAGCAAAATGGTTGTTCACAGGAAAATGCATAAAATTATTCCCGACTCAAAATGCATCCTGAAGCCATAGAAATTATAATTCCATAAGTGCTGTTTATGTTGTATCCTTGTGTCAATATCCTTAAGCCATTTGATTGGGTTTTTGTTTCACAATGGCGTTGAGTTAATTGCGATGAAGGGAGAAAATCTGTCAACAGTCAGGATAATACTGTCTCACATGATTCATTGAGTACAACCAGGCAATTTTTGCAAAGTTTGAACCATGATGCAAATAAAACTTCTGTTCTCTCAAGATCCGCAATAAAATGCAAGTCGGATTCTTTCCCTGCAAGACTTTCCCTCTGCAGAGGCATTTAAATCATTTGATGTTTACATGTTTTTTCATATTTTGCCAAGGGTAAAATCTCCCTAACTAAAAGCCTCAGATTTTATGACCATATTAATCCATAGAATGTTTGTTAAACTCTTTTAATGAACAGTTAAGCAGATTTTGGCTCTGGAAAATTAGCTCCTCAGCCAATCTGAGAACACACACATGTCCAAATTTAACAGTATTTGACAGAGATGGAAACGTTTCACACTGTTGCTGCCCTGTCAATTAATCTTTCTTTGATGCAGTGCCTACTCGGAACATAAAGACTCTAATCATTTTGTGGTTGTGCGGATTCTTTTCAACCCTCTCAATCAAACATCTGCCCGACTGTATCATTCAACGCATCCTGTCGTGTTATTGTCATGTGCTCCACATATGCGAGCGGTGGGCTTTAGTCAAGGCGGCATGAGTGCTCATCATGTATCCCACTGCGCTCTTTTATGTATTCAACATCTCCTCGAACCTCAATCTTTGAAGTACACATGGACGCGAAACAATAGTCATCAGTTTAAATATAATAAACATGTTGTGACGACCTTAGTGTGTTTATTGTGTGGCTACATTCACAGGAAGGTGTTTATTTTGGGTGAGGCAAGCATCTGATTTCAGATTAAAGCTCCCTATAAACAATGTCATGTCTCATTTCCAAACATTGTCTCTTTGGCCTGGCCTTTTGATAAAAGAGAAAGGTTGTACTTTTCACCACTGGACTGATGCTACCTCAATATGAACCTCATGCCCTGCAATGAACTGGCGACTTGTCCAGGGTGTACCCTGCCTTCGCCCTGTGATCTCTGGGATCAGCTCCAGCAGACCCTCATGACCCTGAGCTCTGGGAGAAGAATATGGATGGATGGCTGGATTCCTCTTTTGCAACTATCTTGGCCAGTACAGGCTGCTGCCAGCATCTAAGAATGAAAGGACTAGTGTGTAAAGTTTTTAAGGAAGCCTGCCTAACAGCACGTTTTGTATTTAGGGCACTGTCAAGTGGGCTTCCTTAAAAAAAAATGTGATGAACTGGCGACTCGTCGAGGGTGTACCCTGCCTTCGCCCTAAGACAGCTGGGATAGGCTCCAGCAGACCCCCGTCTGCATAGGAATAATAGGAATAAGCGGGTATAGAAGATGAATGAATGAATGAAAGATAGCAGCTAACCAGGAGCAAGACCCTTGCTCCATGTATATTCTTATGTATATGAGAACCTTTCTTCTGGTAGGAAATCCAATTACTTTTATTGCACTGCGAGTATACACTTTTATTAGTGTATTAATGGGCAGTATGTTAGGAATTTACCAATGCACTTAACTTAAATCTAGCCAAATTTTACACTCCGGCCCTTAAAGAACATGTTTCCAGACATATATATATATATATATATATACTGTTTTATTTCAAAGTATTATCAGTTTCTTGACTTTAAACTGTTTTTGCAATTTGTCACACGTTTCATTGCAATGTACTCAAATGAGTCTCGTGGTTTACTGTGGTGCTTTTTGTTTAGTCTACTTCCTTACAATGGGTTTGAGGTTGGATTAAAACGCATCACACTGTGAGTATTCCTTTTCCTGCAGGATTCCTGTGGGTTCTAGCTTTGGCAAGATGTGTCGAAGCGGCTCCCTCTGTTTATTTTACTCCATTTAATAAAGCCCCCATCCAACATGTTTCATTGCACCGGAGCGTGCCTGCTCTCTGCCTGTTTGAAGCGGCAGGAATTCCTTCCTGATCGCTGGCTGAACTCAGCCTGAATAGATTTAGTGTGGATAGATGTTTAACATGTTCAGATGTTCAAAGCGTATGTGCAACTGCGTTTCCAGGCTGCTCAGCCTGCTGGCAATTTCCCCCCCGCCCCCCGATTATTATTTGTATGAGGACTCTGTAGTGTTTTCACCTTGATCACGTTGCTCTTTAAAAAAAAAAAAAATTCCAACAATGATCATAAACAGAAAGGAGGAGATCTTGTCATTCTGTTCAAGGATTAATCAGCATGTTCCCTCTGGCTTTGCAAATACTCACAGCGCAGCATTAATCACGCTTTTCAGCATCTCCCATGTCTGCCAGATGGCAGACAGGAATAAATTCTGCAAGAAAAATCCTATTGCAGAAATTGTATTGCTCACTCTCAGTAAGACCTGGTCCTGCAGATGCAATACCACCACAAAACATCAAAATCTTTGAATGTAACATTTCCATTTTTGGTTTCTTTGAGAACTTTGTGCTGCAGCAGTGTGTTGTAGCACAATAAAACAGGGAGGATTAAGGGCATATATTTTTATAAGGCCTGTCTTCTAATGCCAATCTGCGGTTATTTGCTTGATTTTAAATGTGCAATAGCACCGGCACATCAGAGAGGCTGTGCAGAAAAGGCTGTGCAGAAAAGAGCTCCGATGAATCATGGGCACAGTCAGCCTAGTCATGACAGATGGCACATCTATTAAAAACTGGACTGGCAGCCATCCTGTTTGCACCAACATCAAGAAGAAAAAAGTTTATGCAGAAGTTTTCATGACATGTGACGTGAGAAGTCACGACCCTCTCCCCTCTGCAGCCGGCTTAAGCCATCTTGTCAGTAATTGCTCAGCGTGGCTCTTTCATCTGCGTTGACATGATCCAAAGAAAACAGCATTAGGCCCCACGTTGTGATTAAAGTGCACTTTTGTTGTGGTGCACCCATGCAACCTCTGCTTTGGACAATAAACACGAAAGGGCCTGTTTCAGATCTGCGATGATATTGATCTGGCGTTGACTTTGATCAGGGGTTATGGGGTGAGGATAATTTGTTATGCAAGCTTTATCGTTGCTCTTGAGCAATGCTTCCAAATGTAGCTTAGTGTTAAGGGTGTGATAAAAGGGAAAGTAAAGCTTAGTGTCGGGCTCATAATCAAACATGACACAGTGTGTCAGGAGAGGAGAAACTTGTTGAACCTTGGGACTAAATGTGTGAAACATTCAGGGTGACAAAGCGTTTAAAAATGTAACTGACTGGAAACTTCTTAATATTTTAAAGCTCGATCACAGACAAGAGAATTCTGAGCTTTTTATCACCAGTGACTTTTTTTCTATTGTATATCTATCAACTGACTAACAGGCATAAAACTGCCAGAATTATCATATTTTGGCAACTATACATCCAATTTCTTCTTCTATGCATCCAAACTTTTTTTTTTTTCTAGGTAAGGCAAGTGATTATTACAGACTTGATTCACATCTACAGGCCATGACTTGTTTCAAAAATATATCTTAAGCACAAGGGGGGCTCTGATTAAAACTCTTCTGGTGCCTAACCTGACATGCAACATGCAATTTATCCAAATATGGTATACACAGAAAAAAAAACAGCTTGAATAACAAACACACTGTCATAATTTCACAGAAAAAATCAAACAAACAAAAATGTTGGGAACAAGAAGAGAAGAGAAAGGACAAGTAAAAAGGGTGGGGAAAAAGAAATATGTGCGAATTGTTCCCTTTTTATTTATTTCAGGGTACATCATAACAACAGAACATAAGTTCAGTACAAAATAAGAGTTCTGACGTAATAATAGTATCGTGAAATTTTGAAACTTATCAAGAGAGAAAAAGTGCTGTAAAACGACTACAGTGCTTGTCATTATTTGCTTTTGTTACTTTTTAAAATCAGGTTTTCCACTCCGTGAAATATGACAAAACAAACTTTAAAAAAGAAAAGGAAAAAAAAGATCTAAGTCTAAAATTAATTGATTCAATCACTGTCCCGGTTATGTTTTAATTCAACAATTTATTTATGATAATTAGTATTGCCGACAAGCCTTCACATATTCAATATCCCCCTCACTTCCTTCCCCCCTCCAAAAAAAAGGTGCTGGTCTATTTACGATTCGCGGTTTTTCGATTTTATTTTATTTTGTTTATTTTTTTTGCTGTAATGCATCTGCTTGAAAAGATTGTTATTTTTTAATCAAACACGAATGGCTGCATTTTTTTTTTAGTCCGTTTTAGTCCGTGACACGCTATTAACTTTCCTGCAGCATCGCCCACGTGTCCCGATGTTTGCATGGAGCGTACTTCCTTAGCAACGCGTACGTGAACCAGGAAGTAGTTTGGATCGAAGCAGCTAGCAAGCTATGGCTAGCATACTGGAGTGGAAATATGCGGCAGCAAAGTTTTTGTCCGTCAAAACTTCTGCTTTTATGAGTCATTTTACCATTTGCGTGTCATAAACACATGTCGGGTAACGTCGCAGTCGGCAGGCTGCTCTGTCGCACGTACGAGAGCACAACTTGTAAGTTTAAATTGTTTTGATTGGGGTATAACCCAGCTGCTAGCAGTCCTGCTAATGAAAACGCGAAACAGTTTGGTAGAATTGAACTAACTTTTGATTATCAGTGCAGAGATATTTTTAGTTGATGACAAGATTGTTTCGTTTAAAAAAAAATACATTAGTCAGTCGGTTTTAATCAACATAAACGTTCGATTGACGCTTTACGATATAAAACGAGGTTGTCCAGAAAGTTAGGTTACAACTTAAATACATCTGTTTGGTGATGCTATGCAATTAGTCTGTAGAATTACATGCATTTATGAAATATCAAAAACGAAAACCGATGTGTTTTTGATGTCCCCAAACGAAAAGTGTGTGGAATTAACACGTTTTTGTTTTTTGTTTTTTAAACTTGTTTAGCTGCAGTATGGATTTTGCGATGATTTGCTTAATACTTATTTAAACAATGTTGTTGGTGTAGTAGCGTTTGTCTGTCTGCTAAGTCTCTCTGCTTTTGTTTTCTTTGTGTTTATAGCTGAGTTAAAAATCCCATATTATACCCGTCCAAAACTAGAGAGATTTCTAGGAAGCATTGTATCTTTAACTGTGTTTACACCTTCCTATGGAAGACTTATAAGTAGCTGGCAAATCTGATGCTTTTGTTTTGCGTTTGACATATTTGGAAGGGGGCAAAACCAGGCAGCCACACAGCTGTCACTAAGCAGAGGGAGGGACAGAGGTATCATTGCCCTTTGTGACATCATAAAAAGCTAATTTCTTGAATTTTATATTAACTCATACATTCTGAAAAGTGGCAAAAGCAAGAAAAGTAAAGGAAGCACTTTGAACATTTCGAGAGAAGTTTGCGGAAACATTGGAAAACTTAGTTATTTTTGCACAACAGGGGACCTTTCGCTTTTTGATTTTGTCTTATAAACATGTTGTAGAATTGCTGTAAAATTTACGATAGTCGAAAAATGGTTTAATATCCCCTTTTTTTGTTTCAGCGTGGCCATGAAAACAAACCTGTTGCTGCTGTCTGATGAGCAATGATCGGCTTGTCAAGTTATGCAGGGGTTATGGAAAAGTCAGTGAATTCTACTGAAGAGCAGCAGCCCTGCTCCTTGGTCAATACATGCTCCAACAAACAGGAGTCTGGCAAAAAGCAAACACCAAAACCTGTCGGCGGATTTGTTTTAGTGCACGCAGGTAAACAAATCAATTTAACAAAGGTTAAATTTCATTTTCTGTTCTCAGTATCTAAACAGAAATCATTTTCTGTTTTAAGTATGTTTCACAACCCATGTTTTTGTCCGTTGTCCCTAGGAGCAGGCTACCACTCAGAATCTAAGGCCAAGGAGTACAAGCATGTGTGCAAAAGAGCCTGCCAGCGTGTAAGTCACTTTTCATTGTGTTTCATTGTGGCAGCTGAAATTATTGGGTAACACATTCTAACATCTCACATCAAGCTTGATGACTAATGTACAGATTTTAACAAACCTGTAAATTTTACTTATTTTTTTTGTCAAGCTGTTGGCTTTAAATGAGTTGTATCCTTTCATCTTCTCCAGGCTGTCGACCAACTCAAAGCTGGAGCTCTGGCGGTGGAAGCAGTGGCTGCAGCGTTGGTGGAACTGGAGGTTTGTCAACTAAATATTGTATAATAATAATAATAATGATAATAATTATACCGCATGAAGTCGAAGTCTTGCTGTTTTTGTTGTGTAAAGAGTAGCCATTTAAGAAAAAAAACATAAAAAATGTTTGTGAGTGTGAGAATGTTTTTTTTTCTGAGAATTGTTTATTGTACATCTGTGTCATTATGTGAGTTTTTTTTTTGTTTCTTTTTAAAGAAAAATCCCTGAATTTTTGATAGCTCTTATAGAATGTGAGGAGAAAAAACTGCTGTTCATTGGCTTCATTTACTCGTCACAGCAAAGTTGAATCAAATGTAGTTCATCTGAACAAACATTCATCCATGTTCCTGCTTTGTTGTTTGCTAGGACTCGCCTTTTACCAACGCGGGCCTGGGTTCCAACCTCAATTTGTCAGGTGAAATTGAATGTGATGCAAGTATCATGGATGGAAAATCACTTCATTACGGTGCCGTCGGGGCTATCAGTGGTAAGTAACTTCCTCTCCTCGTATGTTTATGCAACATCGCTCTGCTTAGGTTGCAGACATTCAGTCAGATAATGGCACAGAGTCACGTCGTGTTCTCATATTGTCTTTTAAAGGTTTCCTCAGGGCATTGGCATCATAAATCCGAGGGGAGCAGGAACACCCACTCTTTATTTGGAAACAATCCAAGAAACTGTTAATATGTACACATCTGCAAATGCACAGATTTCCTCGAGGCGCTTGAACGAAAGTCTTTTTTTCCCCTTGTAAGATCTTGTGATTTATTAAAAACAACTCTCGGCTAAAATCTGGCGCTTGACATTTAGTTTTGAATGCGGCAGATGTTTTTATTACCACATCTGCATCATGAAACAGCCAACCATCTGATTGTGGATGATAAATGTAGCCGGCTGGATATAACGTGCATTGCTTCACTGACGTCTTTTTCAAATCAACACAAGGCGTTTCGAAAAAATTAAATTGATCTTATGAATGACTGGAGGGGCAGGAAAATATATACGACTTAACTTATATCTATAAGGAACCAGGAGGGATGGGACCAAGCAATATTCTAAGAGTTCACACAGATTTTACAACATCAAGCTCATATTCAATTTATTCATTCATTCATTCATTTTCTATACCCGCTTATTCCTGTTCAGGGTCACGGGGTCTGCTGGAGCCTATCCCAGCTGTCTTAGGGCGAAGGCAGGGTTGGACAGTCGCCAGTTCATCATAGAAACAGACAACCATTCACACTCACATTACGGACAAGTGTTCAATTGACCTCACATGCATGTTTTGGAGTGGGAGGAAGCCGGAGAACCCGGAGAGAACCCACGAGACACGGGGAGAACATGCAAACTCCACACAGAAAGGTCACAGGTCCGGGCCCCGGAAGGACCTTCTTTTGCTAACCATGCGCCACCGTGTCGCCTCATATTCAATTTAGTTAGAGTAAAATAAATGTAGGTTTGATGTTGCTCCTTGAGAAAACTCTATATGTGTGTTTTCAAACTTCAATCACCTGTCAATGATCTACGTCCTTTTATTAAATCTAATCATGTAAAACAATAAAACTCCATTTATTAAAATCAGACTTTTCCACCAGGTATTAAGAATCCAGTCTTGGTTGCAAATCGTCTCCTGACTGAAGCACAGCGAGGGAAGCTCTCAGCTGGCAGAATACCCCCATGGTGATTATAAATGCAGCATAGTGTAAACCAATTGTGCAGTAATGCCATTTTCTGCAATTTCTTTTAATGATCAAGCACATACTTTTTTTAATTCTCTTAGCTTTTTAGTTGGGCGAGGGGCACACGAGTGGGCGGTCAGGCACGGAATACCACCCTGTCCATCAGAGAAAATGGCCACGAGTGAGTACTTTTTATCAATGAGATACGTTGTGCTGGAGTAACAAATGCAATGTTTGCAAGAGGTGATAAAGCTTGCGTGGATGCTTTAGGTCATGACAGTTCTTTACCCTGCAGAGTTCAGTTTGTCCGCCTACAAGAGGAACAAGCGGAAGATGGAGCTGGCAGAAAAAATGGATCCAGGACAAAATCAGAGGAAGAGAAGGCGAAAATCTAGTGAAACAGTGAGTGCAGTGATGTGGCTTGAATTCAAATTCAATTTTGCAGTCCAATTTCTTTTCTCGTAAATACATTTTTTCACCCGTAAGTCTGTCTGACCTCTCTAGGCTTGCTATCCAAACGACAAGATGGTGTCTCTCATTCATACGAAATAATACAATCTTTCTTTCATTCATTCATTCATTCATTCAGAATCTGCTCGTTCTGGCTCAGTGACATTTTAATAGCAGTCAGTGAACAGCTGAATTTGGGTCAGATCATTTCAGTTCGCTCGGTCTACTCACACTAAAACAGGTTATCAAATATTCACCTCCAAGGTTCTGTTTTGAAGTCCCATTGTGTGAGATTTAGTGGCATCTAGTGGTTAGACAGCATATTGCAAACAGTGTGTTTTCATATGTACATTTTCCTCACACCAGCTGTGATGTCAGGGTCAGGTTGCTGTAGGTATGTGGCGTTGTAACAGACCGCCTCCTGACAAGTGAGCCTACTCTTTGCGTAAACGTACAGTATTTTCTTATTGTTCACAGGCAACTAATTATTTGCTTTCAGTGACTTCATATCTTTCCAAGAACATACATTAGTATGGATGTTCTTTTTCATTTCCTGCCAAGAGATCCTTTTATAATCTTACTCACGGGGTCTTCAAACTCTCGCTAACCCACTCCACAGATTCTAAGCCAGCTGTTGGAAGTGACTGGTGGGATACATCACTCCTAATACTGTATTTCCCTCTCAAAAGCAATTTATTGGTCCTCCATTGCAGAGACAGGGTTTTATTTTCTGCAACTTATGAACTTTCTCACTATGTTCCGAGATGAGAAAAGCTTATTCCTGATCCAAAAGAGTCCAGCACGGATAAGTGTTCCCAGAAAATCGTGAAGTGAGTTACTGCAGCAAAACTTTGAGTTCTATTCAGCAGAAAACGGCAGCGCTCTTTGATGAAGGACTGAGGCTTCAACAGTCCAGGGCTCACTGCATCCAAAAATACAGAGGACATAAATTACAGTAGATTAATAATACAAAAAGATTGTTTTTGCTTTCTTCCACTCAAGATTGAGGAGTTGGCGTTTGTGCGTATTCGGTTCGCTTCGGCTGATTAATAAAAATAAAAAGAAGACAAAGAACAGGGCGAGAGAGACCTTCTGAATCACATGCGAGTCTTTTTAAATTGAAACAACAATGTTATTGTTAACTCTGATCTGCTGGATAAACCCCGAGCATGAAATATCAATCAATATAAAGACAAGCAGTTTGTTGGCCTCAGGAATGATGTGCGACTGGGAGATTGATTGTTTTTTCCAAAAAGCCAGTTAACTTAATCAGAGTTCAAGGTTTGAATTATCCTCATGTGGGACTCGCATGTCTAAACAAAACCACTCGACCCTATTAGGAGGAGTACGTGGCAGTTTGTTGCCATTCATACCGACTGCATAACATTCACTCAAGCAGCGGCCGGCCCGTCCAGCGTCTTTTAAATCTTCCATTGACATCTAAAATAAATTAACAGCAAAAAAAACAAAACAATACTTTGTCCCATGTACCAAGAATGTCCATTAAATATTTGTGGGGCTCGGCAACAAAACTCTGTTATTGCAGTAAGTCTGGTTGTAATTTTTTTACACAACCTTTTTTTTTTTTTTTTTTATCCTTTTGTGTGTTGGCCAAGCAATAAAGTCTCTCAGCACAATGGAGGCACCTGTCTCACGATGGTGCTGTTGCAATACTGTGGAAAAAAACAACAACAGTGCAGAAAATCTGAAGCAGATTCCCGAGAGAAAATGACGCTCCAAGCTTTTACAGTTGGTAATTACAAATGTAAATTCATTCAGCGATGCCGATGAGGTCTTTGTAGCGGCTGAGAGGAACTTGCCACGGATTGTTCTGACCTCAACGTGCTGGAGACATAAAACAGATTAAATGCTCTTTTCCGCCCTCGGGCCTAATCTTCGAGCTCTCTGTGCTGCTCAGCCCTCTTCTGCTTCATGCTTTACTTTCAATTTTCTTCCTCTTCTTATCATGCAGTCTGACTCATGATTGCTCACAAACAGGCCGTTCACTTCCGCACGCTGTAATCAGGAAAGGAAAAGTGCTAATTAAAGTCAACGCATGTTAATAGAAAACAAAAGGCAAGAAAAAGTGCTTCATGAATTTGCGCTTTTCCTCGGTGGTGGAAGTGTTTAAAACTAGAAAATGCAGCGGGCGTCAGAATTTCGCTGTTTTTTTCCGTCTTCGCCTCCTTCTGCCTCGCCTCAAATTCTCACCCGAGCCCATTGTGTTTGATCAGGTCTGTTTGCATTCTTTTCCCGTCAATTTTATTCTCTCCTTTCTCCAATGTTAGGAAAATGGTTCCGGATGCCTGGACACGGTGGGAGCTATTGTGGTGGATCTGGAAGGAAATGTGGCTGCAGCCGTGTCCAGCGGTGGCCTGGCCATGAAACATCCCGGCAGGGTGGGCCAGGTACATAGAGGGAGGTGTTCATCCTCACAGCGTGACTTCATGCACACATATCTGTAGTTCCATACTAGAGTTTGACCTAATTACTTTAAATGGAATTACACCCAACTCAATATCCACTTTGAAGTTTATACTGTAAGCGCTAGATTTTTATTTATTCATTTATTTATTTATTTATTTGCTGAAATTGAAGTGGTATTTTATTCTTTTACTGGACATTTTCATATTTGTCATTAGCTATATCAATTCAGACAATTCAACACTCTTTTCACTGCCCTTATTTTCTTTAACACGGCGTTAATGCTGTTACATTAGGAGTCAACCTGATTTTTAAGATTTCATCATCATCACACCTTGAAAACTGCTCAAAATTTTCCTGCAAATTTTTCTAATGTAAAAGCATTGTTCTGAAAACCCCTTATATATAGATGCAGACAAGTTGATTTGAAAACAGTAACACGAAGTTGATCATTTTGGCTGTATAAGACGATAGAAACAGTTGAATACTTTCTTGTAACCCGGTTTGTAGCTTGGGTGATTTGGGGAACTGCCCAGAGAGAAATGTCACCAGTGCAGCAACAATGCCCAACAAGCCAGATCCTTTGATGGAGTCCATGTTCTCTTCTCCTCTCTTTTGACCAGGCTGCTCACTATGGATGTGGCTGCTGGGCTGAGAACGGCTGCAACATGAACCCTTACTCTACTGCAGTGAGCACCTCAGGTATACTCTCTTTGACCTGCTTCGCTCTTGCGCATGTGTGTGTGTCCGTGTGAAACATTTAATCTCAGTGTCGCTGTCTACCGCGAGGCTGCTTTACGTTTTCGTGATGATGTAAATGAAAAAACAGACATTCGATGCGAGCCTCAGCCGCAGAGAGCCCAATAATACTTTCCGATGACCTCGGCCCGTTCTCGGCGACTGATTCTCATCAGTCACTTCCTCAGCCTATTGAGTCATCAGTCCCTGGGTGTTGTTAGTCAGCTGCGTGCCAGGTGCTTCGCAAAGCTCCCTGGATTTGCCGTGACATTTGACATGGGCCAGCGGCTGGAGATGTGGTGGTGGAAGGATGGCTTGGAGTGCAGAGGAAGTATCGTGAATGTGTTTCTTATAACTTTGCTGGTGGGCTGTTATTGAGTTTGTCAATGATTATTTTGTATGGTTTAAAAATAGAGGGTTATTTGTTATGTTAAATATTAAGAACTATAGATGCATCCAAAAAGTGATCTCGAAAGATACAAGACCCCACAATGCAAAACATGTATTATAGGCACATGATGCACTCAGTGCCTTTTGAACCAACTGCTGATGAAGAACTAAATCTGGTCCATCAGGCGTCACACAGTGTCTCAGATGGAAGGTAAAATTACTTATTACGAATTCATGGATGACTGTTGATTGTATTTTTGGGATTATTTTAGTTTCGTAGTGGGCTAGACAGTTGAAACAACAAGTTGATTTATTCACAAGACAAGGTTAAATAAAGATGCTCTTTATTTAAATGCACTTGAAATTACATTCACAACAATTATGAATTGCAGATGCAACAAGGATTAAAGTGCACAAACCTTTCCTTCTTTTTACAATTTGCCTCTATTTATTCTCACAGAAAAGAAACAAAGAATGCAAGACACAAAGTCTTATCTCATCTCTGCCTCAGTCTCAGGTAGATAAAATGAGAAATTCAAGCCCAACAAGGGGAAGAGCATTATGTTTGCATGGATTAACCCTCGCCAGAAGCCACAAACCCAGACTCCTCTCCTCATTTTCTGCAGCGAGAGTGCTTGTGAATTTTTTAGATGAAAAATGCATGTCGTGAAACGTCACATCTTCTGTCCTGTGTCCGTTCTCATCTGTGAGGCTGCAGGACTGCTAATGCACTGTCTCCTAATTTAAACAGAGAATTATTCTGACATACTGGCCTTGTTAAAATGAGTTGCACACTCATTCGCAATACCTATACATCCTGGCCTGTGTGAACTCGTGCGGCAGAGTTTCCTAAAACGAGAATGGAAGACTTCTGTCAGTTAACAGCGCTGTTGTGAGCCACATGGTTTTTGAAAAATAGGCTGCATGGCTGCTTTAAGAGAGATTCGACATGGCTTCTGGGGAACATTAAAATCTTTTGATGTGGATATGTAGCCTAATGCATCTCAGCGCAGACACACTGATTCAATTGGACAGGCTGAATCTGGAGTCTTTCTGTAAGTGCCGGCTTTCTGCATTGCTGTCTGCAATTGTTTTTGCATTGCAGCGTACGGAAACATCACCAGCCGCCGGAGAAATTTAGTGTAAAACAACAGCTTGTATTCAGTGGTAAATATATCACTTTAGTTTGCATTAAATTCTTAATCATATCTATACATATCTTCTTTTCATTTGCTGACATTAAATGTCCCGTATCGTGAGTATTTATATTTATATATTGTGCTTGGACAGCATATGTTTTTAAACAAATATATCAAAACAATGACACACAAAGCATTTATCTGTTACATAGTTGTTATATTTTTCAACGTAAAACATCATAAGTATATTAATTTGCGATTAAAAGGTTATATGCAGTGTTTATCACAGTAAAATACAGACAAACTTAAATATCGAATTAATATGCCCTAAATAACACAAGTCATAAGTGAAAGAGTGTTACAATTCAGTATGAACGCTGGTATTGACAGGGGCTGTACTTCGTTAATTACTGCTGTAAAGCAGCATTTACCTCAGTCAACTATTGTTCGCTAAGCTAGCTTGCTCCATGATTTTCCGACGTGCGAGATAACGTATTATGTACTTGCATCATAGGCTGCCACCCTCAGCGCTCAGTACTGCACTGCAGGTGCAAATGTGCATTTGGCGGCCGCAGTGTGATATTATCATTCAGCAATTTACAATAACAATAACACAATGCGTCAACGCTTCAATTTTCGCTTTGACAAATTTACGTTGTCTACGTGATTGACCGTTGCAGCCCTACCCAAAAGCCCCTCTTTCACGAAACTGGGGGCTAAAACATTCAGCTCTAGGAATCTGCGCTTTGTGACGTCACAAAGGGCACTGACACCCTTCCCATTTGAGTGACAGCGCCCCCACATGGTCTGCGTTTGGCCCGCTAGGACCATCTTGCAGCTGCCTTATTTTTTAATCCCTTTCTAAATATGGATGGTACAACTGAGCATCTGTTTTCCCAGGAGGCTGCAAACAGAGGGCTAACCTGAGTGATTTCTGATCATCTGTACGAGGCGGGTTGGATAATTGACTTTGGGTTAAAAGCCAAGATGTAATAAAAATTAACAGAATGTAGGTCCTTTAAATATGACAAACCCATCTTTTTATATAAGGGATATATTTATTGATGTGAATGTTACACTTGAAACGTAAACTCTTTAGCTCTTTAACCATGGCACTGTAAGTCATCCCATGACACTGTCATCTGCTCCACTTACAGTGATATCCTGCTGAGTTGGTGCGCTGTCGTCTGCTGCTAAACAGCAATGGAGACAACAGCCAGTGCGTTTCCATCTCATCCCATATATTGGCCTCTCTCTCCATCTTCCGCGCTTTGATGTGAGAGACGGGGGGGAGGGGGGGAATCTTTTTCTCTCTCGTGGCCACGGAGCTCATAATGTGTGTTCCAGTACCGCACCTGTTTTTAATTTCCGAACATGAAAGACATTCCCATCAAAAGAAACGGGGGGGGGGCAAAAAACAGAAAAAAAAAACCCCAGCCGTTTTCAGCCTGTCACGAGGAGCGTGACCTTTGTCGCTCCTTTTCCCCTCCTTCATCTGACCACCGCTTCGCACCCCTTTTTCCCCACCCCTCCCTCCTCTCCCTGCCCGGCCGTTGTGTAATATGCGGCTCATGCGGCTCCTTTGTTTTACGTGCGTTGACTCTGCCCCGGCGGCTCCCCTCTCTTTGCTGTGGCCGCCAAGAGAACAGCTCGCAAACTCTGTTTGCTCTCGCCGCTGCTGGCTGTCACACACTGGGCCTCCTCCCTCTCTCTCTCTCTCTCTCTCTCTCTCTCTCTCTCTCTCTCTCTCTCTCTCTCTCTCTCGCTGCTTCTGCGCCGCCGCGACGCCCAGGTCTCCGGGGAGTGACGCGGTTTATCGTAAACACGTTACGAACGGCTAAATACGATGCTCTGCCCCCTCGTTACGCGAGACCTTCGGATCGCCCCCCCTCTCCGCAGTTACCGACCTGCATTCGGCTCTGTTGTAGTTACCTGGTATTTTACGGGGCCTTCGTCCGTGTTTACAGAAACAACAAGGCGGTGCGCCAGCCTTTACGGGCTTTTTTTCTTTCGCGGCAGCTTTTGCCAGATGCCTTTGGGGTTTTTTTTACTTTCAGATTTCTCGTCTCTCTCTGCCTTTAAGTGAAGGTGAGGGTTGCGTTTGAGAGGGACTGCGCCGCGCGGCTTTTTCTCATCGGCGTCAATGTTCTACTTGCCGCTACGACCTTTAAAAGTGTAAATAGAGTATTATCTGCGACTTGAAACAACCACCTGCTATGTTTTGCCTCATGAGACTCCAAGATGCCAATTAGATTTTGTTTTATTTTTTTGTTTACCTTTGCAGACCTTTCTAAATGGTCTGTTATTAAGAAGGAGTGACAGACAGAATGCTAATTTAACTCCGTCTGAGCACTCGTGTTGACAGTGAGTTTGGCAGTCGGAGGGATGTTTCACTTTCAAATAATTTTGGGGTAATTTTGGTGTCTGCTCGGCCTCGTGAGAACGCCGCAGACACTTTTCAAATTTTCTTTAAATTCATTCGCTATACCCGCTTATTTTCAGGGTGTCTTGGATATCCCATAGCGAGGGTACACCCTGGACAAACAACCTTGCTTTAGTGTTTCCACCCCGACAACCCCAGCACATTGACACCCATTCTACGTCAAACTTCACGTCACGCTCACTTTTAAAACCCTGTTAGGTCCTTTTAATGCCAGCGGGATTCATCGTTTCTCACGAGGTTTTCTTGAAAAACGATTTGGTTGCTTTCTGGGAGGTCGTCGCAGGCAGGCGGCGCTCTGAAAAATGAAGGACCCCTCAGGCATTGGAAGCACTTTTTCGATGAAGTGATGGGCGGACGTCTTTTTTGATGCGAGTCAGACTTGATGTTTTGAGGGTGTGTTGGGTATAGGAGGCGGGAGACTATATGTTTAAATGCTAATATCTACATGTTAGAGCAAGCGATTGAAAAACTGACCATTGTGTTAGACAAAAATTACCCCCCTTTTTTTTTTTTTTTTTTTTTTTTTGAGATATCCTAGTGACATGAATGAAAAATTATGTTTCCCAGCCCAGAGTTGTAAGAATGTTGTTAGACTGTGTTACATCTTTTTGAGAGATTATCCACCTTCTGCATCATGTTGCAGATGTCCCATTCCCACTGACGAGCGGTTTGACAAAATCAGCCTCTGCACAAGTGGCAAATTCATGCACAAATTGTAGAAACGCACACTAAGGGGATCATAGGAAGTCAAAGGGCCTTTGAACAAATGGACTCGTGTAGCGAGCAGCGCACGAGTTACGTACGTGCGCGCACACTTTGCAGTGACGCGGCACCAGGAGAGTTACCAGAAGGGGAATTAATACGGAGTGGTTTCTGTTTCAGATTCCCACACCAGCTGGGAATCTGGCCAGTGGAAACTGGATTAGAATTAAAACCTTCCTTCAGCAATCACTGTCAGTGTGCCCTTGAGCAAGGCAGCTGGTCTCAGGCCTGCTACATACATACAGTACATGTGCGTGTGTGTGTGTGTGTGTGAGAGAGTTTACCCTAAACAGTCAAGTTTAGTGTAGAAGTAAGTCTCCTGCGAGCTAAAGAAAAGATCTTACTTCCAAGATTTACTATTGAATTAAAACTGTACAATACACAAGTGAGGAACATACATGCTACTTGCAAAAAAGTAGAAAGGGATGTTCAACTTTAGGCATTTAAGCAGTGTGCAAGTAGTGTGCATTGGTGATGTCCTTTACCATCAAAACATAGTATTGCCCAATACTTCTCAGGAAATATGTATTCATGCTCACCGCAAATCCTCATGCATATAATCTATGGATGTTAATGATTAATCGATTATGGATTAATTGTCAATTAAGAATTTAATTGATTAAATTAAATGAAATTTGTCACAATTAATTGAATATTTTTCACACAGGGTTTTTTTTTGCTACATGGCGTGGTGTATACCTGTATACCTGGAACAAGTTACTTTTAAACAATTTAAAAAAAATAAAAATTAAATGTGACCCATTAGAAGTCAACTTTAAAGTCAGAGAATGAATGTTTTAGGGTGTTTTTACTGTTCTCTAATGTAAAAATTGGTCACATTGGACCCTCAACATTATTGAAGGGTTAAGTAATGTGTTCCTTACACATTTGTCATTGTGAAATTTAGGCTCTCAGGAAAAATCGCCTCTTATCAATTCATCGTTAATCGATCGATAAGGTCAATCAACTAACGATTAATGAATGAATCGACAATTTGCATCCCTAATATAAACCTACCTGAAATTCTTCACCACGATACCTTTCCCCCCTCCACAGGGCACCGCGTGCAAACCAGAAAACGTGCTCCCTTGCAAAACAGTGCCGCGGGCGGACGGTCCGGGGCTCAAAGTGTGTGTTTCTTTGTGCCTCCACAGGCTGCGGAGAGCATCTGATACGCACCATGCTGGCGCGGGAATGCTCCGCTGCCATGCAGGCCGAAGATGCCCACCAAGCGCTGCTGGAGGCTATGCAAAACAAGTTCATCGGTAAGACGCCCACGCGCCGCCGCATTCCCCCGACGCGTCGGGCCAAGAATGTGTTTGAAAGTAGGCAGCCGCGCGCCCCGAGAGGAGTCAAACCAACAAACAGATGTTGCATAAACGCTTGGCTTAATCGCGGTTTGAGTGCAAGCGGGCCCCTCAACAACAGGGATCCTCTTTGTTGTTGCCCCTCAAGTGTTCCGCCCGTTGCTGCGGGATGGCCGATGGAGACAGTTTAGGGAAGGGCTAACTGTTTATGTTTGAAAATGCGATGTTTTCGGACGTGCCCTCAGAAGTGGCGGGTTCGAGACGGCCTCGTTAAATCGCGTTCTGCCGTGCCTGCGAACAAGCGCCGCGACGGCTCAATAAAGAGCAGCGCGGGAACAAAGGCAATGTGGAAACATGTGGTGGTTCGCTGCCCCGTTTTTGGCCCCCTTTAGAAGTCCTTCCCAGTTTGACTTGGTCATGGACATCTGTAACACCAAGACTGTTGGACGGGCCGGATAAAGTCAATTTGGAGTTAATTCCCCTGTTGTTTCCTTTCAAGATGCACGTCAAATTAACAGAGCCCCATAAATCCTGCCCTCGCCAAGACCATGACAACAACATCTGTGATGTGGTGGCCGCTCGTTCAACTTCCATGTTACACTTTCTCTCTGACGAGAAAAACCTTTATTATTAGCAAACATATTGTATTTTCTGGACTATAGCTTGCATTTTTTTAGTTGTTTGGATCACCTTGTCTGGTATTTTGAAACGGCTTTCATGTAACGCTGCCCAGGATTCTACCTAAAGATTACATCAGAAAAAAATCAAGTTCATTGATGAAACCTGGAGGAGCTGAAAACTGCAAATGTGCAGCAGAAAGAAAGTATACTCTTAGCTACCACAACTCTCTTTCTTCCTTCACTTCCTGTTCCTCTCTCTGGCCCAGTGCATCTAAAAAGTTGTTTTTTTTGTGATAAATAAGTAGCTCAACCTTAATAATAATCTTGATAATCAAGCTCTGCCTTTGGAGAGGAAATATGTCAGGTGCAACAATGTTGAGGTGGAGGCAGGTGGAGGCAGGCGGGGATGGAAGCGCTGCAGTGAAAAACAGTGGCGCGCAGACACACATTTTTTAAATTTTCCTTTCCTGTTGTTGCGCTTGATGCCTGAAAAGCTGCTGACAGGACACGCTGCAGCTGGTAGCTATATTTGCAGCCGCTCCTAACTGATCCCCACTTTTTTTTTGTTGCTGCATTTCCACCATTCATCTGCAATTCCACGTTGTTTTCTGTGCGCACAATAACTCATTCCTTTCAAGTTTTCTTTTCTCTTTTTTCCCCTCATACGGTGCCCAATATTTCTCTTTTGAAAACCCCGCGTGCTTCGTCGCTGTTTGTTTTTCCTTGACAAATGACTGTTGCAGGGGGGTGTGTGTGTGTGTGTGCAGCGCAGGGAGTGAAAGAACGCCACTGTGTCATTAGCCTATTATGTACTAAACACAAATAAAGTAAAAATATTATCATTCATCAGTCTGCAATATAAAATAAATACGCGCGGACAGAGTAATCGCTTACAGTTGTATAACTTGGCGGAGATGAAACTCTTTGTCTTCTCCTTAATTTGTGTGATTTGAACTGGAGCGCCGCGTTTTGTCCAATGTTTATTCGCCTTTTATCACCGACCCCCGCGTGTTGTTCCTCAGCTCAAAGCGTACAAGACACAAAAAAAGCTCAATTTATAATTATTAGCGTTGCGCTGCCTCTGTTTGTACAGGCTCACCCTTCCTGTCGAGTGAAGATCGGGTTCTGGGCGGAGTCATCGTCCTGCGCTGCGGCCGATGCGCCGAAGGCCCGCCGCCGTCCGAGAGCATTCAGGGAATTCTGGGTAAGGACGGCGCTTCCGAGTCGCCACCTCTCGATCGGCAACATCTCTAAATGAGTAATTGCGCGGGGAAGACGGGCAGGAAGCGCGGGCGGCCTTTGCCGGCAGGTGGTCCCTGCTTTAGCTTTCACAATCAGGCTCTGGTTTCACACCCTTCGTCTCAGACCTCCCACCGTGGAGTCAACAGCGAGACGTCAGGCAAAGCCAAGCGTCTAAACACAGATTGACTCGTCTTTCTTGCTTTTGACTGTCCCGAATGTCTGAACCCGACCCACCACCGAGCTCAATCTGTGCTGGACTGAGACTTTTAGAGAAATTTAACATTACAGGGCTGCTACTAATGATTGAAACCAATGAAGTTGGCAATAACCAGAGGAACGTTTCAACATATTTCATTTGACTTCAAAATGTCGAGCACGATTAGAGAGTCATAAAACAATAGAAAAACCTTTGCAGTAAAATTCTATTGAAATTGTTGAAGTGGGTTTGGCTGAAACATCAGCCTCTCCTCTTTGACGCAGCATGTGTGCAGAAACGCTTCAAGGTGTCCTTTTTTTCCGCCTCCGTTTAGCGGCGTGCGGCTGTTGACCTCGCGCCGTCCCTCAGACTGCCAGGGCCCCCTCCGCTGATTTGCCCAAACAAACAGTAATAAACAGTGTCAGCCACATCCTCTGGGCGCCGCAATTAAGGCTTTACAGCTCACAGGCGCGCGCGGCCCTTCGCGCCCGGGTCGCAACCTTAGCGCCGCGGCGAGGCCTCCCCTCATCCCCTCCCCCTTCCCCCACTCCCTGCCAGATCCTCTGCTCCGCTTTGGTGCCTGTTAACGTTTCATACGTGCTTATTTGAATTTGATTGGTCGGCGTTGTCCGTGCGGCTGCTGTTTTCCCCCGCAGTGGAGTTCCTGTGGAGTCACACCACGGAGAGCATGTGCGTCGGCTACATGTCGGCCCAGGACACCAAGGCCAAGGTGAGTTTTCACACACACTCAGAGCCTCACGCGTCTGGATTATACAGTCAGTCAGTCACTCCACACTGTCTGTGCTGTATTCACTTGTGTATCGCTAACTGTTCAGTGCCAGTGGTGAGAAACTCGATCTCTCCTCGCTGTAAATCTGTCAGATTTTATTTATTTTTATTTTTTTACGCACACAGAGACTGCCAACATGTAATTATTTTACAGTTTATCTCATAACAGTTTGATATTTAATAGGAGTCTGCACCCTGTCTGTTTTCAAGCACCAGAACAATACCCACCTTGTGTCGAGCGAAGGCGTCATGTTTGTTTTTTTGGTCTTTTGTTTGCCAATAAGAGTCCATCAACAGCTATTCTGTGCCGATTTAATAATGACAAGTAATTGCACTGCCTCATCAGTGTTTTTCATTCATCATTTTATTTTCCCCACATAATATTTCTTTAAAATATTACCACAGCCCCATTTGTGCTTAGTGTGAAATTTTCCAATCTTTTCCGAGCCTTTCAATTCTCCCCCACAAAACTTTCAAGCCGACTTCACATTTCCAGTTTTGTGAACAAAAGCACCGGCTTTAAAGGGGTAGTTCACCCAGTGACTGCCCCCACACACACCGTCAGTGTCTGAAAAAAAAGCCACATTTTGATTGGTGTGAAAATAGTCAAGGCACATTTTCGAGGCTGGATGAGCAGGAGTCGCAAAGTCAGTGAGAACGAACACAGCTGTGTTTTCATTTCAAACATTCTAATACATTGCTGCTATCAGTGCCCATAGGGCGGAAGAATCTATAATCTCCAATTATCATGCAGCAAAGTGGAAAAAGTGCTGCATTGTGAAATAGGTGTATATACAAATCTGGTCCAAACGCTCCCATTAAACAACGCAAAGAATCCAGACGAAGTCCGAGCTGATCGGGCGAATGATTTGTTCGGCTGTCTGTGTCACGCGCTGGTAAAAAGAGGACACTGTTACTCAAGCCTGGTTCCGATTTCAAAGGCCGCCGTCCCGCCGTCCTCCCTCTGTCACCCCTCCCTCTCGCTATCTCTCTTAACCCCGCCCCCCCCGGCCCTACCTGGTCCCGAAGTACCATAAAGTTCACATAAAGTCAGGCACCGCTGGGGATATCGGTATCAATCTGCATATTTGCGAGATGTGCTCTCTGCGCTGGCCTCTGGGGGGCGGGCGGGGAATGCGTGCGAGCACGCAAGCTCTCCGTTTGCTCTTGTGCCAGTGGGAAGATCTGGGCCGAGCTCAGTGAGCCGTCAGTGTCCAAACAGAGCGCTTGTTTGTTGGCCCCCCCCCAGTTTATTGACTCGCTTACCCGGTGTGTGTGCGCGGAGCCGGAGTCCGCCGTGTCGTTTTTGTGTTTGGGGACTGGCGAACACACGCGAGCTGAGATAAAAGACAACTTGAAGCCGCCGCCGGTTCATTAGTTTATGCAGTGCATTGACCGTGTGCATTCCGTCAGGGCCACTGTTGCCAGGGCTCAAGTAATGAAAGCAAATGGAAAACTGTCAAAGCTGCATCGAAATGTGCAAGGAGGTAAAGATTAGGGAGAAAATTTTTGTTAGTTGCATTAAAAAAAAGTTTGATCGCACAAAAGGCTTGTGATGCACTAGAACCACATATGACTTTAAAGTGCCATCAGTCAATTTCAACATTTCCTCAATAAATCGTCTTTTCAGTAAAATCCTGTAGTTTTCTCCTCTCCTAAGTACAGGAACTAGATAAAAAAAAAAATAGCCAGTTGTCTAATTATATTCTATATAGTGCATATTGCATACAAATCACGATATTCAATGCTGAGCAAGTAAGAGAAAAAAAAATTGGGTATTTTTTTCGCCGTCCATCCGAAGTTTCCTCCGCCAGGCTTAGCAGCTACCTGTCAGGCCGCAGCTACAACAAAGCTGCCTTGTGGTTCTGTGGCTCGTCCCATCTGCCCACCAGAAAAGTGTAAAACAAATTTTCACCACTTGCTCACCAGCTGGGCTGTCAGTGCAACCACGCAAGGCCTGCACAATATCAGGAAAGCAGGCAGTGCAGGATGAGCGCACTGAACGCTGCGATCTGAAGAATACAGAAATACTTTGTGTGTGCGTGGTGCCAGAGTCTTTTTGCTGCTGGTGCGCTGCATTAAATATGCGGATTGAAAAAGGCAGTTGTTATTTCTATTCAACAACTTGCCTTTTATTTGGAAAGCCCACCAAACTACAGCCGAGTGACTTAACATGGACCTACTTAGTTCTGCGTCTGTACAGGTTCTCGACTGACTGATCCTTTGGTTGATTCGCCTGCATCCCTTCAACCGTCACGTTAACGTTTGCTTATTTTCTAGTGCCTTACCACGGCCATTAACATCACTGTGGGGTTTGACTAACTAAAGCATCAAAGATCCAGTGTGTAAAATTTGGCCTGATTTATTATTATCGGTAAATGCCTAATGTACAACACAATAAATATATTAATAAAAGTGTATACAGTACAATAAGTTTTTGATTGATTGATTTTCCTATTCATTTATATCTGTAAGGAAATCAATCAGGCAAGGGTCTTGCTCACAGTTACTGGACAATTCAGAACGTCTGACAGCGACTTTTGTGTTTATGTTTAACGCTCACATCCTCAAATAAAGCAACAAATAAAAAGGTGGGCGAGGTATCCAGATTTCTGTGGGCAGGCCACTGTAGTTCACTGGCAAGCTCGGGAGAGGGATGGTGAGGGAATTACCGCTGCGGTCCAAAATGCAACCACTTGCTGTTGCTGTTTATTCTCAGAATCTCCAAATGTGACACAACCTTTAAGGCTTCATGCGTAATGTCTACCGGCTGTACAACAACTTGGTGAGCTTCCAGCAGGTCTCTGCACTGTGCATGTATGTACAACGGAAACTGCGACGATGACGGAAACACCAATAAGTGGCCCGGCCCTAAACCATACCAAATGTTAGCCCTGCTGCAGGTAAACGAGATGCACGTACAGCACAATCCCCTGCGACTAAGCGTGCACGGAGCGACTTGGAAACTGGCTGCACTGCAGAGGTTGTGTGTGTGTTGGAGACCGTGGCTGCCACAGCTGTTTCTCTGCACACATTCCTCCCATACCTGCGAGCGTCCCACCGGGTGTATCTCGCCGGCCAGTCAGCGCCCATCTTCCACTGCCTTGTGTGTGATAAGAAAATAAAAGGACTCCGCGCACGGTCGCTTTAGAATTTAGGACAGAGGTCAGGCTGGATCCACGGCGCAAATCCAGCGTGTGTTCGCTCCGAGTCCGAGGCGCTTCTCCAGTTCAACACCTTCTCCTCCCAAAGACTGACGCCGGTGTTGTTTTGCGAGTTGGGCGGAGATTGCGTCGCCTCCTCTTGTGTCCTTCCTCTCTGTGAAGCAGCATCAATTTACAGGACGGACGGGCACCTGGTTTTATTCAGGCTGCTCACCTGTTCGTGCCCGATGGAGGGCGGGGGAGGGGCATCGGAACCGTCGGTCGGCGCCTCGCGGCCGAAGCGGTCGCACTTGCAAGTGCGATTGTTTGTCACGTTTGGCGGGATGAAAGAGAGCCGTCGCATCAACGCAGCGCCTCCCGAGGTCATTACCACTAGAAAGCCTTTTGCCGCTCAAACCGTTTGAGGACGGAGAAGATCAAATGCCCCCCCCACCCCCCACCCCACCTCATCTCTCGTATTTGTCCGTTGTGCAATGCGTCTTTAATCGTAGAGCAGGGCATTTTTTGTTTTACTACCTGTCATAACATTCAATTTATGTTGCTCTTTTTATTTTTGAAATAATGAATAAATGAGCCGGAACCACACCACTCGAGGGGCGGCAGAGTTCAAATTGTTCTTTGGCCTGCGTGCGGTGTTAATTTGTGGCTTTGCAGCTCCTAAACACGTATGTTCATATCACTTAAGAATTTTGTTTTTCCTCTTGACTCACAACTTAGGTCAGTGCGTCATCGGCATGTTTTTTTTTTTCTTTCCTCGCTCATCCAGCCGCCGCATAATTTGTACCATTTGTTTGTGTCGCTTTCAACCCTTATTTATAATTAGGGAAGTTTATAGTCACTTTGACCAGTACCCGCTGCAACTGAAATAATCTTTTGTGGTCCAGTCCATAGTTTTGTTTATTTTCTTTCCTCTGAGTATAATTTTTTTTACAGCCAAAGAGTAGATTCAGGGTACTGCTGAAAGTGCACACGAGGAGTCGCCTGAAACAAGATAAATATAATACAAAATAAACAATATAAACACAAACCAAAAGCGTCCAACACTCAATCAAGGCACATTGGTGTTTTTCAGTCAGCAGTTGCTTTGACACGGTCACGTTTTTGTCAATCTGATTGAGTTGTTTCAAATGGAGAGATCAGTTTGTCTCATAAAGTGATTGGACTGATTTGTGGGTTCCCATCACGCCGCACACTGTGGCATGATCACATGATTCAATTCAATTCACACTTTGTTTATATTGCACTTTTCATGCAGCCCAAAGTGCTTGATCCCACTCGCTGCTGCACCCCAAAGCTCACTGATGTGGAAGATGCTAAGAGTTGCTACCAGCTAGACAAATCAACCTTATTGTGTATCTTTTTGCATGTCTTTTGAAACTGCGACCCGGAAGAAACATCCTCCATGTTTGAAATATGAGCACCGTCGACACGTTAGGTGGCGGACATGCGTGCAAAGCTCTGACAATTGGAAATAATCCAGTGTGCCATTAGCATGGACTCGGATTGGATGGAAAGTTAAATTGGCCTGATCCTACAATCTGAAATAAGTGTTTCAGCATTTCATCACATTACTTACAGTTCACTTAATGATTATTTTGTACAATATGAAAAAAAAAAAAATCACGCAACTATCTTGCGGCCAATTTTGCCTTATGAGAAGCCTAATACCATTGTGCAAACATCAAAAGAAAGCTGTCTAACACGTCTCTATTAGCTCATTATTACTCAGCAGTGGGCTGGTCCTCCCCACTGCCCCCAAAACGGTTTTAACAAGGCCCCCCTTTCACCCGGCCTGCAGAAGATGAAGGGGCCGAAGATGAACTGGAGAGGGTCGCTGGAGGCGTAGTGGCCCCCTGAGAGTGCTGCCATGTGTGCGCTGCCTCGTCTGGCTGTCGTCCCGACCCGGTGACAGTTGCCCTCGGCCTGCCGGGAGGAGGCCGTCGTCCGCAGGCCCGCAGCGGACCGAGTCCGCTGGGCACGAGGGATGTCGGTCCACTTTGACGGCGTGGCCCACAAGGCCTTGTGTGCAGAGAGAGGGGAGAGAGAGAGGGAAGAGGGATGACAGCTGCTATTGGCGCAGTGGAGCCGCTCACCTTTGATCCTGGCCAGTTGAAGTATCACTCCCCGTCTTCACAGCTGTGTTTGCCCCGGCCCTCCTCCTCCTCCTCCTCCTCCTCCTCCCCCTCCTCCTGCTGCCGCTGCGAGTCTCTGCCCAAAACACTGACACACTGTGCCTCGTTATCAGCTGCGTCTCTTGATAAACACTCCCATGGCATCATCGGATTTCAGCAGTTTGCTGGTTGCAAAAACAAATGCAAACATTCTTGTCGACGGAAAGGCTTTAAGGATCACAATGTCATGTTTTTTCTTTCTTTTTTTTTTTACCCTCCATCCCAAAATTCCCCTGGCCTGCGCCTTTCAAGGCACAAAGACTGTCTCACAGCCCAAATATGAGAATACTCACCAACTTCGCAGCATAGTCACCGCCACTTCCTGCAGGCCTCCGCCTATCTCACCCACATGGAAAAAAAAAAGGGAGACAAAAAACAACCTTTCGCGAGTGAAGGGAGCAAACGGGTCATCGTCACACCCGTGTCGGGGGGAAAGGTGCTGTCAGAAAGGCTCGCAGGCCCGTCTGGCATCCCGTCAGCTGAAGAGAACTGGAAAAACACTGACTCTTTAAAACTGAGTAGTAAAAAAACCCAAATTCCGTAATGGCAAACATCCCAGCGTATTGATTTATTAGGTGTAAGTGACGAGTGGTCGGCAGACGGCGGCAGTCCTCTGCTGTGTGATTGATGAGCATCGTTTGCACCAGCAAAAATAGACGTTTCCTCCCTAATGGACAGTTGGCGGACTTTGATAGACTCCATTGTTAATGTATTAGAATGCGATTTCCAAAGCTTTTGTTTTTACATAGAGAAAAAGAATATACCACAATTTTATGGAAGATCAATAAATTACAGTATTAGTTGTATAACACTCATATTCATAGAAACAAAATATTTTGGATACCGCAGCGGTCGATAAATGCAAGTTTTGGCACATTGATGTTGCATGAATGATCTCAGGGGGGGAAACCAGTGACCACTGATGTGAAACATCTGTTTGTCCACAGTCTGATGACCAAAACTATGGGTTGCTTTGTTTTTGCCGCAAACAGAGGGCAACAAACTGTTTTAAGACATTACAGAAAATATCTGATAGTACGTGTAGTGGAGTAATAAAGGTAAGATTTTCACCAAAAGTCTGTAGTTTAAGCAGTGCAAAGGTGGGAGAAATGGCGGATAAATTCTGCCGTCTGCACACTCAAAACAGCCGACCTCACACAAGACGCAATAACGTCAGCGCGGTGCCGCGTGTTGAGTTTATAAGTGATAAAATTTGCAAATACCGGTGGTATTGCTAGTAGGAAAAAAGCACTTCCTGGAAGAGCAAAATCCCAGCACACACACTGCATTTTCATTTTTGCAAACATATCCATCCTGTGTTGAAGCATTGAAACACACCCGCAGAACTATTCAGCCGCACAGCCGTGCATCTGTGTATAAAGACACTCACTCATTCTCCACAGTCGTTGCGTACGTGTGCTGTCACAAATACACGCTCTGTTTGATGCACTTGTTTCCAACTCCCCGCCTCCTTTCACCTGCAGACGCACATATCCAGGCTACCCCCGGGGACCGTTCCTGGACAGTGTTTGGCCATTGAGGGAGGCGTCTGTCGGCTGGTGAGCGCGGCGGAGTGAGCTGCCTCGGTTCCGCTGGACGTCGGCGCCGCTCCGAAACAAACTCCGAAAAAAACAAAAAAAAAAAAACCGAACCGACGCCCCGATTACCGATGCCAGGAGTTACGCGCTTTAGCTGTTTTCGACAGGTGCCCAAGAAGAATGTGGGGGGTGGGTGGGAGTCGTTTAGATTCAACTTAGTGCACTTACAGGCCTTCCCTCTGCCACCGTCTGCCTCCAGCATGTGCCGTACGCCACTTTCCCCTCCCAGTGAAGCTCACGGCCGTCCCCCCCGGTCACCGCTGGGTGAAGCCACTGCCTTGTACCTTCATACTTTCATTACACCTCTCCCACCTGAAAGTGGCATTCTTCCTTTATTTGTATATAAGCTATCATGTAGGAGAACAGGGTCATGCTGTTTTAATCGTTGCAAAGTGATCTTTCTTTTTTTTTCAAACGTCAAAACGAGAGATTTTGTTTTTCTTCAACTGATGTCAGATTGCACCTTGTTCACATGCCTGCGACGTCTCGGCGCGTGCCGCAGACGAAGTAAGTGCTGCACCGCGATGAGTATTTACCATGCGTACATCGTATACTGCTATTATTTATCCTCCACCGTAGGTCTCGACGTGACGTCAGAAGCATCTCGGAATTTATCGGCGTTTTATGCTTCGCTTGAACTGTTGACATGGACGCCAAACACACACACACGCACGCAAATGTAGTAGGACGCCTCTCGTGTGCGAGCTATGCACTTCACCCAACCATGTTGAGACACCTGTACAGATATTGCTCAGGTAGCAAAATTTGGCTCCACCCTCAAACATGACTGTTTGAGGGTGCTTGAGGGTGCTTTTCTTGCTAGGTTAAAAAAAAAAAAGAAGAAGCAAAAACTAAGGAAAGCTAGAGACTCTTGTTTATGCATTAAGCCCGAAGACGTGGTGCTTGAGGAACTATACTTGAAAGAATTATGGGGCTACGTTAAATATGAAATGTTGAGATTATTAATTTCTCTGCAACACTTTCCTCCACAAAACCCTTTTCCCTTGACTTAAAATGCAGCTAATATAAAGTGGTATAAACTATTCAAATGATTCTACGTTGACAGTATCCGCAGTGCTTGAAAAGTGAATAAAGCCTATGTTGCTACACTCTCTCGTCTATCTTTAGTTTTGGGGGGTTTTAGTGAAACCTAATGGCATATGACATGTTCTTCCACCCTCCTTCCAAAAAAGCAATAACATTGCTATGGAGAGGACAGTTTGTTTACAGTAAATACAGTAAATATAACTGTGGTCTGCCAAAAATGTATACTCCAGGGAATTAATTACATGCTGGGCAATAGCTGAAGTGGGGGAAAAAACATTGTGCAGGAGTAGCTGTGACCACGCCGAAGTATTTCAACATGGTCGAGGAAATACTAAAGTCTGTGCTCAGAAACGTGGACATTTTGTGTGTGTGTGTGACTCAAACAGAGAACACATACACAGTGTTGCTCTCCCAAACCACAGCTATATATTTCAGCTTGTGCTTACACTTCAAGGATGGAATACAGAAGAACGGCTTTGCTGTTTTCTAAAACAGACGTGTTCTCTTGTAACTACTTTAAAGGTCCCATGTTCTACTTATTTCCAGACATACATTTATCCCAAACACACACACAACCAAAAAAAAAAAAATCGGTATTGTTCTCTCAGATTGCCCAGGTTCTGCTTCCTGCTAAAGCAAGGCGGCTGCACGATGGCCCACTAGAAAGAAACATACAGTATGTTGTTGTCATTGACATCACAAAGGGTTAATTCCCAGAACAGGGTTTTAGTCAAAACTTGGAGCAAGCGCAATAATAAAGGAAGTATTTCTTTCATTTCTGGGGAGTTCACTGAGAAGCTAAGGGTGGTTATTGATTGAAAACATGGGACCTTCTAAAGAGCCTTCCAGAGAGCCCATGCATTTGCATCAGTTGCAAGTCCAGCCGCTGGCTGTGGATTGTGGCCACTAGTATGAAAGAAGAATTTGCGGCAAGAATTAAAAAAAAAAAAAAAGAAAATAAAAAAAGAGAGGAACAAACGACGAACAAATGTGTCCCGGGAACATTGGAGAGGAAGAACGAACAAGTATTGACGATACCCGGCCGCCTCGGAGGTCCAACTCGTCGGAGCCTTTCCACGCCGGCGCCTGGCCAAATCCATTTGACAGGTCAGTATGAGAGTCGCCGTCCCTGTTTGTTTTTCCTTCTGGAGCCTCCTGACCCTGGTTTGATCTCAGGAGAGGGGAGCCCATTGTATGTCACCGGACCCCCTCACCCACGCTCGCGCTGTTTACCATTAGCTTGATCGTGCGCTATCACGGAGAGCCCTCTCTTCTCATCAGGGCTAATTTCTGTTGCCAGGAGACCCCCCTTTGGCCCTTTTCAGCTCGGACCCGCTCCCTTCAAACACCATCCCCTCTCTCTGTCCTGGATCCCCAGCCCCCAGGCCCCCACCCCAGCCCCTTCGCTTTGAAAAAGGATCCCGGCTCTTTAAAAAAAAAAAAAAAAAAAAAATGCGGACAGCCTCCCTGAGCCATTCAAGGTGTATCCAATGCCTCGCGCTCAGCAAGGCTCTGAAATGCAAAACAGACGGTGGAGCAAATAAAGATCAAAGGGAGCAGCCTTGCCCGCCTGGCCTGCTGTCCTCACATGCCAGCCGCTGCTGTCACAGTGAATCACGGCCGCCAAGGCTTCCGCCGCTCGCGCTGAACCCCCTCCCCCCCCCTTCGAGAGCCGCCACCTTCCATGACACGGTTGCGGCCCCTCCGTGCCAATGTCGCGCATAAACGCCCCCAAGGTTAAAACCGTCGGGAGTCGCGGGAGCTGTCGCACCTCTCAGAACCAGGCTGGAAATGGGCCCCCGAGGAGCCCTGGCTTCTCACGTCGAGGCAGGATCCCACCCTTTTAATTTGTTTGTCACCAGTTCGCCAGACAGCTTTTAGCGCCGCCGGGCATGTTTTTGATTGTAGCGTTTCCCCGTGAAGATATTTCCAACCGCTCAATGGCAGCAGATCGTATCAATCAAAGGTCTATTCAGTCATTATTCACAGAAAGCGAGAGGCGGAGGAGGTGGAGCTCCGCGTGAATGGAGCTTTTGTTTGACGCGGAGACGAAGGTTCCGTTCGAGGGCCGACGCCGATGATCTTGCCCGGCCTTGCCGCCGTCGTGCCGTAAGATGCCGTGGCCGTGGATCCCGCCAGCATGTCATTGAAGTGCCGGCAGTCGGGGTTAAGTAAAGCACCCGTGCCCTCTCGGATACTCCGCAGCTACTTGACCTGTTTGTTCAGCTGGACGCCGTGTCCCCCCCCTCCCGCCCTTCCTCACCCTCTTATCCTTTTCTAACCGATGCAAGCCTATATAGCACAGAGGGGGGCGGTGCCGTCTTCTCCAGATAAGCCAGATGAACGAACTTCCAGGTCCGGATCGACCATTACGGATCCGTAGGCCCCAAAGAAACCTTTTAATTAGGCTCGCCGGGCCATTGGGGGGGGTGTTGCGGCCCAGACACTTCCTGCATTGTGCTACACCACCCATAAAGCCGAGGAGTGAAAGAAAGTGAGGGCGGGAGGGACTAAAAATGTCCTCGGCCACATCTGAATCGCACCGCAAAATGAAGAGACGCCTGATTGCCGCCATGCGCGGCGGTTATTCACCTCGCAGAGGCCCTCCGGCGGCGGACAGTAAATCACCTGGGATTGTTTGCACTCAAAAACACTCCGAAATCTGAGGTGTGTCTCCCATTTGAGCGCCAACCTGTACGAGCCGACAGCCTTTTCTGCAGGTCCTGTTTGTTTTTCCTGCGGCCCTCATGCAGGCCCCCGCGAGGACCAATCCCAGAGCCGCCCCCCGCCCCGTCAAACTGGTGTCGCACATCTTTTTTTTTTTGTGTGTGTCTCCCAACCAAAATAGAGGCAAAATACCAACAATCATATCTTTGGTGATGCTTAATTAGCCCTTTGGGATCCTTGACAATATACCACTAATAATGTGCTTTGCGTCGTTTGAAACTCGCCAGAGCCGACTTGCCTCCCCGAAATAGCAACACAAAAGCGCGGCCTCGGCTGACGACCGGCCGACAGCCGGCACAACAAGTTGCGCTCTGTACTTTCTGCGCTGGCAGGACGACGCCGCGTCTGCCCCTTCTCATTCATTTCACACCACGGCAAGCCTTCCATCTGCGCTCCCCTCCTGCAGCCAGCCAGCCAGCCAGCCAGCCAGCCAGCCAGCCAGCCACCGCCCCGGCCCGAACCCGTGCGTGTTTTCGCAGGGCGAAGGGAAGGAGAAATGAGAGATGAAAAGTGAGGAGGGTGTGCGAGTAATTGCCTGCTTTTGGAGACGCGTGGAGCCTGTCTGGGGAGGAGATACGGCGGGGGCGGGGAGGGGGGGCCCGGCGGCGAAGGTATGTCATCAATCTGAGCTCGGCCCTCAAAATAAAAGACAAACACCTTGGCTTTGATCTGGGCGGACCGGTTCAGCAGACGGTCCGCTAAGATAACGATCCATGCTGGTTACTGTAGTCTTAGCCTCCGACCGCGCCGCTAACTGAAACGGAGATCGGCTGGCGCTTTTTTTTTTGCTCGCAACGGGGCAGATTCAAAAAAAAAAAAAAAAAAAGGGAGCTGTGTCTCACGGGTGTAACGAAAGCATCCGTGCGATTTACGGTTTGGGGTTTGGTGGGGGGCGGGGGGCTGCAGAGGAGAAGAAGAAGAAGAAGAAGAAGTCGAGGATAAATGGGCCAAAGGACAAATGTAGAGGACCTTTCTTCCCCCCCCCCCCCCCGTATGAATAGCGAAGCGGTTTGGGCTGTTGCTAGCGGAGCCTCGGGGGTGTGGAACGTGCTGGGGCCTGCTGCACAATGAAGACGAGCCCTGCACGCGGCCAGCTGTGCCGTACACAAGAAAAGCGCAGGAATGAGAGCCCCATGAATGGCTCTCTCTGTGCGACAATGACTGCGGCGCTCGGCGAGAGCGCACGGTCAGAGGTCCTCGGCCGCGCATACGTACGCACGCACGCACGTGAGATCGTGTGTGTGCGCGCGCGGCTGAGAAATTACCCAGGAATGTGAAGATACGTGCCGGAGACAAAGAATCTGAGTCGCATTCAACAGGAGCGTAGCCCTCCTCGCCTCCTCGCAAGGGCATATCGCAATCCCATCAAAAGGCCTCGCCTGCGAGCCACGCTGGACGGAACTAATGGAAGTCTTGTGCACTGGCTTAGGCTCTCTGGAGGAGTTTTAATTGACGAGACGGGACTTCTTGGGGATGAATTTCCTCCGACAGCCCCGAAGAGAAAATGAATGGCTCCCGCTGAAAATTTCGGTAATGTGCACCCTTGAGATCAAACGAGGCAAAGATTTTTCTTTTTTTCTTTCTTTTTTTTTTTTCTGGCAACAACTTTAATTGGCTTAAAAAAAAATATTCATAGATTTATATCTCCAAACCCTTTCCATACAATTAAAATTCACTCATTCTTTTGTGCCGTTATGGTTTGATCCTAACTTGAGAACCGGATTAGGGCAGCGAGGGTGGGGGGGTAAGGGGTTGGGGGTGGGGGTATCTCAAGTTAGCATCCAGCCACGTGTCAAGCAGAAAACCACAGTCACAGACACCCAACTCTGACGCAGCTACGACTTAATAAATACTTTACAAAAATAATGCAGGCTTTTTCTTTCTTTCTTTTTTTCTTCTTCTTCTTTTTTTACATTGAAGATCTGCCTTGGAAAGACAAAGGACAGGGGTCTACATGAACAGCGAAAATAAGAGAGATGTGCATGCTAAATAAAACTCACAAGCTTATGTGAGGACCTGGATGCGAAGGACAAAACAGGGTTGGGGAGGGAGGGGGGTCTAAACCAGCCCCCTGCACATTCCTTGAGGATCTCTTTAACCAATGATCAATTAATGGAGACAAACATGGACACCATCTAGAACAAAACAAAACAAAACATCTTGGCATAACATTTTTTTCCCTTTTGAGAATATGTATTCCCTTTGTTTCCAGACCAAATCAGAGTAATACTTGACGTTAAAATGAAGAATGACTAGAATATCTATGCATTCTGAGGCACATTTTACTAGCAAAAAAAAAAAACACTGTCCGTTTCTTGTCCGGTAAAGTTTCTTTTGTGTTTTGACTCTGCTCGTTTTTCCCAGCCCTCTCAATAATTCAAAGAGGAATAAGTCTTGTTCCTCAGAGCCCTGAATGTTCGTGAATTACTTGATGCAAAACAGAATTACACAATGGCAGGAGCACCATTTCATTTTTTTTTTGAGGTTTGGCTTAAGAGTTAAGCAGTTTTTTTGTTTGTTTTTTTTGTTTTTTGTCCCTGGACTTGACGGAGGGCTAGAATTCCCTCGCCTCTTCGAACTGCTTGTAGTAGTCCTCGTCCTGGGGGTTGTCTGGGCACTTCTGCCCGTTGTTGGGCGGCCGGGCCTGGTTGTATCGGCTCCAGTCCCCCTTGCAGATGATCCAGGGCAGGATGTCCACCTTGTAATGCAGGTCGGCCGAGAACTCCGTGCTGATGAGGTTGGGCGTGCCCGCCCCTTTGCCGCGGGTGATGAGCTTCATGCCGTCGTCGTAGCAGCAGTGCTGCGCCGCCAGCGTGGTGGACTCCAGCGTGAGCATGGAGCGGATGCAGTAGCGGGCGGTGGGCTTGTAGATCTCCAGCTTCTCCTTCGGACCGCTGGCGTCCTTCCAGCGGAAGTCGCGGCGCGTGAGGGCGTCGTAGACGTCGGCCGTGCTGTACGCCACCTCGGTCGGGTAGGAGCACGGGCAGCTGGGCAGGTCGTTGGCCACCTTGGTCATGTACTTCTTCAAGAAGTCGCTCTTGCAGTTCATCCACCGCTCGCAGCTGTCGGTGTCTGCGAGGAAACGAAGGAGCCGTTAAAAACTAAGGGGCGGTAGGGGGAGGGGGATCGATTCACGTTGAGAATTCTTATCCTCTGCGATTCTGGATCAATTCATAAGCTTTGATTGATCAAACTTTTACTGACATTTTCTGCCCATGTTTGTTCTGACCCGTGATGTCTCCAGCGTGGTGGACTCATCACCAACCAGGTCATTGGGGGAGGCGGTGGGTCCCATCTCAGCTAGCCTCAGCTAGCTTCTTAAGGCAATTTTATTTGTTTACCAAAGTTTTCTTGTTTAGTATATCTTGAACTTGTTGTTGTCAGTGAGAATTGACACCTGCTCAAAAAGTTTCTGCCTTGCAAAAACACAATTTTGTGTTATGTGTGTACAATTTTGTTTTTTTGTAACCTTCTAGAAGAAAAGGGCAGCTAGCATAAGGTTTAAGTTTGTGCAATTGTATTTATCTAACAACATTATTATAGTACAACCTAAGCATAAATAAATGTTACCTTTTGACTTAAGTTTAATCATTGAATCGGTTATGTAATATAGTAGGGCTGGGACGATATGCTTTTCTCCCGATTCGATTCTTCTACGATTTTTTTTTTGGATGCCGATTCGATTTAAATTGCGTTTCTACGATATTGCTGATTTTCTCGATTTTTAGTCTGCTTTTTTTAACACCAGTGAAACAGTTGAATGATTTTGATCATGAACGGAGTTCAATCGAAACATTTCGCCCTCTGCTGGAGAAAAGTGGTAACTTTTTCCAACCCGGCTCAACAGACTAAAATGAAGCATTTGAATTTGAACAAAAAAAATCAATTTAAAAATCGTAAAAAACAAAAAATTGCGATACTTATGTGAATTGATTTTTTTCTCCACCGTATAACATAGCTTTTATATTAAAACGTTTACAACACACATGTTAACTGACAAATTGTTCTCTGTTTTGACTCCACTATTTGTCTAATTGTTCACATACAAAACACCGTTTCAATTTTTGAATCAAGAAATGTTTGAATCGAGACTCGATGTTGAATCCAATCGTGACCTCAAGAACCAGAATCGTGAGAAACCCAAAGATTCACATTCCGAACGCGAGAGCGCCGTCCTGCCTTGCTGGCCAACTTTTGACAAGGTGTAATATTTAACCGCAGGTTGTGTTTTAACTCGGGTGATCAATGAGGAGCGAGCGAGCGGCGGCATCTGCTCCTTCCTCATCTGCCTCGCATTTTCAGCCTGAGCGCGAGGAATGCCAATTGGGTGAGCGAACGCGGCTGCCAGGTGGTTTTGCGCTGCCTTTGATACCGCAGGAGCATGTGAGCGAGGGATCGTCTGGAGGAAAAATAAGACGGGGCAAGAAGCTCACCGACACCGAAGAGCTCCGTGGCGTTGAACTCATCTGTTCCGGCTAACAGGCTCACTTCAGTAGCCGCCGTCTTGAAAGCGTCTTCAATACCTTCGGAGAGAGCAGATCAAAAGATCAAAAGACGATCAGACGTGCGCTCCCGCATCTCGTGGAAGGGTTTCTGTAGTGGGCCGGAGGGGGTCGGGGGTGACCACGACTCTAACCTGGGCAGTTCGGCATGTCGCAGGTTCTGGACTCGGTGGCGGTGCAGGCGTAGCCGCAGGAGCGCGTCCGCTTCTGGTTCCCATTCCCACAGGTGACGCTGCAGGCCGACCAGTGGCTCCAGTCACCTTCACCGTCCATGTAGTCTGGGTGAGATAGACGGAGGGCGACAGACAGAGAGAGAGAGAGAGTGAGAGAGGGAGAGAGAGAGACAGCCTTAGCGCTGATGCAGGCCACATGCTGAACTCACTCGGACCCGTTAGCATGCCTCACTAATAATAAGTGGGGGGAGGACATGAAAGAGGAAGTGTGGAGGGGGCTCAAAGTTCCCTTTGACTTTGGCCCTCAAAGCAGATACCATGAAAGCCTGTCTACACACACACACACACACACACACACACACACACACGCGCTGCACTGTATATGTTGATGCAGAGCCGCCCAGCGCGAGAGTCCGAGGTGAAAGGCGCAAGTGTGTGTTTTCAGTTAGCGGCGAAGAAACGTACAAATCCCGGCAAAGCCGCAGCGGATTCGACAGCCGGCGAACAAACAGAAATCCCCCTCCTGACGCGGCGGCGGAACTGCGTTCAGCCGCTGCCGCCCTGTGATTCATTGGCTGGAAAATGGGAAGTGAAAAGGCAAGAAATCCTCCTGTAACTGGAATCATCATCGGGCACGTCAGCGTAATGCGGCCGACATGGAAGCAGTTACGCCGGGATCAACGGTCATCACGCCTCCGCCGCCGCCGCTACCGCACACATGCGCCGGCCGTCAATGAGGGGAATTAATGTGGGCATGTTGGGATGGAAGTATTTCTGGCTGGGTTCCAAAACCTTCCTATACACCCCCCCACACACCCTCGACTCTGCCATCTGCCCCTCATTACAAGCGTTTTGTACAAACGCAGGCCTGATAGCCATCTAGCTGCTACCTAGCTAGCTAGCCGTGGCCAGAGAACCTGGTGGCCGCTCAGACAGAACGCAGGGATCAAGAAATCGTCCGGCTTGCTCGACCGTGACGGATTTACCCTCGATGCACAATAATGGCAATAATGATAGGCAGCCTTAAATGTAGCAAAGGACTATATTTTCTTGTTTATTTGAAGGGGATGAGGCAAGGCATGAATGATTGCTAGCCGCGGCAATATGGCCAAGACATAAAACTTCACTTGGGTTTGACTATAATCTTCCCCTCTTACCGCCAGGGATGCAAAGTGCAAGTGGATAAAATGACATCCACCGCAGCACGCGCATTCCACCATGACCCACGTTGGTTTGGGCTCGCTGCAACGCAGGCAAGGACGCACACTTGGATGACAGCAATTGTAAATTGTTTCACGGCAGATTTATCTGCGGCCTCGCCTTTTGGACAGCGGCGCGAGAGGGATGCGGCAGCCCCCGCGAGCGCTGAGTGACCCCCCACGCCCCACCGCTCCACTTTGATGTAGAGCGCCGTCCGGCGGGCGCGCGCAGCTTGCCGCGCGTAGCGCGCGCGCCGCGCCGCAGAGGAATCCGTCTCGTAAAAAGAGTGTTAAAGGCTTCAATCAGGCTCCCGACGCTCAGCGCTGGAATGACCGTGCTCATTATGGTGACAGCTTAAATCAGCGTATCTGCAAATTACAGATTCCACATCAGACTACGGCCATCTGGGGAACTGCGAAGGGGGCCGGCGCTCAAATAAGAACCTGCGGAGACACATTGTGAAGCGTTCTTCTGAACTCCTTTTCCGAGCAAAGCAAAGCAAAAAAAAAAAAACCCAAAGTCTTCTGTTGTCCTCACCGTATTCAGCCTGGGCTTTGCTCCCACCTCCGGTTCCTCCTCTCCTGTCCCACTCTGCCGGCGGCCTCAGGAAGTTGCTGTCCTCGCTGTTGCTCCCGTAGGTGCGATCATGCTCCCCCGTTTGGCGGGTGGCTAAAGAGGGGGAGCGGGGCCACCAGTTTCTCCAGTTGGGGGTAGCCCAGTTGGGTTTGCTTTCCTTCCGGAGGCCTTTCTCTGGCTCGTGGCCTTCCAGACCGTCCACCACTTCAATGGTCACCTGTGAAAAATGACACTTAATTTAGATTCATCTCAGTGTGGATCCGGGTATGTATTTCAATATTTTAAATACATGAGTGCTAAGAGTGTCTGACAACGGAAAAGTATGCAAAAATGGTTGAAGAAAACGGTTGAAACAGAAAAAAACACAGTCAGTTCTGTTTAGGAGAAAATGGGAATACGTGATTTGGTAGGCGAACTGCGCTGAGGGGAAGGTTTTGGTGAGTCCAAGGGATTCAGGACAAAGCTAATGTCCGTGGCATGAGGTGGCATTTGCTGATCCCTCCCCACAGGGCAGAGCCTCCCTCCCCCCTATCGGCCCCAACACATGTGCCTCCCAGATGAGGGGGGTGGGGGGGGGAGTGGGGGACCTCACCCCTGCCCCACAGTCACCCTCCCACCTCTCGGGCTCTCTCCACCTAAACACAAAGTTCAAAGGGCTACTCAGCCTCCTCCAGACCATGAAAGCCAGATGAATCCCAGGATCAAAGACCCCCCTCCTCTCCTCCTCCTCCTCCTCCTCCTCCTTCTCCTCCCACAGCCTCACGCCCTTGCTCAAGTGGTCGCTCCGCTCTCTTCCCACATCTTGAGATGTTAATACACTTTGTTCGTGCCCGGATTTAGCGGCGATGCTCTCAGGAATGGAGGGACCCCCTTGCTAGATTAAACAAGGGGAATTATTTAAACACGCCGGCGGTTGCTCGGCCCGCGCATTCACACGAGCCGTCATCCGTCTTCCTGCTCCGGGAGTCGGGAGCCGGCCGCTCGCTGGTTAGCGTCTCCCTTTCAGCTGTCATCATGATGGACGCGGGACCTCAGTGTCCGTCTCCAGGAAGTGTGAAAAAGGGGGACGCGGGCAGGCGGAGGGAGGAAGGGGCTGGGAAAAATGGGGGTAGTGAAGTGCACCAAACTGTTGCCCCTTCTTCCTGTTTGCGCTTCCTGTCCCGCCCGCTTGGGTAGCCATGGCTGACGCCGCTGTGAAGAGCACCAATGCGCCGGCGGGGGCAGGTGCACAGACACACACGGTCACCTGTATGTTGGGATTCTGTCCGTTGATGTCGGCCTTGGAGAGGTCGGGGAAGTTGTGCAGGTCCAGGATAAACGCCCCGGGGCCGTCCCGGTGCACGTTGCTGCCCTGAGCCCAGGGGAGGGTGGCGGGCCGCTGGGATAGCCGCTGGTCCGGACTGGACCGCCGGCCTTCGGCGGGCAGCTGGACAGAAGAGCTGGTCTTTGCATTTATAACATTCTGTGGAGAGAAAAGATGGGAATTAAACAAATGCACAACGTTTTGCAGTTGTTAGTTTGCTCCAAGACTTTCCGTGAATGCCCAGAAGCTCCGAATGCAACACGGTGATTGACCTCACTTTTTTTTTTTTTTTCCCTGACCTCACATGTTGACACAGGTTGTTGAGGCCCTGAGTGTCATTAATCCTGCAAACAGAAATAGAGACACTCCGGACTGCTCGGTGCCCACATTGTGGGAGGACTGAAAACACTGGGGAGAAAACAAGAATGCGGTTCTGTTTTCCCGGTCTGCCGAATTTCCAAAATACGACGTCTCCCCTCTCTGTGCTCGGAGCCGCCGTCGCAGCTGGGCTATACGGGACGTCGTCCGCTTTTAGCTGAAAGACTATATGCCGCTTCCTGTCCAGGGCCATATGCTCTTGACATTTTTAGCGCTGTCTGCCGCCGGCGCAGAGAGGCGGTCAACGTAAAGCCGGGACCCAGGCGGGCAAACCTCGGCAAACGGCGCAAAAATAATTACGCCAGCCGGCCCTTTATGAAGACGTCGAAAAAACATTTGGTTTGCTGACAGAGGCGGTCGTAAATTTGTCTCGCGAAGGACGGCCAACGCATGTGTCTCCTGTCAGGTGGGGAGCGATTATTCCTCCGTCGGACAGACAGCCGTGAGCGGTCGGCCGTCGTCCGTCCTGGGGTGGCAGAAAATAAGATCAAAGAGGGCCATCAATCATGTCGCTTGTTTTCCTTCTTTTTTTTTCACATCACATCCATTTTCTTCCTCCCCAGTGTTTTTGTGGCCGGCCTGAGGCCTGAGAGTATGGCAGCCTCGCTCCACGGTTGCGGTGGCCGCTCACAGACAAAGTGTCAGCTCGGTCACATTGTGGCCGCCATAAAAGCCCCCCCCGAGTGGAACGGTTTGGGTCCGGCCAAGGTGCACTCTGGGACTCTGGGACAATATAGACGGCAGAGAACGGAGCTGCGTGGCCAGAGGAGGAGGACACGATAGGCGGCGGGGCAGTGAGTCGAAAATTTGATTTCAATATGCCAACACGGCCGAGCGGTGTAAAAATGATTCAGTTTTGACTCCTACAATTCGAGCCTTCGGCATCTTTCTCATGGGCGCTGAACAAAAAAAGAGGACTGCAGATGAATTTGTTCACAATTAAAAAAAAAAAAAAAAAACACCTCACAAATCACAAATCCACAATTTTAACCATGACTCAACGGCCAAATTCTTTGCGGAAGAATTAAAAGCTTTCTGCGTTTTCTTTCTTTTTTTGGCTTTAGCCACCTAATAAAAACTGGGGAAACTGCACGATTCTGTTTACCATTAATTCTGTTCAAGAATCATTGAAAAAAATGCCCGAAATGGGACACATGGTTAAACAACCAAACACTTTCCTCATCATGAAACAATTACGACTGACAGCTCGGCAAAGAGAAATAAATAAATGAGGATGGTGCATCTGCAATCAAGCCCTTATGTGAAACATCACAGGATCTTCAACTGGCTCTATCACAGGCGCTGTGCTCTGACTTGTCCGTGTGATTGCCCTCTTTTCTCGGTTCCCAGCCTTCGGAAGATGCTGCGCGTCTGAAATCAAAGAGGCTTCGTGAACGTATTTCATTCACGGACCCATAAAAACAGGTGTTGTACACGAACCCGGGTGGACGACATTCTCAGGCATTAAGTAAGCACATAAATTGAGGGAAAAAAACATCTGTTTTTCATTCCAGATTTTAGTTATATGACGGCAGGAACATTTGGACCACACATTCCGCGCACTTTTTTGCCCCCTCCCTCATTGTTAAAATGGCAAGTTTTTTCAGTTCGGGAAAATGAAATGAAAATGTCATCGGAGGAAATATCACCAGCGTGTGATCCGGCTATTGATTCAAACATGAGCAGTCAAACGCAAATGAACAACGACTTTCTTCTTTCTCAACGCTGCTGCTTTCGGGATTTGTCCGGCTGAGGAAGGCAGACGGCTCCGCACGTGTTCCAGAGCAGGCAAACTACCAGGTTGTGAAACCCTGAATACTGTGTTTGCAAGCAGATTAGGTCTTCATTATCCACTCTAATCCCATCCCAATCTTCTGTTGTGTCATGCTCTGCAGTATCACATGGCAGCCAGATCATCCGATCCAGAGATTTGGTTTATTTAATAGCAAATTTCGAGCGCCGCCTCAGCCTCCCCGCTTTTGGAAACGAGATTCGCTCATACGGCAGAGCCGCGAGACGCAAACAGTTTGTCGGTTTGCGGCCAAATATCGGCAGCTCGGCACTAAAGCGAGTGGATTTCAGCTCAAGCCGCAGATTATCTCGCGAACAGAGGAGTGAAAGGACCAAATGTTGGTTTCCGACTTTTAGTCTTGGTGAGGCAAACACACAGTCACAAGTGCTCGGCGTAAAAACGACACAATTAGCTTAGTTCAAAATCCACCTTATGCGCATTTTTAACACTTAGGATCAGCAAAAGCAGAGCAACAAATTCTCACTGCATCCCGACAACACAACACAGCTACTTGGCCAATCGCACGGCAGCAACTCAATGTGTTTAGGCGTGAAGACGTGGTCAAGGCGACTTGCTGAAGTTCAAAGCCACCGACGGGATTACTGGGATTTGCGCACGCAACCATCTCGATGGTTTCCAGGGATGAAAGAGGAAATAGCCGGTGAGCGGCAGTTGCGTGAAGGAAAATGCTTCGTTGACGTCAGGGTTCAAAGGTCGGCATGGGCAGACTGGTTGGAGACCGTCGAGCGGCGACAGTAAACCAAATAACCACCGGTCGAGACCGCGGCCTGAATGGTAGCGCCTGTGAACGCACCACAACTCCAACACGAGTCACCTGTTAACAATGACGGAAAAGTCTGGGGCGTAACCGTCGGCCTTGACGCCGCATCCGCCTCACAGTCATCATCACTCGTCTGGGTGCTTCCCCGCATGATGAACACGCTTTAATTTGGAGATCAAAAGTGACACGGCCTCTCCTCTGTTCATCCTGGGCCTCCCAGGGTGCCCCCCACACACACACACACACACACACACAGCAAAAACACATGCAAAAAAAGGCAATGAATGAAAACTTACACACACACACACACACACACACACACACACTCCTTCCCCACAGCCCCCCCAACTGCCCCTTGTTCACTTTTGCCAGGGCTGCTTAAAGGGGCATGACTCCATTTTCAAGTCGAAGCAACCAGGGGGTCCTTTCCACCGGGGAGGCTTTCAGGAAATGAAGGCAGTGCACATTGTGGCAGATGCTTTTCAGCAAGGCACTTTTGTCGGTGTGTGCGTGTTTCGTGCATATCAGATTAAAGCCAAAAGATTCGTCTGAAGAAACGTTTTCAACTCTCTAAATGAACAGCTCACCTGGATTCAAGTCTCGCTAAGCGCCAACTCCCGTGAGGATCAGGCGGACTTCACTCCACAGCTTGTGCCCCGCTCCTCCTCCTCCTCCTCCTCCTCCCCTCCTCCTCCTCCGTCAGGCATGAGTGACGCTAACGAGCGCCGGACCAAGGAGCGTTCACTCCCCACTTGAGGTGCAGGAAGCCGCATCCTGTCATTTGTGTTCCCGTGAATGGCATTTTAAACATGACACCCCGGAACGACAATGCACCCCCTGGGCTGTGACAAGGCCGGACGAGAGATGACATCACCGCCTTCAGTGGCGGACGAGCGAAGCGTGACTGCGTGGTGGAGTGTTCGCCGAGCGGCCCCGGCTCAACGCGGCGGCGGCCTCTTTCATCGCGAGCCAGGCTCTCTATGTAAATGTTGGACGGGCGACAAAGGCGATGCGGAGGCTGGAATGGGTGGTATTTGTTCAGTGTTATTACAGCGATTCCTCAAGAGAAACTCACGGCGGATCCTCGGCGCAGCGAGCTCCCAATCTCGCTTTTGGCTGAGTGACAAATATTTGATAAATTCCTGGAATGTTTCCTCCGCTTTGCATAATCTAATACCCAGCTGAGGAGAGGCTCTCTCCTGCCGTATGGGCAGCCGTCTGATGGTGGAGATAAGACAAATTGCGCTCTTCTGTCTCCTGTCGAGGTTAAAAGTTCTTCCCACTCAAGCATCGCGTCAGGGAGCGATGAGGATGATGATGGCGAACTGAATGTTGTGATTAAATGGGTCACATTTGTGAGCAAAAAATAATCAACAATCAATTACAGTTATTTGTTGATTATTGTAAAAGCGTTGGCGATTACACAGGGGTGATGTGAATATTTCAATTTTGAAAATGAGGAAAACGTGCCGAATATGATTTTTGCTGCACTGGCTGCCCTAACGCAAACACCACTAACTAAAGCCATTCCATGCTACCGAAGTCAATCCTGTTGATTCTTTAAACTTTTAAAAAATAGCAAAGGGTTGAAAAGATTCAGACACAAATGAGATGTAATAATTGGCAGGCCATCAAATGTGACAGCTTTGCTTTAAGCAAGAGGAATAACAGCCACAGCACTAAAACTGCTGCAGTCAACCCTGCTGCGAGTTCACGAGGACACCTGATTCCATTTGACGCTTTCATACCCATTTATTATGTGTGGAAGAGTCAAACATGCTCGCTCTTAATCTTAACCCCTCAATGCACCGACTGGATGTGTTTAACTATTTTTTTGAGGACTCTTCGGGAGAATGGTGCTTTAGACTGAACGGGCTGGAAGAAGCTTGGACCCCAATGCATAAAGTGACCAACGGTTTTCTTACTAAGAAGACTTTTATTATGGTCATGACCATCCATGTGTGAGTAAAGCATCATAACAAAGGATGCTACAAAGCTTAAAAGTCGCTCCTGAGATGCAAACTATCAATTAATTTATTAATCGTTAGTTGATTGACCTTATTGATCATTAATTGATCAGCTGTGATTTTTCCTGAAAACCTACATTTCATAATTAAGGAACACATTATTTAACCCGAACCAATGTGACCCATTTTACATTAGAGAACAGTAAAAACACCCTAAACATTTATCCTCTGACTTTAAGTTGACTTCTAATGGGTAACATTTCAACTTTTTTTTTTCTTAAAGTTTTTCAAAAGTAACTTGTTCCAGGTATATTATGACCATCACAGTATCTACAGGTGAATTGCTCTTTCCTGCCACTACACTGTTATAACATTAACTACCCGTGTAAGAAATGTCCAATTAATTGCGACTAATTTAATTTCATCAATTAAATTCTTAACCGACAATTAATCGATAATTGATTAATTGTTAACATCCGTAATTTCAACCACTATGTGTCCTGTGTGTGTCTTGGGGGCGGGGGGGCAGCACCCTCAGCGGTTCAGCTCTGACCTTCGGCCTCCTCAAGAGGAAGCTCGAATGACAGTGATGAGGCCATGATGACAGAGAAGCCCCCGGCGCCCCGGCATTTAACCCCTAATGGCATAAAGAGGAGCCTCTTGGTTGTCGGCGCTCTGCATCACCCTCCATCCTCCCGGCTAATTCCCGAGGCACCCATGGGAGTCCACATCATCCGCGTGCATGTCAGCGATCCCTTAAGACCCGGCGGGGGTCACCCGAGCCACCGGCCACTCTCACGCGGGAATTTTATCTAACCCATCTGCGACCAAAATGAGACCCCTCGCCGGTTGGATCAAGTTACCCCCCACCCCCAGAACTTTCCCACCCCGAACCCCCCCGCTGAGCGCCGCCGCTGGCTCACCTCTCTGAGCGCCGCGTCCTGGTCCACCACCACCACCACGGTGTCGTTGCTCTGCGGCAGCGGGCTGCTCCGGAGCACCGTGATGTGCAGGGTGAGCAGGAGAAGTCCCAGGAGCAGCAGGAGCTCCGCCGCCAGTCGCACCATCCTCTTGACGCGGCCGCTCTTCGCAGCCTGCGTCGCGACCGGGCCGCTCACGCCGCTTCCTCCCGGTGCAGAGACTCCGATCTCCGGATCCGCCGGGGACGAGGAGCCGCAACACCACTTGGGAGCCACTTCGAGGGGTCACGTCACGATGGCAAAAATGCACGGGGGGATGGAGGGGTGGGGGGGTAAACTAAATGGTGGTGGGAGGGCGGGTGGAAGGCAGTCGCACAACTTCTGGGAAAAACAAAACAAAAACAAACAAACAAAAGTCCTCCAGATGAAAGTGTATCCGGTGCTTCCTGAGGACGCGGAGGTGTTCGGATGCGCCGATCCTCTCCTGGCGAAACTTGCCAACTCGACGCGGCGCCGTTTCCTGGGCTCACGTTGCTGCCCTCGGATCTCAGGGAAGTTGCAGCCCGCTGTTGGCCCCCCGGGGTCCTCGCCGCATTGCGAGCCTCGATCGCGCCCTCACTTCTCCTCGCGTCCACCTCGAGCCGCTTCCCGCTCCGTCCACATGGTGCGGCGCCTCATTCGACGGCAAAAAAAACTAACAAACAAAAAAACAAAAATCAAAACTCGAAATCAAGTCGAAGATAGGTCGCTGTTTGTATGACTTCTCCACCGTCGCGAAGTCGAGTTGCTGCTCGCTGTGTTAGAAGCACAATTCATCCATCAGGCGCGCCGTCGGAGGCGTGCGAGCTTCGTGCGTGCGTGCGTGCGTGTGTCCGGAACGAGTGACGTTGGAGAAAGGCGGTGGTTGGACCATGTCAGTCACATCCGTGAGGCCGAGAAGTCAGACACGCGCTGGGCTTGTTGTGAGCTCCTGAGGTTGCATTTATACCCCACGGCCCGTGAAGGCGCCCTCCCCTCCACCGCCCTCCCCCCTGGTTAACTCTTTCCTCCCCCTGAGCGGATCCTCCCCGTCCGTCCGTCCGTCCGTCCGGCTGTCCGTCCTCCTCTGGGAGAAAGTTTGGCCACAATATCAACACCAAACCAAAACTATTCCATTCTCACACACACACACACCCCCCCCCCCCCCTCAGATGACATCACAGTAATAATGGGGATGCCAAGCCGCCCCCTTGTGTTATTTCCTATTGAAATTGACAAGCAGGTTTCAAATTGTACGCAACTAATTAAATCAAGCTCGAAGCTAATAAAGTAAAAATAAAGTCAAGGGTGATCCCCCCCCTTCAATTTTATCAATGAATTGAGGGTGGTTCATTTCCGCGGGGACAATGATGACGCTCCGTGCCAGTGATCATCGGTGGTCCCCGGAGGCGCGCGGGGCCACGGTGGCGCGTCGCAGCAGCGGCGTGAGCCGCAGAAGAGAAAGGACGCCCGGGGGCGCGCGTGACAGGAGGTCTTCCTGCCGCGCACCGCCGGCAGCGGAAGGTGCCGCAACACTCGGCTTGAGAAAGACAAATGGCGCCGTAATGTGATTATAAAAGCTCCTGGTCCGCTTCAAAGGGGGAGGACTCCCTTGTCAAATCACGCACCACGTCGAGGAGGAAGCCGCTCCACTTCACTTGGCCGCGGCGGGCACACGGTGGTGGCGGTGGCGGTGGCGGTGGCGCGTCAAATAAAGTCAAGGGTGATTAACAAGGTGCCAGTGAATCCAGCCAGAGCTCGCGTGAAAATCGATTAGAACTTACAAGAACTTTACCCAGTTAGTTGTTGTTGTTGCTGTTGTGGTTGCGGTGGTCGCCATGGCGACGCTTCAAGTGGCCAAATGGTTGCATCAGTAGGAATGAGGGGCCCAAAACTATGATTTTTTTATTATCCCCCCCCTCTCCCTTCTCTTTGATCGCTTTGCATGTCAGGCGGAGAGACAAAAGAAAAGAAGCCAAAGCAAACTCGCGACACCAGCGGTCGTTTGGTTTTTACGGCAGAACATCGCCTCTTGCGGCGCGATTCACTGCAGGCTTATGCTGTGAAGGAAACTCCAACTCCAGCTGCGCTTTTGCCCCGTCCGATTGCCCCCGGGTGAGCCAGAGAACCCAGCGGGTCAGAGTGTTCTTGAGGAGCGTCACTCCTGTCGCGTCCCGGCAGAATCGTTCCAGCGCGTTCACAAGCGGCGTTGCGCGGCGCAGCAACCCGCCGCCGTCCCAGAGATCTGTGGAGGAGGATCCGCAGAAGGCCGATCGAATATCAGGAGCGGGAGATCCAGTACGTAAACAAATGCCCATCAATCATCGCCGCGCCGGCGCTTTATTCCATTCACTGTTAACAAGTAGAGACCAGCATGCAGCCTTTTCCCTGCGAGCCTCCCGTCGCAGCCTTTGTAACTCCAGGAAGAGAGCTCGCTGTCCAAACTATGTAAATCTGTTCTTTGTCCGACTCACTTGAAAAAAAAAGAAAAGGAAAAAAAAAATCACTCCCAAGAATAATAAAAAAAAAAGAAATCTGTCTCTAAATGGGAAACAGAGAGAGAGAGGAGAGAGAATGGCCTGCCGGCTTTGGACACAGTGGCGGACATCAAAGGCGTAGCAGAGGATCCCCCTTCAGAATAGCAGCTACATGCCATTCCAATAAGTGCTGTGTGTTTGGATCTGCAGTTCAAAAGAGGCCAGCGCAGGCAGGCAGGCAGGCAGGCAGGCAGGTCTCTGGGGCCTTGCCACTAGTAGTCTGGTTGCACAGATGTTCCGAATGCCAGCGCCGGCCGTTTCTACCGAAACACGGAGGCAGTTAAAAGCGACTGCGGGGGAGTTGGGAGCTCAGACCTTACCTGGTGCCGCTCGGCCTCTTCAGTCTGGATTAGACCTCGCAGACGAGGCGCCAGATAACGAGGCGGATTCCCATGTGAAAATCCACCAGGCCGTAGATCTTTTTTTTGGTTTTTTTTGTTACAGTCTCAAATGGGCCGCCAGCAAAGATTTATTAAGAAGTTACTGAGTGTCGTGTCAGCTGACAACTGGCCCGCGCTGTCCCTTCCAAAAAAGACAAGCACATTTACGGTAGTTTAAGACCCCGGCCTATTGAATTGATTGTCAAGGCGGAGCATTGTCATAATCAAAGATTTTAAGCGTTTGTTGTTTTTTTCAAAGCAGCAATATATCATCGTAAAATGTGGTCCAACTCTCTCTGACTCTCCACTCTGGAGTTTCTAGAAACAAAACATCGCCGCTAGCTTAAATCTTCCAGATGCAGGCTGCTAAATAAGAGCGTGTTAACACTTTGCCTGTGTGAGCGTGCATCACTTTCTCTCTCTCTCTCTCTCTCTGTGTGTGTGTGCGTGTGTACGATCACAGTTATAACTCACTTTTCAAGTCAAGTTGGGGACGCAACTCGGAGCTTTGGACTTTCGGTTGTTTTTCCACACACTCACACACGCACACGTGTGTCTCCTTCCACAAACCTGTGACGCATTTAGCAGCGTCCACATCGGGACTAAAGGTGAAAGTAAACACAAATGAAGAGCGGGAGGCCCCGAGAACGTCAGAGCTCCCCCAGCACAACGTTCTGGGACCTTCCTCCAATCTCCCCCAGATCTTTATGGAGCGCTGTATTGTTATGACATTAGAGATTCGAGAGCTGGCCTTTATTGTTTTTGGCGAAAGGATCCAGATGTGAACATGCACTTGCACAACAAAGTCATTGTGTGTGTGCGCATGCATGTGCGCGCACGTTTTCGGTTTCCTCAACGTCGTCCTACCACCTCCACACTTGGACCAGCACCTCGTCTCTCTTTTTCCCAAGCTCTGCACATTGCATTCTTATTCCGTCTTGTAAAATGTTATCGCTACGTTGTTTATGGGAATGGGAAGGAAAAAAAAAACACGCGCGCACACACACACACACACAGACACACAAACACGCTCACGTCCCCAGGCCAAACAAGTGCCGACTCGAACCCTCCGAGCCGACACATTGTGAAAGCACATTTATCATCCGTCCATAATCCTTCCTGTGTTAATCAAATGATTACCCCATACCGCGAGAATTTCGGAGCGCGGCGCTAATTGCTAGGTTAGGTTTCTGTTGGCGCAGGTGCTGCATACCCTGCGTGCTTACCTTCGCAGCTCTTTGCGCGGCCCCGTTGTGTGAACAGAGAGCAGCAGGTCTTTAATGCGCCAACAATTAAGCTGCGAATATGAGCAGTCTGGCCGCAAAACAAGCCGTAACGCCGTTTTTTTGGCGTTCGGCGTCAGCAGCGGGGGGGAAGTGTGGGTTGTTGAGATTTTAAATGTCAAAGAGGTAATGATGCAGTGATGTATGGCTCACTGGAAGGCTCCCCGTTTACTGGAGGCCACAATGTGGCGCTCAGGGGAAGTTTACAGGAAAGCTCGCCTTGGCGGTTCGAGGCGCTTGGAGGCTGATTGACAGAAACGTCTCGCGTGTTGCATTTGCCTTTTATTGGTAAAAAAAAAAAGAAAAATACAATAAAATCACGCAAAATAAAAACAATGTACGCCAGCAGACTCATACCTGCAGTTCCGTTGATTTCTGAGATTGTGAAGCCAAAAACAACACAGATTTGATGTCTTAATAAAGACATGGGTTCATTTAATTATTAAAATGGCACTCGTATAAAAAAAAAAAAAAAAAAAGACGACTAATGAAACACACAAAAGCTTCCACTTGTGTGAAAGCTCATCTTGGAACCTGAATGCGATCGTCCCATGAAATGAAGCGCCCGGGATTTTTTTTCTTTTATCGGCGTGCGTGTGAATGCAGCTTTTGCCGCACAGTCATTTGACAGATGCGCATAATCAACCCATCCGTCGGTGTTTATCTTTTTTCTATAACGAGCCCAAAAAACGGGCACTTTGTGAAGTCACAGTGATTCCCGGACAAATAAAAGGTGGCGGGTGTTGATCACTTGGCCCCACCCCCGCCGTCCGCTGCCCCGCGACGCGGACTCCAGCTAACGGACGCCGTGGACCGAAGGTGTCAAAGGTCACATCAGCTGTCCAGCGCGTAGTCCCTCCCGTCGCAGAGGTCGGGGCGCGGGGAATATTTCAGCCGTGAGAACTTGAGGACGAGGCCGTCTCCCAGCTCGTTCAGATGGTGCAGCACCTGAGGACAGAGGCAAAAAGAAGACCTTTGAATATACATCTGTTCTTTAAAAAGGGCGCATTATGAAAAACCGACCTTTTCGTTTTTTTAACATGTCTTTTTGCATTCCTGGCACACCGACTAACACAGTGGTTCTCAAACCTTTCGAGGACCCCCTGCATATTTTTGATGGACCCTGAGGAAAGCCCCACCCAACCCGAGCTAGGGAGTGGTAGTGGGGCGTGCAATTTGACAGAAACAGCAGAAACTGCACTTTAATTTCCATTCTGGCATTTATGCACGCTTTGAGGCAAATCTGCGTTTTCAGTCGCCACTTCCAGAATCATTCCTCGGAAAGTATTATTAAGAAATGAATGGTGCGTGTCCACTGAAACACTAGCGGGCTTCTAATTTGAAGAGAATGCCGCTCGTGCTAAGTTTGTGTTTGCAGCGTCGCGCAGCAACTTTAACAATGCAAACGAGAATTGCACTTGTGAAACCGGTGGAATTTGGGAAAAATAAGTCATGTGGCCTCCTGTAGTTTAGATAGGTAAAGGTCTCAGTCAGGTTTTAACAAAATAATCCTATTTCTATGATTCTTTTTTTTTTATTTAAAAGTTATTTTATTTTCACAAAGCCCTTGCAGTTACACCCTGAACCACTAGGGATCCACAGTCGGGGTTGAGAAACACTGAACTTACACACCAAGGTTGAAAGATTTCTGCATTTCTCGATGGGCCATGTTACTTCGCTGAAATGGCAGAACTTTCTACGTAACACCTCTGTTGTTGCAAAGGTCTACACATATAATCAATACGTCGGCTGATAAACTGAGAGGAAGAATTCCTGCTGGTATCTGTCCGTGTTTTGCGCGGTTTACCTGGTCCAGCATGTCTCTGGTGTGCGCCGCCGACAGACAGAAGCGCGCTCGGGCCTCTGTGATGGGCGTGGCCGGGAAGCCCACCACCACCACGCCGATTTTCCGCTCCAGCATCTCTCGCGCAAAAGCCCTTGAAAGAGTCGTTGCAAACAGCACCATTATGAGGCTTCATTCACCAGAGTCTGTGCAAGACTGCAGAGGCGAAAACGCTCCAATTTAAAAGGTTTGCTTCGTTCTCAGCAGGCTTTTTTGTTGCTAAATTACATGAAATTCACTCAAGAGTAATTGGATTTTCCGTGACATTTCTATGCTGTCCCCGGAGTTTTGCTCCTGTTTATTTTGTCGAACACGATGGAGACTATTTAACAGGGAATCCTATCAAACGCAGAACCGTGCAACAATCTTTTCCACACAGCTCTCTCGTAAAGCTGAAAATCTCAAATATTCAGCGCCCCACATGCTGCATCTGAACGTAAATGTCTTTTCTCCTCTGCTCTGGCTAACTACATTGAAATTCATGAGCAATGCCGCCCTTACAAATCCTTTTATTTTTTAATAATTCCGGCAAAGCTCCATAAATGAGAAGGAAGCGAAGTAACTCGATTTGAAAAGGGCGTCGCTGGATGACCTGTGATCTAAAACGAGCCGGTGAATTATTCTTCACTCCGCAGCTAAATGGACATTTCAGGGAATTTGCACCTGAAAAATGGAAATTACTCGGTGAAGCTGGCAAACCGGCAGTCGTGTTTTTAAAATTCTGCCGCAAGGAGAGGGTTTTTTTTTTCCCAACACATTTCCTACATTTCATCACATTGTAAACACACATGGTGCAAGAGATGTTTTTTTTTTTTTGTTCTTACAGAAAAATCTAATTAGAGCCATCCGGACAAGGCAACAGAGACTCGTTGCAAAGCGAAAGAAATGTTTGACACAGTAAAATCAGCAGATGGTTTAAAAGTGTGTCGTAAATACCCAATAAAATTTAGATCATTGTTTTCGAACAAATTAGAATCATCTGACTTGACGTGACAAGGCAGCTCTTTTCCAGGCCAAGGTGGACATTTGGTGTCGCATTCGATTCCTACCAAACGCCGCTAACGAGTCACTTTGAGCCAGACGAACTGAACACCGCCTACGTTGCACGTTCGTACAGACTGAACCGCTGGTTGACTTACACCACTTTGCCTGGCATGTAGAGCAGGATTGGGACCACAGGTGAGTCATCGTTGCCGTAGATGATGAAACCCATCTCCTTCAGTCTGGCCCTGAAGTAGCGGGTGTTTGCTGCCAGTTGGCGGATCCGTCTGATGCCTGAAAGATTTCAAGTGGGGAAACACAACCAGATGTAGACGAGTGAGGCAACAATGCTTTCCTCACCAGTAGTAGCCGCTTATTTTGCGATACGCCCCGCCGTTCGTCTGGGTCCCGTATCTCCATCTGGACCGTGTCGGCCTGCCCCGTCAACTCCCGCTCACGACTGGAGCTCGGCCGTGGCAACCAGCTGTTTTTTTTTTTTTTTTTTTTGGAGGTACGTGCTCACAGGTTTGCCCAACATGGTGTTTTATTTATTTATTTATTTATTTGTAGCGCTGATTGCCGCTGGAGCGAGGCCACGGCTGAAAAGCGGGGACAAATGGTTTCTAAAGCGTTTCAGATAAACGCGCGAGGAAAAAAACAAAAAACAAATCAAAGGCTCGCAGCGGCCGCCCACGCTGCTGAAACGCAGCGTAAAGCCCCGTCAGGGGGGCCCTGGTGGTCTGGAGCTGCAGCAGCTTGGCTCTGCTGGGCTATCTTGGATCGCAACTCGCCGCGATAGCCTGAAAACGCGCAAAGCGGTTCTTTAAAATGGCTCGGCAGAGACGGAGGGAGAGCAGCGCACTTGCCAAAAAACGCTGGGCCCGTTTCTCAAAATTGCTCCTCTCTGCTAAGATAGAGGCCACCAGGGTCAAAGACCTACCGGCAATCGAATGGGCGGGTAAGAAAAAAAGAAAAAAAAAAGAAAGTGGCCACCGCGCTCCGTCCCCGATCCCATTTTTCACAGATGCTGCCACCGGTTTGCTCTCAAGTGCGAAATTCAACATCTTTGAGGAAAATGAGGAGGGTGCAGAGGAAGAGCGGAGGCAGACGGAGGAACAAAGAGCGCCGACTCGGGCGAAGCGGCCGCCTTGTTTGTTTGCCGCCGCATTTCCTCTCCGTCCTCCGCGCAGGTCGAGACTTTTTTTTTTTCCCCCACACAACAGCTACGTCACGCGTGAAGCATGTCTGCTTCGGAGCCATACGAGGAAGTTACTCATCTCTGCATGAAGCTCCAATACACCTCAGCCACCAGACACGGGGTCCTTGGAGTGATTAACCCATTACAGCAATCCGTCGCAGATGTGTGTGCATCCCTCAGTGGCACACGGCTAACGAGTCCAGCACTGCTTCTTTTGTTAACATCTTTTGATTCAATTTTGCATTGAAATCCAGACGGCCGGTTTTTACTCGGCCTGGCTAAACTCTGTCGGCTCTCACGCCGTTTGTCAGAAAGCGCAACTGCAACGCTGTCGTTCTGGCGGCAACTGCAACCGACTTCCCTGTCCGTTCGCGTCCGATGCCATTAAAGCAGAAACTTCTCAGATTGAAGTGACCCTCACAACACACACGTACGCACACGTCCACGCGCGCACACACGAAAGTGATTTCCTCTACCTCTTACGTTTGGACTCACGTGTGCTCGGGGACCGCTTGCACGTCCTCCCCTCTCTCCCCTCCACCGCCCCAGACCCCCGGTAATTGCTACCACATTTTCTCACCAAGCAGCTGTTTGTCTTTCCCCGCAGGTCTGGACTTACTCCTAATGTTAACATTGGTTCTCTCCTCTGGATTCCGTTTGCTATTGTTTCCAGAGAAATTATATAAAAAGGTGCGAAGATTTTTCGAAGCCAGACATAATATTTACACGCGTGAAGAAGATCTTTTTTCTTTTCTTTTCTTTAAGCAGCCGAGCTGGAGTACTCACCCTCCGTGCTGCCGTTCTCTCCCATGATGCACCTCATGGCGCGCATGATCTGCTCGCAGACAGGTGGCGACATGGCCGAGGCGTAGGCTGCGCTGTGGGAGTGGCTGCGAAGGTAGTCCACCAGCTCCTACGGCACAGGGAACTCTGGTCAGTCGCCGCAGCATCGGGATGTATTAGCAACACAGGTGGGAAGTAACCAAGTACAATTACTTTGTCGCGATACTTTGCTCAAGTATTTCTTTGTCTGAAGACTTTTTACTTTTTACACCCTACACTTGTGCACAGATATCTGTACTTTCTACTCCTTACATTGGGAAAAAATAAACTTTACTTTTTGTGTTGAAAAGATACAAATTCTGTTCAAAGTAATTCAGTTTTTTTTTGGTTTTTCAGTTGTTGCCTGAAATGGAGCAATTTGAACTATCCTGTTGTGTAGTTAAAACTGGCTCATATTTTAAAGGGATATTATTTTAGAGTAGCTCTGCTTTGGAGTCACTGTTATTGTTATTGTTACTAAGTGTAAAACTCCAATAGTGGCTGACTGACAAAAGTTGAATCAGTACTTTTACTTTTGCAAAGGTATTTTCTTCCCATAAGTATCTTTGGCCCGCGCTATGAAGCCCCAATTGATCTCACAAGGGGCACCAACACCCCTCGGCAGGTGTTCATTCCACCCCTTGAGGCCCTGTGCTGTGCCTCTCCAAACACGTGGAAGGCCTAGCAAAGCATTAGCGGGAAGCTTAAAAAAAAAAAAAAAAAAAAAAATTTGCTAAAAGCTGTAAACAGTAGGCTAATATACTTTGTTGCAGAGCTACAGAAAATGAAACAGGCAAAGCTGACGTCGCCCTTCATTTGGCACGAGTGCCGGAGACGCAGTTTTAATCAGCAGTTAAAACACATTAGTCCGTTTGTCTGTCAGCCTGACTTTCCAGTCACTGACTGTCTCGTGGCCCAGGACCCCTCCTCCCCGCCCCCCTACCCCTGCCTTCGGGAGCCAGAGCACTAATTTGAGAAAGACTCGGTGCTGAAACCAGCCAGAGTTGAGGGACTATCGTGCTCATGTCAGCAGGAGATTAATTCAGGCTCGCGGTTTGTCAGGAAGCGAACGGGATTTTCAGGAAACTGATTTAGTCATGGAACTCTGGAGCATGTGTACCAAAAGCAGTGCTGGGCTTAAGCTGCCGCTCGGTGGCCAGCGGGTGCCGGGCGATGACACGTAGCCGGAGATGCTGTCTGGCCGCCGTCTCCACTCTGTGCCATCTGTCCCCACTGGGCGGAGGCTGCGGGCTGCCTCAAACACACGGGAGGGGATTGGAGTTTCTTTTTTTCGGGAGGAGGTGGTGGTGGTGGCGGCGGCGGCGGCGGCGGCGGGGGTGAATGCTCAAACGTAGGATAAGAACCTTGAAACAGCCCGACATCTGTTTTCGTTTTACGGCGGGTGTGTGTGTGTGTGTGTGTGTCGGGGAGTGTGTGTGTGTGTGTGTGTGGGGGGGGGTTCACTGCTTCAGGGCCCCGCAGGATTTCGCTGCGACCAAGATAAACCGGTTAAGAGAACATGTCCGAAATCCATCTCAGGTCTGCGGTGCGAACTGACAGCTGAGAGTGTTTTCGCAGCCACACGGTGGCCGCAAGTGCTCGCGCAAGCGGCCCCGTACGCATCCGAGAGCGCCGCTGAGCGGGAAGGAAGCCAGAGCGGCACGCACGCACACACACACACCCCGAATACCAGTTACCAATTGGACAGATGTGTTTAATAACCTCATTGCATTTGAGCAAAGGGTTAACCGACGAAGGAGGCCTTCCTCCTTCGTGCAAGGTTGCGAGCGAATTAGAAGGAACTTGGACTGTATTTGTCGGGGCATTTATTTTTGGTACTCTCATAAAATAGCTACAACATGACTGTTTTCCAAAACACATCTGCGAGAACTCCCCCCCCCCCCTTCGGTCGGGCCCAAACGCGATCGTTGCAGGATTTGCGAGGCTCCGCCGCAAACAATAAATACATCAATATTCTCTCTCTCTCTCTCTCTCTCTCTCTCTCTCTCTCTCTCTCTCTCTCTCTCTCTCTCTCTCTCTCTCTCTCTCTCTCTCTCTCTCTCTCTCTCTCTCTCTCTCTCTCTCTCTCTCTCTCTCTCTCTCTCTCTCTCTCTCTCTCGTCTGTTTCCTTTTGGAGTTTACAACAGCCAGCTGTCACACGAGGCCCAGTGTTCATACTTCAAACATCATCCTGCTCGTTAAAAGTCATCCTGTTAAAAATGTGCAGCGCAGTTCCGACGCCTGCCACAAGAAGGGGCTGGCTCCCAGCCAGCCTCACCTTCTTATTACGGGCCTGGCATTACGGGGCTGAGTGGCAGGAAAGGGCTCCGCTATGAATACCTAATTCGAGCAACATGGCCGTTTCCGCCGCTGCTTTCTAATCAGGTCGTGCAAAACGCGGTGCGGTTGTGTACTAAAGTGTACTTTTTAATGGAGTAACGAGGAAGTACAAAGGACTGCAGTCGCTGCCTGGGGAACATTTGTTGGACACATGAGAGCCGCCAGCGGGAAGCCGGGGGGACGAGGGTGGAGGGGTGGACGGGGTTGGATTGTGATTGAGGCCGGTGTTCGGGGTTCAGAGAGGTTCTTCAGATACCGAGCGGGGTCGAAGGGCCCCGCGGTAGAAAACGACCCGGGCGTTTGGTGAAAGGAGGGAAGTCAAATCTTTTCCTGATGCCACCGTTCTCGCCAAGCAACGTGACTAATTTCCTCCCGACAGGAGAATTTACGCCGTGTTTACACGTTTTGGCCCTCTTCGTGGTTTGCTTTGACCTGGCAACGCGCGATGATGGGTTGTTCTCTCCCTTCCAACCGAACCAGCGCCCTGAAATTTATTATATATACACACGTGTGTGTATATGCAGAACAGAAACCTTTTTCCCGGCGATGTAGCCTCCCGCAGCCCCGAAGCTCTTGGTGAAGGTGCCCATGAGGACGTCCACGTCGGCCGGGTTCACGCCAAACAGCTCCGTGACGCCCCTGCCCGTCGGCCCCACCGCTCCGATGCTGTGGGCCTCGTCCAGGTACAGGTAGGCCTTGTACTTCTTCTTGAGCGCCACGATCTCGGGGAGCCGCACCAGGGATCCCTCCATGCTGTTGACAAGAGAGGACGCACTCAGAGAGCCGTGGACACGTTTCGCCGGCGCTGGGGCCGATCTGTTCGCGCAAACAGGAAGAGCGCTTCGACCACAGACCATACGTACATCTGCGAGCCGTGCACATTAAAGAATTTGCATTCCTCAAACTTCCAGGAATCGTTCAGCCTCTTCAACTCGCTCCAACCCCCCCTCCCCTCCGCTCCCACTTCTTTTTTGTTAGCCTTTTATGGCTGCAAATCCACGGTGTGAGCTGGCCTAAGGCTGGGGCGAAGGAAAAAATAGAAAGAACAAACCCAGACCTTCTATCTTTGCTGCGGCTTACAGCGTCTGCAGCCAAAATGACATGAGACAGAGTTCCGAGGCAGGAGTGGAGCTGGACTTCAAAGGTGGGCTCAGGATACAGCTAAACCTCTCAGGCTCCTTTGTCTCTCGCTTGTGATGTTACAGGAGCCGCGTTTCACGAGTGTCTGAGTCCTCAGCGGGGGTTCAATTTGTGCAATTACTTTGCTTCTCAAAATGAAGCGCATTGCAGTGGAACTGATAGTTAAGTCAATACCCAGCAGGAGAAGGGCTCAAGGGATTTCTCGCCACTTGATGAGCGGCGCTGTCACAAAGCAATAAGCTAAATGCTTTCTTGACAGGGAAAGCAAAACAAAACAATCAAACTGCGTGAAGTCGGGAGTAAATCGTGGAGCACAACAGAAGGAAGGAAAGCGGCCCTGATAAACAGCCGGAGCTGTGTGTGTGTGTGTGTGTGTGTGTGTGTGTGTGTGTGTGTGTGTGTGTTTGGTCAAGTCAATCTCCGTGGCTCCATTTGGCCTTGATTTGGAGCTAATGAGCAGATGGGGAGAGTCACTAAAACGGGGCACACAATACCTTTCCTCCCCTCTTCTTTCCCCGGTGATCAAACGCGCAACCACACACATACAGAAAAAAATAACCGGACATTATCATTCGAGGGCAGAGAGGGAAGCAACTGGAGCGCCTGCATTACAGAAACTGGAAGTTCATCTCTGGTTACAAAAAGAGGGAAATTCTTCTTCTGTTTTTTCACATCGGACTGATGTAACAGCTCAACCGACAGCGGATGCGAGTCTGTGGGAGAAGGTACTTGTGAGCAAGTGTGATGACGGCCGACCTGTAGATGCCTTCCACCATGATGAGGATCTTCTTCCACGGCCGGCGTGTCCGCGGCTGCCCCGAGCACACGGCGTCCCTCAGCATTTTGTCAAGGCTCTGCATGTCTGGTAACACACACAAAAAAGCCACACAGCCAAAAATAAATGAACAAACACAAATACAAATCTCAACCTCTAATCTGCAGCTCCAACTTTAAACGGCCCCCAGAAAGAGCAAACGCGAGCCAAACTGGACGCTTTGAACGTTTGCAATCGCGGCTAATAGTGGAGGCGTTCGCAGGTTCAACTCACACGCGAGGCGGAGGGGCGACGTTCAAAGAGGTGAGAAATAGCAAGGGGCATTAAGTGAGTAATAATTTCCACTGGGCAGGGCAGCTGCGCGTGGTACAAATTGCGGCGCCCGCTGCCAGCAACACCTTGCACAAACTGCACGCACGCAAATCATGCAGGGATGCTAATGAGCAGCTCTGCTGTTGCATCAGGGAGGATCACCAACTGCTGTCAAGATCATTAAAAAAGAAAATATATACATATATACATACAAATACATGTATATATTGTGCGTGTATATATCGTATACATACATACAATATATGTATGGATGCCATGTATTTTTTATATTTTTTTATTATTTCTTTTTTAATGATCTTTAATGTATACATATACACGTATACATGTATAAATATATACAGCGCTCTTTCGCAGCTCGCCAGCAGATGGCAGTATTTGATAGCTCTAGCCGCTGACGTTGACGTTGACCGAGGTAAATCCACAAATCAGACCGGTTTGAAATCTCGGAATAAATCCGGCGTTGCCCGATAACTTGTCAGTGCTGATCAATGACGCTGCCCGAGTTGTAAAAATGAGAGGAGTCCCTTGAGTTCAGACGCAGCGGGTCTTCCGGGTGCAGAGTGCACGTCATGCGGCTGATATCAACTGCAGGGAGGGAGAGGGGAGGGGGCCGTCTAGCGCAGAGAGGCTGGCTGTGTACACAAATAAGAAATGGGAGCAAGATAATCTCACAGCCGTGTACTGATTTGAGATAAGCTCGTGATATGAGACACTGTAGCGGCTGCAGGACGGCGGGACTCCACGCGAGGCCCGTGCGGGCGACCGTGAAACGTGCCATCATTTCCACAGCGGGCCCTCAGGGCGCACATATTAGAGAGTGGAATGGAATCCCTCACGAGAGTGTGTCCCTCTTTGACGCTAAACAAACAGACAGAACCGGACTGGGCCAACCGGTTCTCCTGCACTAGAGTGGAATTCTACTTCTGTCGCACATCGCCCAGTGCGATCATTTTAAACTGCAATTTAAATGGAGAGAACTCTTGAAGAGTCCCTGCTTTTTCCGACTAAGCTGATTAACTTGACCTGGTCATTAAAAAAAAAAAAAAAAAGGGCAGCGGTGTCTGCAGCACCTGGAGAGGTCAGTCGCCCCGAGGCCCTGCGCCGTCTGACAGGCATCTGGGATTTGCTCGGAAGAACCGAAACCGACTGTGCATGTACCTGTCAGGACGCATTTGCCGTCGCAGGGGCGCCTCATTTGTCCCGTCTCCCTGGCTGCAAGAGCGCCGGCTGTTCCCAATGCAAACTGCAAATGCGAACCGTTGCACCGTCGGCGCTCAGCTCAGTTCCCCCTCATCGCCCTCCTCCGAGGGCGCGAGGTTCGACCGTGTCAACGAGGACAGACGCTATCCAAGCCGTTGTATGGAGTCCATAGGAAAAAGAGTGATGTTTGATACCACCAGTTTACTTTCTGATCCGATACTGAGACAAATATAGGCTGCCATCGGCAATACCGATCCAATACCGATACTGTTTGCAGATACATAACGTGTATAAAATCCCATGGACAAACAAATGACGGGGCTGCTCTGCTCTGAATGCTTAATCTTATTTCATTTCAACTATCTATCGTCTCTCCAAAAAGCCTACACTGAAGGGGTACAAACACGCTGTTTTAGAATACAAGGTATTTACTCAAATAAAAGAATGTCACAATAATGGCACAAGTTTGTTAAACCTACATTAAACAGCAAATTGTAAATGATAATAGATAATACATTTTATAAATGAAATATTATTGTATTATCCTTCTTTTCTAGTGTGTACTAATCTATTTCAGAGCATGAAGGTCTAGTATTGGAAGCATCGATATTTTAGTATTGATCTGCACACCACTTATATGGACACAGCCGTGATAACTGCGGCTGTAAACACTGAGCTTTAAAGAGGGCAAATTACCCCCAATGCACGGAAAAGTTCCCACAGCAGCGCCGGCTGGGAAACACAAACACAACTGCATGATCTTGGCAAAACAGGGCCACCGACGCAACTCACACAGCGGTGAAATCGCAGATCATTTGATTTATCCGAAGAACCCGGGGCGGCAGGGAGATGTGCGAGAATTTCTCGCGACTCGTGTATTTGCTATTGAACTTACTGTTGTGTTTGAACACGCGGATAGTCGCTCCTGACAGCCTGGCCCCGAGGATGAGAGATGTGTGATTGAGCTCATCGCTCAGTATCAAACAGCCCTGCGAATCAAAAGAAGGGAAAAAATGCTCTGCTCACATTTCCACCGTCACAGCTGAGCCCTTTGAATTCCTGAAGCGTGGAAAAGATATGTAGTAAACTCTACACTATGTGCTCATTGGCAGTGTGGTGACCCTAAGAATAAAGGTTAAACTGCTTGACTCAAAACCCTTGATTAAAACACGACAAACATAAAACGTGAAAGCAATTTGTCCCAAAATGATAATTGACAGTGGACTGTTTCCCATGTATGTGGACAGAATCTGACTTTGCATTGTCCTTTATAAAAGGACCCGCATGCCAAATTACATTTAAGGCCACTCCGCCTCCTCTCCATTCACATCCTCAGCCATAACCACCTCTATGCATGTCCCCTGTGTGCACTAATATTACGTAGGCCGCCCTCTCCTCACACCCCCCTCCTTTTTTTTAACCTATTTCATGCCTGACAGTGCTTGCGCCAAACACGCGCGCCCCGGCTTTCCCAGCATACGGTTCCCCGCTGCAGCCATTCAAATCTGCATGCAAATAAATTCAGCCATTTCGCTCGCGTTTCTCCGGCGCATCTGCATATTTTACGCCGCGGCGCTCGGCGTCGCTTTGAATGAGGCTCGCTTGTGGTGGGGCTGGGTTAGACACTGTCTCGGTGACGGATACTCCGGCTCCTGGCCCGGGGTTCCAGCTGGCCCGGTCCCTGGCCTACCAGCAGCTGTCACTCTAATGTAGCTCTCTGCCTGCACCGTCCTGGCACAGCCTGTCCCTGTAGGACGGAGGCGGCAGCGCGGGTTCACGCCCGCCTCCAGGCCCCGCGGGGTCACCGAGAGGGCCGCGGCCTGAGGGGCTGCCACACCCCGTGGTCCGCTTTAAACGACCCGGCTCTCATCACTTAAACAGTCAACGTCCCCTCCCCACCTCTCCCTGTCCAGTCCAATCACAGATATTCACGCTGCGTGTTGCCCCCCAGTAACCCAGGGGCGGCGAGTGTGCGTGTGTGACAGAGCCAAGCGAGTGTGTCGACAGGCCAGAGTATGGGTAATCATACCCTTGGGTAGTGCTCTCTACAAAACCTGCCTGTCCTTGTCTATGTGTTTGAAAGCAGATATGCCCGAACCTCGTCCTCCTGGCTACTGTAATGTTTAATTATGGCTTTCATTAATGAGCTGAGTCGGGATTTGTTCGGAGCTGAGTCTGTGTGACTGCAAATTAATTAATTTAGGCCATATGTAAAAAAGGGACAAAATCTGGGGTTGATTAGATTTATTACTATTGGACTGTTAAAAACAAACAAACAAACAAACAAACAAAAATTTGCAGTTGGGTTCCCCGTGTGAGGCGTTTGGATTGGAGTGAGTGAGGGGAAGAAAAAAAAAAAAAAATCACAAACCTTGCCGACAAGTGCTGGAATGTTCATGGAGTTGGTGGCGAAGCCCATCCCGTAAGTCATGGAGGACTCCACGCCCAGGAAATTGGCCACGAGCTGATCCAGCTCCTCATGGATGCTCAGGTTTCCTAAGGTAATCACACACAGAGAGCGCATGGTGCCTCATGTTTTCTGCGTTTCGTCAGCCAACCACAGAGGTCAACGAAGACCCACAGGGCACAAAATGCAAACATCTGGACCGACGGCGCAGACGGACCTCACACTTTTTCTTGATATGAGATACGGGACTTCTGAGTCAATTTCTAGAGATTTTTGGGTGAGGTCATCTTCAAAACTTAATTTCAAACCCCTTTCCTGTGTGAGATGTTATATATATATATCAGCGAGCACCAGGGTTGAACATTCATGGAGCAGACTGTCATTCTAATGTGACAGATGGGGGCCGGAGTTAATTTGGAGAATTGATGGGATTGTGATCTTTCACCTCACGTGGCGTTTTCATTTTCTTCAACAAAAAAATGGAATTATGATCAATCTCTCCTGTGCCTCCAGTAGCCTTACATGTATGAAAAATTAATAAGGTTTCTCTCTATTTCGCTGGTGCCTCTGAGCAATATGACATATAATGATAGATGAATGAAGAATATAGATTTACCCCATTTAGCACTAGTGACTAAATTACATGACACGTCATCTAACTTATTATAGGTGCAATATACTGCTGATAGAATACACTCTGAATATAATTTTGTGTCGTAAAAACTGAAGTTCTCCTATAGAGAAGTTAGTTCAGTCAATATTCAGTGTCTAGCAGCATCCACCTAGAGCAGGTGATCAGAAGTTGAAATAGGCTGAATGTTTCAAGAACTAAAGGAAAGTGGCTATCAACTGATCTGTGTAAAAGCACAGCAGAGTGGAGCAGATCTGTCTTTATGTGTTTATGCGCTTTTCATCAAGGCCTCGCCCAGCTGATCCATACATTTCCTCAAGCGTTCAGCCTTGAAGCCCCCTTTCGTTTAGGTTGATTTTTTGATCTAACTCTTTTGGCATTCATTTTCTCGTCAGGATTGTTTTAAAATTATATTTGCTGGACTTTATTGTTAGAGCTCTCCCTGAAGGTGAGGGCTTCAATGCACTTTGAGAGTGGAGTCCTTGAATGTCATCCCTGCCTGTGGACCTAGATTAAACTTGCAGGAGGGCAGTTTAGAAAGCATTTCCACAAAATAAATGCCTGACATACACTCCCCTCTTACTTTATTTGGCATGGGTAGACCAGGTACCTAATAAAGAGGCCAGTGAGTGAGTGAGTGTGCATGGTGCTTCAAGGTTGCAAGTTTTGTTTGCTCAGAGATGATATCCTGCAGACCATGGCTCTAATTAATGGTTATTTGAGGTTAGTGTTGCCTTTAAATGGCCTCCAACAAAGTCTGTTCATTCTAACCTCTGACCCCTGAATTCAACAGATCATTTTCCTCCAGATAACTGCAGCTCACAGGATGTTTGCTCTTTTTGAGAGAATTCTCTGGAAAACCTAACAATGGTTGCAATGTTTTGAAAATCCCAGTATATCAGCAGTTGGTTTGTGAAACTCATTCCTCAGTCCAGCCTGACTGGCACCAACAACCATTATCACCACCTTTGAAGTCCAGTAAGTCCATTTTTTCCCCCTTTCTGATTCTCACTTGAACCTTAGCTTTAACCACATTTACATGCCTAACAGCAATTACTTTCTGCTGCAGTTACCAATAAAGTGACTGGCTGATTAGCGGTTTATGTAGGCAAGGCCATTTTACCTAATGAAGTGGCCAGTGTGTGATTGTTCAGCTAATAAAGCTAGCTGACCTCATGGAAGTCTGTCAGTTTGCATAAACACTAAGTCACTTAGAAAGATTTGAACAGCTAGACAGCTGAAGTGTTTAGAAACACCTCAAGGCCGCTTTAATCAAGACAATATTTAATCTGTTTCATGGAAATTCAAACTTGGTGAAGTGTGTCCTACTGTTTTATTTCTTTTTTGTTCACACATTATACTTGATTGTTGAATTTTATCAACAGGTCTATGCATTCCAGGCTGAAGTGACCATTTATTTTTTATTTTTTTGCTAAAGTGACCTCATTACAAAATACAAACATCAGCTAGACGGCAACTCAAGCTAGCAGGCTACATCCTGCTAACATCTTTGGAATAAAAATTGCCTCTCGACTTTGATCAGTAGTGCTCATTATATAGTTTATTATACAGACATTTTAAACAAAATATTTGCTCATATTTATCAAACTTCACCTTTAAGATAAGTCACCCTACCAATAAAAAAACAGCGCTCTTCATGCCAAAGCATAGCTCTTAGCTGAGACGGTGCCATTAAAATAAGAAAAAGCAACTGTGTGAGAATCCATCATTTCTATAGCCAACCTTAACGGGAGACTCCAAAGAGCAATGCGACATTTACATTTAGTTTTATCATTCAAAACAGCCCCATTGCAGTGCCATAGAGGCGAGCACATTATGATAAAATACTGACCGTGTTTTAGTTCCTGGCTGTACTCAGCGTTTCCTGGTAATTTATCATTCCTCAAATGACATAGTTTTCTAATTTACCGTATGTTAATGATGGGAAGAGTGGGAACACGGCCTTTTAAGACATAAAGTCGTAAATGCTCTTTGCCTGCTGGTTTACAGGGTGTGTTTTGCAACATTTTTATAGCAATGTCTGTTCTCATATCTGCTTTCACATCTCTAAAATACTTAAATATCACTCTTTTCTCGAATGAATTAAGAAGCGTTGATAAATTTTGAACGCGGCTGGGTCTACCACTTTAAGCAGAGGCCATAAAAAATGTAGGCGTATGGACTGCTGGTAAATTCAGCAGCATCCCGTTCAGAAAATGAACCGACTCTGAATGCTTTCGGAGCATCGCCACAACAAATCTCCACTTGCGAACTAAACCAGTGAGGAACCGAGGGTGTCGCTGCCTCATCAGAGGTACGGGGATGCTACTCTTAATAATTGATGGCTAATAAGCTCTCGTGGGAGAAATACTTGTTATTCTTAACCCTCTTGGTGAGCCAACTGAAACACGGATTACAAACACAGCGAAGAAAAAAAGAAAACAGTCCCATTTTGAGAGAGAAATAAACATATAAATAAATCACATCAATGAATAATGGATGAGAACAGTGCGTGCTTTGGCGTGTGTGTGTGTCTGTCAGTTTTGCTTCCTTGTTGCACTCTGACTTATTTGAATCTAGCAATCACACGCCCTTGAATTTTCCTCCGGTCTGGCTAATTCCTCTTGCTTTGTTCTTTGTCAAAGTGCTGATATATGATGAAACCTTGTGCGGGTGACTCATCCGGCTCTGAGCCCTCGCTTAAGCTCACTTTCTGCTCTCGGCAGATAAACAACAACAGAGGCGTCAGAAGTGACAGGCGGGAACTTCTCTCCCCGGCTCAACTTCGTCAGGGCCAGGCCTGCTCACTCGACTCTATAACATTCTGGACTTTGGTCAGTAACCTCCTGACTGATGCTCATAACATTTCATTGCCCGCCGATTCTGAACTACGGAGGCGCAGCACGTGGTCCTATTGCTCCTTACAGCACCGACCAGGTAGTTTTGAAATTCTAGTCAGCCTCATTTTTTTTTTTTTTTTTTTTAAGAATTCATTGACTTGTAAGCGAGCGCATTATGATCAAATAATGACGATAACGTGGCCACAAGTATCGTTGTATAATTATATAATTACCACCTGTTTAGATTTGGCACGTGCGGCCTCACTCAATGGTGCCTGGCAGGCAACCAAGTTACATGGTCTTATCTCTGGTCGGTGCACTGATTCAAAGTCAGGTGTGGCGCACTGGCGCACAGTCAATAAACTGTCATAATATTAAGGTCGAAAAACATGCCAGCGTTGCTTTAAATTTCTTCGAAACGGGAGTTCAAATCCAAGTGATAATGCACCTTTAAAACTGCTGAAGAACCCGACACTGATCCCTGCTGTTCCTGCTCCCAGATATCCTCAGAATATTCCACCCGACACTCCGGTTGTTTCAAACTGTTACATTCCACTAAAATATCATTTCTCTCCCCCTCGGTGCAGAGCAGCCTGGATGATCTCAGCTTATGCGCAAACGGTACATAATTCAACAAAGGCTGAATAAATCATATGACACTGCAGCCCGTGGAAGATAATTAAACATGTGGGCAGTGTAATTCGCAGGACAGATAATAAATGATGGCACACGACAGTGAAGGTGAAGGGGCTTTTATTTCCAGTTGGATAATAAGCCCATTCAGCGGCATCAGGGTCTGCCGGAGACTTTTAAATAGATGCATGTGTAATTAATTTTTCCGCACTGCGAGAGGAGCTTAAAGAGGCGACGGACTTTTAGCTTCGCTTTTAAAGCGCAAGATAAAACGAGCCACTTTTTTTTTCGCACACAAAATGGAAGAAGACAAGCAGAAGAAGAAACAGTCTCCACTCACCCATTTCCTGCCTCGTGCCGGAAACCCCGACCCCATACTGGCGAGTGGTGTCGGCCACAGTTTTCAGGAAATCCGCGTCGTTCTGGGCGAAGCCCAGGTAGTTGTAGGAGCCCATGTTGATGACATTGTGCAATGTCCTCCCAGTTAGCCTGCAAGCACGTTACAATTAGGGACCACTTAACCTCCGTGAGTGCCTTTACAAACACACATGCCTTTGCAACCTGCAATTGGTGTAATTGCCTTACGCGACGGTCCGGTTTAAAAGATAATGGGTCAATCGTTCAGATGGCGCACTAGTCAAGAGGTTATCTTATTTTATGTAGATCCACATGGAAATTCACAGAGAGCACACTGGGGGACGTTTTTAAACAGAATGTGTAATCATTTCTGGCAATTGAGCAAGCCGAGGTAAACATCCAAATGAGCCGGGTGGAGGGAAAAAAAACCATACAAAAACTTCAGGGCACGTTTTGGTTTGGGTTCATGGAAACGACCTACTTCCTCTTGCCTCACATACACGAAACCCATTCTGCACTTTTACCTATTCACCGCACATCACCAGGAAGCCCACAAGCCGACTTCCTCATTTCCACTTTCCATTTACATTAAACCTCTTTAAACATGTAATCCCCGCCCACCCCCGTCCCCCAGATTCATCGTGTCACATCCCCTCCCCGTGGCTCGGCTCGTGCTCCTATTAATAAAACATCCGCCGAGTATATGTCTCTGAGCGGCGCGGCAACATCTCGACTGGATCCCAAAAAGCTCCGGACTGAAATACCAAAGCTGCAGACTCACACATGCGCAACGTTTCTACTAGCGCCTCTCACCAGAGCAGAGAGTGGAGCTCGCGTCAGCCAGCTGAGCGCGTTTGTAGGCCAAGAAGAGTTGCAGGGCCGTCTTTAGCAAATCACGTCTCTGTTTTTTCTGGTTCTGTTTATGACTGTACCTAAAGGTCCAGTTGTAGTCATCGGACACCCGCTCCATCAGGTCAAACACGGGGCCTGGCAAGCTGCACACGGGCCGATTCCAGTTGTCTCGCACCCTCATGTACAGGTTTCTGGTGTAAAAGTTCTCAAAGTCTTGATAGAGAGGTATGAAATCCTGTGAGGAAGGAGGAAAAAGAATGAACAACCACACAGTGAGACATTAACAGGATGTCACAGAGCTGCTGTGGGGTGCCAGAGCAAAAAAAAGAAAGAAAACAGACTGTGGTCATGCTGCAAGCTGAAAAAAAAAAACAAAAAGCAAAACACTGACGACTGTAAAATGGATCAGATAGACTTCTTGGTTTCGAGTGTCCTGATATGTTTCTACTTTGTTGATTTTTTTGTTTTTTACTTTGTGTAGCTCCACAATAACCAAGAAAAACAAAACTTTTCCAGTTGATGTTGTTCTTAGAAGAGAAAATTCTGTCTGGTTAGATTTTTATAAATCTAGCGTGTTACAGGCTAAGCAGTGTAAACCAGGTGCGACATTGTCCACCTTGAGACAGCAGGTTTTGGGTTTGATCCCATCTAGGTCACAGCAACATTGCAGCCTCAAGGGGGCGCTCTTTGAGTATCGTCCTTGTGCTGATCCCCAAGCCCAGATAAATGCAATGGTTGTGTTATCTGATCCTAAAACCTAAAACCTAAGCTAAACAAAACACTCCCTTAAGGGAGCTGCAGCTAAATCTCCTGACCTCCTTAACCCATCCATAATTGTAACCTTCAATAGAGAACAATTTTATTCAGCAACCTGACTGGTTGGAAAGGAGACCAGGAAATAGAAGCTGAAATGAGCTGTGAATCATAACCGCTGCGAAGACGGCTGTTGTGGGTTCTGGCTCAACAGCGGTTTTATCAGACGTGGGTGGTATTTTCACATTAACAGAAGGATATAAAACAGCAGTTAAGCTTTTTTATTCCCTCCTCAGTGGACATGCTTCAGCTTTACTTTGCGCCCGCTTTGCCAAGGTTTCAGTTAGTCTCGGAACGCGGCTGTGCGAAGCGGCTAGCCATGGCGCTGTGATTTCCCTCGAGACGCCTCGAGCTGGTTGCGCAGATGTGACTGTTCCGCTTGAATGTGATGGACAGCAAGTTTGGCCAATCACCTTCCAAATACTGCCTCCTTTAAAAAAAAAAACTCCTGTCGTGGATTGCATAAATCAAAACAATTTAGAAAAATGTTTATTCTAGCGTGACAGCTTACACCCAGACAGAGCCAGCTCCCTTCGTTCGGTGGAGCTTTCAAATATGCATTTGTGTGCCATTTAGTCTTTAGGTTGATTTAAAAGAGACACGCCTCTTTACTTACTTTGTTTTCTTCCCTTTAATGATAAACACTGGTACAGAGAGCAAAATAAAACCTGTTCCCCCGTCGCCCCCCCACTTACAGCGGCAGTCCCTTCCCCCGGTGACTAAACACTTGTCACGTGTTCCCGCTCGACTGTAACCTTTACAATGAGTCACACAACAGAAACATTAACCAACAGCAACCTCCTTTCACAAACATCAAATGCCTAGTGGTGCAACCGCTCCAACAAGTCTGCGCCAAGTCTGTAAGATCGGCTCCACAACAAAATGCTAAAGAATTTTTTCATCCTCTGAGAATTAATTATGCCTTTGGCACACACAGTCTGTGTTTGCTTGTTGCCTCTTGTCTCAACCATGGCAACATTATAGAGCATAGGAACACAAAGGAAGGCGGCAGGGGGAAAAGTAAAAAATAAATGTATATCTATCTATCTATATATATATATATATATATATATATATATATATATATATATATATATATATATATATATATATATACATATATGTAGAATAAAAATAAAAATGTAAATGTGTGGCATCTCAGGCGCACACATGCTTCCCCAAATTCAAGCCCCCGTGTGCTTGCGAGAGCAGTTTGTGTCCATGGCTGTTGCGATTGCACGGTGCACCTACCTTCTGTTCCTCTCTCTCCTGGGCGACGTGGCACTTCTCTAAGCCCACGGCGCGGAGAAAGTCTCTGAAGTAGCCAAACAGGGTGACGATGCCAAAGCCCAGGTAAGTCATGACGGCGACGTACATGGGCGCCTGTTCACAGACCTCATCCCTGAACCGCCTGGACGCCCCTCCGGCCCCTGGGCCATTCTCCTGCACGGCAAGAGAGCCACATGAGCTGCCTCGCATTGGAGATAAGAGAGAACAATACTGCCGGAATAACAGTGGCTCCCTTTCAACAGGGCTGTGCCAAATGCCCAAAATAGAAAGGAGACGGATGGAGGCTTTTTGGTGCTCTCGGAAAACAAAATTGCATCCAAAACAAAAACACTGATTTCGTCCATCCACCCGTTTTCCACCGTCACTTCTGCTGCACTTGGAGTTGTTAAGGTGCTGGAGGCTGTGGCACTTGTCTTGGAGTGAGTCGCAGGGGTTACACCTTGCAACAGTTTGCCAGTTTATGGCAGGGTCAGTCATTCCCGCTCACATTCAAGCCAACGGTTGCAAATGAGCCTGTTGGGCACGTCTTTGTAAATGTGGCACCAAATCATGGGCATAAATCACAGTTTTACATTATATATGGCAGTTTGAATAAATGTTCCATTTTCTGTTGAGGAAGGAGCATATCTGATATGTCTCTGCATGATAAGGAGACAACAGGGGCTGGAAATGTTCTACGCATCCGTCAGGATTCATTTTCTGATAAAGACGCTGGTTCGCAAATGGTGAAAATAATGGCACACAAGACAGACATGTGTAATTCCGGAACATAATTCGAAGCAGTAACATGTCGCCTTCAGTGAAATTTTTTTTTTTTTTTTTTTTTTTACAGCAGGCTGAAAGAAGTCATCGCTTGGCGCAGTCACTTGAAGTTCAGCATTAGCGATGAACTTACGGTGAACTGCGACTACAAAATCTGATGGTGCCACAAACAACGAATTCTAAAACAGAAGCGCCTGGCGCATTTTTTCACTGAGCAGAACAAAAGCCTCACACAAAAAGATTTTTAGGCATACAAAGAAGACAAGTCTCTCTTGCGCCGCCAGACACAGACAGACAATCTCTCCTCGGTTAATCAGATGCTGCCAATGAATGAGGTCGTACAGCAAAACTTTATTGCTAGTCATTTATATTTAAATAACCAAAAGGGAATATGTTTGTTGGAAAGAATGTTGAAGCAATCAGTCCTTTTAATAGGATATCACAGTCATGATAATTTGACATTAAAAGTTTGTATGGTTCCATCTCTGAAGGTCCTACATAACGCAATCTAGGATCTTGTAGATTGCTGAACTCCATTCAGCCTGCCGATAAAAATAAAAATGTCACTGAAGGTGGCATGTTATTGCTGTTAGCCACGTTCTGGAATTATGCATGTTGGTCTTGGAGTATTGTAGTATTTATCCTGTCAATGCAATACCAGAAATGAGGAAAGTCTATCCTCTACTATTTCTAATAGATGCTGGACATGATGGACACATGATTTCTAGTAGCCTTTTACTTTGATATTATTATTGCAGTTATAGTTTATTATGACACTGGTTCCGGTGACACGTTTACAGTCCTCCAAACATCCACCAGTCGCCAAAATATAAGTTTAATATACTAAAACTATGATGGTTCATACTTTTTTGACAGTAAAGATCAAGGAATTCCCATTTACATGACACACTTTTGACTGTTGAAGTATTTATCAGTCAGTATTTGTCCCTTTTTTTTTTTTTTTTGCATTGCGCGCCATTAGACCCGCGGCTGCTATGCGTCCAAATTCACTGCCAGTGCAAGTGCAATTGCAACCAGTGACCGCATCACACCCACCTCACGCAGCCGCGGGCGAGGCAGGTGCGGCGTGACAGCTGCTTGCAACAGGCGACAGAGACGAGACGGGGTTTCCGGGCGGGGTCGCAGTCTCTTTCTCAGCACTAAACACGGTTCGAATAAGACCCAAGTGACGGCTGAGCATAGCGGCGCAAGTTCACACCTTTTTAAAAAATAAATTATTTAATAGCACGGCCGTCGCGAGTGAAGGAGTAGTACCGCACGCGAGAAGCGGGCGAACGGTGTCAGTGGCGCAGCGTGCTGACGTCACTCAGGTGGATGTCACACAGCCACGGGACTCGTCGTTTCAGTGTTTTTTCAACGTAGAGAGGAAAGCGGGCAAACATTTTCCCGCCACACAAAACAACATTAGCGAGACATCGAAAATCAGGAAGCGGTGGTAGCGCAACACGGCTACATAAAGTACTTTTTTTTTTTTAAATGACACACCTCTTCACTGTTGCGGCAGTGTTTGTGATATCCATTCCTCTTGTTAAGAAGCCCCTCTTGTTTTTTGTGTCCGTTCTCATTCACCCGAGACGTCCGGACGCCCTCGGCGGCGCTTCTCGCCATGTTCCCCCCCGAGAGCCGAGCCTCGTCACTCTGCTACTGGCAGGTCATAAACCGGCGTGTGTGTGTCTGCTTTTTACCCAGGTGACTTCCCCCTTACACTCCGCCTTTTGGCTCAGCCTCTTTCCATGCCTTGTCGCTCGGTTTGATCAGTGTCTGCATTGCTTCAGATGAGAGAGAGAGACAGAGAGACAGAGAAAGAGAAGGGCGGGCGGGTGGGGGGGTCGAGTTAGCTTGCAGTTTCGATTCCAACAGTCGTCACTTTTCTGTTCCTCTTTGCAGAAAACGGAACGTTTCTCTTTTGAAGAGGTAAAGGTCAAACATAAAGCCCATAGTTGCTTACTAGTGCTGCCTTACATTTAAATACATTGTATTTATTATTTCTTGCTATATGTTTTAGAGGAGGCTATCCCCTTTTCCACTGTTTATTGATAGGACAGCATCAAACAAAGGATATTTTCCCTCTCAGATTAAAGTGATTTTCTTCTACAATTTAACAGTTCTAACACACTAAGACCCACTGGTCAATCTGTCAGGTAACCCCTCGATAGTACCACGTACCTCGCAAAGTGCCCGACGTGTGTGCGGTGGATTGTCTATGAAGTTCCCGAAAATCTGTATTAGCATGTCGCGGTACAGCTGGTTAAAGTGCAGTGCGTTGGTACATTTCACTTTATGTCAGAATTATTGCTATAAAGCATTCATTTTATCAATTCATACACACTTTTTGTGTGGCTCATTAAGGTAGGAGGCATGGGACAGTAGACAGTGTGGTGCATGCAAAACCATGTTTCTGATTATAGAATGGCACAAAACAGAAAAATATTCCAATTTAGAATTTATGATTCTAATTCAGAATTCCAAAATCAGATCTTGCTAATGCTTATGCTCTATCTCTCTCTCTCTCTCTCTGTCCCCCCCCCCCCTCCCCCCTCTCTCTCTCTTTAAAGTGTCCTTCTTTGTATTGTGATGATTCCAGACCCGGACCATAAACACAGCAAAGCTCCCCAGCAGCAGTGATATTCACTGTTGAAGGTAATCTGCTCACAAAGTCATTCCAATCACGTGCGCGCATGCGGCTCACACAGCTCACATCCATTTGAGGCGATAAACACTTTGCCTGCAATGGAGTCCCTTCAAACCCCAGCTGCATAAAACAAAGTATGCGGTAACACAAACGTTTGATAATAGGCAGCCGTTCAGCGATGCGGGGCCCGGGAGGTGTGGGGGACGGGGTGTGGGGGATGGGAGGGCTCGAACCCGGCCTCGCTGTACTGACAGTAGCTGGTAATGAGAAGTACATGCAGCTGGTTGGGCAGCATTTGTGGTCTCAGCTTTTCAGCCGTTGTTGTGTGCAACAGTTGAGCGCGAGTGAGTTAATGATACACTTTACACAACCGTGGCATTTTTGTGGCTGCAGAGACGCTGACACTTAAAAGCAGGAAGTTGTCCTGCACTTTGTTGCTGTATTCCTTCTGGGTGATGATTTGCTCACGGGCTATAAATCAAGACGCGCACAGTTATCGACACGGTGTTGAATCAGAGCAGCGCTGTAAAGTCACTCCACTATGCAGGCCAATTTGACGTTCGGCTGCGTTGTTTGTTTTATCCCTCTGGGCGCGCTGTGAGAGATTGTTTGTTCGGGAAAGGTCAGTGGCTGCTCTGCGATGTTGCGGTGTACTGAGGCTGCAGCCGCGGCGGCAAATTGGAACATGCGCGATAGTGTGACAATGAGTCTGTAATGAGGCTTTTTCCGTCAATGTTGACAGCGACCTGTTGCTGCTACCGTGAAGAGAAACAATCACTTAGCATTGCACTGGCAGCTGGATCGCTCGGATTTCAACTCGGCGGTCTCGCCAAGCACTCTTAAAATGGCAAGCATTCCACGGGAAGCAAACTCCCAGGAAGCAGTAGCCTCCTGGCCACCTCCAGTCGTACCTCCCTGGGTTGCCGCCCGTAAATCTCCAGAAGGAGATAAAGAGGAGATACAGTGGCTGTGAACCTTGCTACATGCTGCGTAGATAAGTTTGTGTCCTACAGCAGCTGCAGTTTTACAAATGAAATGGCACAGAGCGCTTCTCAGACTGGAGGAAAAATGTTCTTGCTTTACTCCCGGCTGAATTTGGCAAGAGTTTTAGACAGACATCAGGGTGCGCAGCGGCTGGCCATGGGAGTTGATGTGGCCGGGTTGCCAAGTCCTGAGTGGGAAAAGTAGCTATTGGCATTCCCATACGTCTCCAGATGTTTCTCGATGATGTCATCTGCCAAGCAACCAGACACACTTAGCAAAAAGTGAATGGAGAGCAGCTTTGAATTTTTCTTTTTCATATGATTCTAAATGTGTGCGTGACTTTTTCAGTACGTATGCTTGTATTCTATATACCGTTAAAAATATATTATGAGGTGTAGTTTTTTTCATTTTTTGTTTTGCCGACACAACGCAGCCCCAGATTGTTGTAGGTCTATCTGGTGACAATGTAGGTCGCCTGATTCTAAAGTCATTGCAAGAAAGCCGCAGAGTTTGCAGCAATGACTCATGCAACAACAGGAGGCCTCGAGCTGCACGTGCTACCTGGCTAGAGTGGCAGAAACAATTCCGATTGGCCCGCTTCGCTGTCACGGACAGAAGGCTTCACCTGATCCCCCTTCAGCTTCCTGCCTCACCCTTTATATGCCTTTCCACGGGCTCTTTTACAGATGGATAGGTGATACAAGTGCATGAGGATTAAGGAAATGTTCCTTCTGGCTGACAGGTTTGCTGACAGTCAGGAGAAGTGATCGGGTTAACCCCGGGCCTGGAATGCGGGCGCATGTCTGAACGCTTCGCCGTCAGATTATCGAGTACTTGAACGAGTGCCTCGCGCCCGCCGCTGAACCTCCTGCCGGCGCACCCCCCGACCCCCCTTCCCCTCCCCCGCTGCGCCGCCGTTGTGTGTTTTGACAGGCGGCACGCTTGATTGAGGAGTCGTAATATGGGATATTTTACCGCTCGTCGTCTCCATCTTTCATCCGCGGCGCCGTCATAACACAAATCATTTAGCGCCACGGCAGGTAGAAGGCCGTCCCTCACAGCCAGCCGCCGTCTGACAGGCGTCACGTACTCATTTCCCGTCCAACCGGGGACGGAAATTGTGCTTTTTTCCCCTCTTCTTTCAGCTCCTGAGTCTCCATTTGCATTGAAGAGCAGGGAGAATCCAGGGCCCTGTCTTTTCAATGCACTGGTGTGATGTTTTGGCTGAAAACACCTGGGGGACGTGTGTGTGTGTGTGTGTGTGCGGGATGGCGGGGCGGTCCTGTGGGACGACAACACACGTCACCTGCTGTTTTCCCCCGCGCCGCCTTCAACGCCACGCCAGGCGCTGACGTCTAATAACTGCGGATGGGCTGACATTTGCATGAGGGGGTGTTGAGGCTGGCAGGGGAGCGGCCGGGAGTTCATGCGTGCTGCATTCAAAGTGAAGGAGAGGAGGGAGGACGTCTGAGGGAGGACCGCGGACGGGGTCCGTCCTGCTTTCCAGATGTTACTCAGACGGAGGGAGGGCCCAGCGATGGGAGCGCCGCCGCGCCGCAGTCTCTGCAAATTAAAGGTGTCCACCGCGCTCCCTCCCCTCCATTCCAGTCTGGGCTCGCAGTGTCTTAAATGGAGCTGTCACAGAGGCCGGTGGCTCTCCGCAGTGACGGTGGGATCACTTTGGACTGGCTGTAGCCTCCATCTGTCAGCCTCCATTAGCTCCTTCAATCTGGGTAGCACTCTTTTTATTTGCTCCGTAATTGTTTTTCTCCCCCATCCTCCTCTCCTCTTTCTATCCCACACTTATATAATTGCGATTAATAATTCAAACTGTCCGGCTCCACTTTATGTATTTGTTTCGCTGAAGATTGATTGGTCTTTCATAAAGACAGACTCACGACAAGCGGGAAATCCTATTTCTCTCTCTCTCCCCCATTTTCTTTTTTGCTTCTTGACAAGCGCCTTTCAAGTTTTTTTCCCCCAACTGCTTCCTGTTTGAAATTGGCTGATGTTTAAAAAAATTCCAAAAGGATTGATCCCGGCATTTCTCTCCCTAACTTCTTCGCCGCCTGCATCGGAGACCGCCACACTGAGCTTTCCCTTTCAAGATCTGATGGGTAAAATGATTTTGAAGGCTCCCTGAGAGAGCGTTCCTGCCTTGCATACGAATGAATGGGGAAACGGTGCAGGGTGCAAGTTGCCCTCAGCGCCCAGTGAGACATCTCTGTCCTCACCGCTTTAATGTGAATGTCATGTTAAATGTTCTTTCCATAAATACATTATGAATACTAATCCATATGTGAGCCGCCTGCATGGTTCTTAATAGAGCAGTTTTCGCGGTTATGCCATCTTGATTAATGAACGTTGAGGCTGCCTCTGCTTTGAATGTAATTCTAGAGTTCTTCGAAAATGACACGAGTTCTCATGATTGAAGGATTCAGACAGAAAGCTGCAAGTGTCCTCCACCTAGTGGCAACACGGGGTACCGCACCCCAGCCTTGCAATCCATTCGCAGCCCCGTCCCCCTGCCTCTCAGCGCCCACTCATATCTTCCCTGCGATGAAATATTTGATTAAAAGCAGATGTGTTTATATTGGCGGAGAGAGAGCCACTTTGGCCCTGTGCATGCGCAAGCACATATATGGAGGGACAGTCCAGTATTTAAGTGTTTATGGATGAACTCATGCCACGCTGAGCCGTCGGAGGCCAGTTGTAATACAGAGCTATATTTAAACCTCCCCGAGGGCGCCATTAAATCATGTAATTTCTTCGTCAGGCTCTGCTGACCTCATTTTAATACTCGCATCAGACAGCTTTGTGTATTTATATATATATAAATATATATTGTTCAACTTTGAATTTAACATCTTCCTTTGTTATCCTATTGCATTTTATGTGTAAGGCTTTCTGAAGACACGCTTTTCACATGAGACCCAGCAGCCAATAATTCATTATTTGAATTGTGGAATGCGGAGGAGTGATTTTTTTTATTTTGTTGTGTGTGTGTGCGTGTGTGTTGGCTGCCAGGGAGATTTGAAAGCTTGGCTATGTATAGTTTTGCAAAGTGCTGCAGTTCATTTGGACCACCAGGAGGAACGAGAGAATCATAAAAGGTTGATGCAGGAAATGGCCTCGCCGCTGTGTTCTCCTTTCCGGGGATGAGAACACAGTGAGCGTGCTTCTCCCTCAGCTGAATAATTTGTAGCGTTGATTAATTGATTTTTTTGCTGCATCGGTTTCACTTCGAACACTGTCCGGAGATTATGCACGCTGTTTAACCAAAGTTTTGCTATTTCACCGTAAAGGTAAGCTTGTTGTTGGCAGCCGAGGCTAGTAGTGCTTTACCGCGTCGCCGCAAATGTCTTCAATTATACGCGAACCGGAGCAGAAACCCCTGGTCTGTTTTGCTCCTGCAGCTGCTGCACTTCTAACCTCGAGTGGGTGTTCAGATCCACAGGGAATGGAGCATTCTCCCCTGTTCTCCTCAGAAGTGTGCCGCGGAGACGGGGGTTGCAAAGACAGACTCAGACGCAGATATTTATAGAGGGAGTGGGAGAGAGTGAGATTGGGGCCCGACAGGTTAAAGTAAAAAAGGGGGTGCGGCATGACGGAAGAGGAGAAGAAGCGGCAGGGTTGTCTGGTTAAAGGAGAAGCTGATGCCGGCAAATGAGGCGGAGGCGAGAAGATCAAGGGAGGGGCGACGCTGCCGCCGACAACGCTGGGGCTGTGCTGCACGTCTAGGCGGGGTCACGGTGGCGCGCCACTGTTTGCATGACCCTAATTAAATCCTGCAGATATTGCGCATGAGTCATCACAGGGTTGGAAGAGGTCCCCTGCAAATAGAACCATTGTTTCGCCCCTACGTGTCACCTACAGCCCAGCCTGTTAAGTGGGCTTTAATGTCCTGATCATTAAAATCCTCCTTTAAAACCAAGAGGGAATTTTTAAAGACTAAGCTTTAAAGGTCATATTTTGCTAAATTAATATGCCAGCATTTTCTTATATATTTGAATTCTCTTTGCTGTTTTCTTTTTCTATTGAGCTGTTCCCTTCATTGGTGGCTATAGCCAATCATCTACCTCCATCTCACCCTATCTTCTGCATCTCCTTCTCTCACACCAGCCAGCTTCATTCCTTGTTTCACTACATCCATAAATCTCCTCTTTGGTCCTCCTCCAGGCCTCCTGTCTGGCAGTTCTAACCCCAGCATCCCTCTGCTGATATATTCACTATCCCTCCTCTGGACAAGTCCAAACCACCTCTGTCTAGACTCTCTGGGTTTAAACATCTAACATGCACTGTTCCTCTGATGTGTTCTTCTTCAACAACTTCTTTTGGTTGTCATGTTTTTCAAAATATTTTAAACAGTATAGGAGGATGCTGTCAGTTGATGAAAAATTTGAACCAAGTAGTTAAAATACAATCCCTAAAGAAGTTTCCATTGGTTTGAGATTTTAGAGAAAGGAAGATGTGTTTGTAAACAGAGGTGGGTGAATGAGGAATCATTCACCCACATTCAGAATGTGGGACCAAAATCCTTCCTGAAATAGAAAAACCTGAAAAACCTTTTTGTCTGTGATGACAACTGAGGGAACTGTCTGTTCCCTGCGTCCATGAGTCTGCTGGCTTCACTGCATTCAATCTCTGTGAGGCTCCAAGACTCCCGGTGAGCTTCTGCCGCCAGCGGTAATTACTGTTTCCCATCCAGCAGGGTTGTCCACGGCCAGGCCCATTGAGACCATCCACTAAATATCCTGGATACCATCAGTCAGTCATCCAGATGTTAGGCTGGAGTGCCAGGGGAAGGCAGCACCCAGGAAACAAAGTATGTGTATATACATTATATATATTTATATTTAGATATATAATGTGAAAGGATTTGGTTGAAGTATGAACTGGCATGGGCTGATATTAATGCATAGTTGATGAGCTCATTGTTACATTGAGCAACGAGGATAGATGGAAGTTTGCTGTGTAGGGGCAATAACACAACAAGCCAGTATTGTGTAGAGAGCCTTCAGCTGCAACTGAAGTGTATTTTGTGACATCTCTCTGTGCCATTTGCTGCACAGCACAGTACTCACGGTCCAATTACCTTTTAGTAGTGACTATCTTGAGTGAAATCATGTTCACAGTAAGAAATGGGGACATGGTGGTGAATGTATAAGTTTGTAAAAAATGTGTGCATTCACATCAAGGTGTTGAAAGTTTGAGTTGGCTTTGTTGCGTGGATGCAATAAATCTCCAGCCCCTGCTGATTGTCCCAGTGTTTAGAGTTTGAAACTATTGATCTGTTTTGGTGTTGTGGTCCAAGAGCAAATTGAATTGTTGGTCCAAAGTGAAATTAACAGAACATAAGTTAAAAAAAAAAAAAAAAAAAAAAAAGCTTCACATGCTGAAATATGGATTTTATTTTCAGAGCCATCGCTGCAGCTGCTACAAAGTGAACATTCGTGAAAATAGATACAAAAAAATTAAGTGATAAGTAACCCTACAATAAAAAGAACATTTTAAAGCATTGATTTCCGTCAGTCTTTCGCAATTATGCATGCCAGCCAGTAAAAAAAAGAAAAATGGGACCAGTTGTGCTTTGAGCTGCTCTGCCGTGCAATCACAATTGCATTAGTATGAAAAGTGAAAAAGAAATGAAAAGGGGGGCTGATAGCTGTGGGGGCTTCTTTTTTTTTTAATAGAAAAAAGGCTGCTTAGTCAAGCACATTATGAGAGTATCAATCCACATTACGACACACTGCCGTTCCACTCATTTACAGCATGTTGTCGCCACTCAAATGGGAATATCACAGTTACTCTATTTAAAAGTCACATTCAATATTTGTTATTCCGCCCGCTCGGGCTGGAGAGGAATGCTAATAAGCCCTCGTAAGCTGCGCAGAGGTTTGACTCCTTGTCGCCGCGCTCCAGGTTTTATCCTGGCTTTTGTGAGGCAACACATGGGAAGAGGCTGAAACTCAGGCTTCTGAAGTCTATTCAAGTCACTTTCTTATTTATTTATGTATGTATAGCCTTCCTTTGGTGGAACTTATAATCTGCAGGGTGTAGTACAGTCTCTGCCCCCAGATAACCTGGGTTTTATATATGTGTATATATATGTGTGTATGTGCGATTACAGCTTGCAAACATCATTAAATCATTTTAAATATGGATGCAAAGATGATCATTGTTTCGTTTCCAGGCTTGAAGGTGGTTGTAAAAGTTCTGTACTCTGTCCAAAAGCAAAATGTGTTATTGCTGTTTTTTTGTATCTCTCTAAAGGGGATGGGGGGTGCGTGCGTGTGTTGAGTTGACATTTTAGCATAGCCTGCAATTTCTTTACAGCCTCTGCATAACCATGCATCTTGCAGCCTCAGAACCATTGCTTCTCCCCTAGTTTTGCTTTTTTTGGTAGCCAATGGAAGAATGGATTGATAGACAAAACTCTCAGGGCAAAACAACTGAATACTTTAGTATTATGCTTTTGAAAAGGGACCAATGAATCATGAGCCACAAAATATTGTATCCACAAAAACCTTTAGAACTTAACATTAATAGAAACAATGTTTTTTTTGAAGACTTAAATCCAGCAACAAAATACCTCCCTCTAATTCAATCCTTACTGCATTGCATTGATCTGAATCTGACCTGCATCTTACAAAATAATACCTTTTAGTAGAAACAGTTTCAATTTTGAAAAATGTTTGGCAGTTATTTGTTGTCAAAACCTTATTTTCCATTTTTTGATTCAGCAAATTGTATATTTGTTTTGTTTTTCTTTTGTTCAGACTTGAAAAACTATATTTGTGCTGTGTGGCTGTTCACTCTGACTGCTGGAGCCAATTGTTAATAGATGTGACTTCATCCCCATTAAGTTTGATCACACTTTTCACTCTTTAATACAGAAATCACTGGATGCACCATCTGCTCATCAGAAGCACTTTTCATTCACACAGGCACCAAAACACCAATTATAATGAAAACTGGTAGTTAGTAGTGATGGTGAAACAGGATTATTTTTACTGAATCAATCAATATGCTGCACTCACCAAAGAATATTAGGTTTTTGAATCAGTTTAGACTTCGAGTTGGTCATGCAGAGTCTCTGAAGTCCATTTGTGGACTTGTGGACATGAGCTCCATCCACTCCCAGAGGAGCTGGGTGATTTGTTCATTGTGGGAGTGGGGCCAAGCTACAGTGAACAACTGAGTTATGATGTATTTGTTCGTTCACAGCTCAGCCTCACAGCGGGGAGAGAAAGGGGGAAACAAGATACCAGATCATTTCTCCCCTGGGCATTAACTTGATATATTTATCCAAATACAGTTAGAACTGCAGCTGCACAATCACAACATCTTGTCTGGTCTCATCTTCGCAGTTAGCCAGGAAGTGGCAGCGGGGACTTGTCAGTGAAAAACTTAGCAGAGATGAGGAACTCTGACTCACGAGTCAGAAAAACGACTCCGGAGACATCACAAGCTGTTAGAGGTTCCGTACTTTGCTGGCGCGCTGTGGCGTGTTGACAGAAGAGGAGGATAACTTGCAGCTCCACTGACTTGGCCTTAAATGACTGCAACCTTAATAACGTGTTGTCCTCCATATTTTGGACACTGGCACTGTGGGCCTTCCGCTCTCTTGACTGCGACGTGTCAAATCTTCGCGGCCGCTTCAGACAACGGGGGGCGGGAGGGGGAATGAAAACAAATTGGACGTTGAGGATGATGGAGGCTGGCTGTGACACTGGTGGCAACAGGCCAGCGGAGTGACTGATGGGCATGTGTCAACCCAACCCCCTCGTAGGGAAAGCGTCGGGGCGGGGGAGGGGGAGATGAAGGGTAGTCCGCTAATTGGGGCGAGATGTAAAAGTCGCTGTCACTCGACATCATCCTCACTGATACGTTCGGAGGCAGGAGCCAGCTGAAGCATGGCATGTCACCGCCGTCGAGAAAAAGCCGCAATCCCGGGCAAAAGCTCCTTGAGAAACAACTGAAGATTGACGCCGCCGCCGCCGCCGCCGTCCTCTGTTTTAATTAACACCTCTGCGTTTAATTTGCAAGACAAGCAGGCAGGCCGCGGAATCGGCGCCTCGTCTCCGACGACGTTTTAGTCCGTGAGCCGGGTGATGTCCGTCAGCGTGTCACTGCGCATTAGCAGCGACGTCGCAAATTGCCGCTGCGGCGATAATTGAGAGTGTGGGGGTTGGGGGGGAGTTTGGCTTGGCTGGCTGACCTTGATTTGTTCCCTCTTTTCAAAACTATTTTGACGATGTCTTGGGGGGGCGACGACGAGGGAGGGAAGGCGGGACTCGCTGCTGAACCGTCGTGGGGAACGGACGACGCCAGCTACAAACGAAGCGAGGGAATGAAACGTGAGCGCTTTTCTTACCGTTGCTTGCGTCGGCTCACCTTTTCCGACCTCTCCCCCAGCTCTGCTCAGCAGTGGCACCCGCTGTTCTCTCGAAAATTACAGTTGGACAACACAATTTAATTCCCCCAATTATACTTCTCTCTCCTCGCGTGTAATCGAATATTGCTCCACAATAGCTGGCAAAACTACGACTCAACAGGTACAATTAGACCTAATGTAACCGTGTAATTAGATTAATCTGCCTCTGGATAAAAATAAATAAATAAACAAATAAATACATAAAATGCCAGGCTCCTCTCAGTGGTTGTGTAACACTGATACTTGGCAATGTCTCCTCTCGCTAATTTCCGCTCTCCGATCTAATGATGGGAACTGAGCCGACACGGTTGCACCGAGTAATTTGAGTGGCTTTTAAAAGCTGCAAAAAGGTCTAACTGGGGGAAACAACTGCAATTACAGGACTGGCATTAGCATGAAGCGACACCCCGGAGCTGCACTCATGCAGCAGGTGGGTAATTGGCCCTGAGCTGCTCGCCGGGCGCTCTGCCGGGGACTGCCTTTGTCTGCTGATGGCGGGGCGGGGGAGGGGTTGCCTCGTGCACCCCCGGCGAGGGCCTATCAGCTCACTGCCCTCTGAGCTGGGCGCAGCAGATTCATAATTAACCCACGTAAAGAGGAGATGGGTCAAACGGTGGTGTCGGTGTTTGTAGCTGAAGCTGGGATCTCGCGTGCCTCCTTCGCTCCCGCTCAGATCACATGTGCACTTTGTTTATTTGCATGCAGGCAACGTCGGCGAGAGATAAAGATGCTTGTGTTGCCGAGGATGAAAATGAACTCCAGAGGCCTTTCCGGTGTTAATTGAGGCTTAATGTGATTTGTTTTGCCGGCCCGTCCCAGCCCATTAAATCGGCTCCCTCGTGATCGCCCTCTAATGGCTTTCGTTTGCTACGTGTGCTTAAACAACCTGCGAGCGGCAACTGTAAAATGATAAGGTTAATGCTGCAAAGTGAATCCCCGTTTGAGCCGTCTGTCTTTGCAAGAGACGCCAAAGCCAAAAGGGTTGTCGGTGGCTCGTGATGTTTCAATTAGCGCTTGCTCATGTGTGAGCGCTCGTGATAACCTCAGCCGCTCTGTCTTGCCAGGCTTGGCTTGGTAAAGAGTTTCGGCTGGGGAAAGCATTTCCTGCATAGCTTCCTATTTAATTTCCCAAACCATTATAGCCTTAAGCAGCTACTGTTTATCCTCAGTCCCGCCACTTCTAAATACTCAAAGTAAGAAAGAGACTGAAACATGCAGACCCCTCACAGACAGGCCTTTCCTCAACTTGTAATTGAACCCCAGACTGGCTGTGAAGTGACGGCACTAAAAACTGCGCCCACAGGTGGCAAAATTATTCATATTCTGTACTTAAGTAAAAGTATTGATACTTAGAGAAAAAATACTATGATACTGGTTCAACACCTTTACTCAAGTATAAGTAAGTACTGGTTCTGAAATGTACTTATGTAAAAAGTAAAAATGATTTATTTTGCAATGCATGGATTGCAATTATTGAAGCAATATATTTGTTGATAAGCTTATAAAGTCTAAAATAATCTCCCTCGAAAATATATTCTAGTTTCATATTTATCTACTCAACAGCACAGTTAAAATAGCTCACCTTTAAGCCAAAACAACAGCAAGAACAAACAATTACTTTTAACAGAATTTGAATCTTTTAAACACTTTTAAACACAAAAATAAGAAGCGTATTTTTTTTTTTCCTAGTGTAAGAGTAAAAAGATAAAGAGGTTTGTGTACAAATGTAGGGTGTAAAACTAAAAAGTCGTCAGAAAAATAAATACTCATGTAAAGTACAGATACCTAGAAAAATCTACTTAAGTACAGTAACAAAGTATTTGTATTTGCTACCTCCCACCTCTAACTGCGCCTCTGTGCAGCTCTCACATTTCCTGCTGCTGCCGCATTGATTCTTATTCCATTAATTCTATTTTTGTACCTTTGAAAGCAGAAACAGCAAACGTGTGCATTGAGACAGAGCAATCATGTTCCGCCGAAGAGGGAAAAAATTGAAAGGTTTCCTTCCACTGTACAGCCCGTGACCTCATCAGCCAAAGACACAGGTGCTTTACGCAAACGACCTCCTTTTTTAATGCGACAGTGTCATGTCTTCTTCTTCAGTGGCACCAACAAAGGACTAACAAAGGAAAATTCTCTTTTCAATTATGTTTTGAAGGGGCTACAGGTGCAGGCCTGCAGGGAACGTATTTATTTATAACAGACGGGCCTGTTGATCCACACGTCACAGCCGACTAAACCGATCACTCTTGAGTGACCTTTCTGCATTGGTGCAGCTGCACTGCACTTCATGAATGTTTAATGGGAGTGCTGGCGGTTTCGGGCCTGCCCGGCCGGGTTTTTGCTGCATGACAGACAGAAACGCATTAGTTTAAGGCAGAGTGGACGGGAAAAACAGTGGGTGCCACACGAGCAAGGACACCAGACACAACGTCTGACGCGTAAACACCCACCCGGGTGCGCAGGAAGCGGTCGAGGAGGCGCGAGAGAGGCAGGCCATTACACGCACAAGCACACACAAAGTTTTGCTTTTACTTCACGTGCGGAACGTTTGCTGCGTTTGCATGAAGCTTTTTAAAGATCACATTGGAAGATGTATGGAAGAAGCACATTTTAAAACAACTTCCTCTAATTGTCAGTGAAGATAGTATGCACGCTTGGGGCTGTTTAAGGTGGATTTTCAAATCAGAGCTAATGTAGCAAGCAAATGTTTTACGGGAACACGCTTGGCGAATGAACTTTGATGTAGTTAACATACATCTGAATTGACTGTGGCCTGCAAAAATAATTGCAACCCTATGCAATTCTTTTCAGTCTTCCCAGTAATTCCTAAAATCCTCTCCATTCATCTGCTGGTTTTGTTTACCTCCGCTTCTTCCGGTAACCCGTAGCGCCACCTGGTGACGCTTAACACGCAGACTCGTTAATTTGCATCAATTAATGGAAATGCGACACATGCTAATTAAGCAAATTTCCAAAAGTTCCTGAAAACTTGCTTGTAAACTGGATACCTGGCCGTCATATAGACCTAATTTTGACAATTAAAGCCGGCAGATTTCACTGAAAAAAATAACATAAGGTAAAAAACACCAAACCTGGAAGATGGATGAAATAAAGAGAAGTGGAGCGAGCACTGCCGTTGACATATCCTAACAACAGTTTTCCTTTTTAAGTCAGTTTCCCAGCACGCATCCCCGACACCTTCCCTGTCTCTTTACATCTTCCATCCAACGGCGCACGCTTTCCAGACACAAAAGGCACCTCCAGCTATGGCTTGCAAGGAAAAAACGTTAACATGAAAAACGTAATTGGCTTTGAGAGGAACTGGAATAGCGCCTGGCTGGGAAAGCTGGTTGGCTCGGCAGTCGGACACCTTCGCTGCCGCCTTACCTGACTCATAAAAAATGCAGCGACAACACGCCGACGTCCCCAAAAGCCTTCGCCGCTCCCGTCCATGTGGTATTTTGACTACGGAGGCGCAAACAACATCACGAATCAAAGGCCGGCGCTCTCTGTTTGCACGGTAAACACAATCAGCCTCTCACGACCGCCCGACAGTGCCGCGCACCTCCAGCTTTGTGGAGGGGACGGCACAAAGGGAAACGGCAGTCGAGTGTGGCATGAAGTGCGTGTGTGGGAGACTTTGGCTGATTTGAACAACGGGGGAGTGCGGGGAGGGTTGAGCATTAGTGAAAGTTCGTTGCCAGCGCCACAACTGGGTGGAGCCTTTGGCTCTGAGCTGAAATGAGTAAGAAGATGCAGTTGAGAGAGTCGACAGCTCACATGTCTATCTGGTGAAGAGGCAAACCTGTCTACACATTCTAGCAGACCAATCAGATTTGGTTCTTCCACTTTAGCCAGGACTCCACAGCTCATGGCTTCTTATTGGCTGGAAGGCCTACATTAGCTGCTCTTAACTTCCCCCTGGCAAATTGTGCCGCTGTGAGACTGTGGCTCAGGAGGTAGAGCGGGTTGTCCAATGACCAAAAGGTTGGCGGTTCAAATCCCACTCCATCCTAGTCCGTCGTTGTGTCCTTGGGCAAGACACTTAACCCTAAATTGCTCTCAATGGGGCTGGCAGTGCCTTGCAGGGCAGCAGCCACCCATTGGTGTGTGAATGTGTGAGTGAATGGGTGAATGAGAGGCCTTTGGGGTACTGTGAAGGTGCTGGAAAGCGCTATATAAGTGCAGTCCATTTAACATTTACCATTGAAAACTGCTGTGGCTGACACACAAGTGCTGAAGCCGTTGCTGCAGCTACAACAAGGTGCCATTACAAGTGAAAGAAAGCTGATTGATAATGGAATCTTTAGACCTTTGGGTGGTATAAAGAGTTCTATTCATGGCTAGCAAGATGGATGCGCAAGAATTCCGAATTCTGAGTTAGAATGTCAGCAATCCAGCTGCGTGCGTCTTTGAACTAAAGAAGTAAAAAGGACGCTCTGATGCGTGCAAAGTCAATCCCCGCCTAAAATGACAGTAGAGATAAGCAGCCCGTTGTTCCCCCATGATTTTCTTTACTGCTTAACTTTGCCAAATACAAGAGCCCGGTTCATCCCTCTGATGGTTTACTTCACCTTGAGGAAACTCGTCAAACCTTCACCAGGGCTTAGTTTAGAGAAGCGACGTGGAGGGAAATGGGTGAGGGAGCCCTCGGCGCGATGCAGAGAGTACACCTCATTGATAATGCATCAGGAGGGGGAATCCATCAGGGACTGCATCCATTTAATGCATGAAGCGGACGTTTATGTATTAAAGTGCAGCTGCCTGGCCGCGCCGTCACTCTGAACCGTGCGGGCCGGCAACGTTTTGGGTCTGTGGTCTCCAGGGTGGCGCGTGAGCTCCAGTCCTGCGGACCTCAAGGCACTCCTGCTCGTTTCTAGACAAAAAAGGATGTCAAATACATCAAACATGATTTTTAACATTGGCAAATTCCACCTTGTGTGGTTTCAGCGACCTCTCCCTCCGCCTCCGCCTCCCTCCGCCTAAGCCCCGCCCCTCCGCACGCACGTCCTCATATCTGTCGACCCACTTGATGGAGCTTTCAGGGGAAAACACGAACCCGGTGCAGTGCGATTACCGAAGGTGCTTCAACAGGGGGGTCGGCCTGGCATTTCTTCCTTTTTTTTGTTGTGACTCTGACCTTTGAAAATATCACAGATTAAATCTTTAATTATTTATGAAGGCTAGCGGAGGGGACGGAAGAAGAGAGGGCGACGTTGCCGAGCGCGATGGCAAAAAACTGCGTCAATGCAAAAAAAAAAAAAAAGGCAAAAAGTTCAATCTATCGTATTGTACATTCACGGATGCTCTGCAGAGTGGGACTCCATCAGATATGCCGTTGGGAATTCCTTCGCTTTTTACTCCTGTATTCTTGAGTGCTGCCATTTGTATTCAAATTTATCCACAAAGATTGCGCTCAAGCAGGCGTCACAGTGTTAGAGCCAACCTCGAAACGGCAGCCTGAGATACTCCTCACGTCCTCATTCTGTAAACATTCCTGACACTTGCGTTTGAAAATAATCAAATAATCATGATGTGGGGAGGAAAAAAATAGATAAACAAACAACAGAGAAAATAACTGCGCTACATGAGGGGAAAAAAAAGGGTCCCAGGAGAATGGCTCTACCGGCGTTTGATATGCAAATTCTCCTTTTCATCGGAACGCCCGTTAAATGTCAGGAGGGGACACCGGGGGAGGGGCTGAACAGCTCAATTAGAGAGCGCTAACATGCATCATTCCAAACAAGCCGCGAAATGAAAGGAAATCGCCCAGATTGATCGGCGGCATCAGCGCAAATCAATCGGAGTGGCAGCGTGAAAATGCACACACTCTGGTTCGGGGGTGTGGAGGGGCGGATAGTCGCCTGAAAATTGCAGATGGGGATTTGGAACGGTATCGACATAATCATGTTCCAGCTGATGAATCTGACGATCAGCAATTTTTTTTTTTAAAGCTGCATGCAAAATTGAAAGCGTTGTTGTGTTTCCAAGACCACATTCACAGAGGATCTGACAGATGTTTCTTAAAAAGATATTGGTGGAAAAGGACAAGCTATTGTAGCCTGACGGGAGAAGACGTGTCCTTGGGTAATTTGTCTTGTCACCCTAAAGGACACATCTTCATACTCATCAACAATGCAACTCTGCTCATGCATCAATGCCCACCTGCCAGACAGAAGGACTTGCAACACAGGCCAGCCTAGAGGTGCTGCCTCTTATTCATTAAAAAGGCAATTTATTTGCTCAGCGTGAGAAACGTCCATGTATATATCTGGGTGACATCAGGTGTAGTAGCAGGAAACTGCCCCTTAGTAACTTTACTCATTCTTGACATTATGTTTCAGTTTCAACAATCAAAAATAGAACAGATGGAAAGTTCATTAATATGCACATACTGTCTGGAAGTGTTCTCATTGGCATCATTGGTACCATTGGGGACTGTATGCAGTATTACACTTTTGTATTTACTCTGTTCACACTGTAACATTTGTGTTTTATGCGAGAATGCACATGCATTGCAATTTATCATTCGCTCTCTGAAGCTAACAGGGACATAAATAAACGTTTTCTTATTTGCAAAATGCTTCCTTACCGCTAATTCTAAATGCCACTGCGTCTTACACACTGGCCATTAAAAATGCTAAAGTTTGCTTTGACGTTTGTCGCTTCAAGTGTAATCTCATTGTTGTACTGCTGTCATTGAGCCCTCCACTGATTCCTTTAGTTGTTGCTTGCCGTTTAAAAACAGTGTCTCTGAAGCGAGGACGTCTCATTTTGTTCTACCATCTCTGCTTGTTTTTTTTGTTGGAGATTTCTGACTGCTGACTCGCAATCAATCTCCAAACCAGTCTTCAAATCATTATTTGAGGACCGGCATGCAAACCTGCCAGTCCTTCCCTGTTGTTGCCAAATTTGTCCACCTGCCTTGCCCTACACATGCCAAAGACTGATTTGGCAGGTGGCACTATCACCTGTGTCGGTTTTGTTTGTCACCAGTATTACGCAAAAAAAACTACTGAAGTGATTTCTACGGGGGGATGGGTGGCGTCGGGGGAGGGGAAAGAAAGAACCAATGAAACCCTTGGAATTGCATGTGAATAAAAGGTGGTGTGTGAAGATATTTTGAGTCTCTTTATATATTCTGAAATGGAGCCTTTTTAGCAGCTTTCTAATCTACCTTCCAGGAAATTATGGATGGTCCTCATTTGCATTCATCCAAGTTTTATTCTAATTATATTTCAGGTAATCCCCCGCAGTCTTCTTTGTGTCATTTGCTAATGTTATAATTGGCGTCACCCCCCTTTCTCTTCCGTCTCCCTGTGCCATCCTGAACTCTATTATCTCTCTTATGCATGGTGATCATCAGCCTGTTTATTCAGCTGCAACTGTATCTGATTTTCGGTCTGGAGGTAAAACAAGCAGTTTTGAGTCGGACTGATTTTTGCACCCCTCTGGAGAAAAGCGGTACTTCCTGCTGTCATAAAATTGCCGCTACTCTTCCAGGCCATCCTACTACCCACGCTTGAGGAACAGGTTGTGCTACATCATTCATTACAAGTTTAGTATTTGCATAGCCAGTTTTGTTGCGGTGCACGTGAGGCACAAAACTCTCGATGACTTGATGATTTGATGAGAATGTGATGTGGTGAATGTGGCTATCAGAACACCGTAGCCTCAGATGGTCGGTGCTCTGCATATCCCCCAGAACCCTTGAATGCAAATGCAAGATGTTGAAGATTAAAAGAAGTGCTTGGAATTGTATTTGAAAAAAAAAAACAACATCCCAGGCCGTTTAAGGCTTTCGGTGACCTAGTTTCCAGGCATCCATCCAGTGGCTTAGCTGCTCTGAAGTCTTCTGATGCTGGCATTCGTAGATTCACTTTGCGGCGCGTGCGTGCGGCGTGCGTGCGTCTTCCAGTGTGTCATTGTCTGCAAGTGTGGGCGTGTTGTCTGCAGATGCATGCAAATGCCTTTTTTTTTTCTCCTCCTCTCTCCTCTCCAGGTTTATGATCTTTTTTTTCTCTCCACCGTGTCAGATACACATCCCGAGTAAGAAAAAAAAACTAAACAGTGACCTAGATATCATTAACCCCCTCGAACCAGCAGGGGGAAAAAAAGTGTTTAAAAGTAGCGCTGTGCCCATCAATCGACCCGGCCGTGTCAGAACGGAGCGGTTCCCTCCGTTCGCTGCAGATCCTCTGATAGGAGGGAGGTATCACCCACTCCCTGCAGCATGTCAGGCTGGCAGCGTGCAAGACAAGCGCTCACAGGCGCGTTGCAGACAGCTGTTGGAATGAATAAGCTTGTCTGAAGGCAGTCTCCTGGCTGTCAGGTACATCACATGAAACGCTTCTTCTTCTTTCTTTTTTTCTGTTTCCTAGAACATAAGAGCGCCTGTTATTTTCGGGATGGCTATCACTTACTCCATCGCAGAGACAGAACGTCTCGAGCGTCGGCTTGTTTTTTATTTATTTATATGTATTTTTGTTGGGGGAGGTGGGCGGCATGAAAATGCTGCAGAGCAAACAGCCACTTGTGGGAAATGAGAGAGTGCTAATGAAGTTTCGACAGCTTCTCTGTTCCTCGCTGAGTTGATGAGGAACAGACACTGGCATGCTGAGTATGGGGATATTTACAGACATGAAAGACCCTGATTGCTTTTAATGAAATCATTCAAAGTATCTGCTGCGTTTTTGTTTTTTTTCAAAGAGGCCGGTTGAATTATGGAGGCGGCATGAGACGAAGCACTAATATTAACCCATTCACCGTTCATCCTGGCTAGATTGGAATGTCTGTGCGTTCTCGATCCGTTACTCTCTTTTTTTTCCTCACTGGACCCTTTGTAGATCACAAAACCTCATCTCAACTCACGCGTGTACTGCCTGATTTAATAAATTAGGAGCAACTGTTGCCTGAATGATCGCATTATGTCCTGGAGTGGCTGCTTAGTCATAAAAAAAGGAGAAAAAAAGTCATTCAAGGGTATGAAGTGAGGATTGATTCATTCCAGGCAGTGAAGTGATGCTACTTTAAAAGGGAAATTAGTGAGCGAACGGGGTGCTTGATCATGCTTGAGAAGGTTAAACTCCCTGCATTTCAAGCAGCTCTCTTATTTGCGATGAAAAATCTCATTTAGTTTAGGACACACACGCATACACGCACACACAAATTCAAATCGGAAGAAAAATGCAGCCTGAGGAGTTTATTGCACAATTCTTAGTGTATCTTGTCTTCACAGTGTACTAAAACAAACAACAAAATCACACCCAACATCATGTTTCCTGCTTTGTCTTCACAGAGGAACCTCTCCACCCAAACCGACATCCTCTCAGATTGTTTTTAGTGAAACCACACCCTTGGTTAACTTTTCTACAGTTCCCCATCTTTTCTCGCTTTTGTTTTTGAGTGTGCAATGCCAAACGGTGAAACGCGTCTGCTTCAGCGCAGTCGTCATGTCCTGTGGTGATGTCAGTTATGTCTCATTTCTGTCTCAGAGGTGGCTGAGAACGGTTAGAACCACATTCTGGCAAGGTGCTTTCTACACACCGGATGAAGAACTAGATAAGACCCTGTTCCCCTGTGTCCCATTTGGTTCAAATAAATAAATAATAATGACAGAAATGCATTTTCCCCCCAGATGAGACTTTAATCGTTAGTTCTTTTGTGTATATCTGACAATGTACGCCAAGCTGGATCAATGTGATTCCAAGATAAAATTCATGAAGAGACATTGTTAAATGCCCAGCCAGAATGGTTTGTCAGCCACTCATAATGTTGGACCAATCAATGTCCCATGAGGGGAACAAGCAGGTGCTGCAGCCAGGGTTTCGTTGTGACTGGAAGAGAAAGCCTGCAACAAAGGGCTGGAGGCCGCACTAGAAGGGGTTTCGTCAGAACATTACCTCATTAAAGAGAGAGCAGACAAAAGAGCAGAAACTGAGGAAGAATGTGAGCGGATTTGGCAAGAGTTTAGTAGAACACAGCGAGGGAGTGTTGCTTGCCCGCTCGTAATGGTAAACTTCACTTTGCACAGTGTCCTTGTGTACTTTCTCTTGGGACATTGGACAGTTTCCTGCTTTTGTTCATCCATCCATCCATTTTCTATTACCGCTTCTCCCCCTCTAAGGGTCGCTGGGTTGCTGGAGCCTATCACAGCTCTCTTCTTCCCAAAGGTGGGTTCCCACCCGGGACAAGTCGGCGGTTCATTGCAGGGCCGTGTGGCTGCCAGTCGCACTCACTCCTGCGGATAATTTCGAGTTCCCAATTTGCCTCACCTGCATCCTTCTGTGCTGTGTGTGGGAGCGAGCCGGAGCTGCCGAACAGAACCCACGCAGACGCAGAGAGAACATGCAAAATTGAACCCGTGACCTTCTTGCTCTGACTGCGCTAACGACTGCGTCACGGCGTCGTCCTGGCTTTGTTCATGAAAAGAATTTCCACAACACTAAGCCGGGAGTCGTGGATGTGCAGCAGAAGGAAGCCAATATGCTAATTTTGTGTGACCAATCAAAGCAAGCTTACACAGAGGCTGAGAAGCAAGATAAGATGTGAAAGATAAAGCGCCTGCAGCCTTTTATGATGAAGCTCAAGGAGAAAGATAACAATCCCAGAATCTGCTGGATTTTGGTGAGAGGAGGAAATATACTGAAGTGGAAAGGAGGAATTGAATATGCGAATATTTTCAGAATCACTTTTTTTGTTGGATTTTTTTCTTCAGGATGGCTCGGCTGGCACGCAGTCCCACCCCGAGGCTGGAGGATTACATGTTCACGGCCGAGCCCCTAAACTTCGCCCCCGCACTGCTGATCTGGCTGCGCTTTTATCAACCCCACCACCGACCCCTCCTCCCCCCACCGCCCACCCGTTCTCAGCCGCAGCCACTCTGCCGGCCACGAGGACTCCCTCCTCCCCAGGATGCCGCCCGTTGTTGCCCCGACAAAGGTCGATCCATGAGTAAATGCGCTTGCGGGTCCACCTGAGGGTTGAAGCTCCACCTGAGTGTCACTTCACAGAGCCGGGCCGATCGACTCGGCTTGGTTTGTTCTAATAAGTGACTCTTTTTTTTTTTTCTGATATGGATTTGTTTTGAGACAATCTGAGCTACTTTCATGCTAATTCTCTAAAACTCCCACACGCTCATCTAAAACACACGCACACACACAATTACAATCGCACTCACAGAGACAAACACACACCCACATTCAATTTCACAGGGTGAATTCAGGACTCGGGGGCAACAAATAGCGAGCAGGGTGAAGCTTATTCATTCATCCCCCGAGCGGCTCCTCACCCCACCTACCTCACCTATCGCCGTTGCATCACATCTCAATATTGCGCAGAGGTGTGCCGCCAACGCGCTGCTGACACATCAAAGGGCTGCGGCAAATCCGCCCTCCTCCTCTGAGCCCCACAGCCATGTCACAGCTGTTCCGGGGTCGGCCGGCGAGGCGCGGGGAGAGGCCAGGCATGACTAAAGAGCGCGGCAGTCCTGTTAAAAAATGGATTTCTCCATTTCCCACTTCGATGAGTTGAAGTTAGCGCGGCAGCCTGTGGGTAGAGCTCGATGGCTTACCGGCTGCCCAGGTGAATCTGAAGCGTCGGCCGGGGAGGCTGCTGGGGTTGGAGAATGTGTGCGTTGGAGCAGAAGTGATGGGGGAAAAAATTATTTTGGTTGAGCCTATTTTTTCCGTCTCAGACTTTTCTCCTGAAGTTAGAGTTATGCTTGAGATAACTCAAAAAGTGCTTATTATGTGTACACACACACACACACACACACACACACACACACACACACACAGACACATACACTCCTGTTTCCCTGTCCCTTCCTCCTCACTGCTGGCCAGTGTTTGAGAGCCTTGCAATCACTTTGGACTTCATTTGTTTTTGTTTTTCACAAGCCTCGCTAATTAAGAATTTAATTATGGCTATGAGCTAAACACGGGCAACAACACTCCACCGCACATCCCCCCTACTCATGTTTAAAACATCTTTAGGTTCCCTCGCCTCCTCTCTGCCTCTCCCTTGCTGCTTCCTTCCTTCCTTCCTTCCTTGAGTGTGCTTTCAGTGTAGCTAGAGGTAAGATTTACCCTGCTGGCAATGAGGGAGGGGCATTGGAGAAACTTTTGAGCAAGTTAACACAAGCATTTGGTTGGACAGGTGAGAGGTTTCTACTGCTTGTTGCACTGCCTGTTGACTTATAGGCCTGTTTGCTTGGAATGCAAGCCATCAGTGACTAAATAAATCCTGAGTTAAATGTGATATTTAATGGTTCAAGTCAGTTTAAATCAGTGAAACTGTTGATTACTCCCAATGAGTTGCTTTCTCCTGTGCTTTTTTTTTGTGTGTAGCTCAGGAGGTGGAGCGGGTTGTCCAATGACCGAAAGGTTGGCGCTTAAAATCCTGATCCATCCCAGTCTGTTGTTGTGTCCTTGGGCAAGACACTTAACTCTAAATTGCTTCCAATGGGGCTGGCAGTGCCTTGCAGGGCAGCAACCACCCACTGGTGTGTGAGTGAATGGGTGAATGAGAGGCCATTGTCAAGCACTTTGGGGTACTGTGAAGGTGCTGGCAAGCGCTATATAAGTGCAGTCAATTTACCATTTACCATTTTTAAACCCAGCGATGTTACTGTATTCCACAATAGTGATGCTGGACACCAGGGATGGGCGATATGTTATCGTTTGCCATATATCGCCAAAAAAATATATATAATATAAATATAAAAATATGTCACCTCGCGATAATAACGATAAACTCCTGCTGATGACGTATTTACGTGCGCAACACACTTGCTGCTGGCAGCCGGCAGCTCACACGTGTAGCACAAGCATGGCGGAAGGCGAGGCTGATGGCGTAGAGCTCGTTGATAAACGTTCTAAGCAGAAGTTCATCTCTGTCATTTATCCACTCCGTCTTTTCACGGGCGATCTTTCTTTCTATTCTCAGTGGTGCTCATGTTGTTAGCGAGCTGCAGCTTCTTTAAACAGGGCATACTGCAGGTGTTCTTCTTCTTCTTCTTTCACCTTCATGGAGTAAACTTACGCCGCCACACGAGGCCCGTGTAGACAGGATTTTTTTTTTAAATATACGGCTTTGTGTGCGGTTTCAACAAAAATCCAAAAAGATGGAGTTGAATTGTTTTATATTTTTTATCGTCACTTTTATCGTTATTACTATAAATGCCAGAAATTATCGTGATAACATTTTTTGTCCATATTGCCCATCCCTACTGGACACTACTTAAGTGCACCGCTTGGAGCTGCCAGAAGGCTCGTCACCCTGCGGGACTGTCGTGTTCACACCCTCTACCTTTCCACTCTTTCTTCACCACGCAGGTCCTTACATCTGGTCTTTGTGCTGCCAGAGTCCTCTGGCGTCTATTTGTCACCGGCGGCTGCTGCGGACAACCGTGACCTCGAAGAGTGGCTCCCTGGGAGAGCCGGCTCGGCGCCACTCCTGATTGAAAAGCCGCGGAGCAGAGAGGTTACGGTCAAGGTGAGTAATAGCGGCTCGTCTATGGTCCCGAGGTTAGCTAATCTCCCATGGCAATCCTGAAAGCAATAGAACGGGGAGACAGGGGTCCTGGGATGGGACCGGCCAGACCCTGATGGAGCAGTGATGGGGTCCAGTCACAGAGATAGTATTTAATGTCTCCTCTGAAACTGACTCGCGCTAATCTTGGTCATTGAATCATTCTGTGATGCGGCAACAAAAACATTCACTTTGTCTGCTGCTTCGTGCATCGCTCAATGTGAACCCGGTCAAGTTAAAATGTTTACATCCCCCTGATTTACAGAGCAAAACTAACGCAACTGTAGTCTTCAGTTTGTGCTGTGTAGTTATAGAGGCCTTCACTCCTGCAAGCACAACTTCACTGAAACATCACTACAACTCCTAAATGTTGACTATCAAATGAATCCGTGCATGCCAATAAGGGTTGATGTGGCTTTTGAAAAACAAAAAAAAAAGAAAATGAAAAACCAAGGCAACAAAAAACACTCATCTAGCATTTTACATTTTCTGACTTTTCTGCTGTTTGGGATGAAGCCCAATTCATTTCAAAGCACACTGCAGCAGAATTTCTTTGACCCTTTCCTTTCATTCAGAGAAAGGTTAAAAGAGACAGGTGTGTTGGGAGGAAGTGCTCTGCAATACATAATGAGGCACATTTTAAGCCACTCAGAACTATCTTTGGTACTCATTTTGAAACAAAACTAACTGTCCAAAAGCTTCATTCGTTCATTTATTTTTTTTGTATATGTCCACGTAGAAACTGTCCTTGCCAAACAAACGTTCACCCTAGTGTAGAAATGATGGAGTGCGCTGGGTTTGCTGCAGCGTAGGGGTCGGTGGGAGGGGGGGGTTCATCGGTGCGCTGGTCTTTATGAGAATCTGCGACACCATGCAGTCCCAGTGCAGCCAATCCTGTTCATTACCGTTGAGTGGAGCTTGTTTCACCGCGTAGCTGTGACCCCATCCGGCGCTTTGGGCGCGAAACCGACGCGATTGGAGGCTTTAAATACCCACAATTCATCAGTCGCTGCGCGCTAACACTCGGGGCTAACGGCGTGCCCTCTCTTCTCACGTCACGCTCGTGCTCAATAGTAATAATGATAAACACGAGCGAGTGGGCGGAGGCTGAGTGAGTTCAGATTCGACGCGGACCGCGGGGCGAAACGTTCCCATCAAAAGATCGCTCGATTTTACGCAAATCCAGCTCAGTATCCGCAGGCCGATGAGTCAAGCTCGTGGTGTATAGGTGACAACGCCGGGGCTTCAGTTGCGTGCGAGTGTGACGTGATCACCGGAGCACTCCCACCCCGCCGCTTGAGCACATTATTGCCTCCTCGGCGAGGGCGCAGCAAACGCACAGCTTCAGCGAGGGAGGGAAAAGATGCAATGTGGCGTGACAAATTCCCCTAATGACATGATACGTTCATAATGTATTTCATTAAAGGTTGCATTCGCTGAAAATTCCGACCCCCATAATGAGGATATTAAAGAGCACTCCTCCTTTTCTCATCCAATCACTGCGCACACATGCTTTGCTTGTTTAATGAATGCGCTCTGATATCAGTAATTAATAGGAAGGTCTGCATGCACACAATGCTGTGATTTCATCTATTAAGCCTTCGCATTTCGGAGTCAAATCACCCTGCCGTGAGACCACTTTGAATTTTAATTTTCCCTTTCACGAGCTGTCGTTAATGTCAACATCACTTCGCCCTTTTTCTCCCCTTCGCGTCGGCGCCACTTTGCTGACGGTTCTAATGAGGAATTTTAAGGCCTGAGCTTCTGACGTGTCTATTTTCCCGGACCTGAATCAGCTGTTTCTCCATCTGGTGTTTTTAGCACCTGGTGGTAAATCTCCCTGCGCGAGACGCTTCCTGCCATTGTTGTTGGAGTTTACCTTATCTTTTGTTCTCTTTCCCTCTTTTCTTCACCATTCAGTATTCACAATGTTTCAGACGACAAAGACAAACAAGCCTTTTTTCCTTTTACTTTTTGAATAATTATATTAGCGCTGCTTCCTTCAATGTCTAAACACTCACTTGTGCTGCATTGTTGCCGGTAGATTCATTCAGCTTAAACGGCAGATCCCCCCCAAAACTCGGCGCTGATCTGGCGAGTGGGACTGTAACTTCCAAAGTGAGCCGTCTGAAAGGGCAGCTTTGATAGCGCGGCGTAGCGCTGAGCTCCTCGCCTCTAATGAACACCACAGATGTGTCAAGCAGGGGAGGAGGGGCCGGCCAGCGGCGGTGTAAACAGCAGCCAATTACCTGCCTGGTTGACGATTCTTTACTCCTGCTTAGCGCTCACGTGAAGAGGCCAGAGCATCTGCTGCGAGGCCAAGCGTCGGCGTGGTGCACACGCCGGCATCGTCCACAGGGCCGACGTCACACGCAGACTTTGAGTTTGTCTTGTTTTCGTGAATGAATTTGATCCCATTTATCGAAACGATAGTGTTTTTCGTATAGTTCGGCGGTGGCAAATCAAAAAAAGTTGTCCTCGCTCAGTGACAGCGCCGCATTTCCAACAGTGCGAACTGTGAATTGTCATGTGTTAAATGGCTTTTAAATGAAATTGTCTCGCGCGCGAACCGCGATAATCTTGTCAAACAGAATGCAGATGGCAGCTCCAGTGTAAATCTCAGAAACTGTGAGATTATCTCGGTGCACAATGTCCTGAAAGAGAGAACGATAGAGGGAAGGAAGAAAGGAAGGAGAGAAGCGATGGAGGTGCCCCTGATCTCTGCCTCAGGCAAGAACAGTGGATGTGAGGAGCTGCCGTGCTGGATCCTAAACTCAGTATAGGATGTTTTTTTTTGGTTTTTTTTTTTTTTTACGTAAGACTTATGTAACAGATGTGCCCAAGATTGCCTCCACATTTTGGAGCCATCTGTTTTAAGATGCTTCCAGCCTCTCGGAGAACTTCCATCTTGTTAACATTGCAACTCAGTGACGCTCCAGCGCACCAAGTGATGCTGATGATGCTTAACAGCCAATGCTTGGTTAATTTCTAACAGACTCAAATCCAGTTTTCACTCAGCCAAGAAGCGGGTAATTTAAGGGCATTTGAACCCCCACTCGTGTGAAACACATTTGAAATGTGCACCCAATCTACAGCATTAGCAGAAGGCTGAGCTCCGTGGCGCTCCATCAGGGAATGAAAACATCGCGCTGCCTCAGCTTGTACATTTGCATTGTTTCCTGTTTTGCCCAGTCTCGAGTGGTTACTGTTGCTACTTGCACGAGTTTCAAGTGCTGCCCCTTTAAAATGAACCCCCAGTGAAAATGCCGCATTCCAGGAAATTTGCCAGCTAAAGAGAGCATGTTAAAACGGCTGCCTCGCTGAAAATTCCAGCAATTATGCAAAAGTTTTCCGGTGGCAATTTACATGCGTGTATTGATAACATGGCTTTTATCTTATGTTTTTTTTTTTTTTTTTTTGAACAAGCCCATGCGTTTTTGGTCTTTTTCCATTCTGCAGCTGTTGCAGTTCTCTTTTTGCGTTGGAAAAAAGAAGTTTTTTTTTTTTTTGCTTACTCCAGAGGACGTAGCAGACGGAAATGTTAATGTTGCAGCTGTGCAGCAATTGGATCACATGGAAGATGTTGGAGTCAGTCCTCAGCGCAGGAGAATTCCATGCATTTACCCTCAGGTGTTGTGCTCGTCTCTCTGAAAATAGCCTCCCTCGCTGTGCCACCACTGGAATGGAATCAGCATTAGATCTTGATATAAGAGCAGATCATATGATATAAAGCAGCAGATATGAATCAGAGTTCATCTCACTGATGCGTCTAACAGCGCCCGGGAGGAAGCCTAGTTCACGTTGTGCGTGGCCACGTCGTAATGCGTGCTGGCGGTTCCCGGCTAAGGTTAGATCATTCCCCTGCACTGCTGTATGAAGGGAATCGATATTAGTAATACCTGGCGCACCGTGCCGCGCTGCCGTGCTCCGAAAATGCGATATGACTGCAAGTTGAGAACGTGACCGCATTTATTAGGAAATGTGGCTGACGCTTGCGCCCGTGCGGCGTAAATAAGAACGTCTTAAGAGAGGAGGCAGCATGTTTATAGGGACTCATCTCTTTGAATTCAGCCAGCTGTAAACAATGTCAAGCGAAAGTGAAACTCGTTGAGGGTTACGCGGTGGGACGGCTGCCGTATCACCGAACAGAAGATGAAGAAGAAGAAGAAAAAAAAAAAAAACACCGCTCCGGAGCTCATAATCATGTTTCACTGTGGAACGTGGGGATTCGAAAAATAATGTGAGTCTGTTTCGTGCTCATCGGCAAAATGTGAGAGCCACTGTCTCGAGGGTTCCTCGTGGAGGATGCACTTCGTGATGCAGAAAGCCTGAAACTCGTTTCCTTTAAACGCAGCGATACACACACACACACACACACACACACACACACATGCACGCACGCATGAGCTGATTGCGTCTTTGTGCGGGGAAAGAAGCGCAGCGCATCCAGAACTAAAGTGGATTGACTTCACTCTGCTGGGGCAAAAGCCAGGGCCCGCGCAGGCCTCCCCGAGGTTTCAATTAGTTACACGCATGTCCCTCTGTGGACGCCGGAGCCTCCCCTTGCTTTGACTACACAGGGCTCCTCCGTGTCTCTAGTGGCGGGGCTTACTTAAAGCCCAACCCACTTACTGTACCAAGACATGAGCTATCTTTGAAAATAACCTTGAGAAAGTAGGGCTGCAGGGGAGGGTTTTGGTACACTTGATTTGTCTCCTCTATAACAAGGCTACATGATTCGGGGCCTCTCCAGAGAGTCTGTCGCGGCGCAGTCAACACTGAGTGCTGCCCCGTAAAAATTGTTGGGAGGCCAACAGTGTATTTAACGGTCTGCCCTAAAATTATGCGATTATGTAAGCCCTGTGCTACAAAACCTCCCCCCAAAATATGAAAACGTGTGGGTGACAAAGAATTACTTACCAAGTGTCTTATTAGCATAAATGAAATGGCACAAAACTCTGCTTTCAGCGAGAGGACGAGTGTTTCGGGAGGGATTCAATTATACTAACCCTGCACAAAGGCTGGATCGCTCCGATTTCGGCGCTGAAATTTGTCCATCTCGCGGTCTACAGTCGAAAGCATTGATAATTTGCATTATCAGATTTCCTTTTAGCTGTGACAAAATTAGAAGTTTCTGCTAAATGCTATTAAAAGTCTCAGATGAGGGAGTTGATGGAGAAATTTAGGAAGCAACTGCATGTCTGACCGGAAGGGACCAGAAGTGACCTCGATGGGTGGCATTTTACATTAAAAGAAGAACAAAGAAGACTTTTTTTTTGAGTAGATACATTGTTGGGTGAGAATTTACAGCTAGTCACGGTGTAGCCTGTCACAAACCAGAAGGTAAAGCGGCGAAAAAATATGCTGAGTATATGGCGGATCATTCAGACTGCTAGCCATCCCTTTACAAAGGCTTTCCATATGCTCTTTCGCAGATTTAATAAAACTCCAGAGGATCTAGCGAATGTTCTGTCTTGCGTGCCAGGTTACTATGATTTGCCGACAGGGATTTCGGTATGTTTTGTGAGTCATTGCTTGACATCGCTCGCTGCCTTATAAAGCCAAGAAATGAATATGGGATTTAGTGTAAACAATGCCATGAATAAATTTCTTGTGCTGGACACATGTTTATGTAAAGTATACGCCCTATTTCTATGAATACTAATGGCCCGTTTTCCCTCCCTTTCTTCTGTCTATCATCGCTGCACTGTGGCCGCCGCTGCTCTCAGCTCTGTTACGCCTGCCTCCGAATATTCACCATACCATGAATCATGTTCGCATGGCAGGCAGAGCAGCGCTTGTCTCTCCTGCTCTCAGTCACAACCGGCTAAGTCACTGCTCACTTTGATCCTCTGCTGGGTCTTGGGACTACATGCTGTCTCTCCACATGCCTTGCTGACTCTGTGTACTCAATATCTTCTCTGTTGTCCCATCCTTGCCACGGCCTTCCATCTTTTTTGACGGGATGACATCTTTTTCTTAAGCTAAGTTGAGACATGGTGGGAAGAAATAAAAGCCACATGTGGTTCAGGACAAAGCTGAATTTGCTTTTGCAGAAGAAAAACATTTATTGGCCTTGATGTCTCGTTCATGGACAGCTTATCTTCAGATGTCTTGCTAAAGGGGTGCAAAAGCAGCTGGAAAAGAAATAAAGGTCCAGGTCTTGTTGGTGATGCACATTTTTGTGTATTTTCCTGCTGATTAGATCTATTTAGATCTATTTCCTGTTAGCTTTGCCGTTGTCTAGCCGAGCCATTGTAAAGAAAACACAACTTGCTATCCCTAACCCTTTACAGTGTAATGAATTACACTATACTGTTAATTCTACTGGTCTTCAGTGCTTTACAACCGTCAAGAACACAGATTACTCAGCATCCACACAAGCTATTTCCCTGCGTTCAGAATTTATTCAACCTTCTCACGGAAAAAGAGCCAGTTCATAATTTTGGACTTTCCTCCTGTACCAGAGGTGAACCCTCCAAGCAGCCAGGCTCTGCATTTGCTCACCCCTTTGTTCAGTGTGGTCATTAATCTTAATGGCGAGCAAAGAGAACCTAAAGGACACATTGTATTGGGGCAAACTGAACATTTTCGGTGAGCTGTGCCTCCCTTTCACGCGAAGGTTGTGACAAAGTCCTTCATGGACAGAGAATGCTGTCTGGAGAGCTTACCTGTAGTCCCTAATAGTAGACTAATGAGATACATTAACACCTGAGTCAAGTGCCCTTTTACTGTCCTGTACCACAGCGTGTCCTCGTCCTTGTATTCCCTATTGGGAATCTAGTTAGGCTCTCTAAACTGATCAATAGAAGAAAAGCGTGTCCCTAAGAATAAACAATGCAAAGTGAGGCCACTTTCAAATGTGGAACCTTTTATCTGGGGATCAGCTGTTCCTGTTTATGTAGCTTGTCAAGTCGAGATATATATGTATATAGATGCATATATACATATATACTGTATATTTTACCCTACATTCTTGGCAAAGTAAAGCCATTGTTTTAAAATGGACAGAAACTGTTCAGCCTCTTTAAATGCCATCACTTTTAAAGGGCTTTGTCTTCTTTCTCTAGTTTTTTTTTTTTCTTTCTACCCATTAGACCTGGACTGTGCTTGTGAGGGAGTGAAGCCGCAGATATTGACTTTGGGACAGAAATGTCAATGAAGGCTGAAGGAGAATGCTTTGGCTCATTGTGGAAAATAAAAAGACATTCAAAGCAGAGGGTGGTTATCGAGCCTGTCGCTCATCTCGCCAGAGGATTGAATCGTAAGTCTCCGGTGTTCGCAGACCCGCTAATCAATGATTGACAAACAGCACGAACTCACAGCCAGAGACTTCACTGCGCTCCAAGACAAAAAGAAGCAAGGACATCCCGCAGTCTCTCTCCGAGCAGAAATAAAAGTTTGGGATCTTCAAAAGCACATTGAAGGAGACAGAAGTTGGAAGAAATACTGCTCTGTCATTCAAGCTAAGTTAAATTGCCTCCCAGTAGAAGAGCCCAATTAAAACTACAGTGGAAGTATGTGGGACTTGGTCTTTTTGAACTGTTCTCACTCATTGCGTCCTTTAATAGCACATGATTGTGTAAGTGTCCTTACATGTGAATTGCCTTCCTGATTGCAATTTGGACTTGCGCTCCAGTCATCAAGAGGCTGCCGGGTCGTTCCTTTAGCACTGGTTTGCCTTGGGCTAAAGATGAGAAAATTAAGCTTTAAATAGAACCAACTACCAAATCTGCCAGAGTTCCCATAGTAATCATTACAGCGAGGAGATTGGGTGGCACTCAAGCCAGTCGTCTCAACAGGCAAATGCAGATTGTGATCATACTGTGATAAAGACTATTTGCTGGTGGAGTTTGGACAGGAAAATCTTCCTATCGAAGCTAGTGTTGAGACGTCTTTACAACTCTGTAGATAATGCCCTTGTCGGGACATGATTGTTACAGCAATAAAGGACTGGATTCACCTTAAGTCCATTTTAGACACAGTGGCTCGTCTTTTCAGAAGATTTTCTATGGTCTCCAACCATTCTCCTGTAACCCCTGAAATCACAAGGCCTCCAAACAACTGTCAATCACTGGATAGTTTGTCTTTCTGGAACAATTCTCTGAAAGCCCTTGATATGGCTCTGTGTGAAAATCCCAGTAGATCAGCAGTTTGTGAAATACTCCAGCCCGTGTGGCACCTACAACCATGACTTAAGGGTCCAGTGTGTAAAATTTGTCTTGATTTATGATTTTATATAGGTAAAAGCACAACCTTAATAAAAGTGTATAAGCAAAGTACAATAGAAGTAATCTGGTTTTCCCACCCTTAGAATGGTTTTCATACATATATATAAGATTATACATGGAGCAAAGGTCTTTTTTAAGGAAGCCTGCCTAACAGTGCCCTGAATATGAAACATGCTGTCAGCCGGGCTTCCTTAAATACCTATATCTTAAAAATTTTACACACTGGACCTTTAAATCCCCTATCTTTCCCATCCTGACGCTCAATTTGTACTTCAGCAAGCCGTCCTGATTGCATCTATGTGCCTCAATGTATTGAGTTGCTGCCCGATGATTGGCACAATGGCTATTTGTGTTAGCAAGAAATTGAAGATTTTACCTAATAAAGCGGTCGGTGAGTGTATATAATGGTTTCAGCTTAGACTTGTGAGAATACCCTGATGGCTGGTTACCTTGCGCAGGTCAAAATCTTCCTCATCTATCACGCTAAACTCTAGTCAATCTTAGTGCAACAAAACTGCCAAAACCAACCATTGCCATTTTGACTCAAACTGTGGCTAGTTGGCACAATGGGTTGTCCAGTGATTGAAGGGACCAGCGGTTCAAATCCCTGTTCTGACTGCCCTCACGTCAAAGTGTCCTTGAACGAGGCACAAACCCTAAATTGCTCCCAATGGGCTTGGCAGCGCTTTGCATGGCAGCAGCCACACATTGGTGTATGAATGGGCGAATGAGAGGCCATTGGAAAGCCCTTTACTTATTGGTAATTTGAAGGTGCAGAAGAGTGCTATATAAGTGCAGTCCAATTGAACAGAAAGTGACTGTTGCATCCTGCCCTTCAAACCCCCGAAAAAGAAAAGACGTAGAAGAAGAGACTTTTATTGCTATTATAAAGAGAATAGCATGGGTCATTTTTGCATTTAAAAAAACAGACAAGAGGGCACTTAAGGCCCTTCTTTGAAAACAACATGTAAACAGCAATTCCCAGGAGGCATGTCAAGAGTGCAATTAAACTCCACGGCCCATCACAGCTCGCCGCAGAGCGATGATGCACAGCCAATGTCACCCGTCGCACCAATAGGGAGCCCCGGGCTGCTGCTACATGGTTCAGCTGGCTGTCAGAAATTTGATGGTTTTACTTTGAGGGTGACAGACAGAAGGTTCGTCCAATTGCCTTCCTTTATTTTTTTTACTCCCTCCCACCCCACTCCTTTCCAAAGGTTTTCTGTTGGCTCTGGAGAATAGGCATGCCGCTGGCTATCTGGGAAACAACAAGAGTGATTTTCATGCGCAAATGTTTTCTTTCTACTGCTACTGTTTTTTGTTGAGCATACCGTTTGCACTGAATTCATATTTTATTTAATTCATTTTGAAAGAAATGTACATGGCACATTCACACAATCGAAGGCCATACAATACTGTATATAATCAAAGGGTAAATTCTGCTGGCTGTAGTTGACTGAGCTGAATGCAAAGGTTTCCCTGGAAGTAGCTACAGACATGTACAGCAATGTAACACGACAGCACATGCAATTTCTTATCAGGTGACATGAGAAAATGTTTGGACAATACCTGCTGACATAGAGGCAATGTAATTTGTATAGATTTTTATTTCTTTTTTTTACAAACCACAGCGTGAAAAAAGTCGCAGCAGCAGCGAAACGGCTGTCGTGGTGGGATTTTTACGGAGGACTGCTGTATTGTGGAAATAAATAATGTTTCGCCTATTTCAGTTTATTTTGCCTCATTATTGTTCGCGAGATAGGGGGGGAAAGAAAAAGCGCTGTGAAAGGAAAGCCGTGGCAAACGCCCCGGCGGCGTCTCTTGCGCTCTCAGCAGAGCGGCGCAGTTGCCGCCATCAAGGTCAGCTCTCATCCTCAACACCTGACTCTCCTTGTCGGTATTCCAGGCGCCTCCAAAGTCGTTGGCAGCCGTTTTGACTTGGCAGATACCTTCCCAACCCAAGCGGGGGCACGAGGGAGACACGCACTCTGAATAGCCGAGTTCTTCCGACCTGTGGTCAGCATTCCGCGTGCGTCCCTCGGAGCTAAACGCTCTTCCTCCGCTCCCCCCTCCCCCAAAGCCATCTGACAGGAAGGATGTGATGCTGCACCTGGCCTCTTTCATGCACTCCCTCCCCCAAACCCCCATTCACTCCCTCCATCCCAGCCGTCTTCGCTGGCCTCGCGGAGCTGCTCCACTGCTCCACCGCTCCTCGCTAATTGTTCGTTTCTTCGCCCCCCCTCTTCCTCGGCAGCCTCCTCCCCGTAGAGCGGCAGCCTTGAGGAGAGAGGGACAACTCGTTATTCAAACCGTTCAACAGACGAGCTCGTAGGCAAGAACGGCTCCGCGCGACGGGGGGAAAGGGCAACGGCGAGGACGACTTTAAATACGTGTCGATCTGGGCGGCAGTTCAGCATGTGTGCCGCAGCGGTGCCAAAATGATAAAAATAACATCTGCTTGGGCAATTCAGCGTTGTTGAACGAATCCCAATCAGCGGGAAACCCTGGCACACGGCGTCAAACAGACTTCATCTTCTTACCTAATGACTCTCCGGTCTTGGCATGGGGCAGCTCCAGCCCGTGTCTAAGGCCTGCTCTTTTAACAAGCATTCCAGACCTGCGTCAGAATCCACTCTCATTAAAATGATGGTTAGTTTAAAGAGGGCTCTGTAATTGGAAAGACAGAAGAGGGGAAGAAACAAATGATACATTTTTCGGATCGTTGCACCGCGACGCCTAAGCTGTCGATTCCTTCTTACTTTTTGATCTTTTGCGCCATTTCAATGATACAAGTTAGACTCAAATGCTAAATCGCTGTATTATGTCCATTATAATATCATCGTATGTCATATTTTTCTCTTGTTCTTAAGACACGGCCTTGTAATACTCAATATTTGCTTGGGTGAGGTCTTGCACACAGCTCAGTGGTAATCAGCATACAGTTAACACAAAGCTCTTTTTGTTTTTTTTTTCAAATCATTATCTGTTCTCACCCCGCTGATATGATGCCTCGTGATGCATGAAATTTGGAGAAAATGAATTTATTAGGCGGCAAGAAAAATCGCAGCCCTCCTGTCGCTCGCGTCAGGGTGATTAGGAATTCATTACAACGTGGCCCGTCGGTGGCCAGCTTGTGTACATGTGTGCGGCGGATCAATGGCGACTCTCCATCAGGGAGCCTGGCCTTGTCGTGTGCTTTAGCGGCGCGCCCGGGAAGGAGCGGGCAGATTAAAGCAGCTTTGTCTGTCCGTAAGTGGATTATCAGCAGGTAGAGCTCTCCCCGCGTTTCCCCGGCTATTGTGTTAGTGCAACTTCCTGCCTGGCCACCGCGAGGACCATCTGCCATTTAGCTCTGATGGATGGTCCCGAGCAGACGTCAGTCTCCTCGACGCCGGACACCTGCTGAATCCTGATCAGGCTGTTGGCTCGTATTAACGAGGACCATCACTTCAAGACGAGAGCAGCCTCGTCTCGCTGCTGATGCTGCTGCTGCTGCTGCTGACGTCCAGGCAGGATTAATGTGTTGCCATGTCCTGGCTCTAGTCTTAACACATGCTGCAGCAGCTACAGATAGAAACACGCCTCAATGTGGCCGTTACTTGTGAAGAGGCTGTATTATTTTGACTGGCATCAACGGGACGTGGCTGTGCCAGCTCCTAACAGGATTGTGTGTCTTGAAGCATGAACTCACCCGGTGACACAGTAGAGAATGACTGCCTGGAGCCCACAGGAAGGGAGAGGGATCCAGAGGGACAGAGTAGAAAGGGAAACTGCTAAAGGAGAGGGGGAAACGGTGCAATATATCAAGAGGAACATCACAATCGGAAGTATCCGCTTGTACAAAGGATATCAAAGTCGTACAGTAACTGCCGCGGACCAGACCCGCGGCTCGTGCCGACATTAGAGAGTGGGTGCCTGAGAAGAGCCCGACAGCGTAGAGAAACGTCCTTTTATGTGACAGGTTTGGGGAAAAGGGAGAAAAAAAAACGAGTAAATGAAAATAGTGAGTTTATGCATGCATGAGGACAGGAAAGAGAAGATGTTATTTGTGCAAAGAGGGCGCAGTTCTTTGATGACAAAACTGAAAAGCCAAAAAAAATAAAACAAACAAACAAACAAACAAATAAATAAATAAAACCCATTCCGCTTGACAAGTAATCACCAAGGCCTGCAAGATGTTTACAATAGGGAAAAAATAGGACAATAACGTGATGGCGAACTTAAATTCACCCTGAAATATTACCAAGTATTATAAAAAGGTTTTTCTGCACGTTGTTTGAGCCTTGCAGGCCTTAGTTTTTGCAGTTTCATTTTAAATGAGTTGAATAATAATGGTTTTCATTCATTTGGAATACATTTAATGAGCTTCATCAGTAATCTAATTCTAATTTAATCAGCGTTTTCCAAGACTTGTTTTTCAATGTCTTTATTTCCGTGGGATCATTGCAGATCTAATCAATACTGCATCTCCACTTCTTTTCGCCTCTTATGTAGGATTACTGTTTAGCTATCAAAGGGGAAATCTTATCTCCACTAAGACATTTATGCTCTTCGGAGCAACAGTGTGAATGTGTGTCTGTGTTGTCAGTCACACAACAAAAACAGGCTCTGCTGCGGTTTGAGAGCCATTGACCCTCACCGAGCGGTCGGCATCCTTCCAGCCAGATCTGAAGCCCCGATTGCCACCTGCATGCAGCCGAGAAGAAAGATTCTGTCTCCTCCTGACAGCCGTCTCCATCCACTTGTCGCTTTATCTCATCAAGGCTGTCAGGAAATAAATTAGAATGCAGCGAAATGCCGGGAAAACTCAGCCGCGGTCCTCTGCGGCTCGCCTTGCGCCGGCTGCCGTTGTTCCGTTGGCCACGAGTGCATCTATAATTTCATGCATGCGCATTTTCAGATTGATTTCAGTTTGAAGCCCGGCTCTGGTTTCATAATGGAATGGCCTTTCAAATTATGAAAAATGGAAACTCTGCTGTTGCTGATGTGATTCACATTGCACACGCGGCGGCTGTTGAAATCTTTATTTGTGAAGCATGGGCAGGGATTGTAATAAATGGCGGCAAAGAATATCTTGAAAAGATATTTTTAATCATAATAATTTTAGGGCTTGCGTTTCAGACATTATTAGGCCATCTGGGTTTTTGAAATGGTGGCATGAATGTAGTAAAATTAAAAGTAAACTCAAAGGTGTGATGTTGTTTTAGACTAATTGAATTTTTAAAGATTTGCGTTGTCCCATTAAACAGAAAAACTCGTTATCCCAGGTTTCCAATACACAAGCAATTAGATAAAGGTATTTGTTCCAACTCCCCCGGTGACCTAAACACTTTTTCAGGGAGGAAATTTCTGTTTAGATCGATTAGGAGATATTTCAGAGCGAATAATGTTATCGAAATGGATCGCATCAGTTTAATCTAATTAGGGTGACTTCCATTGCCGTGAATAGATTGTGTTATCCCCAAGCCAGGTAGGATTCCATTTTTCTCTGAAGGTTGCTCGGCCGCCAACCCTCTGAGCATTTTTGTCATCCATTCTAGCATCAGTTCACTGATATATGCTAATCTACAAACAGTGTTTCTGAGAAAGCATCTTGTTTTTCTTTTTGTTTCCAAGTTGAGATTACTGGAGGGGAAAAGTTCAGATTTCAGTCTCTTTTCACCGCTGCGTCTTCCAGCTGCGTCTGTATCTCTGTGAACCTGGTCGCACGCGCAGTTGAACTCCCAGCTCACAGCGACGAGCGCTCCGGTGTTCTTCCATGCTGCATTTCCCATTTATTTACACACTCGGTGAGCGATGTGTTTTACTCACAAGAGCATTTAGCATTTATTTACCAACGGGAAGAGAAATATCCTAATGCAGACATTAGATCGAGCATTAGTCAATATAAACTGTTGTACAGAAAAACCTTTTTTATTAGTTTTACAAACCACCTTTTAGACTGCAGGTTTTAAATTTAACAGGTCACTGTAAAATCAGTGCAGACTCATAAAACAGAGCTTGAAATACGTCCTGAACTTGCCACTCGTTCATACCTCTCGTTTCTTGGTTTTTAACGTTACACTCAATCGCAAATCAGCTCATCTGTCATCTGTCCAACCATATGAATCAAATGTTGTTTTTCTGGCTTGTTAATCTTCAATTTAACGACACTCTTCCCGAAGCCAGTGGGGGATTATAATGTCTTATCCATTGAGAAAAGCCGTCAGTGTCGCCGCTTTTTCCCTCTTTTTTGGAGGAAACTCCACTTGTTTTTGATAAAGCAGCCTTGACCACACAGTCCACAGTAATCTCCTCTGCAGCAGCTGTGGCTCGACTCTGGTGTTTCTACTTTGCTTCTTCAGAGGTGTTTAAGGGCAGCCAGCAGTAGTCGCCGAGTGGTTTGCTAACAACAGCTAAAAAGAAGTTTATTAATTATGGAAGCCTAAGACCCAGAGAAAGTGGTTTAGGCTGCAGTTGAGCAAGATGGATTTAAAAGATTTCAGAACTGAAATATTTCCAAAAAACAAACAACAACAAAAAAAAACAGCCCAATAATGCACCACTGTACACTGCGAACAGTATCTCTGTCTGAACATTTCAAATTGAGAAGCAGTGTGTAATATCTTCTTATCAGTGGCGTGGGTGCATCACTACAGACAAACTGACTAAGAATCTCTTTTTCCAAACCTCTTTTTTCAGTGGGCCAAAGCCCCATTTGCCTGTGGACAGGAAGCCAAATTTGCATACTCAAAAATACCCACAATACCTCAAACACATGCAGATCAACCAGCACCAGGCACTTACTTGTTTGCATGTAATTGTGCTGTTTCATGTCATTGTTTTTTTTTTTTTTTTTTTTACATTCCCAGCAAATTAACAATGTTCTTCCTGCTTCCAGTCACAGCCACTTATGTAGCACAGTGAGCCACGGCAAGCACATGTCATGTCGTTGCAGCGTTGTGTTTCTCCCTCTCGGTGAAGCCTCTGTGTCGTGCCATGTCTCTGTGCTGCCAGTATCTGCTGTAAAGCCTCCAGATACAGTAATGAATCCTGAAGAGGATGACTCTTATCTCACAGATTTGACATACACACACACACACACATACATCAGGGACGTGTCGGCGGTATCCGTATCACATTGATACATCTTGGGAGTTTTACTCTGAGCCTGCCAGGGTCTTCCATGTGCGGCAAACTGCTTCGGGCGACCTATATTTCATTGAAACAAAAACCCAGTGGACTCGACCATCTGACTCTTCCTAAAATACACACCCGTTTCCCTTGCTCGACAGATATTTCTCTGCATTTTGCAGAGGCCGTCGGAAAATAAAGCACTGTCTCACCTCGCGCGACACAGGGTCCTGACGTGAAGTCGTTTGAAAGAAAACTGAGGTATTTTCAGACTTTCAGTCTTATTTTCTCAACGTGTCTTTTTGCGTTACTATGCATGCCAACTAACGCACCAAGTACGAAAAATGACAACTTGCGTATTTCTAGACGATGTTACTGCACAGAAAAGATTAGTTTGGATTTTGTGTGACTTTCTACATCACAAGTCTACCTCATTATTATAGTGACGCCTTTGCCGACTATTTTTTTTTTTTTTTTTTTTAAATCTGGGTGAGACGTCACTGTCTAATAGCTAGTAGCCATATATCCCGCTAACTAGCAGTAGCAGTGAGCGGCTGACCAATCAGGAAGGAGAGAGATGTTTCAAGTTGGATCCACGGATGGAGCAGGTAGGGTGCCTTTTTAGGCTGAGAGAGAGAAAGCCCTGTTCAGCTCAAACTAGGAGTTTTTGTGCCAAACAAACCATCAAAATTCATTTATTAAATCTGGAACTGGCCATAATAAGGCCCCCTCTATTTTTGTTTTAGTAGGAGACAAATCAAGCTGCTGTCCAAAAGTGTGATCTGGCTGCAGGTTCAAACGAATCCCCGCCTCATCTGCACCCTTCCCGTCTCTGTTTGACCCTGGGCTGCTTTCATCTCCTCCCACTAAGTACAAAGTGAATACTGTGCTGCAACTGGGACCCAGCCAGGCAGCGAAGGAGTCGACCGCTGAGACGCTGAATGCAATCTATAAAATCCTGCCCTGCCTTGATTTCCTCCCCTCACTCGCGCTCTCCCCGCGCTCATAAACAGCCGGCATTCCATTTTGCGGGGAAGGGACATTTTGCCGTAACTGCTGCGCTGTTGGTTTTTCTGGGCTGTGGGATTACGGGTTATATCCAGGACTTGGAATATACACTGGCAGTGCAGCTTCCCACTGACCCTCCAAATCCACCAATTTAGCAGGGTTATTTATGAAGCGAGAGGGGGGGACACACACCTCGCTCCCCGCCCGCCGCTCTCTGCTTCCACCAATGCCGGACAGCCGCAGAGCACCTTCAGCACTCAGCCCCTCCATGCCTTGGTGAGCTTGGCACTTTCCTCTGCGAGACACACAATCCTATTACCCCTGTGTGGCCTTGCGCCGGGGTGATAAGCGCAGTCCGGACCCTCTGCGGGAGGGGCAGCGCTGCGGTAGGTTAACCACAGGAAGAGTCCTCGATGGCACTTTAGCTTCCATCATTCTGGGAAAAAGAATTTGTTTGGAGCAGGGAGACGCGTGTCATCGATACCCTTGGACAAAATGTTCGGTCCGTCCAATTGGGAAAGAGTCACCATCAGGGAATGTCCCATCCTCACAATCATGCTGTCACTGTCAAATCCAGGTTGTCGTTTTCTTAAGAATGCAAGTTTAACCTTTCATCTTGTATAAATGTGATTCTATGACTATAGCGACTACAGGTAGAAATTAGCTACCACATAAATTTGGCACATTTACACATCATCATTTAAATGTCAAAGATCCAGTTTGAAATATTTGGCCTGATTTATGTTTCTTATATTGGTAAAAGTTGAATGTACTGCCCATAAATACACAAATAAAACGATATACTTGCATTACAATAAACGCAATTTGGTTTTCCTACCCACAGAATGGTTCCTATTTCTGTATAAGAATATACATAGAGCAAGGGTTATACTCCAAATTAGCTGCCATCTTGCACTGTCATATTTCTAAGGAAGCCGGTGTGGACAATTCAGCCTAACTGGCAACGCTTTTTGTAAATAGAGTGAACGCTTGCACCCTCAAATAAACCAGCAAAGAAGAAGGTGGAAGAGGTATCAAGGTTTGTGTGCGCAGGCCACTGTAGTTCACTGGCAAGCTAGGAAGAGGGAGGGTGAGAGGGTCAGACGCTGCGGCCTAAAATGTAGCCACTTGATGTCGCCGTTTCTTCTTAAAATCTCCAAATATTACACACTTAACCTTTAAATTCACGCTTTGTTGGATGTATTCATCAATTTGCACTGTCACTTCCTATCATCTTCAGTAAATGGAAAACTTGGCTTTTTCCATAAAGAAAAAGCTGAGACACGTTATATAATGGTCAATGCTGCCGCTGCTCCCCTTGAAACAAGGTTGATTTATTTACGACCTGCAATTTAATTTGGAGCCTCTGCGAGCTTTCAGCGTGCAACTCCGAAGTAACACCGCGCTCACTCCTGACTCACCGAACTGGAGCAACTCTCGGCGCGTCTCGAGCGACAAAGGCAACATTACATCCTAAATTTAACATCCACTCTGAGACACATCAGTGGAGTTTGTACACACTGAGACAAGCGCGCGGAGGCTCGGCAGAGGCTCAGCCCCATCGCCGGTGAGAAGATGTGATATTTATACGTGCGGCGCTGTATTTTTATGCAAATGGTAACAATTTCAGAGCAGCGCTTTGAAATATGCAGTTGACTGCAGCGTATCTCCTGGTGCTCCTGCCTCTGCTGCGAGCCGCCCGGGTCTCTGACACTGCTGGAGATATTAAAAACAGCCTATCTCATTCTCCCCTCACCACCTGAGAGGAAATGAATGTCACCTCATTGGAATTGGCTCTCTTTCATCACACTGGAGTTATATCATTTCAAATGTTTATGTGACTGGCGCGTGCCCCTCCCCCTCCCCCTCCCGCCCTCCGCCTCTTTGAAAAGTGCACTGCCGGCCGCTGACCGCGAAGGTCTTTCAGCGCGAGAAAAAAGAAGAAAAAAAAGTAACTTCGAAAAAGCTCCCCTCCTGTCCGGGGGCTGAATTAAGCCGCGTGTTTTGTCAGCGTTTGCGCGTCTGGGCTCGTCGGCTTGACAGGGTGTGTTTTTCTTGTAGCATGTGCAAAAGAAAACTGCTGAGGGTGCTTGTAACCCTTTGCATCAAAGCCCAGCAGCTTTTGGGCCTTCATGTGCTCATCAATCCCTGCCTTTGCCCCTGAAGAGCGCGCCTAATTATGCCGGGGCCGGCAAGAGGAGTGAGAGGAGCCTCGCAGTGTGTGACTCTGACCCCTCTGGAGTGTGCGCGGGAGGAAGGAAAAAAGGGAATATGGAAAGAGGGGCGGGTAATTAGTCCATTTTCCTTTTCAGCTTTTCGCCCGTCTCCATCCCACCCTGCTTCATTTGCGTGTTTCTGAAGCGTTTCTCCAATTACTCAGGCGGTTTCTCCCCCCGCAGCTGCCTCTCCGTCCACCAGCGTGGTGGCGGGGCGGATATGGAGAGGAGTGAAGGATTCTGAGAACAGTCTGACTTCAAATTACCGGATACAGGGTGGTGTAAAATTGAAGGTGAATGGGATTTCTTTTTCTTCCCCCTTGCTGTCCCCTCCTCTGGCCTTGCTGTCAGCTTGGTGTGCAAAGATAATGACCCCTACAGCATTTGAGTCCCACCCCCCTTTTTTTTTTACGTGACTGCGGTAGTGATGTCATCCAAAGCGGAGTAGAACAGTGGTCTTCAGGGAACAGACAGACCTCAAGCATTCCTGGAGGAGCTCTCCTTTCTTGCGTGAGTCACTACGACACTGCTGCTGCGACGCCGCGACGTCTTATACCGAAACCCACTGATATGAGACATCCGGCTCTTTGACATCCCCCCTCACAAACACATATTGTCGACGACACACATACACAGACGAGTAAAACCTCCCCGGCGCTCCATCTCATTTTCTCCGTTTTGCAGAATCAGCTGCGTGCAGAGGTGACAATATGCTGGCTCTGTGGTGAGTGGGGGGAGGAGGGGGGAGCTGGGGTTGTCGGGCGCTGAAGGTGAAAATGAGTGAAACCCGTCGGGGTGAGTGGATTTCCTGTCACCCTTTCACACTGATTGGAATAGGGGTTAATGGGGAGACGTTCGCTGCTACGTTAATGTGTGGAAATTGCGTCCAAATGGCTGGCCGCTAAACCCCGGATGATTCCGTGTTGCCCTGGCGCGCTGTGACCATGGTTTCCCAGGAACAGAAATTGATGGCTGTTATGGATTTTTTATTAGGTCCTTGTTATTCCTCAGCCTCTATAGCGACCCGTGGAAACTGAGCGACCGCGGCGGCAGCTTTTGCCAGGCCTCAGCAGAAAAATGAAAGTTAAAACGAGCCATTATTAATCTTTCTTTGTCGCTGCTGTCTGCCGCCACTGAAAAGGCTTCTCCAGTTAGACAGCGAGGTTCGTATCTCTTGATGCATCTGCTACAAAAAGCACAGACAGGACTCCCGGTGACAGCAATGAAAAGCTTTATTTTAAATTTCACCCCCTTTTTCTTTTTTCTTTTCGCCTCCCCTTCTCTTGCCACAGATCTGGCGTCATTGTTTACCCCTCGAGTTGCCACCAGTTTCCAGCCTAATATAGCACTGAGCAGCAAAAAAAAACCCAAAAAATTCAGCGGCTAATCTCCTCCTTCCGTCAATTGGAATAGGCCCCTCCTCCAAACTCTGCTGTTCAATTTTAGCCCAGATTAGGATGTTTGAATTCAGTGGTTGTCGCCGTTGTCACGTGTGCCTCATGTCCGGATACATTAACCAGCACGCCGCCATGTTATAGTCCGTTGACCCCATAATTCTCAGTTGTATCTGATTTATAGCCAAGAAATTGTGGGAAATCCCCCTTTCCGCTGCTTTGTATTCATATGCCAGAGCCAATGAGAGGAGGCGTTGGCTTCTTACGGGTGAGAATGGAGGACATTATAGCGGGGGGTTTCATTACCATCACATAATGTTGTTGTCCGTTCTGCGCGTTGAGACCAGCGCGTGCCGCACCAAAGAAATATCCCAGCAGGTCCCCTGGGAGACGTTTCATTCCTCGCACCGCCGTAAGTCCCGCAACATCCCCAGAATATGAAACCGGACCGTGGAGGGGAAGGGGAAACCAAATTGCCACTGGGTGTAATAGAGGGACCTATTAAAAAAAATGGCTGTGGTCATGGGAGGGGTTGGTGTGGTTACAAGGTCACCATGGAGACCATCTAACCTCACACAGGCAGGTTGAGTTGCCTAGAAATGATCTACTTAGCTGACAGGAAGCAGCCTTCACTTTAACGTGGGGTTGACGTTATAGTATCACTAATCAGTAAATGACCTACATAGAGTCTGTATGAACAGCCTCAGGTTTTAACTCTTTTGGGGGCCGGGTGGGGGTGGGGTTGGGGGGCACGCTGGCGGCCGGTGAAAGAGAGATTTAGTTTTCGACAACACCAAACAACGGATTAACAGAGCACCATATTAACCTTCAGGTGCATCTAATGGTTGGGAAATTGAATGCGGCTCTCAGTGCAGAATGGATCAATATATCGAACTGGCCGGGCTTACAACCTCTAATCCTGCAAATCTTCTTGAGGTCCTGGAGTGCCGTATTGAATATCTGAATGAGTCGGAGAACACTGCTTAAGCATAATTTATCTAATGCATCAGGTTACTGAAACAATGAGTGCTGCCAATAAAGTGAGGCAGCTGTTTGGAAAAGTGTGTCCAAACATGACAGATACACTCAGACTATCCTGCAAAGTCAATACAGCTTGATTTAGAAATTTTACATCACCGTACATGATTGGCGAGTATCTACAAGACACATTAAGACAGCACTGAGCTGTCCGAGGCCTTTTTTTCCCCCTCTGCTGTTCCTGTGACACATTAGCTGCTAACCCGATACAGCTACCTGTGTGCTGTTTGATTGCACGGACCTACAAGATAAAAATTGTGCTGGCGAGAGGTCATCATTCACATCTACGAGCACAGACAACACATTCCGCGCCGCGGCACCGCCGAGCACGTGCCCCTCCCCCCCATTAATGTCTTATTGATTGATGTTGGCTGCGTTTAGCTGCTCTTGGAAGTCAGGCTACTAGTTTAGCATCGACGATGTCCTGCTACAGGGTGTTCTGTCGGCTCAAGATGTTTGAAACGCGCCTTTCAGATTCATTTCCAGCATCTCGACGCGCGTCAAGACGTCATTATTAAGGCTTCGTCAGGTGAACTTTATCTGCTGCCTCGCCCGCAGTTTTCTAATCCCCCTCGGACGTTATCGGGCATCGGCTTGATCTCGGCGACAACGATACACAGCTAGATAGAGCGGTATCTGGAGCTATTAATCACCGCAGAGTCATCGCGGCGCCACCCCTTTTTTTTTTTATCAGATGCTCATCGTGGCAACAAACTTGGCTCCTCTCTCAGCATGAGCCCATTTCAGAGGGGGAAAAAACAAATGACTCACCGCGATCTCATTCTGTCTTATTTGCTCCGATCAGAGGCAAAGTGCGGGTGTGGTGCACTTTACCTCTGTTAACCTCCTGGTGTCGGGAATCTCTCTACCCCTCCCCACCAATACGGGTCCCTAGTCAGGCCTGATATTGAGGCATCGCCTCTTTGTCTTTAGGGCTTCTATTAAATTATCCTGACACCTGGTGTGGTTCATCTGCTGTATAATGGCCCTTCCTTTTTTCCTTTTTTTTTCCCCCTGCCCTGCTTTTTATCAGCATAATAGGCCTCTGATGAAATATTACGCTCCCCCAGAGCTTCCTCTTTGCATCGCTGAACTCTGCAAGAGGGCCAAGACAGAGCAGGTCGGCATTCGGAACAACTCAATTCAAACGGGGCGTGAATAACGTCGGGACGACGCGGCGTATCATTGGGCCAATTTGCTCGTGAGAAACTATTACAGTCGTGTCAAGTGCGCGATTAGTGGCTCGTGCGAACGCGTCACGTTGTGGCGGGCCGGTGGGCGGTGATATTTTTAACTTGCGCGGCCTTGTCACGTTCCTGGAAATAAAGGAAGTGTCTCTCGCGGTGGTTACATTTGGCCATATATAATGCATTTTGCGCACCTTTTGTTATGCAAAGGAGCTGCGATGAAAAGAGTTCCATCATTGAGAAATGGAAATCCATTCACCCTCATCCTCTTCCTCCTCCTCCCCTACTTCCTACCTCCTCCTCCCCTGTGGTCATGTGTGCCGCTTGAGGTGCGGCGCTGAGCTCTGGAGCAAGAGAAAAAAAAACTCACTCACTGCGATTTCAGACGGACCCCGTTGCCTCTTTAATGCAGGAAGGCCCTGATGAAAGATATTAATTATTCACATAAAATGTTGCTTACTGTGCCATCACATATTCCCTGAACTTGCAGATTTCCACCAGCTGCCTCCCATTGTTCATGGCACTCTGATAAATGCCGCCGCTTTGCTTGCCTTTGTCCCGCGACAATGGGCGTAAAAAGCCAGAGAAGCGAGTGCTAGACGTGAAAAACCGCTGTTGGGTTGTGGCGGCGTCCCTCGGGTTGCCACATTAGTCAAGATTTTATGCGGCCGCGAGTTACCTTGTCATGAACACGGTTCATTCCTCCTCTGTTTATTGCTCACAAGTGGTCACAAATCGTGCTAATGTGACTTTTACGCTGCTGTTTGCTAACATTTTAGGGGGTAAACACTCTTTTGCTTGTGTTTTTCTACCTCTCGCTCCACTGCTACCCTTTAGCACATTAAAATGAGAATTTAAGAGGTTCAACAGAATTTGCTCTGAAGCTGCCCACATGTAGGTAGTCATGCACAGTTCACAACCATGTGGAGGAAAAGAAAACAAAACCCACACACAGTTCCTCCTACCTTGCGTTGATACCTAATGCTAATCCTACGCCTTTGTGCATTAGCAATTACCTGAAATATAACCTTGCAGCTCCCCGTCTTTAAAATCAGGCTCTGCAAAAACAAGGACTTCATCTCTAGTTTCCGGGGGGTTTCATTTCTAGTTGCCTTGATTGTTTTCACCGTAGCAGCTGTCACCTTGTGTACCTCGGTTCCTAGCTTGCGTAATATATGCACAGGAATAAGAAAAAGTCTCAAAGTCAAACCACTGGGGGGAAAAAAAGGAAAAACTTCCACAGAACTCAACCATTTTATTCATGTCGCGTCCTGATTATTTGCAGCGGCACGGAGCGACCAAAGCTTTTTAGTATCTCAAAGGCGAGTGAAAATAAAGAGAAGGTAAGGCACAGTAAAGCCTAAATTGAGGCCATTATTGAGGGCAATGATGGAATAGTCTGGGGCTGGACCCAAAAGAGGGAAGGCAGAGAGACTTTTAGTTAGGTCAGATGAAGTGCAAAGACAGAGGCTATACATCTCTGAAATGATATAAGAAGGTACCCATTCTTGATTCTCCATCTTCACCCGCCAATTAAATGACATGCCTGTCTTATACTCCACTGCCATAGTGCATCCATTTCATGTTGCTCTGCGTTTAAACCTTGACTGATGTTTTTTTTCCCCCTTTTTTTTCTTGATCGGGTACATCACAGGAGCGCAGAACCTTCTGATGCAGAGAAAGAGACAGGCTTTCTTTGTGACAGCCGAGGCAGCTGGCGCTAATTATCTCAGCTAATGGTAAGATGAGGAAAAGATTCTTTGCTTCACCAACATCAGATTCATCATCGGCCTGACAATTACGCCGCCACCGCGCAGCTGGGAGGATGTTTACGCAGACAGATTACGGAAATGCGAGGCGGCCGTGAATGGGGTGCGTCTGACTCCCGATCCCTCCCTGATTAATCATTGAATTCCCGGCACAGCTCTATTGTGAAATGGCAGAAATTGTCTTTCTTGGGAATGCGTTCCGGACGACAGCGTGCTACTTTTGAACAATCTCAATTGTGCAGACTTGCACAGACACACTGGCCGGTCTTCCCTGTGGTAAGCGCTTGAGATCATGAGATAACGCTCCATTTGTTGTATTAGCTCACAAAAAGCAGGCCGGTTGAGCTCAGTTGAATTTGAAAGAACTCAATACCGCCCCACTATAGGTGCTATTATCCTCCTTTTAATAATTCAGCCCGAGATCGCCGGCGAGGCAAAGCGCTCGGTCACTTTGAGGTTAAATGCGGAGAAAATGGGCCGTCACTGAATAATATTCTGAAGGGAAAGGTGCATTCTGGGGACGTGAACGCCTTTCTCTTGCGCTGCTAAATGTGCTGACTGGGGATGTGCTTGACAAACGAAACACCTTGTTGCGTGCGTCCGTCTTGATTGCCAGCGTCCCTGCTGCTAAGCGGTAAGATCCCGAGGCGCGATACCGACTGAATGATAGTAAAATCGCAGGGATATTGCTTTATCGCGGCCTCGCCTGTACAATGCATCCTATTCATGAGCATGTGAAGACATATTGCGAAGAGAATCATCAGCCTAAAGACGACCACAACGTTCAGTTTGAATCCCCGCTCGCAAAGCCGGACTACAGCGGCGTCTCTGGAGCCTCCGTTCCTGGGTGTCCGTCACACAATAAAACACATTACCCGCCCACCCCAGCATGCCCGCCCCTCCCGCCCACCCTATCGGCCCTCTGAGGAGCGAGCCGGGCCGTGTGTACAAAATGAATCAGCGCTGTTTGTTGTGCTGTTTCGAGCTCGAGCCGTTTCAAGTAGCCCGCTCGAGATGGCGCGCGCTGAGCTCACTCTCATTATATCAGACCCTGGGGAGAGGAGGGCCCTCGCACTCCATACTATCAAAGCCGCCGAGCTGCCTTGGAGGACATGCTTCAGTGTGAATAGAGGCTCTCAGAGTACACACACACAAAAAACAGTAGCCCGCTCAGCCCCTCATCACCTCTCTCGGTGGGAAGCTGCCAACACTCAAGGTTTTGATCAAGCCTGGGCGTAATGGCTGTGGGTGACAGGTATACGAGGCGGCGGTCGTGGAAATAAATAGCTGGATTTGCATAATGCATCACGGACAAATTCAGCTTTCAGGGTCTATGAAAGAACCACTTTTTTTCCCGCAAAGAACTTCCCAATCTTTTCACGTATTCAGGTGGCTTCCGGGACTGTGTGTTCGGCGGGACGGATGCGCAATTATGTAAACAGGGTATTTACCTTCGCAGACATTGGAGTGTAATACAATTTACTTGCGCGCTGCGCCCAGAGCACCGTCACATTGTGTTTCTGCTCGCTTTGAATAGGCTCGGCGGCACCCATTGTCCGCCAGGCGCGCAGGATATTTCCCACTCTTTTCAGCCCTCATAATTCACCTCGCTGGCGCGGCGCTTACCTCCAGAAATCTCAGCCGTATTGATCCATCCGCAGCCGAGCGACATCGCCATAAACAGGCTAATCTAACATAAAAGCTGGCCTTTCTGTGCTCAGCCCCCCACAACCCCTATTTATTTTTTTTCCGAAAATGATCTAGCCGCCCGCTACCAATGAATAAATAAATAGATAAATGAGACGCACAATGGCAGGCCGGATCCGGCAAAACGCATGCGGCTCACAGATGGAAGATTATTGAGAATAATACCCCTTACATTCAGCAGGGTCTTTAGCACGCCGGGCCCCAAGAACTGGAGATGACGGAGAAGCGAAGCCCGGCTGCGATCAGTCAAACCCCTCCCCTCCCCTCCGCTCGCCTCCGCCTGCGCTCTGCAAATGAACTTTGCAACCCTTTGCCATTCTTACCTGTGATAAATTGCCACTTAGACCTTCCCCCAAATAATCTATGGGATTATTATCAAGAGGGTAACTGCCTTGTCTGAATACTAGTCAGGTCGTAGCCACCGTTCTCTTTGTCCTCTGCTTGAACACCCCCCCGTCTTGCTCCTGATTGGGCTGCAGGAGGCGGGTTTAGTGCCCTTACATCAGTCAGGATTATAGCAATTCACTGTAACCTTGAACAGCCCTTGGAAGATGCTTTTTATAAGACTGACTGGGCAGTTTTCTAAATCAGACTGCACCAGTATCCCTCCAGCGGCCTGGTGGCCTGTGCTTCGCCTTTGGAGAAAACTTGGTCAGGGGTGGGTTGGGGGTATCTGAGGTGGGGGGGGGCTCCGCTGGGATTTGTCAGTGTTCAAAACATATTTTTTTTAAATCATTTCCTTTGATGAATTCTTTAAAACCCACACTTGTGTTTCCCTCCCTCACCCCCCTCCGCCCCATTATTAATTCACTGCCGTTTTGCTGCGATGGAAATCATGGGGATGCTCAGGAGTGGATGTGTGATTGCCCCGCAGTGAACACACGTTTGATAAGCTAACGCAACGCAACCCAATTCCCTCGAGGTTTTTTTGCATTTTCCCCCCAGCGCGGCATTTCGCAGCCCTGTCGGGTGCATTTGGGAGACGTTCTTCTCTCAGCTTTATCCCCAAAACCACATTAACATGCCGAGTGGTAATTTGCTCTGTTTCTTATGGGAAAAAAAAAAAAATTAGTAGGTAAGGGAAACTGCACCATCCTGCTCAGACATCGAAGGACCTCTCGGCCCTTCTCACAGACTTATCTACACTTGGAACAATCAATATTCCAGAGCATTAAGAATGTTGATCAGTGCTAATCCCGAGCCCTCCCTAATGTCAGACTGAATCTTTTCATCCTTAATTCGTATTGAACAGTAATTAAACCCTCAATGAGACTTTTGGGCGAATGTCTTTGAGTCTTTGTCAGTATCCACCGGCTCCGTTCATTCCAACAGCCTTGCAGAAGCACCTCTGTATCGTGAGCTCGGCCGTTTCATGCAAAGGATTTGCATTTAGAATTAAGAAGAATCTGTGTCGTCCTATTCTATACTGTGATAAACAGATGTAAGACTGCAAACACTGAATTATTTATTGAGATATCAGCAGTGAAATGAGACTGCCAGGGATACTGTATATGTGAGTGGGCTCTCAGAGGTGTTTACTGTTTTTTGCTTTTTTTGCTCAGTGATCAGGCAGATTTGCATCATCATGCTGACCTTAAAAAGTGACGCAGTGGCGCTTCTGTTTTTCTCTTGACTGCACCCTTTACATAAACACTGGTTAAGTGTGACGATTGATCCAAACGGTTGTTTTTTTTTGTTTTGTTTTTTCCCATTCATGCAGTTAGTGAAGAGAACAACTGGTCCCACCACGTCTCTGGCACTGAATTGGTAGGCTCTGGCGGAGCTCCAGTATCCTCGACTGGATATCAGCAGCATGCACACACACGCACAGTCACACAAATATTAATTTTATTAGAATTGAGAAGCAATCAGTGGAATTGTGGCAGAGCGGTTTTTTTTTTTCCCTAGAATGTGTTTGAAGTGTAAAAATATTGAAATTAATCAGAAACTCTGCATACTATTATTCTGGGTGTTTTACATTTGTGTGTGTGTGTGCGTGCCTGCCTGCCTGCATAATAGCCTGGCATGCCTGCATGCCTGGCTATTATGGCTGGCGTATTCCCCTGATACCTCTGCAGCAATTAAAATTGTGCTACAACATTAGCACCAGGGTCATGATTCTCTTTTTGAACATATAGGTCACCCAGAGATACGATTCATCTTGAGATTCAGCAAGTATCTTTTTTGGGTATGACAGAAATGAAGACACTGGCCAAAATTACTGGTTTATCAAGGAATGCAACATTGTATACACAGTTGTGTATATTAGTGCTTCAACAGCTGGATCAGAGGAACTCAAGGAGGAAGGGCATCATTTTTATACTTGGAAACTTTTCTGAGATTTTGAGATTTTTTGGAGCCACTGCCCCAAAAGATAGTAAAAGACATCTTGTATGTATTTTTTCATACGGGAGGAAGGTCTGTGTTTTGTTTTTATACCCAAAGATTTAGCAATTATTTATTGCAAAACGGCTTGATAGAGTCAGATTGATGAGCATCATGGAGTTGGATGCTGCAAAGTACAAGCCGAAAGGACAAACGTGACTGTATTTCACTTTATGAAAGTCCTCTGCTAGTGTAATAATGTACAAACAGACATCGTGAGTCACGTTGTTCTCAGTGTCATACTGATCAGCATCAACTCCTCATCAAATTATTTGATGGCAGTTCCGAGGAGCAAACGCTGGCCTGGCTTATTTCAGATTGCTTTGTTTGCTGAAGTAATCTCAATGTTGCAGATATACTGTGGCTTTCAAATCAACACACCTTAGAGTTGTATTAAGGAGAGGGAGGCATTTCATTCCCCAAGTCGGGCTGTGAGGAAATTCACTGTGTGGAAGTTCCACGAAGATAGGAAACATCAATCAGCGGCCGGCTTTCCGTGGCTTTGTAAATCACCGCAGCTGCCAGAGGCATCATTCATCTCCATCTCCTCATTTCAGAACCGAGCATGCCTTTATTGTCCGCGCTCACAAACGGGATTGCCTCCACCAGTGTGCACGTCTTGTTTTGTTTATTTGCAACGTCGACAATCATACACATTCGTTGGTCTCCCAGCGCATAAACACAGGACGGGAACACCGGTTTGTCCATCCATTGTCATCAGCAGACATGACTGGTAATCTCTATCCTACACCAGAGGGAAAAAAAAAAAAAAATTGTATCACAGTAGATCAGAAATGTCCACCTCGTTTTAAAGGAACGAGCCGAAAACAAACAAACAAACAAAAACAGCAAATTCAATTACGAACCAACATCAGTGCAATTCTGGAGCAGTTCAGCGCTGCGCCTCTGCAGGGACGGCCGGGTTTACGATCACACTGGGAGAGAAGTGCTCAGCGGTTCAGGGTGCACAGGGAGGGTGGGGGGCATTTAACAAACACGAGTAAAAGTCCAGAAGATAAACAACCTCCAACACTGAATCAATCATTGATCTTTAAGCTGTAAACAAAACCGAGGCGCCGGGAAACAATTACCATCGCGGGTCCGGCGAAAAGCAACTGTTCTGCCAGGCGCTCCGAGAGCCGAGGAGCGGAACGGACGAACAAACTTAAGAGACCTCTCGCTCCGAGTTGTGCCGACTGGCAAAATGTCCCGGTCAAGTCAAGTGTCTCTGTAAACGTGAGGCTGAAAAGCTCACTAGAGCGACTGAGAAGAGTGTAGGTGCAAAGCAGCATGCTACAGAGAGACACCGCCAGTGGGGGAAAGTGTCCCATTGTCTTGAAGGCAATCTACCAACCCACAAGCCTTCTCTAAGTGCCCTGTGACTAGAACCAAAGTCATAAAAAAAAACTGCAGATTCAGCTGAAGCCACTTAAACACATCTTCTCTAATGGATTTTGAACTGGCACGAAGTATCATACAACTTTTCTCTCTCGATTATTAGCGCCCACGATTTCGATCGGATGGTCCCGATCGAGTCGCAACGTGTCGGAAATGCTCTGGTGGAACGAAGAACTATTGCTGCAATATATATGTGCACTCTATGCAAGCAAGCATAGAAACAATAAGCATATTGTGGCATACTCATAAAGATATCTTTGTGTACAGCATTGGCCATATGATTTTTTTTTTTTTAGCATTTACATATTTTCATATGTACAAGTACATCAACTGTGCAAGATAATTTCTCTCTATAGATCTTCACCTCGAAACATAAATGTGGTCCTACCTGAAAGTTACTACCGCGCCTGCATCAGGTCTAATCTTTTATACATGAGTGACAAAAATAAATAAGACAAAAGGACACCGTACACAAAGTCATAGCTTCTGCCGTTTTTTTTTTTTTTCCCGTCAGTGCACTGAAAGCCAGTCAAATGTCGCCAGGGAGTGTCGGTGGTAGTGGAGGGACACGGTTGGGGGTCGTCAAGCGTAGAATATGAGCTCGGGAATCTGGCCCCCCTGCACCCCTGTGCCGTTGGTGCTGTCCGAAGAGCACTGGAACTGGAAGGTCACTTTCCCGCACTGCACCTCTGTCATGCCCTCCTGCCCAAAGTAGCTCAGCTCGTTTCCATCCAGCACCACGCTGGCGGTGTAGAAAGTGTCCGGCTCGATCTGGACGGGGTACTCGAACCACGCGGGGAAGGTGTTGCTGGAGCCGTCCGAGAAGTACTTGCTGAGGTTCTGTCCCAGCAGCACCCCCTGGCGCTTGAGCTCGATCTTGGCGCTGTACTCCGCCGAGCCGCAGCTCGACCCGTACAGTCCGAAGCCGGCAATGAAAACCCTCTTATCCACCGCGAACTGTATGCTGTCGCAGCGCCCCCTGTAGCGCCACTGGTTGCTCCGGTAGGCGCAGGACTGGAACCGGTGGCAGCGCTGCGGCGTCAGACCCTTGCGAGGCTGACTCATGAACTCCAGGTCTGGCTTCTTGGCCGCCGTGTACCACAGAAAGATGTCGTTGGTCTCGGTGAGCGTCAGCACGCCCGACTGCGCCGCCCCGTTGGCGAAGTCGTCCAGGGCCATGGTGGGGACTCGGATGAGGTACATGGCCTTGCCCAGCACCTTCCTCTTGTTGTCGGTGGACGAGGTGAGCTCCTGCCTCTGGCACTCAGCCTCGGCCCAGCTGAGCGCCGCCTCGAACACCACGATCTCCTTGGCGTTGAGCGTCTCCCGCTGCAGGATGCTCTCCAGGGTCTGGGCGTCGATGTCGCAGAAGCCCTCGGAGCGCAGCGCCAGCTCGGCCTGGGCGTCAATCACCTCCCAGCAGCGCTGCGTCAGCTCCGGCTCCTCGAACAGACAGCTCTGGGAAAGCAGCACGCAGGCGTTCTTGGCGCTCAGGCTGGTCTCCAGGAAGTTGACGCAGGCGCGAGCCAGGTGAGGGACGATGTACTTCTTGGCAGCGTAGAGGGTGGCCAGCACGGTGTCGGCGCTCAGGTCGATCTCGTCGCAGTAAATGTACCTTTCGGAACGTGAAAGAGGACATTTCCTTTGTTGTTAGCAGATGAAAATTCAGCATGAAAAAGATACAAAACAATGTTTAGAGATTGTAGAAACCTAAGCGAGACAACAACAGAATATGTCTTGGTTAAAAACAAGTCCTAAACCTATCGTGGAGTATTCAAAATATATTTCCCCTGCATATCAGTCTGCCGCCTACTTTAGCAAGGGCACAGAAAATGAATCCCAGCAAGAGCCAGGAGGTACATAAAAAGACATGAAGTGATTCAGCACCGGAGGTAAAAACCACGGTGAGCGAAATGAAGGTGGACAAATATTGATTCCATCTCTGATATTCATTTCATTTGTCTGGGAGGGTTCAGGCTAAACGAGTTACGGCGTGCTGAGGAAGCTGAGCTGTGCTTAAAGATGACAGCGTTTGTTTAGAAGAAAAAAAGAAAGCGGGTGTGGGGGGTGCGGGGGGGGATTCTGAGCCTGCAGAGGGAAAGGAAGAGATGCAGAGTTCACACAGAGGATCCTTACTTCAGCATCGCCAGAAACGCTGCCGGTTCCACATCTGGGATGTGGATTTCATCGTTGTTCTCGGCCAGCTCACCGTAGAACATGGCGTGGAACACAGAGCTGCCCACGGCCAAAACATACTGTGGGAGGACAGGAAGGAAAAGAAAGTGAAAAAAGAATATGGAGGAAATGAAAAAAGAAACACAGTTGCAGTCTTTCTGTGATCCGACTGGCGGGAAACACGTATAATGTGAGTCTGCTTTTACGATAAGGCACATTGCAGAGGAGGAGTCCTAACCGCAGCTAATTTACATGTTGCTCTTCTTACTCATGTAAAAAAAAAAACAACAACTCTCTCAACAAAAACAAAAAACAAACAGTGGCTGCTCTGATCCCATAATGAGGATTTCTCAGTCTGTTGCCCGCTCCCCCGAGAGCATGGAGGCAGTTTTCAAATGAACAAGATTTCATGTGATTAAGAACAGAAAGGAAGAAACGGAACAGAACAGAGTGCAGCACGAGTTCACTTTGCTGAAATTAATGACTTATGCAGGCCGGTGATGAAATCGCACGCAACACAATGCTGCGAGTAATTTTATTTCCTTAATGAGCGCCGCGTGTATAATCAAACTGAGCGTTGTTATGTGGGTGGTAACACACAAAAAAAAAAAAAAAATCATCCAAAAACACATAAAGTGCAACCTAGCTAGGAATAAACTGGGGTGTTTTTTTGTTTTCGGTTCTCTCGGTCGGTATTGAAGCTGTTTTTGACACCAGTCTTGTTTTCATGTGGATTTAGACACCTAGTATATAAATACAGCATATGAGAAAAAGATGCGCCTCACCTCAGGACCTTTTGTATTTTGTCGGTGTTTGCAAAAATTACTGCTTTTTGCAGCTGGCCGCATCCCCACCCCAACACCCCACTATACGGGTCCTACTTTTACAAATTAAAAGCATAATGCATCTTTGAATCCCTGCCAAATGGACACGATAAAGAAAGCTGCCCAGAATGTCATTATATCCCGCTGGCATAATGTCTCAGCATTAAGTGCACTCCAGTCATCGCCACTGTCCTTTCATAACTGCTCCACAGAGTGCACCGCGGCTACTTATCATAGATTATACATTTGAGTCACATGCGCCGGACGTGATTGGACGGGCGCGTGTGTCTCTGTATGTCAGGGGTGGCGTTCGCTTTGAGTGGCGCCGCGTCGAGTGTGAATGTTGAGGGAGGTTTCGTCCGTAGTGATGCGCACTCGGAGGAGACGTGCGCATCCCAGACGATGAGCCTCAATCATTTATGTGAACGTCTTGAAAATGAGGTCAGAGGGCGGATTACACAAAGACGTTGCCGCTCACTGCGGCCTGTGGCCGAGTGCGGCATCAGCAAAAGCTGCTACAAAAACTCAGCTTTAGGATTGAAACAAGTTGACTTTTTTTTTTCTTCTTAGGATACGATAGCCGGGCTCGAGCGCCATTGCTGTGCGGGTGGGTGTGGCTTGACGCGCCTGATTAGAAGCGCGGTAATAGCGACCCTCTCTGCCGCGCGACGGACTGAAGAGGACGCCCCCCCCCGCCCCTTCAGCCTCATTTGCATTAATAATGGAGGAGCGTCTCGAAGAGGCACGCGGCGTGGAAGTGAGAGCGGCGCACAAAGGGGTTCTTAGTCCCGTCGTTGCCGCCGCCGCCGCCGCCGAGGGAAGATTGTCTCCTGGCCATCGGCGGCTCTGCTTGGTTTTCGCTGTTTTTTGGTAATTTCCTCCTCGCCGCTTGGTGAAATTTCTTACTCTGTGTCCCGGCAGCCGCTGAGTCCTCCCCGGCTGACCCACCATGAAGTGAACATCTGCCATCAGCTCGTTGTTGAACATCACTGAATTTCTGGGAGGGAAGGAGGGAGAGGGGGAAGGAGGAAAAGACACAAGAAGAAAGTGTGCTTTTAAGACTTCGGCTGTGATATGTGCGGCATTATTAGGGAGGAGGCGGTGAAAGTGATACCAGACGGATTAGATGAAAAGTTACCTGTGCGCCTAAGTGCAAGCGCATCAAACATTTCCCTTAATCTGTTCCACTTTAACAGCAACTATGCGTCATACACTTTTTTTCAGTAGTTTTCAACTTCTAAAAGTCAAGCATGAAAACGGAACAAAGCACCATATCAAGGATTTTTTTTAATCATGCGCACTATTTCCATCCGGACGCTCCAGTGAATGGAAAATCCCCACTGTGAAAGACTAGGACCAACAATAAAGCTGCGATCATATATTATTGAGTAGTGGGATGTGTCACAGGGCTGGGTAAACAGCCCCGTAATGTTCTGGAGGGACAACAAAAGCCGGGTCGGAAAGTGCCCGTTTTTTGTGTTTTTTTTGTTGCTCCGATCAGCTGGGGGTCTTTTACTCGTGCGCCAAGATAAATATTTTGCTTGTGCTACAGAACGGCCTCGGTCATCGCTGGCGCACATCAAACGCAAGCTTTGTGCCTGTCCGCCTCTGTGTGTCACGTCAGCTCTGTGGAGCCTGTCGGGGGGTGGGGAGACCGATACCCCCGGCCGAGTCGGAGCAGGGCAGGGCAGGGCTCAGGGAAACACCCCCTCCACACACACACACACACACACACACACACACACACACACACATTGATACAAGACAGAAGTTCTGTCCAGAAAAGTGCTAATTAGCTTCACCAAGTGAACATTTTGGGCGTTTGTCACTAAAAGGCGCATTTCCTATTTTTTATTGATAGTCCCAGATGAGGAAAGACCCCTGCTGGCTGCACCTACCTCTCTCTGATGGTGGAGTACAGCCCCTGCCAGTTACAGTTCTGGATGGTGTTGTTGTTGTTGAGGTTCTGCTGCTGGTACTGCTGCACCATGGTGCCGGACGCCGGCTTTTTGGTGGGGAAAATATCCGCTGCCATCTTCTTCTTCTTCTTGCTCCTCAGGGTGATAATTTCATAACAGACCGGGGGCAGCTTGGAGCCGCCGCTGGCATTGCCTTTCTTGGAGCTCTTACTCGACTTGCCTTTCACCGACTCTGGAAGCATCAAGAAGAAGGTCAGACATTTCATGTTCCTCCCCTTGGCATCGACCATGAGTGTGTTCTACTGCCGAGCAGTGGGAGCGCACGCAGAGAAGACATGCACCGGGGGCGAGCAGGTGCAGGGAGTCGCGGTGGCAGTGGGGTGGGGGGGGCTCGGGTGGGAGAGGGGAGCAGCTGGACGGCTCTCAGTCGGAGCTCATGGAGGAGGCTTCACCTCTCCGGACCGTGCGAAGCGAGAGACTGGCGACTCCGGGCTCACGCCGGGCATCCCGAGGCACTTTTCCCGTGTGAAGTTTGCTGGGCCGGCCGAGGGGCTCTCAGGGTTCCCATCCTTGCTCCTCCGCCTCCTCCTCCTCCAGAGTGATGAGACGAGCTCTTTGGATCCGTCTCTCGTGCTTCTCAGAGTGTCGTCCTGACAGCCTTCAGATTTAGTGCAGCTGCAGAGCTCCTCTCCTCTCCTGTGCTCGGCAGGCGGCCGTGTTTACTCAGTTCCTCTCCTTTTCTTTCCGCACTCCTTCGGCGCTTCCTTTCCCTCTCCTCCCCCGTGCCTCCTTGCGCGCCGTAGAGGTGTCCTTTTTTCTCTCTCTCTCTCTCTCTCTCTTGTTTTCTTCCCTCCCTCCCACGGAGCGGGGACTCATCTGCAGGATGCTGCAGAACCCGCCGATGCTCTGCCTCTCTCGTGCGTGCGCTTCGTTCTGCTGACTACGGAGGTTGAATGGGAGAGAGAGCGCAGAGGAGGTAGAGAGACTGTCCTCCCCTCCCTCCCTGCCCCCTCCCTCCCACCAGTCCACACAGCGGAGCGCGGCTCACGGCTCGCTCCAGCGGCTCAGCCAATGGCAGCGCACCAAACCCGCCATTGGCTGGTGCACCTCAGCGAAGCCCCTACTTGGATATGCAATAGTTAATGTCTCAATTAAAGTGGCAGCCGTGCACAGTCCCCTCCACTGCCACCACCAAAAAAAAAAACAAAACATCCACAGTTTAGGCTTCCTCTGTGTTTGGCTTCACCTACGACCACAAATATTATAATGCAACAAGGCCATGCAAGCAGCAGCTCTATTATTAAGGGCAGAATTTGCCTAATTCATGGATTTTCCTGACAGTCATTGCCTTTAATAAGATTGTCATGAATTCATGTAAACAGATTCATTTGCATGTGGTGGGACTCCACTGCCTTGATTAGACCGCTGACCTTCTAGATGTTGCGCAAGGCTTCTGATTGGTTAAATAAGCAGGAAATGTTTTTTGTTTATTTAATATTTTTTTCTGAATACTATTTTTCTATTTATTATGTTAAGCTGGGAGAGGTACCACTAAGGTGCAACGACCCTTTGAGATGCTACAAGGAAATCCCCTCCCGAGCTGTGCGTTCTAGAGATTGGAGCCGAGAAGGCAGGAACTTTATCATAGGCAGGCTAGAGACACTAAACTGCAGTAAAAAGATTGTTTTAAAGTTAAGTTATAGAGATCATTCCATTTTGACCTGCTCACGAACGCTGCACGTTTGCTGCAACTCCAACCAAGGGTCGCAGCATTTTCGCCTAAGCTTTCTTGTTATGTCACCTCCCCAGTAAAGTACACAGGGCTATAAATGTAATGCACTCTTTGCACAATGTATAATGCATACAGCTCCGCTGCCTCTCTTGTCTAACTCGGGTTTTACATCATGGCTTTTTCTATTTAAAGGTCTGAGATGATTTAGCTTCTTTTTTTTCCCCTCTTTTCTATTTTGCTGCTGCTTTGGCCGCCTGGTGTCTTATTGGTGGAAATAATAATAGCACTCAAAAATAATTTCATGCCCTATGTTTTCTTCTTTTATTTTTATGGAACACGGATAATAGTGCGAGTGCTGCTTTGTCCTATTTTTAAAAGAAACATTATTATTCCCCTAAACAGCACAAACGCTGCTTCAGCCCAATTGTGGTTTTTAATCTTATTACCTTTTTCACAAAAGAAAATCGACAAAAAGTGCAGTATAAGGGAAGTCAATTTAATTGAAAATGTCTTCCTTGAATCTCTGTGGCAATATTGATTTTTCCATAAACCCCTAATTAACCGTCTTAGTGTTTGCTGTGCCGGGGAGCACGAGTCCCCTCGGCTCCCTCGAACACTGTGTGCTGCTGAGCGGAGAAACAGAGCCAGTGTTTCAGGGCACCGTACTCTCAAATTGCAGGCCACTAGAGATGTTACCTTGGTAACCACATCCAATTGCAACGGCTGGAACATTGTAGTATACAGACAAAAAAAAAAAAAAAATAGCAAAAACAATCGGGAAGCTAAGGGAAGAAATGTTGCATGTCTTCCATCTTTGAACTAACAAGGAACTTTGCTGAAATGAAAACACTTTAGTCTCATTTTAGTCGCGGCGCAACATTTTCATGGCATCGCTGACAGAAAAACATGTGTGGTGATTTATCCGCGACGGTGGCGCACCAGCCCGTGTGATAAATAGGACGCCATCTTGCGCATCATGCTGAATGCCCCCCCCCCTTTAATTGCATTTTCTGTCCATTCATCAGCAGAAAATGTAATCTTGTTATTCACACGTTCTGCAGTGGGCGTGAGGGGAGGAAGTAATGACGGCGTTGTCACAGTGTCGGCGCCGCCTCTGTCTCACACTTTGTCATCAAATAATCACGCGTTTCCACGGGAAAGGTAAACATTCGCTCCCTTGCGCGGCGGTTGGGGAGAAGCCTGCGGTCAGAGGCGCGGTGTATAAACGCAGGGCGCGCGGTTCGAATATTTCCGCCGCGCTCCGTTGCTCGGCGGCGCCTCGAGCCTCCGCGTGGCAACTTCAAACAGTGAGAGTTAAAACGAAGGAGCCCAGCTGTGCCTTTGTTGATAGCTTCCTGATGAGACCACTCAGTGCAACACCTTTATCTTCAAAGTTGTCGCACCGGTGATGCCTTCATCTTTTCCAAAGTACCTGCAGCCAAAATTTCTGAGCCCCAAGAAGCAGAGAAACAGTTTGGTAAAGCAACACAACTCTCAGGTGTGCCACGTCCTTATTTACCTGTCGAAGCTCGCGGTCACAGGGCTTTTAAAGAACAATCTCAGCATCTAAGATAAACAATTGCATTTATTTAACAGAAATTTGGATAAATCGATAGCAAATCAATAAACAACTAGTACAATAATTATTAAGTCTTAGTTACAAAACTGTTTTTTTTTTTTTTTAATGTTGATTTTGCTTTTTGTGAAAGGGATCTCACAAAACATTCTGTGCCGACACTTCCTGTCCAATCAGTGGCTATGTAAAAATTTCTCTCGATCTCTTGCTTGGAAAGAGAATAGAATACCAGGTACTACTACTACCTAATGGGAAAACCAGGTAGAGCCAAATAGCCCCAGCATAGTCCACTGGAACCAAGATCACTATTGTTTAGAGCAGCTAACATTATTTTCCACAAAACCTTCTGCTAACGTTTTCATGGCATCAACACAAAAAGATTAAACTCGTCGGCTAAATTTTGGAAACTTCCCAAACTTTGGAAAGTTTCCCAAACTTTCGCTGAATGCCGAGAAACATTCGGTGCGGCGGCCTCGTGCAGTGACAGAACTCTTTTTTAAAGAGGCTTGGCTGAGCACAACGGAGGAGGTGGGGAGGCTGGTAAATGGACTGTGATGCGAGCCGGGGCGAGCGCAGTGGCAGGGACGGCATCCAGCAGCACGTCTGCCATTAAAGCAGGCGAGGGCATCTGACAGGTGGAAGAGGCGGAAGGGATGGCGTCCGCCCAGAGACTGGGCTTAGAACTGCTGAGAAAGAGAACTCAGCGGGGCGAGGGAGCGAGCCAGCAGCCACACACACAAGGCCAGTGTGAGCCGTGCTGTCTGGTGAGTCAAGGCACCCATATGCAGTTTATAGTGCGCTTGAGGCGAAACGTAATGGAAGCTTCTGTACTCGCAACTAATTGCAGATCGCTTTGCGCCGATCAGTTTTCAAATCTCGCTCGCTCATTTCAGCCAAGCTCCAAAACGAGGGCTTTTTTATCCCCTCTGCTGGTCTTGTGCCATCACCGGCCAGTTGGTTTGCTTCTAGTTGCAACAAAACCAGGTCCAACCACCAAGAAGTCTGTAGTTGACAAAGAAGAAGTAGAGGAAGCGGCATCGAAATGAGCTGCTGCAAACGACGACGATAACATTAGCATTAGCAGTCCTATCAGCACTTGTCAAGTCAGGAGCGTGGAGGGCAAGACCCAAATGCGGACCATCCAGGTTTTTGCTGGAAAAAAGGTTTATTTCAAACTATAAACAAAACTAAACTGTGTCCATAAAGGTAAAAAATGAACAAAAACCAGACAACAGAATAAACAGACTTCAAAATAAACCAGGAAATGCACACAACATGACAGCACTAGTCGGTACTTTTACAGTAACTGTAGAACAAAGTGTGGCACTGAAGGTTTTTTGGTTGGACCACCAGCTTTAGCAAGACTTTAAAGACGCTATAGATTCCTGTGCATTGCGGCTTGCTTTGTGGTTCTGACCAATCTGAGTTACAAATAGGAAGCCTCGATCTGTGGCTAAATGGCTAAAGCTAGCAGTGATGAAACCCACCTGAGTGTGACAGACGGCTCCATTGAAACGGTTTCCGACTTTTGCCTTCCGTCTTTAGACACTTCCATCCATCTCACCCACCCGGAGTGTCAGGGTTAAGTTGTGGTTATTAGAGAAGAACAATCTTAATACTGACAGAAAAAAACAACAACAACAACAACAAAAAAACCCAGCATGAAGCTTGAATGGTATCATGTCTAACAAATGGGCTACCACACTTTATCTGTCCAAAGAAAACAACAACAGCACAGATGAGGTGATAGCCTCTCCCCGGGGGCTCACAATCAATATGTCACCGTTGAAAGATGTATGGGGGTAATTTTACCTGCCTGGAGAACCTGGACCAGGCAGGGACTGCAGGAGGGCCACCGAGATCCAGCAGCCTCCCTGGATCACACGGACGCACCAGGCCGGGCGTTTCAGCATGGCTGTTGTTCCTGCTCATGACGTGAGCGCTAACAGACCTCTGCTATCCACCTGCGCACGCGCGTACCTGTGTGTGTGTGTGTGTGTGTGTGGTAACGCCAGTGTAAAGAAGACCCTTCTAACAGCAGCCCACCACTCTCTCACATGCCCGCTCCCACACGCTATTGCTCATCCGTCGCCCTCACTGTGCCGTCATATAAAACTTAATGGCCGTAATCATCTGCGCGATTAAGTGTTTTGTGCGAGGCAAAAGGGCACTTTTTTTTTCTTTTCCTGTCTTTTCTTTTGCGGCTATGATTCGTGCTCAGCGCCTGATTTGCTTTGTTTGGAGCACCATGAAGGGAATTATCGAGTTCATTTGAAAAAAGACTATCAGCTTATCGACCGTTGCCTGAGTCCGTTACTCATTGTTGTTTAAGTCAAAGCAACAGCTCAACAAATGTCTTGACCAGCTGAAACAAAGGGGGGGAAAAAAATCAAGACTGGATGCTGCGACACTGTTTGGTTAATAAATCACAATTAACATCACGTTTGGATCCTCATCATCTTGACTCGAGCACCTTTCACTAACGGCTTTTCAGTCCGACAGTCTTCATCATTATCGCCAGCTCACTGGACCTTCAAATGGCAATGGCAGCAGCCCCAGTGCTAAAGCTTTGAGTGGCGAACCCATCATCGCGGCCGTCGTCGCCGCCGCCCAGGCCTGAAAAAAGGTCACGTTGCCATCATCCTCCGTCTTTTTGTCAGCGTCACAGTTTAAGCTCGGTGAAGTTGCCTCCGTTGCCGTCCATCGCACAGTCATAGTTGAAATAAAAAAATAGGAAAACTCCTCGCAGTTGGCCGCGAATGCACTGGCTTTGCAAATCTGGATGGGATTTTTGCCTCTAATACACACACCTGCAGTAAACCTGCTAAATATGCCACACTATGACCCTATGAAAGCATCGTTTTTCACTATATAGCAGCTTTCATTGATAAATATTACAGACCTTGAGTTATTGCTTCATGTGTTTAGATATATATTTGTGTGTGCATGTGCGTGTGTGTGTTTGTGATTCATGCACTTGATTGCAAATATTTGTGCTAGTTGGTTGGTACTTCATAAAGTTTACTTCCTAAGTTAGCTTGTGAGTGTGAAGCCTACTGAGGCCTTTCTTCGGGATACTTTTGATATTTTTATAGAATTTTCCTTTCACTTTTTTTTTTTTCAACATCTAAGTATCGTGGGTACACCAAAACCAAAAATGTATACCCAGATAGCAGAGTGCTTCAACTAATTTATTACTTTAATAAGTTAATTCTGGATGGGATTTCAACACTTAGGTTGCGGCAGACTTACTCAGGGGTCCAACTCGATGCGTACGCCGCTGCGCTAATTTATGAGCGCAATAATGTACTTCTTTCCGATTCTGCCTCATTCCTTAAAGTGACGTGGAACATATTGAGAACCTTAACTGCCGTACCGGGGCTGCTCCCAAAATACTCTCTCCAACGCAACTTATCCCCGTGAAGTGTCAGTTAACCGGTGCTCTGCGGAGAAAACTTTTGATGTCAGGCCAGGACGGCAGAGTTGGCAAAGATTTCCTCGGGTGCTGGCGGGGTGGGACAAAAGGAGCAACCTACTCTGTTCTACACTTAGAGTGAGAGCTGCCCTAAAATATTAATCTCTCAGAAAAGCTTCTGAAAAGTTGATGCCAGGCGGAGCCAGAGTTTGAGGTGTGAAAGTAAGTCCTGGACGGGGTTTAGAGGTGAGTTGAGGAAGGGAGATATTTTGATAGATATCCAGCGCCTGATTTATCTTGAGTCCTTTCGGGTCAGTCAGTCAGTCATTTAACCTCTCATCCTTCTGGAAATTAAATTCAAATCTGTCACCACACCTCCGCAGATACTCCACAGTCACGGCTCGCCTTCTGTGTAATTTTCTAACACTTCTTCTTTGCCTTATTTTTCATTCAAACTCCAAAAAACTCTGGTGCGCCAGCAGCAGCTTTATCTGATTTGTTGGATCCTCTTAGCGACTGATGACACGTGACTCATGCTTCCTCCTGCCGTACAGCGCCGCCCGCGCATGTGCTCCTGTAGCCAAAGCGTGTAAATTATGGTTGTTGTCTAGGCTTTTCCCAGTGTTGGCAGGTGTCCCACTGGTACAGGCAAAGCTGACCATATGGCTCCTGCTGGGGTCTGACTCACAGTAAGCCGTTTACATCTCCGCGCTGATGCAGCGGCTGATGTATTTCCCGCAGAATTTCGAGCCGCGTTCTCCCTCTGTCTCCATCTGATTGTGCGCGTAACCGCATACATGGCTGCCTGGGATTGAGATAAATATGCATATGAATCGTCTGCGCGCCGAGCTGCATCACAGTAGCCCTGAAGGAGCCCTAGAGGAGCGCAGTGCTGAGCAGGCAGATATGGGCATGGAAAAGAACGAAGGGGAGAAAAGGGGGGAAAGAGACGTAGTCAGTAATAAAGAGCCTTTGTCAAGGGAGCAGTGGACGTCTCCTGACGCTCTTAATAAAGCAGGGCGAGAATGGCTGCGGAATAAGATGTGCTCGTGTGTAACACAGGAGAGAGTGGTTAGAAAAAGAGAGAGTGGTGCTGGAAAGGAAACAATGCAGGAGACTGAATAAAATGTATGTATATATAGTTGTTATTTGTCTGGAAGTCTGATGTCTTCTTCTTCTTCTTTATCATCTTCTTCCTCTCCTTCCTCTTCTCAGTATTATTATGATTATCACTACTTACAACATGAGGTTGTTCTAATCCCCAAAACTTGCAGAAAACAGTGCATTTAGTCCTCTGCAATTTGGAAGAGGACAAAAAAGCCCCCGTTGACATTTTTTTTTTTACCTTTTTTGGTCCGCTTTGTAAAAGGAGAGCAGTAAAATAAAGCGAAGGTCTTTCTTTCAAATTTGTACCTGGTGACTTGACTCTTTTGTCTGATTGACAATTTCAATTGAATTGTAGGTGTTTTGGGTTGTTTCAGCATGCAGTGGGAGCTGTGGAACCTTCAGGAAGGATGGTTCCCAGATTGCATGTCCACGCCATGCGGTGTAGACACGGCCGTGCAGTGTGCGTGCGTGCATGCTTGCGTGCGTGCGCGTGCGTCCTAATCAGCGGAAGTCACTGGGCAACAGAAGGTCAGAGTGGAGATTGGGTTTTGTGAACTGACTGAAAACAGTCCCTGCTGAACGCCTTGGCGAGGCAAAAAGCGCGATATGGTTTCTGCGGAGTGCATGTGGGAAAAGCCCTTCAAAGCTCCGTCTTAATCCCACCCCCACCCCCCTACCCCAGACTTCTTCACTCTCCTCCACCCCCCCCAACCCTCCACCCTGCTTAATCTCTGACACTGCATTAATGTTTAGATGTTTCCGCATTTGTTTCTGGAACGGCAGTGTGCGCCACCGAGATGCAGCAGCCCCCCCGACTAATTAACCCACCGCTGGGATTCGGACGGATGGTTTAACCTTCTCACTGCTAATTTCTCCTGATTTCTCCGAAGCCACGCCCAGTCACACCTCCCCCGGAGCAACGTGTGACCTTTTCTAATTTTATTATGGGCAACACAAACAAAATGACGTTAATGTGGATAATGCGGTGGCATCTTTGGAAAAGTGTTTCGTGCCGCTCCTATCATAATGGAAGATGACCACATCGAGACAGACTCACTCCAGTTTTGCTTTTGGTTGTTTCTTTTTTTATATATAAATGATGAAATTAATTTCTATGGAATGCAGTCATCTGTCTTTTTTATTGCACTTTATTAAAGTGTGTGAAATTGCTTGTAGATTTCTTGGAATAATTGTAACATTTTGCAGAATTGTCTGTCCGCTCCGCCTGACAGGCGACGCCGCTCATGTTTTTAGACGGAGAAAAATAACGGCTGCCTGAGACAAAATGACTCTCAGGACGAGCGTAAAAACCTCCCCGTGCACTGAGAGGAAAACTGTGCGCCCAATTTAAATGAGTCTTCCAAAATGTTTGTGATTATCCGTCAGTCATAATGTGTCACTGGGAGGCTGAGTGGAAAAAACGGAAGCACTCCGAACGAGGCAGTTAGCGGACGGCTTGAAGGATTAGAAACACTTAACAGTCCTGAGGGCACGGTGCCCAGATGGAGAACTTCTACTGACAAGTCCCTCAGACTAATTGGTAAAAGAAAAAAAAAAAAAAAAAAAAGGTTGCCGCCTCTCACAATAACAATTTATTTTCCCCCGGTTGTCATTAATGGCAGGGAACCATATTTTATTGCTTCTAAACGATCGACTGACGTTATGTTATAAATGAGATTTTCTATCTGAGCGCTGAGACTCTGACTGCTGCGTTCCTCATCATAAACGTCCCTTAACATCCCTGAGCTCAAAACTGTGTCCAGAAGCATGCAAGCTAGAAAAGACTTTGTGCAAAGAGTTTTGTTCTGTCTTGCAACTGCTGCAGCACAGACGCCCGAAACAGTTATTTGTCGTGGCTTCTAATCTCGTTCTTCCCTTTGAGATTGCCAGGGAGAATCTTTGGTTCTTGTTTTTTTATATTTATCTATTAAATGTGCTTCCAACTTCCAACCGCTGTTCTCTCACTGGACCTTTATTAACACCCCCTGTCACCTGTCTATTTAATTGCGGTGCACCTGTCACCACATTCAGACTGACTTCACACTAGGGCCCTGTTGTATGAACCAAACTCGGCCAGCAGCTGTCGCTGCATTAATCACTTGTTTCTGGGGCATTTGTAAAAAAATAAATTAAAAAAATAGTAGTGCACCTTATTTTACTACCCAAAAGACATTTTCCAACATTTTCCAACTATACATACATTTTCCTGTCTGACAGCTTCTTAGGCAAAGCCCGGTCCTCACTAGTGCGCATGTGTGTTTGTCGCTGGGGCTGATTTGAGTCTTAACCTTTGCACGCACGTTCGTCAAACACGCGAGCTCGGCCAATTAGACTGCAGCCGACGGATCCCATGTTTTCCCTCCTCTTACGTCCCTTTGGGCTCCTTGTAATTTCTTAACACAATGAAGATGGGGGAAACTTTGCTGAAAGGTCAGCAGCGAATGATGGATTATGGCTCCTTTTAATTAAGATTTCTCCTCTCATTCCGAACACAGGGTGTCACAGCAAGTGGCAAAAGCTTTCCAGGGATTTTGGCTGAACGTTGTCGACACGCTTCGGTTTTTGGTGCGGCGCGTCAAAAAAGCGACAAGTGAAAAATGCGGCCGCTTTGAGATGGCAGACTGAAGAATGTGAAATTAAAAATGTGTTTAAACCACAAGAAGGGGTGACGTTAGCCTGGAGCTAAAACATTCGTATTCTCCGAAAAATGCGAACGTCAATCACACCCAGCGCCGCCGAGTCCCCAACATCCACTCGTACCTTTCACATCTGAATCCTTTTATAAGAGCAGACAAGGCTGACTAATTAGAAGTTGTCTTCTTCCTGAGCGGCGTGATACACGTTTAAATTCCCATTTTAGACTGGTGTGACAGCGGCGCCGCCCCTGTGGGTGGCGTCAACTCCTGGCAGCTCACATCCAGCCTGCCAGCAGGGAGGAGGGCACATGAAAGACGCTCGCTGCGGTTTGGGAGCCAGTGAGCATTTTGACTTTTTGAGCAGCGGATGATGCTTCGTTTGTCAGCTTTTAAAGGGTGAAAACAGGTGCGATTCAACCCGGGTACGGCTTTGCATTGCAGGGGTGTGAAAAGCATTTGCATCTCATTGTTTACTGTACCTGTGAAAGCTTCAAGGTGAGCTGGTTTCTGCTGCCAAATGCATTTAGCAGAAATAATTTTCGGTAACTTTAGTCTATTTTTCCTCCCTATTTTTAATGTATTCAGTAACATCCGCAGGTATGCTCTGTGTTTTACAGGTGGCGTATGCTTGCAGGGATTTTTTTTCTCTTCTTCCAGTTGTGCTGCTGCTGCTGCTGCTGCTGCGAGACTGATTTATTAGAGGGAGGGGCCCGTGGGCTGCCATCAGCCCATTTCCATCAGCGTTATGGCTGCCTGACAATATCCAGCTGTCCCTGATGTGCCACCGAGGGCCGACGGTGCGCTTGTCAGCGCCGCTGTTTTACTGCGGCGGCTCACTCAGTCGAAAAAACGCGAGACACGCTTGCCCGCACAGTCGCGGGCGGTGACACGCGCGCCCCGTGCAAAAACAGCATCCCCCGCGCCCCCCGCGTGAGATGCAATGCAGTTGATCCCGCATTTGTCACAGAAGAGCAGGTGCAGAAAGCCAAGTGAAAGAATAGCCAACGAGACAGTCTCATTGTTGTTGGGTTTTTTTTTCCCCGCTTTGACATAATGCTGAGAAGTGTCGAGAGCGAGACGTGCGTTCGTTAGCAACACATTAATGCCCGCTCGAACCGAATGCAAAGGTCAAAGCGCTAAGATTCGGTCGCAGCGCGAGTCCCGCGTGCACGAGGCGCGACCGCGCTGGCGAGGATTTTACGAGCGGCTCCTCTGGCGAAGCGGCTCTGTGTGACGATTCTCTGCTCTACTTGCAGACTGAGAGCGCACCTAATCAGAGCGGCTGGCTGCGGCTCGGCCGCGCGTCAGCCTCGTTCTCCATCGGCGCAATCACTCTCTAACCTTTTCCCGATGCCTCCTCCAGCTGCTCCCACTGGCTCGTGATATGATGACATTACATTAGAATTGTGAGGCCAGCTGGCAAAACCTGATTTAGCGTCTTCTTTTCTGTTTTTTTCCTCGAAACAGCTGGGATGCTGGTGCCGCCCTTTGCTGGCCCACATCGCTGCTGAAGTAATGCAACCAGACATGAAAGGGCTGTTGTTGTTGCGCATCTTTTGTAAGGTCTGAGAGACATTGTAGGATGGGAAAAAGATTAAAAAAAAACCAAAAAAAACATAGTTTGCTGGCCAACATTTAGTGCATTTCCATAAAGTTCCAAGCAGCTTTTTAAGCAAACTGTAGGAAAATTAATTTAGCCAGTGCCACATTCCTGTTGAGTGATTCAATGCGAATGAACGAGGCTGCGTAAAGTGCAGTGACTCGGAGGATAAAACCAGCAGAAGACTGGAGAGGAAGTGTTTCAGGTGTTCAGGAATCACTGGGAAAGATGTACAGTAATAATTCTTGCAGGCCACCTGGCCCTAGCCACGAGGATCACTGCTCTCATTGCTGACAGTAGGAAACTGCTCATTAAACATTTTGCACATTAACTCTAATGTGAAAAAGACAAAAACTCATCTCAACAGAGCGGAGTGACTTATTTGTGAACTAGTGGAGGCTGTTTCAAAATGTCAAAGCCTCAATGCAATATTCTTGAAAGGCACCACTGAACTGGTGACATGCCCGAGGTTGAACCCCATCTTTTCCTCAAGACAGCTGGGGGGGTCGATGGATGGATGGATGGATTAGTTATACAGTTAAAAAGTACTCTGCTAGGATTGGATGAATGTATCGCATAGTCAAGGCAGGGTGCATGATGAATGACCTGGCAGTTCTGACATGCGGAGACAAACATCTACAGTTTAGAGATGCCAGTTAAGCCAACCTGCATGTTCCTGTACCTAAACAATCCCAATTAAACACTTCGAGGCGGGGCTGACAAGTCGCTGCAGCGCCACCCCGCACTTAGTACAACTTCACTGACGCAGAATAAACCACCGCCGTGATGCTGCTACACAATTTCATCCTGGTTGTTCTCTCTCGAGGCTTAATTATCCCAAACTGCTCTGACTGCTGCGTGAAATACATTTAGGATCAGTAGCAATTCTCCAGGGGAACCATTTCTTTTAATTGTGGTAATTATAAACAACTTTCTGAGACTTCTGTCTTCTACAGTGCGCAGACACACAGCCACATCGCCCAGAACTTCAGTTTCAAAACACGAAAAAAATATTGTTAATTATCAGCACATGTGTGGTTCACATGTACACACAGAGCCTTCTTGCACATCTTATCTTGCAATCATTCTCCCAAACGACAAGGTTTTAAATTAGCATAGTAAAGCTGAGCTTGTAGAAAACAGGTCACCCACATAGAAGGAAGCCAATGAAATACACAATGTCCAATGAATGATTTTTATTTCCATTGTTTCTGTGATTACTCTCTCTTGTGCACTCTGAGCTACAGGCTGTAATCAGAGAATTGATGCACAAGTCGGGCAGCCGCACAGTTGAAGTGAAAATTTCTAGTGTATGAACTTGGCCTTGTTTAATTTCTGTTCTTCTGGAAATATGTTTTTGGATGACCTCAAGTACAGGGCACTTTTTACAGCCTGGCAGGCTGGCGGTACACATGTGCATTGATTTTTTCCTTTTGCTGCATTTAGGACTTTACACGTCTTTGTTTTGCTATATAACTTGTGTTTTGACTGAGGCACTTTCGAAATGAAGATGCATAAATGTCTTTATCAGTGTGAAGGAAATTTTCCCCTGCGATTTCATTTTAAACTAAAATAAGGACGTATAGATATAATTTATAGGACACCATGGTCCATTATATTTATGTAATTGCAAGGTAATGAGCTTAGAATTTGGCAAATGGAATGGACAGCTGTGCAAATCTGGGACGACACTGTAAGCAATAAGCTCTTATAATAACATTAATGTGAAGTCGCTCTTTTCGCAAGTAATTGAGGAATCAAATGAATTGAAGGATGGAATAATATTTGTCATCGTTCTAGCAAAGCAGCAACCTGCTGGACAGCATCGTTCAGCGAAATGACTCAGATTGGCTGCTGAATATGAAGTCCCAGCTGAGGACAGTGATGTTTTTAAAGGCTCAAATTTGACTGCGTCAAGTGGTTCGAAAGCTTCGTTCGAACAATGATCATTTTTATCGCAATTTGTTCCATTCTAACATCACGACTTTCGAACGTCGCCTGTGATGTCACAGTAAACAGACGTGGGAATCAGATTAGGCTAACGCTAACGCTAGCCGTCCCGCAGTGCCACAGCAAACACAATCAAAGGGCCTTTTTTTCCATTGGCGTTCAATCAGAGGAGAAATGATGAGCGTAGTCTTGGAGTGTGGAGGCCAGTAGTTGCCTCTGGGCTCTGTTAGGTTTCATAGAAACAGAACCAGACTGATCAAAACCAACTGTTCTTTGTAGTCTGTGTTTAGGTCCCGATGTTTTCTTGATCTCAGGAGATGATGGGTCACTAAATTGGACGATCGCAGTGATGCAGGTTTTCTTGATGCCATTTCTGTCCAACTTATTTTGGGCCCTGCTTGATGCTGTGACTCACGCAGGCAGCAATGAGTGCACTGCGTGACCAAGAGTTCATTAATGAGAGCTGGCAAAAAAAAAAAAAGAAAAAAGAAAAGGTCCTGCAGTTCCCCTCTAACCTTGAAGAGGACAGTTTAATCATGCAAAAAGGTTTCAGTGGGCATGTTCCTGAAAACCTCTTTGAGGATTTTGAAATGCCTCCCAGCAGTGCTGATTGTGGTTTGTGGGGTTTTTTTGTTTTGTTTTTTTTTCCCTCCCTTGCCTAATTTATACTCAGCATCTCAAGCAGACTCGCGGAGGGGGGCAGGCTCGCAGACATTTGAATTAAAACTGCATAGCTATTTAAAAATGTATGGTCTGTATGAATGCATGACCTATATTTCGCAAGCAAATAAATAAATGAACAGGCGGTTTAGGAGGGATGATGCAAATCTTCAGAAGTGGGACACAGGGTAAGCTAATGGCAGCGTGACAATAGAGCCTTTTAGGTCTCGCTGAAAGGAAGGTAAACAGAGGCCAACCCTCGACGCTGCGTCCTCTCCGCTCGCAATTAGTCTTTTCCCTGCAAAGCTGCCCCACTCTGTCCGCCCGTGCGTGGACCGCTTCGAATTGGCCTCGTCCTGTTCAAGTGCGTATCGTGACTCACCTCTCTGCACGTGCTTAGCGGGAGGTAGAGAGAAAAAAACCTTGGCTTACGTCCGCCGGTGTGTTTTTCGGGAGTTGATGCAGTGTGTTTGTTCTCCGTGTCTTTGTCTTAGACCGGCGACTGATGTGGCCTTTCCCTTTCAGCCCCTTCACCTTCTACCCCTTTGTTGTCCTGGGAGATTTTGTCTTCGCTCCGCCATTCAGACGATGCTGGCGACCGTGACAGCGAGCATAAAGGCCACTGCCATTTTCCCCATTTGTGAGGAATGGTCTCCGTTCGCCCGGAGCGCCCTCTGTAAAAAGGAACACACCCTGGCGACCGGCGGCGGCGGCGGCGGCAACCGTACACGGGGAAACTTTTTTTGCAGAAAGTGCTGTCTGCCTGAACATCGCGACGTCTTTATTCCTCCGAGTGGTCAAAGCTAAAATATCGGTCTGTTTGGCGGACAGCGCAAGTCGAAGGCATTAACGTGAATGCGTCATTTAGCGGTGGAAAAGGTCACCTCGTTATCTCTCACGTGGCATTCATCTTCAAGCTATGGCCGGAGACTGAACGCTGACCCTGGTGCCGTAGCGACGGACTAAGACGAGCCAACCAATAATCTTGCAGTTTCCCGCAAAGGCCATCTTGTCACAAAGCGGAGTTTCTTACCTCCCGTGTGCACGTGTCCGTTCAAAATGTACGCATCCCTCGTCGATGTTCGAGCTCCGCCAGGCTGATGGCTGTTTTACATGAGGCAGAAGAGTGTAGCCATGCTGAAGTGACTAATTGGGAAATACAGTGTACAAGCTCATCTGATGCACCAGTGTGTTCCCCTTTACATGAACAACTCGGATTTAGTGCTCCAAAGACTGTGTTGTTGTTGTTTCATTTCATTGTTATTATAAAGGTTAAGCGCATAGTATTTTTAGATTTTGAGAGGAAACAGCGACATCAAGTGGTTACATTTTAGATTGCAGCGCTCTGTCACTCACCCTCCCTCTCTAAAGTTTGCCAGTAAACTACAGTGGCCTGCGCACGCAAACCTGGATACCTCGTCCACCTTCCTCTTTGCTGGTTTATTCGAGGACGCGAGCATTCACACTAAATACGAAACGTGCTGTCAGGCAGCTGGATTGTCCACACTGGCTTCCTGAGAAATATGCCGGCGTAATATGGCAGCTAACTGGGAGCAAAACGTTCTGTGGGTAGGAAAACCAAAATACTTTTACTGTACTGCGAGTATACACTTTTATTAATGTATTTCTGGGCAGTATATTAGGCTCTTACCGCTATACAAATCGTAAATCAAGCCAAATTCTACTTGCAAGACTTTTAGAAGCACTTCTAGAGATGACATTAGCCTCACTTGCTTCTTTTGCATATGAGTTGCCCACGTTGCGTTCAACCTTGAGGGATTCCTCCCCCGTCCTTCGGCACCTCTGCCGGGGCTCCTGCCAAAAGCTTTGCATCAGGGCGCCACCAAGGCGGCCTCTTCTAAATGAACCTGACAGCGCAAGCCAAGGCGCGGTGATATGGGTGGACATGCAAATCAATATTTCACATCATCAGCCACTGGTTGTTGGAGCATGGGGACAGGATGACAATGTGCAGCCGATACAGTCATCGATTGAGTCCACCGGCGGAGTGGACTCTGTCCACTCGGGAGGCCTTAGCCACCGTTGCATCTCGCCCTCGAACTGCGGCCGTTGTCGAGGTAATTAAGAGCAGGCTATAATCAGATTGTTACTTTCTTGTTTGAGCGGTTAATCCACTTTCAGCCTTTTGGTGTGCGAGCCGCGCGCGCAGAGGCAGACGAGTCGGAGGCGGCTGATTGCGCTGAAAATGACATCTGTGCTTTGTTTATCCGGCCATACATGCCATAACTGTTGGCAGCCTCGTTGTTGAGAGAAACGGATCAGTGTTAGCGAAGCAGATGGAAGGCATATGGGAACGAGAGCGACTCCCGCTTCCAATTGAATTGTAGCATTTGGCGCGACATGGCAGCTAAGCAGCGTGTCACAACACCGCCGCCGCCGTCGTCGACGCAACTTGCTAGCCCACCGCCCCCGCCAGCCCTCCCAGCCCCCCAATGAAAGGCAAACATGTCATTCAGCTGTAAATCATGTTACACGGAAGGTCACCTTGTATAAAGGTGGGGAAGCCGGGGAGGAAATGAGGTGGCCGGGGAAACTCATCCCATCATGTCAGAGACTGTGTCGCCTGGTAGAAATCGAAAGGCTTGCAAATGAATTCACTGATACTGCAAACACTGCACATGTGTCTGTGAGCCCCACTGAACCATGAGTGCATCATCAATTTCATGCAAATTCATGAAAGGCCCCAGTTTATGCCCATTTTCTTTTGTTCGAGACACCAGAGGAGAAGCCTCGCATGATTAATCATGATTAATGATGACCAAAAAAGCAAATAAATGAAATAAAATTCTATAGATCTCCAGAAATTGGCACAAGTAGTCGATTCCTTTTTTTCCTGGCTGGAGTCCCTATGACCCTCTCACCAAACAGAATCGGGTTCTTAAGTCACTGAGGCAGTCACTCAATGTGCAAAAAAAAAAATCCATATGGGTGCAAGCTCCACCCACCCCCAGAGCAACTGAGTGATTTGTTCATTTTCTGAGTGGGGCCGGAGAACTGTGAGCAACTGAGTGATTCGTATGCTCACAGCTCAGCCTCATTGTAGGTTAGAGAATTGAAGTTAGAGTTGAAACTGTTGAGAGCTCATGACTCCGTAAAATGACTTTTGAACAATTACTTCAGGAATCACACCTCGCTAATGCGTAGCTCTCTGGTTACAGCCTCATGCAAATGTGTTCAGTTTTGGTTTCCTGCTGTAGCTGCTCGAACACTTTTCTTAAAAGCCGAGCAAGCATGGCAAAACACGGAGTGGATTTTTCTCAGTTCTCTGGAGTTCAGTGACAGGATTGAGACACGTATAGAAACATTAGAGGAAGAAACATTTTTTCAAGTGTATTCTGTATAATAAGGGACCTTTAATTATTCATGGCCATCAATGCAACCTCTCACTGCAACTAAACAAAATCCCATAATCCCATTCTGTGTTAAATTCAACCACTCAACCAATGTAAATGTGGATACATTCATGCAGATGCACTGGCGCTGGCGTGTCGCTCAGGACTCGGCGCCGCCGTCTTCTCGTTAGGCCCCCGTGCTAAATCTCTGTCCTTGCGTGACTTTCAACTCGGAGCTCGCGCTCCCTCAAGGATACATGTCTTAGCATAATGCAGGCAGCTTAGGAGTCAGTGAGAAGCGGTCCCTCCTCTCTGATTGGCAGACGCTGCCATGCGAGGACCCCCACCACACCCCCACCACCTCTTTTCACCAGCACCAGCTCGCTGCCAGCGCTGTGCATCTCCAGATTTGGCACCCTTGACCGTTGACTCTGTCTCGTTTTCGTCTCCCTTGACCCTCCCCCCCAACACACACACACACACACACACACACATGGGAAGCAGCGAGGTTGGCGCCTGGTTAGCATGTCATGAAGTAGCCTGTCTGCTTGCCATCACAGAATTACAGAAGAGGATTAGGGCCACAAGAAGAAAAAAAAAATTAAGATAGTTTTTTTTTTTTCAAGTTTCCAATTCAAGAACATGTTGAAATTTCAAGATTTAAGTCGAAATTTCACGAATAAAGTTGACGTAAAAAAGTCAAAATATCAGGAATAAAATGGAAATTATAACGGCTAAAACCATCAATGTAGCCACTGATGGCAATGCCGTATGGCTTTACTTTGTCGTAGCCGTCCATGTGCCAGAGTGCATTGGGTCCTTGGCTACGGTAATGCCTGCGCCTCAGACGCCGGGCTCATCTGTGCTCCACACCTTCAGGGTCAATGAACTTGATCAGTTGTCTTGCGGCGGCAACCTCCTCCAAGTTCGTCTGTTTTTTCCTCCTGATCAGACGTAAAGTTTGACACAGTCTTTTCAATGTCCTAATACTTCTTACCACACTGTGTTTGTGTGCTAGAAGAGCAGGGATTTCCTTGTTACTAAACCCAATTTTGAAGCACAATTTCACAACTTGTTCCACAGAAGACATGTTGTCAAGAGACGAAGGCATAAACTGATTAATCATTAATCACAAAATTTGTACTTTATTCACAAAATTTCCACTTTATTTCCGTCGAATTTCAACTTAAAACTCGGCATGAAAACTTAAATGAAAACCTCCTTCCTGTAATATTTTTTTTCTTTTCTTGTGACTCTAACCCTCTTTTGTACAGAATGGCAGAATGGCCGTGCGTAAATCTTTTTTTTTCTTCCGTCATTAAATCATCCGTCGCCACCGAAGGGCGCGTCACACTTTCTTTGCGAGAGCCGAGGTGAGACCCATCCCCGACCGTCCCCAGCTGGCACTGAGCCCGGCAGGCGACAGCGTCTGCGAGTGAGGGGGACGTTTTCATGCTTGGTGCACAATCGGTCCAGTGTTTACTCCTCCGTCCATCTGCATCACTGACGGTAAACCTGAGCGGCATCAACATAAATCCGCTGTCATAGGAAGGTGGGGAGGGGGGGCGGTCATTTGTCTTCCAGACCCTGCGCACGCACCTTATGCATGGTTTCACAAGATGCGTGTTTAAGCGACTGCACAAAGAGTCTCTGCATTAACGGTTGAGTTCCTCAGTGAGGTCTTAATTCTGGATATGAACCTTTCGGTCAGTGTATAACTGTAAAACTGAGTTTTAGGTGTGGAGACGAGATGGGTCCAGATGGAGCCGTATATGAAAGTGAAACTTTTATTAGAGTATCACAAAAAACTCCAGTGACTCTATATGTGATTTTAATTTTTTTGATATTTCCATGACTAAACCTATCGCAGGATTCACAAAAATAGGTTGAGCTCACTGTAGAACCCTGTAGAGTAGATGAGCGCCATTCCGGAATAAATATGTTGCTGTTTGATACACGCAGACTCGACTTCTTTTAAAGCCGTGTTTCAAATCTGCTGACTCTAGTGTCACATTTGATGCTTTTTTCTCTTATTTATTCCAAACACAAAACTGCCGACGTCAGTAAAAAAACAAACAAAAAAAACACACACAATCTTACAAAGTAAACACAAATTTCTCCCATCAGATCTTTGTTTCATCCCTGACTCCACTCAAGTGACCTTGAATATTTGTTGAAATGTTTAGCCTGGTGTTTGCAACCCCAAGCTGAAAACCACTTGGTCTTTGCTTTTTCACTTCAAACTTTGTGTTGCTTTGTGTGAACCTAGAACAAGCACATGCCTGGGGTTGCTCTTACTTACCTATGAGAGTGTGCCCTTTGTGACATCACACGGGGATGATGTCTAGAAATGTGTTTTTCAGCGCAGTCTGAAGTGAAAAAGAAGAAGTAAAGTAAAAAAGAAGAAAAAAAAAAACAGATTGTTTCTATTTCCCGAGGAGTTCACTGACAGGCTAGAGACACACATTGTTTTTTTTTAGAAAACACTGGCAAGTCAATTGTGCATGAAACGGGGCCTTCAAGACATTCTGCTTGACTTATCCGCCACCGTCAAGCGTCTCTCTCCTCGTCTGTGAGCGATTATCCAACCACATGTTTGCGCTTCTTATTTCTGCTTCTCCTCCTGAAATACCGACTTCTTATATCACACGTTACATAAGCACAACACGGCTCCTCTGCCTTTGCCGGGGAAAAGTATAGTCACACCTGACGCCGAACGAACAGAACGACCTGATTTCGTGCCCCCCCCCCAGAGAGGCACTGCGCAGATGAAGGAGCGCGGCGCCGCATCAGGGTTCCACTTCCTCCTTCTCCTCCAACCTGTCATGGCATCAATCCCGCCTTCAGATGTGCTCCCCTCCACTGGGAGCGAATCAGAGAAGGTGCCGCGGTTTAACCTTCGCCGACTCTCTCCCTCCCTCTGTTTCTACGCACGGAAATATCCATCCCTCCATTCATCACCCATCCGTCCATCCATCCATCTACGCATTTGTCGTCCTCCCTCCTGGAGGTTATCTCCCTCTCCTCTCTCATCTAAGACTCCCTCTCGCCTCGCTCTGCCTCTTCTCCCTTTAATCTCCCCTTGTTTCTTGTCGTCTCCTTCCTCTCCTCCGCCTCCCCCCTCCCTCCATCCTTGCCTCTCACCCCACCCGTCTCGGTGTAGCAGCAGCAGCAGCAGCAGCAGCAGCAGCAGCAGCAGCAGCCCTTTGGAGCTCAGGGACTATGATTAGGACAGAAGAGAACTGGCTGTGAGACGGAGACAAACTCAGAACTGGGTCATCATTGTTTTCTCTGCAAGGTGGGGGGTGGAGGGGGTTTGAGAAGGGGGGTGCTGCTCTGAAGATGAGAGAGGGGGGCGGGGGGAGGGAGGGACAGGGTGCAAGACAGGAGGCGCAAACGACGCCCCCAAACGCGGCACCACGAGGAGCCTAGGACGCCTTTCTGGGTCTGCGGGAAAAGAAAACTGCAAAAACGGCAGCGCAGGAATATTTTGGTTGTTTTTTGTTTTGTTTTTTTTGTTTTTTTACGTAATAAGTAGCTGAATAAAACATGCAGCTTCGCTCCCTCTCCCGCACCCCCTGAACCCTTTGAGTTAGCAGTCGTCCACCGGTCGCCTGGCACGGCACAGACGCGCGTTCCCCCGCCGTGACGCGCTCGTCACGGGATAATAGCGTCCTGACACTGATCGTCGTCCCTCCTCCTTCATCCCACTCCCGTCTTCTCCCGTCTGCACTGCCTCGCGCCCCCCTTTAGCAGACAGTCTGACAGGGTTTGTCCCACTGGCCAACCATTCAGCACTCATCATGCGCATCATTTCCTCTCATCATTCCCCCTGGTGCGCTCCTTCCATCTCTTCTGCTCCGCTCGCTCGCGCGTTCGCGCCGCCCTCAAATGCTGCCCATGAACCCCTTTTGTATTTGTTTTTTTTGTGTGTGTGTCTGCGGCCGTCTTGACGAGGCGGGCGCGCGTCTGTTACGCACATTGGCGCACGGATCAAAACTTATTCAGCCTTTGCCAAAACGGCAGACGTGTGTAGCCTACATTGCAAGCGTGACTGTACAGTATTTCCCAGGAATGAGAGGATGCGTGTCATGACGCCTGGTGGGGCTTCCATAGGACGGAGTGTCACTTTGAAGTGACTGGACCTCAGAAATAACATTTATTTCTTAATCTCAAATAAAGGTTTGGTGATTAATTTCCACCCTCTACATCAGCCTTAAAAAAAACATCTCAACAACAGATCTCTCCCCCCATGACATCTAAACATCTACTGCTGTTGGAAAGAGTGCACAACTGAGTGTGTAGCCTCTGCATTAGCTGGTGGAATAAATTAGTGGGGCGAGACGACGGCGGAGTCTCCTGCCTCAGTTCCTGCAAACATGACATCAATTTTTTTTTTGCATTTGCATTTGCAGCTGTCCCCGCGTTAACTAAACTGCGTGATTCATTGAAGTCTGGTGCTTGTGGCAAACCTGTGCTGCAAGTAAATAAATAAATAAATAAATAAATAAATAACAGAATTAGTAGTGCCTTGCCCTACTTTCCAAACCATTGAGGAGCAAATGGTGAGCCCAAGCCGAGGATTTGCCTGGCAGTCTTTCAAGCGTGGATGCTCGTGAAACATCCTTTTCTGCAAGTGACGCCCCCCCCCCCTCTTTTTTTCCCTCTTTCCACGGCAACTTTGAAGAACGCTCAGCATCTCCTTTGCATGGAGCGATGTTGAGACATTTACTGCCATCTAGAGGTTGTTAGCAGGAAATTCGCAGGAGAGAGGGAGGGAGGGAGGGAGCCGTGAGGCGCTTGTTTGTTTATGTGTAGCAGATGTTTCATTAAATGAATCTAGCTCTGCTGGTGAAACTATGTGTTCGTTGATTATGCATTTATGCACATAAAGACTAAAACAATCTCTAAACAAAAATATCCTCGAATTGCATCTTTACCTTTTACAGAAAAATGGATCTGCCTTAACAGATTTTTCCTAGTCACGAGCTTAAGCAACTGTTTTCATTTCCTATTAACTGGCAGACGACACTAAAGATGGGAGCCTCTGGCCGTTAGAGTCTTTAAATCGTTGGAAGTCTTTGTCTTTTGCGTGGCATTTCCCTCTCCGTTGCCCACACTCTTTTTTTTTCACACAAATGTACAATTCAAATATCTCAGCCACCCGTTGCTGACGTGCGCCCACACAATTATTATTTTTTTTTATATCTGCATTTCCATCTTGCTTTAATTAAACCGTTTATTAGATGGATGCACGGGGCCGTTATGGCCTCCATATTTCAGACAAAATGGACTGGAAAATGACTAATACCTCACGCTGACCTTTCCTCACCGCTGCCTGCTGGCAAGGCTACGCAAAGCAATTTCGCCAACATATTTATCTCATCCACAGCACACCTTGGACTTAATCTTAATGGTCTTTTCATTAGCCCTTCAATCGAGCAACGTGGAGAGCGTCGAAATGTCTCTCAGCAGCTGCGAAAAGTAGCCCTGATGTCAGATGTGGCCCGTGCACATTAATTTGGGGGTAGTTAAAGCCACGTTAACCTCCAGGCGCAGTCATCAATCACACACGCGCCCCTTACTTTCGGTCTTAATCTGCCCGCGTGACGTAATAAATTACCTGCAGGATGAAAAAGGGTCTGCGGCGTATTTGCATATCAGTCATGTGACGACACAGGGCTCCGGGGAAAAACTGCTGTATGCACGGGAACAACAGGATTTCAATAATCCAAGGATACTGTTATAAAGCTGTCAATATATATCAGTGCTTAACATGAAGTGATAAATGCTTGATTTCTGGTGTATTGTTCAATAGCTGTGTGCACGTGCAACCGTGTCAAATTTGTCTGGCTTGTCTTGTGCCTGCATAATTCCTAATTCCTAATTGTTTCGAAATGCTTGTTGCGTGCCAAGCATTCCGTTTCTCGACAATGACGTCGTAATTAACCTCGGAGGGCTGCTTTCTCATTCGTTAGACGAAATTCAACCAATTCCGGTGAAGGTTTGCGATGTGACCAGCAGATGGCAGTGCATTCCCAGTTTATCTCGTCCGTCAGAGAAGCCGGAGGTCAATCAACGCTGCACTACGGGGCCAGGGATTGCTCAGCCCATGTTTGCCTTCTCGAGGACCTTCCCGAGCCACCTCCTGCAGCCACTTAGCGTGAGCTTCGCCAGAGGAAAAGGGCCAAACTCTCGTTTCCACCTCGCCGTAATGAAATCAGAAGCCCCTGGGATTTGACTCTGACCTTCCCGGCTTTTCACTCCTGTTGCTGCTGCTGCTGCTGCTGCTGCGGAGTGATAACCGCAGCACAAGAGGCTGGAAGGTGTGCGGCTGTGTTAGCTTCTTGAAAAAGCAAATGCGAGGCTGTTTGCATGAGTAAGAAATATCTCCCATTTATAATCTCTCACACTGCCTCATTAAGTGCTATTTAGAGTTTAATGGAGCGGAGAGTCAGCCGGAAGAGTACAAAGGAATCCTAACGCAAACACAGATCGGCTCTTTCTTTTTTTTTTTGCATGGTGCGGCCGCCGTTCCTCGTGCGCTCCGCAATATCAAGCCGAAATGCAAATGTTGTTTGTTTAATGCTCAGCGGACAGGAATGTCTTTGGTCGGCTGCAGACCTGCATGCGTTTTATTGGCTTGTGTGGGATTTGGGCAGGAAACCAGAGCTAATGCCCCTTCTCCCACTTCAAACGGATGCCAGGCACCCTTAAATGTCATGGGGTGGTTAGAGAGAGTAGAGGAAGCTGGGAGGAGGGGCAGGGGAGGGGAGCCGGCAAGGGCAGGAGGGAGGAGGGAGGGATAGTTAGGAGCTAACTGGGCGCTCGCTGGGCCGGAGAGAGAGAGAGAGAGAGAGAGAGAGTGAGAGAGAGTGAGAGACCCAGGCACACGGCTTATCAGCGTGTGTGCTGCGTCCAGCTTGGCCGAGGCTTCTGTAAGGCAAACCAGATGTGCTTTGCAGGCGGCCCTGTGCCACATTGTGTCAGGTACAGTCCGGGTCAGGGCGAGGTGCTGCCGTCCTGTAGGTGGTGGTGGTGGTGGTGGTGGTGGAGAGTGCACACCTCAAACTCAGCCCAGATGCTCCAGACTGGCCTACATTACCAGTTTATATCCGAGTATCTGCTGCTGCTGCTGCTGCTGCTGCTGCTGCTGCTGCTGCTGCTGCTGCGCCTCGTCCTCTCGACAGCATCTTTCTTCTTTAAGAGTCTTCAACGTCGATGTTTTCGTCGATGTCTTCAACGTCACGCGTCAGGTCGACGACGTGCGTGCGGTTTCTTGTTGGAATATCAAATTCTGCGCGCGTCCCCGCAGGATCCTTTCTACTCCTGCCAGCCGCAGTGTTTATGGGATTTTGCCTCATTTTCTCCAGCCTTAATTTGTTTCCACAAAGGCCGCCGTGACACATTCTCTCCTCTCGCTGCAGTTCTCACCCATATTGTTGTGCTTCCTGAGGTATGTCATCCGGGGTCGTCCGTGCCAGCGGCTAAATGAGCATATTGTGGCGTGGCTGACTTCAATTTCCCATGTCTGAGTCCTGTCAGAACTCCCCCTCCCTCCCTCCCTCCCTCTCTCCCTCTCTCCCGCCCTCCTTGTTTGGCAACCGGAAAATGCCATCTCCCTCATCGTCGGGATTAGACGGAGCCCCCACCCCCACCCCCACCCCCTTTTTTTTCACCTCTGATTGAAAAACCATCGCAGCTCGCCGCGAACGTACTCTCGGCTGACCTGCGACCTTTTCTCATCGGCAGACGAGCGAAGCCGGCCTCATCACTTCATCTCTCAGGCTCTTTGGACTCCAGGGGTCTGGGTCAGGCTTTAGTGGTGTTTTTGCTGTCTCTCCGTCAAACTTGCATGATCCACTGCCACTTAACGAGGGAGAACAAGGCTGAGAAATGAGGCATTTTTGGGCCCCCAAGGGTTTGTTGCTGCGGCGCAGCGGGTTACGTGACGACAAAGTTGAGGCGTGATTCATTCTTTATTTTTTGAAGAACGCGCACTTTAAGGACAGATTCCGAGTGTGTTGTTGTGGAAGGAAAACACTGTGTATACAAGAATTTGCCACTGTTTACTCTGTCACATGTTTTGTGAGTCTGGCTGAATTTTTTTTTTTTTTTTTTTCAAAGGCTGAACTTTTCTCTCTGTATACCTCCAAATTCATTGTTGCACAAGAAAAAAAATATTGAAAAGTTTTTTTTTTAAATTTAATTTATTCATGTTTTATTTTCCGCATGTTTTTCCATGGCTTTGAACATTCGAGTAAACATGGATCATGCAATACAATCTCCACAAACAACAACATCATGTATACACGACAATGACTGACAACACTAAAACACACACATAACCACAACATTGTCAGAATTCCACATTTCAAACTACACAGAATAATCTATGGAGGGCTGGTTTGTCAGTTTAACAGTGAGTCATTTCAATGGTACATCACAAAAAAACATTAGAGCGACTCACAGCCATCACATGGCTATCACCTTTCTTTGTGCCGGGGTTTCCATGGCGACGGCGGCCCTCGCTAAGCTGATGTTTTGCATGCTGCCGGGGACGGACGGCAGCGGAGGGTGCTGCTGCTGGGAGGCGGGGCCAAGCGGGGGGTGTCGCAGGACAGCTATCTGAGCGCTGGGTCCCCGCCGCAGAAGCTCCGTCAGCTCCCCGGCCGTGGCGTTGACCACTGGCACGCCGTTCACCTCCACAAGTCTGGATGCGTGAAATGAAGAAAGAGAGACCAGATAGAGATGAGTTTGTGAAGTCGGAGGCGCTATTCCCATCTCTTCGCGAAGATGAAATATTAAACAGTCTTTGCTCTGCTAGACCTCTCAGCAGCAAATTCTTCTATTTTAATAATCATTTTGCAGCAGTAAGCGCCAGGATATCCTGATATCATTTTGCTGATATGACTGATATTGGCCCTCACTCACGCATATCACGCGGCACTCTAAAATTACAAGCAGTTTTAGTTTCCCCCTGATTTTTTTTTTCTATCTATCTATTAATTCCACATGTATTCAAAGCGTATATTTCTGTCTGGAAAGAAGATGCAGTGGAACTTTGAGGATTCGTATGGAGGGGAGCAGGTTCTTGATGTGAAAACCCGCGTTTTTGGCTGCTGTGAGAAAGAGACAACCATTAACTTTATGAGTATTGTATATCTAGGCACTGCATGTACTCGGTGCAGTAATTGTGTAATTATACAATGCGCTCGCTCACTTTCTTCTGCTTCCAAACGTTGCATGACAACATTTGTTTGCTCTGGGGCTGCAACCCTTAATTGTCCTCCACGGCTCAAAAACAGAAAAATGAGAGATGATTAAAAAGAAAGATGGGACGACTGAGACTCTGGAGACTTCTTCCACTAAGTAGGTGGCCCTTCGCGGGCTCTGACCATAATTCATAAAGTCCTCTCGGAGTGGCTGCCATTAGCAAACAGCCCTGATGGAAGAATCTTGAGGACGTCATACCTATCGCCCACGCACAGGTGGCAGCTGTCCACCGCGTCCACCACCAGACCGCTGCCTTCCCTGTAGCGGCACGTGAAGCCGTAGCGCCCGTTAGCGCTGTGCTGCTCCTGCACAACCAGCAGCATGACGGGAGACTGCGGAGACACCAGCTGGCTCAGGCTACCGATGGCCAAACTCTTCCTCTTCTGGGCTTTTTCCTGAATCTAGGTGCAGAGAGGGCACAGAGGGTGGTGTTAATACAGAAAAGGAAGTACTTTGTGCAAAACATAGAGGTTAAAAAAAATGTATCTGACTTTTCCTTCTTTACTACTACCATGCTATGCTAATCATTCAGTAAAGTTATTTAATAGATGAATAAACGTGTTTCTTCTACAGAATTACAGTTAATTTAGTATTTCGAAAAATTATGATATGGATATTTTTAAATTCTCGCTTTTCATGACAGCTATATCCAATGAGCTGTTTTCTCTTGATCTCCAGAAAGTCCGTGTATTTAGCCCTTTGTTTGCAGCTTCCAATAATAACACTGGGTTTTCACCCCCTCCAATAGTTGGTTGATGGAAGATGGCTGCAAGGTGGTTTAAGAGGACAGGAAAACACCAGGCTAGGGGTGTCGTCACTGACCTCACAGGTAAATGACGGATGTATATGTGCCCTGTGTGATGTCACAAAGGGTCGGTTTCCAAATCTCTGCGTTTTTGGAGTTTTCTGAAAACTAGCGCAAGCATAAGGATTAAAGGACGGACTTTTCTCGTTTGTTTGGAATTCAATGGCAGGCCAGAGAAACTCATGATTGTTCGAAAATATTGATTGAGAATAAATTCACATAATATAACTTAAATAACCCTCACAGGAAAAACCAAACGGATTTTAAAATAGTATTTTGCTGGTGTAATGTAGCCTCATTGATTTGAATAAAGCGTTTGAATATAATAGAGCACATACTGTTGTAAACCAAATCTGCGTCAAAGCCAGCGGACCACCAAGATGTAATGATTAGCCTTGAAAAAAAAAAGGGAAAGATCACACCGCAAGTTGCTCGCGGGGATCAAAAAAACTTGTGAGTCTAACCAGCAAATTCCAAAGTTCCTTATCCAGCCTCCTGGCACGTCCCCCCTCCTTTCCCCCAGTGGCATGTGAATGCCTCGCAGCAATAAATGCCGCCTTGCCGGGGTCAGGGGTCAAAGCTAAGACCGCTCTCTGCTCAGACAAGTGGGCCAGACAGGATATTTTCACGGAAACGCTGCCCAAACCTCTTGAGAAACTCGCCGTAATGTGCATCATTTTCCCCTCGGTCTGCCTTCGAGTTGGAAACGAGCCACAAATCCGAGGAATTTTCTCTTCATATTCTCCTTGTTTACCCACAAGATCAGATCAAATCCTCCACTACCTGTGCCAAATGCAGGGCACGTATCCCAAACACACCACACGTAATATGCAGGCTATTACTTGGGGATTTAAAGGTCCTTTTAATAAGAAAAAAGAGATTTGAAAAACACGGTTGTTTGTCTGCATCACTGGGAGCTGCAACACAATATGCAACATGACTTTAATTCCCTTTGCGTGAGGAAGGATCCTCGGAGTGTGAGTGTGAGTGGAGGGATAGCGTTTCCTTGAGACGGGGGGATGTTTGCGGTTTTCAGAACCAGCGCTGTCGTTCACAGCGCAGACTTCCTGACGGCTCCGCCCGCGTCTAACCTCAGAATATATAAGTGGCGGGCAGTTTGACATGTTCTGGTTACATCTCAAATGGTGCATCATGACCCTTTTGCACCATAGAACAGGAAACATCCTGTCCAATAAAACCAGAGCCGCGCCGAAGATGAACAGACGGGGGTTTTTTTTTTTTTCATCCGTGATATGAGACAAAACAGTTGGTGAAGAATCAGCTCATCTGAATTCAACAATATGTTGTTTTTTCCCCTTTGTGTCCGTCTTTTATTCCGACAAATTCCACCCACTTGTTTTTACCCCTTTCGTCCTCCTGTTCCCTCCTCCCCCCCCTGCCCCCCTCTCCCATTTCCCCCCTTCACCCTTGGCGGCTGCTTTATTGAGTTGCTAGATCCTGGAGATTAGAGCCGCCGATGATGAAATATTTCCTTGCCGTCTGAAACGCAGGCGCTGCCTACGAGACCAAACACGGGGCGGTCTGCTCCCTATTAGGGCGGCCGCCCCATCAGTTTCCCAGGGCTTCTCCTCGGCTCTGACCTGTGTGTTAACTCTGATTAGGTCATATGATAAACATTAGCGCTGCTACTTTTCCCACAAACTCAGCACCTTAAAAAAAAAAACAAAAAAAACGTGTGGCCCCGGGGCGGCAATGTGACACGGGGCACCTTTCAAAGCGGGAGCCGCGTGTGTCCTTTCATGGCACCTCGTTAGGGCTTCTCGAGCTGGATAAAAGAGTCACATTAAAAAAAAAAAAGAAGTGGCCTCCTCCGGGGATAGACGGAGATAGTTTTACACACGCTGGCCCATTTCTCCATTGCGCTCTCCCAGCGGCCTTTGTCACACACATTCCATTGTTGGTATGGTCACAGGCTCTCGGATGTCGGCCCCCAAACATCATTTTCTTGGATAAAGTGCATGTTCATCCCGAGCGGGGCTGGTGCCCAGTCCCACGGCGGGACCGACTGCGCCGCTTAATGAAACCGTAGACTGAATGAAGCATTGTGCTGTCACTCAAGGCGGACAGTGAACAGAGGATCAAAGATGATGGACATAATGGTGTCAAGTAATGGTCCACCGCATCAGGAAGCTGCGGACGACCTTTTCCGAGTGTGCGGTTTGCTCTGCCTCTTCTGTAGATTCGTTTATTGTCAATGGGACACTCGGAATGCGGGTGGAGAAAAAAGCCTGTTATCCTCTTGTGTGTGTCGCTCAAGCTGCTTTGATCTGGCCCAGGCCACGTAGGGTTTAGTGGCCTCTAGTGGTTGGCCTGCAGGTTGCAACAAGCTAAACATACCTCGTCTCTCTCTGGAAAATACATTTCTGGAACCAGATGTAGGTTTTCCCTTTTGGTATCAGTTCAAACGCAGCAGTGATTAGTAGATCCAGGTGATCATAAAGAATAAAATGTCTGGATCGTCATAAAGAGGCTCAGTGGCTGATGTAGAAACCAAGACGCTGACCAGTTTTCTTTTATATTTTTCAAACACAGCTTGATTTTGGAATGTCATTCCGCAAATGTTAGTCGCGATGACTCGTCGAGCCTTGGTGCAAATCTCAAGGTTCTCATTGGATATTTTTAGCAGTCCAAACATTCTCTGACTCATTCGGTGCAGCTTTCCCACATATTGCCGAGCTTGTGGGTTTCACACGAGTAAACTGCTGGACGAGCTCCAGACAATTCGGCTTCAACCTACTGGTCACCCCCTCCACCCTTTCCAAAAAAAGACTTAGTGGTGTTACTGTTGGTGATGCTGATTTGATGAGTAATAATACCTCGTCGTAGCTTTCCTGCAGCGCACTCTGGAGGTGAGCCACCTGTCGGTTGAGATGCACAATGGAGATCTCCTCCTTGAACACTTGACAGTTTAGCCTCATCTTCTCCAAGAGGCGGACGTCCACCTGTCTGTAATTAGGAGAAGATCCCAGATGATCACACCAGCCAAGTAAATTGAACAAAACAATCCAGAACAAGTATTTATTAGTGCACTAATGAAGAGAAAGGGTCCACCGACTTTCTCCTCTGGCAGCTGGGGTTGCTGGCGTTGTCCCTGAGAGACCGCAGACTCTCCTTCTTGTTGTTCAGCGTGCTCTTGACCAGTTCCAGCTTCTGCTCCAGCTCCTCGCAGCCAAGCCGGTCCACCTTTGTGTCGCTGTCCATGCTTTTCAGCTCGGAGCAAAATGCCACCAGGTCGTGGTGGAGCTCCTGGATCTTTTTGGATGAAGAGCAATTCAATACAATGGCTCTCACCATTAGGCGAATTTCATTTTGGCACCGACTGGCGGTCGAATGCTCTCATGATGCTGACCTGAAGGATGACATTTTGCAGCGAGTCCACCTGCTCTTTCAGCTCCTTGATTCTCTCGCTCTTAGCCGTCTGGCTCACCTGGACGCTTTTGCAGCCGTTTTCGTCCGAACTGTTACTTTCTGAGTTGTTTTGCGGAGCGGGACCTGACGGCTTGTCCTGCGATGGGAAAAATGTGTGGTTACGCCGGCAAAAATGCCAGACACCCTCTGCATATCTGGACTGTTACCATTACCATTTTACACAAGTGCAACTCCAGCTGCGTTTGCTCAGATGTGGATTTTAGCAGAGTCCCAATCTGCCGCTCTGGCAGGAGATCCTCTGATGATCCTTTAAAATCACAGCGTGGGCAGAGCGTGTCAGTCCACAAGTCTGATGACTCAAAGATGGCGTGGCGTGCACAGCGTCATGCATGAGTCACCTGCTGTTTCTTTCAGCGCAAAGAGGCTCTTGTCGTCCGTCGTTCCCAGCATTTTGATGCACGATTCGATGACTTTTGCAACCGTCGTTTCCTTCGGAGTTCTGAGATGGACGATCCGCTGCGACGCTGCAACACAAAAGAAAAAGAGCCTCTGCACGTTGCAACCGCCACTTTATTTCAACCGGCAGTCGCCAGTGGCCACCTCCATTTAGCAGTAGATAAACTGACCGTTGATTGTGATCTCCATGAGTTGTGAATTCCTCTGTAATGTGTAGTTCTTCTGACTGTTGCCCCTGGAGTAAAAGCGATTAGAAGGGATTATAGGCAGGCACTTAAACTCACCTTTAGTTTTCATCGGCAAGTCTGTACCTGAGTTTGAGCGAGCGTCGATTCGCACTCAGGCAGCTCACATGAGGGGAGGACCTGGACTTGCTCATCGACGCCAGCGTTTCGGTGAATGTCTTGATATCAGCGGGGCCTACCGACTCTGCAGAAACATGATCTGAAGGGTTAGTGGCTTTTATGTTTTGATGGAACCGTTCAGCCAGATGTTTATCTGCCTGTACCAAGAAGGGAATCGAGCCTCTGGGTGACGGCGTTGGGAGGGTGCAGCTCATTGTAAATGGCCGACAGTAGGTGCTCCCTGTCTTCCAGGGTGGTGATGTGGAGGGTGTCAAGAATGTCCATGTCCACGGCTGCAATGTCCGCTCCGCGCAGCTTTGCCTCTGAAAACCACCCAAAAAAAGGACTTTAAGATATTAAATAGAGTACAAGGTTAATCAAAACATTAGTACTTTGCATGAGCAAAACAGATCTTAATGTTTGGTGGCATGTTTTCTAGACATGACGTAAGAAAAACCACATTGGCCGTCTGAATTGGGCAAATATAAACCATAGACGGATATATCAAAGTCTGCAGGACATGTTCTGATATCACATTTTCTTTGATTTGGAGGTTGGCCAAAGTATTGTGGGCGAGGACGCTACTATCTGACGAAGGCTGTGTTGCGTACCTCTGATGAAAGGGACACATTTCGTCAGTCTAATTCCGGCAAACCACTGGCAGACTTCATCCGTGTTCAGCTTCCCAAGAAACTTGGCCTCCTGCCTGTCAATGTCCTGGGGAGACGGAGCGGTTACATACCTGCTGCTCATACCACAGCTGATCCTGACAAAGCCTTCTGTTTAATGACTTCCTCTATGTTACGGCGCTATACGTACGAGCAACATGCCTCCGGGCGCAGCGCTTTATCTTTAGTTTTGATGTATTTTTACTATATGTGTTCCATATCCACAGAGAGCGTGAAGGAGGCGGGGGAAGATTGCTGGGATTGCCAAGAGGGTGGGACGTGACGCACAAAGATGATTCAGAGTCATTTTGCAGCATGGGAAAATGAATTTGGTAGGACGCACAACAAAAGGCTGTGCGAAATCATACGCACTTTGTCACAGTCGCTGCCACTGATTCATGCCAAGTCTGCCATACGGCTGTTTGGGATGTGTTTTGACCCATCGCAGCCAGTCATTTTTTTCTGCGTTTTTTGCGTCAAGCATCTTTGTTGAACAAAGGTTCAACAAAGATGCTTATTTCAGATACGACACGAAACATAGATTTTTATGTAATCGTTGCGTAAGTCATGGTTCACATTTTAAGACGCTCTCAAGAAGAATACAGATAAAATGTAAGGTAAGGTTTTCCTCATTCAGGATTTGCTCCTGTTAACGCTGTACCATAGAAAGGCCCAGTTTGTCTCATCTAAGGTCTCGGGAGTTGGGATTCAGTGTGAAGGGATCATCAGATGCACTTGCAGTCGGCAAGTGTAGTCTAGACGTTGGTATTGTGTTTCAGCTCGTGAAGAGATTGCAAAGCATGGGAGCAATCTTGCCGGGCAAATCCTCAGCACAAAGACTAATAACCCGAGTCTATTTGCAGAGTCACTGCTTTGACAGATCAAGGGAGCTGGGAAATATAAACAGAGCATATTCCGTAATTGCAGCAGCTCTGGGCTGTGTGTCGTGCCACCCTGAAGGGCCTGCTTTGATGGTTTACAGTACCTTCACAGGGAAGTTTCCATTCTGATCCTCGGACTGGGGCACGTATGATGCTGAATAAAAGGCAAGAAAACAGAGCTGGGTAAGGTCGATTTGACTTCACATGTTGCAGAGCGTTAGCGTCACCGTGTGTGGGTGGGTGTGTGCGTGTGTGATGGTGGCCGACGAACCGATGCTTGTGCGGCGTTCATCCCGGTGGTCGTAGGCGGAGCTTAACGCATGAAAAGTGGCGCTCCTCGTCAGTGTCTCCCCGGCGCTGAGGGAGCGGGTCATCGGCCTCTGTAACGCAATACGTGTTTCTCTTGACATGGGACTTGAATGCGGCCAAATCCAATCCATTTACAGCAGTTTAGTATTTTTAACTTCCCGAGACATAATGCACAGCATCACTTTAAATCAGATAAAGCACCTTTATTGGAGGAATGTGTGGTGAATCTGTGTGGATGCCTGTAAACACATTACGTGCGGGCCCAAAGAGAGAGCATGTGATCTACAGTGGAGGTCATGAGAAATGTTTTTTTTTTTTTTTTTTTAGGAGGGGAAAAAAACGTTCATTAGGTGGCCCTCATACCCGGTGGTGAGTAAATGAATCCATGATGGTGCCGCGAGGACGCAGACAAAGCTCAGCTTTCAGCATGTCGGAGCATCTCACTCGTCCGTCTCTCAGGCTGTCTGTGTGGGAATGAAAAACAATGAGTCAGTAAAATAAGAGCTCATCAGTCTTGGTCTTATTTGACTTGGTCTCCTCCCAGGGGATTCAACTTAATAATTAAGTCTTAGTGTCAAAGCGACTCTGCTGGTATAGTTCCAGTCCTTCTTTAGGCCTGAGTCTGGCGAGCGGGTCACCGCGTCTATTTACAATGCATTAGCCCGTGCTGATACTGGACGCAGGCCTGCTGCGCTAATGTCCCGTTGGTTTACGACATAGTTCCCTGACAACCTCAGCTCTTTCCCACAGAAAAGCCATATTCTTCTATTTTCCAAATGTCACTTGGTCAACAAACAGACATCTCTCTATTTCTATGATAGCGAGAAAGACGAATGGGGCTCAGAACATGGCACCCAGGCAAAGCCAGACCTTTCTCAGGCATCGCATCGCAGCCATTTGACAGGAATAGATGCTGGAATGTTTGCTCTTCTGAATTAGTTTTATACTTTTACGGACATGCGACCCATGAGTCACGTACAGGCTATTCAGGCAAGCGGAATTCTTTTTAAAGAGATAACCCGGCGAGGGGGAAAAAAAGGAGAAGCCTGCCTAATTTCTCAAACACATGTTTTTCATTTCAGGGACTTGCTTCTGAAGGGATGGGAGTTTTAGAAGGAGTCAGAATCAGATAAGAGAGTGTAATTGGTTTAGGTGTGTCAGCAGTGGAATCTTGTCTGGGTCCTGCAGAGACAGTGTAGCGAGGAGGGAGTCGCTTGGCACTCTCTTCATCACCTGGTTGGCCCATGAATCACTCCGCAGGGGATCACAGAGTCTGACTTACCGCTGAGCCGACTCAAAACACGGCCGTCTTGTCTAAAACAACCAAAAGAGAGCGATGACTCTCGGCCCAACGCGATGGCATGCGGGAGCGCCCTTCCTGGGTAGTCTTTGAACTGTGGAGCTGACTTCCAGTCTGGGTTCAAATGGCGGAGCAGACGCGTGATGGAGCACAGTCTGGGAATGCTGATGCAGGGCAGCAACACACCCACCCACCCATCCCACCCCTCCGCGGCCGTGTTTTGGTTTCACACAGCCTGCGTCTTCCAGGAAAAGCTCAATCAAAACAAATCAGGACAGGAATTCTCTTGGCAGGCGACGGGGACACAGTGTGATGTTGCCTCCAAGGGTGAAATCCCGACTAATGGCGAGACGAAGATCGCTCCCCCGGCCCGATGCGATTCGCTTCGGCCCAAGATGTCTCACCTTTGACTGGTTGACACGCTGAGGACTCGAGGACAGAAAACACTTTCACGGTCTCTCAGACAAGAGACTTAGCGACAAAGCAAAAAAAGCCTTACAGTTAAAGACTTTTCAGCACGTTTTTTTGTAGCGGAGAGGCAAAAAGCGATGCTTATCGCGTCCAGCGTCATTGTCCTCCGTTGGTTTGAAAAGAAATTAGGCTCTTTGAGAGATGACTGGAGGGAGGGGAGCGCGCTGAGTCACAGGAACCCAAAACCTGGGAACCCCCTGCCCCGGCCAGGCACTGGGAATATGCACACAAAGCCTACAAAGAGACTCCCGACAATGGACAACTCCTGCGAGTCCCACAGGAGGCGTTCGAGGTACTGTAGCCGTGTCATATAATGACTGCAATTTCATCTGAATGGAGGGCTGGGATCTAGAAAACGCCACAGCTGGACGAATGGAAGCGTCAGCTGGCCCCTCCCATTTTAATCCCATCGAAGCTGGAACAGAAATACTCAAATGTGACAAACAAATCGGCTAAGGCAACTCAGCCGAGTCGGACTTATTACATTAAGAAACTTCCAAATCAATGTAGATTAATAAGTTTGCTCATTGTCAACTGTATTCAAGGCCAAGTAATCAAAATATATTAAAGATAAACATTCCGTGTTTTTCTAACAATTGATACAACGAATGTCTGTCAACAAGACTTTTTTTTAGGGCAGCTATTTTTGTGGAGAGGTAATTCGGGCTTTCGCCGCTGATACTAACCAGGCTCTGCTGCACTCAAGCCACAACAGTCCATGCTGGGCTCACATGCTCTTCTGGCTCACTGAAAAGGCTCCAAAACACTAAATTGGCTCTGAAACCTCATACTTTCAAGGAACTGCACCTTCATGTCGAGGGCAGTCACTTCACAGTTTGGCTATGGTGAAAAGGACTATTGTGTCCAAATCATTTTCTTTAAAGCTTAGAGATAAACATACAAGGTTTGAAATGCTCTGCATTTTACTTTACCTTTCTCTGCCTGCCGATTATAGCGTCAGCCAAAAATTGTGTGGAGTAAAGCCTCCTTTAAATTAAGACATTTCACCAAGCATCCCAAAAATCCTAACGACAACGATGTTTTAGGATGTCAGACTGCTGTCTCCTTCCATTTCAATATGCTGCACCGATGGCTAGCAGACAGCGCGCTACCTGAGCTGCTAAATACACTTTTGATCTGCTTGATTAACGACACAGACAGATTAAAAACAGAAAAACAAACAAAAACAAACAACCACCAGTATAGTGGTTAGCTTTTGACATTTGTGAAAGATCATTTTGGCACAGATACAAGGCACGATCTTTGCCCGCCAACAGGCATTAAGGACAGTGTTGATGGGATTCAGATGGCGTTGGCAGTCTTCTAGTTGCAAATAAAACACTAATATGGCTCTGATGAAAGGGCACGGGAGGGGCTGACTCACTTTTGCGAGGATGCTCGACCAGAGACGCCCCCTGCTGGGAGCCGCGTGAGAACCCAAACTTTTTTCCCTCGTCTTTGCTCGTTTCGCTCATCAGAGGGTCTCGTTTCTTCTCGCCGGCCTCAGCCGGTGTGAGATCCGACGGCGACTCCTCCGCCTCCTCGCAGCTTATCTGCTCACGGGCGGCGCCGCCGCTGGAGACGTGTTCCCCACCTTCCGTCGGTCTGACGCCGAAGAATTGGCCTTTGTCCGCGCCGCCAGAGGGAGTCGGTGGGATGAGGTGGATGGCAGGTTGCGGCAAGAGGCTGGAGGCTGCCAAGCTCTCCTTCAGGAACAAGCTGGAGCTGGCTCTTCTCCTCGGTGGCTCCTCGTCCAGGAGACTGAAGCCGGCGTTAGCCGTCCCCAGGTCCTCCACCGTGATCCGGACAGTCTGTTCACCTTGGGCGACGTCTCCGCCCGGCCTCACCCCCTGCCGCAGGAAGCAGCAGAAGAGCCCCCTCAAGCGCTGTTGAAGGTTCCTTTCTTCACGAGCACCCGCGAGGCCGCCGCTCCCTTGCATTTCCATCCGCCATCACAGTGGCCGCCGCTAAAAGCACTTTTAACCCGCTGGGTCGACATAACCAGGGGCGATTCAGATGACGGCCAGTGAATGTGCGGAACTCAGAGATCCCTGATACCTTCTTACAGCAGAAGGAGTATCTGCACTCATCTGCAGCGTGAGGCTTGAGCTGGCGGAGGCAAAAAAAAAAAAATTACCCATTCATGCTTCCCTGGTCAGGTGAACACAAAAACAAAGCTGCAGCTCTTTGAAATGTTAAACAGCGTCTTTCTGAGTGCCACTTTTTTTCCATTCGGGCCGAGCGCCCACTGAAACATTTGCATGAATCCTGAGCTGCGCGAGCATTTGTATGCTAATGCGGGTGAGCGTGCATTGGCGCACGTGTGCGTGCACGGCTGCACACGTGACCGCTTGATAGCGAGTCCGTGTTTTTGGTTTCCCCTGTGGGTCGCCCGCCGGTGAATCGCAGCGCGCACCGGGTTAGAGTGCGTGCAGGCGGATGCGTGGTTTAGCCGACCCCCATGAGCGTCAAATGGCATTTCCTCGGCGCTGCAGGCCCGGTCCTGTCCTGTTCTCGGCACGGTAAGTCATCCAGTCGTGGCTTAAGAAACCATTTTGCCACACCACCCACAGAGCGAGGGCCCTGACACGGAGATGATATCGATCATTTTCTCTCACGCCCAAGGACTGACAGTAGAGTGATGGGAATAATCTCTCACCCCCGCCGGTATTCACGGCACACACACACACACACACACACACACACACACACCAGAGTGAAAGAAAGAAAGCTGCCTCTGTTAGTTTTCACCGGCATGAACTCTGTCAGCGTCTTTACTTTATCCCTGTCAACTCGACTCCCTCGGGGGCAGACGCGCATTGCTGCAGCCTCTGTTTCCTTTCAGCCCGTGTTGTTCTACATGAGTTTCTCATAAGATGGAGCGGTCGTAAATGCTGCTAATGAATTTTTACTGTCAGAGCGAGCGGATAAATTAGACGTGTAAAAAATTAGAAAATCAACCGCAGGGACGTGCACTTGCAAAACCTCCCGACTCTTGCGGCAGATGTGAGTCAGAATGCGCTCCTCCGATTCGTCTCGACGTGTCGAGGTGTCGGATCTTTTAAGGAGTCCCCGATGCGAAGCTGCAGCAGAGGCTTAGCGCCGAGACAGGCAAGATGTCTGGTGGAAATGCTTCGCGGGCCTCGTCGCTTGGAGATCCACGTGAATGTGTCCGCAGGGAGGAAAATCTGACCTAAAGGGAACAAGATGGGCCGAGACTGAGCGGCTGACTTTTCAACTATTCGCATTGTGCTCTGACACAGATGTGAGCATGACAGAGTAAAGCTGAAAGGCTGAGCGGGGAGAAGGAGCAAACCCTGCCCTCGACTTCAAAACAGCTGCAAGAATCAGGAATTTTCGGGCAGAATTATTTCGGGGTAAATGGGGTTATTTTGCAATATTTCGGGAGCGTCGCGCCGCATCACAAATGGGTAGAGGTTGGACGCGGCGCGGCGCTATTGCGCAGCCATCAGCTGGGGGGCAGTAGAGAGCAGGTGCACGCAGCCCCGACGGGACATAAAACAGAGCCCACCACTACTTAGAGAGACCCCCTTGGTTTTTTCACAAGGCTGGATGAATTTAAACCACAACAGCGCTTCTCATTCGCAGTTAAGTCTGACTTTGATGACATCTTCATCTGCTGTTTGAAAGAACAGCAGCTACGGCCGTAATCCTCCATACATGTTGTTTGAGTAAACACAAGCAGCTGGAAAACATAATGAATGCTAATTGCTGATTTTTTTTTTTTTGCGTGCATCTGAAATTGTGCAAATTCTGCAATGCCAGTGGATTTTTTTTTTTTTTTTTTTTGGAAAATGACTCTCTGGCAATAAACACCTATGGACGGTGTAAAGTGAAAGAGCGGACAGAGATGAATGCCTCACAGCTGCCACAGCCAGAGGGCGTTTCCAAGCGGGGAGAGACGGCCGGGGCGGGGAGCGACGATGTAAATTTTAAACCAACTCCAAATTATTTGTCTTCGCCGCGGCCGACCGCGTGTGTTTGACTTTTCTCCTCCGCGCGTTCCCGAAATGACGTCACCTGACTCGACATGCGGAGCAGAGCGGGTCATCACCTGAGCGCGCTCGCCTCCGAGTGTTTTCCAACTCGTCTCCCAACCGCCCTGCGGTGGAAGCCTGGACGGCCTCCAGCGGATCGGCGCGGCCAACGTCAACAGCAGCCCTCCGCCCTGGGAGGCCTCCTCTCCTCTCGCTGGGACGGGCCTCACCTCTCGCTCGATTGCAACACGCTTAAACATCGCTGAACATTTCCTGCCGCTGCCGCCTTTTCCGATTGGCCGCCAGACTCCCAGTTCTGCAGGTCGGCAGTCAGCTTCCGCTGCGAACATGACCCTGTTTGGCCATGTGGCCGTGCTCACTCATAAAAGTGTGTGTGTTTTTCAACCCCCCCACACACACACACACACCCCACCCCAAACTCTTTTTCACAATAGAGGCGAGAGCCTCAGACTAGCCTGTAATTGCAGCACCATGAGACACTTTCGAGGGGCAATAAATGTCACTTCGTGCAGCGGGAGAACAACAATCCGAAAAGCTCTTTCATGGAGATTCATGGAGATTGTCAGGCAACCACCAAGAGAACCAAACATATCCAGAGGCATCAAGGGGGGTCCACAAAAATAAGCACATTCAGCCGAGGATGTCGGACTCCGGGGGTCGGCGGATAAATCATCCCAGGGCAAAGTGATCGGCCTCGCCGCAGAGTTTCCCTTAAACAGAAGCATCTTTTTTTTTTTTTTTTTTTTTTTTTACCCCCCTCGCTAACACAGATCTTCCTGTTTGCACTCTTTTTCCGCCCAGCGGAGTCGGCCAGAGTGCAGCGAGACATTCGTGGCTCTGGCTGATACCTAATAGCATGCGAAACACGAGGTGGGAAGTCACCAAGTTCAAATACTTAGTTACTGCGCTCAAGTAGATTTTTCAGGTATCTGTACTGTAGTTCTCTTTCTGACAACTTTTATTTTACGAATTTGACTTTATTTGTTTTAGTTGTTGTAACTTTGAAGTGGATCCATTTGAACTCTGCTGTTTTCAATACAATTTTCAATACAGAGACAAATAAACTGAATTGTAGAACTGTAGAAAAAGGAAACATTGGTGATTGTTATCAAGAGTGCAAACATCCAGTAACAGTCACTGGTCATACCTATTATTGATTACAGTTAGGTTGTGCTGCAGTTGGAAAAAAAGAAAATATAATACTGAGGGTACCAAAGCTGTGAAAAGTGTCTTGCTCATGCAAGACCTCTGACCTCTGACCTGTAGTCAGTTCCTTCCTGATTATTCTGTCACAACTTTTTCATTTTTGCAAAATGATCAACAATTGTTTTGTTTCATTAATGGCAAAATATATAAATATATAGTCTTTACTTTTTATTGTGTGCATTTCAGAACCTGTACTTTCTAACTTTTACTCAAGTAAGGAGTTGAATCAGTACTTTTATAGTGCCGGAGCATTTTTTTTTTTTTTTCACAAATATCCGTACTTTTACTGAAGTACAGAGAGTGAATACTCTTGCCACCTCTGTGAGAGACAGAGTAGAGGCAGGGGAGGGAGAGGGGGAGGAGAGGGCAAGTGACCTTGAGGACTTCTGGGTTGAACTTTCCCCTTCACCCTCGCCGCCGCCGCCGCCACCACCGTCGCCGGCCCACCCGCCGGCCCTGCGCTCCCTAATCAATTACCGTTGGCAGTCAGGAGACCACCAGTGATTAGCAGCAGCGAGGCAGACACAGTTTAAAGCCGGGGAGGGAGGGAGGGCGCTGGTGGGAGGGAGGGGTGCTGCGTGGAGGAGGAAAAGAGTTCCTCCGAGTGGCTTTGATCAAGACGTTGCCTCCAGAGAGGCACAATGCAACAAGACCACCCCCTACCCCCACCCCCGCCGTTTAAATGACCTCCAAACGGTTTTATTTATCTGCAAGATTGCAGGGCAGCATCCTTTTAGCATTTCGTACACCCCCAGCCCAACCCCTGGGGGGCGGGGGGGTCCTGCAGCACGTGAGCGGACAGCTGTAGATCCCCCGAACGTTGTTTACGCTGGCGCACGCACAGCAGACAGGCGAGCGGCCGCGGCCGGCAGACCCCGAGACAACAACAACAAAGAAGCACCGCACATAAACACTCAACCTTTCTCTGTCGCCGAGGGCTTTGAAGCAGGAGGGAAATCATTTACTGGCTCTTTTTTTCGTTTTATGAGAATCTGGACCGTTCCCACGGCCGGAGTGCCATGAGAGCTCAGCAAAATAATTTGTCTTGGTTTGGCTGATTGGTTCGCCAGGATGTGGATCTAAGTTGACGCTGATTGAAGTTTGACTCCGACGGGAGGAAGTCCTGTAACACGCTTTTGCCCTACTTTTTCTTCCACCTTCCAGCTTCTTTAACTTTATAGGTTTATCAGTTTGTTTTGTTATGGCATGAGAGTGAAGGTGAAAGTGAATCTGCTGACGTCAGTTTGGTTTGTGCCGTTCTTTTCCTGGGCAGTTTATGTCCGATAGGTGGAGATTGAGAGAGATAAACACAGGTGGATTAAATCAAGACGGATAGAAAAGGGAACCAGAATGAGCAGCGTGAGAGAAAATTAACGCAAACTGAGCGCAATTCCATCAAGAGGTGTGAGGGACAGATTTATGTTGCTAATGACACAGCGAATGGTGACATGGCTGAAAATAAACGTAGAAGATGTGGAGAAAGAAAATAAACAGCTGATCCATCAGTGTTTTGTTCTGGAGACCGAGGAATGTTCATTGGATGACTTATCTGTTATTGCTGCCATCAGCCATCTTGCCAGAGAAACACGGCAATGCGGCGGCATTTCCACCTCCCAACTTACACATTTACTGTCACCATTTTTCTGATCCATCACCACAAAACGCCCATCCGATCAGCGATCGGGCAAACTTGTTGTGCAAGGGAAATTCTTGTGTCGACGCCCAGCGCGAGAAGTGATACGGTGAGTTATCTCTCGTCACTAATGTTTCTCTTTGGAACATGTGCGAGATATCCTGAAGGAAATTAAACAAAATCAGGTCGTGTTTTCAGAGCCAGCTGGGATCTTGTCGAAGACGGGATTCTGACACGGGCAGTTCTGGACTCCGGTCCGGGCTATTACTTGCTGCTCGGGGTTTATCTCTGTCATGAGATGTGTTTTTTTTTGTTTTTTTTCTCCCAGCTGCACCGCTATGGCGAGCGCAATGTCCGCAGACAGAGCGTCTGAGCCTCATCAAACAGGCATTTCAAAGCCGCTGTCATGGCTATTTAGAAAGGGAGACGCCGGGACAAAGGCCGGCTATTGGCAACTTGTCCATTTTGTAGCCCCTTTGAGGTTCCCTAATGATGCCTGTGCCCTCATAGAAATCACTGCAAATTAATTTTAACACTCGGTGAAAGGGCAGATTAGTGACGATGGGATGGCACAAAGGGTGTTAAGTATGGCGAGCAGCATGCTGGACCGCAGGCCGGACCCGGCGCACACCGTCCACAGCTGCCGTCACTGACCTATTTTCCCCCCAAAACCAGCTCAAACATCTCTTCCCAACCTCCATTGTGCGAGAAGGCCCGTGCAAAAGCAACACCGCCAAAGTCTGATCTGCAAGACCCCCTTTTCTTGTTTCGGGGGCCACGGTGCCCTTTGATGCCTCTCATAAAGGCAGCGATTGGATTTTAATTAAGTGTGGCAGGTGATTAGATGGTCCGTATTGATCTGGAGGAGTTTTTTTGGGGGGCAGATGTTTCAAGAGACAACGAGGGGGGTGCGGGGGGCTTTATAAAAAGAACACAAACAAGAGCTGAGACCATTACGGCGGAGACTCCAGGCACGGACGCGACCCTCACTCTTCAACTGGGAGAGAAAAGTGATTTCAGATTCAATTATCCTCCTCGCGGGAGGAAATAGTGAGCAGATGGCAACAATGGTCACGGGCCTCAGCGCGATCAGCGCCCGTCGCCGACGTCTTTTCTTCGGGACAAATTTACCGTGGCCTCATGAGGTTTTCATTGAGCACGGCGAGGTGGAGCTTGTCCAACAGGTCAATAGCATTACAAACAGGACCGAGGTCCAAAGCGGCGGAATGTTTTATGTAAACTCCTTCTGACACCGTAACCCCTCCATAAAAAGATTTGCTTTGTCTGTTTGCACTTTGTCACTTTGATTAGCAGAGAGAGATTTTTTTTTTGTGTGTGTGTGTGTGTGTGTGTGTGTGTGTGTGTGTGTGCGCGCGGACAGGAAATATGCTTAATGTCCCTTAACTTCCTTCGGCCAATGCCGCGTATCATTTAGTGTCAGGCAAGTATGTGACGGGGTCGACCAACATTTATTTATCTCTGTATGTAGGTCACTCCGGATAAATTATCCGCCGTCTGGCTGTGAATCGGGATCTGGAAGAATGCAAAAGGAGGCTGAGTGGTTGTCGGAAAGAGCTCACAAGGCTCGCGGACGTTTCTGACGGTGTCACGAGACGACAAATTTGTCTCAAACCAGGTCGAGGGAGGGAATTCGTGAAGACAGGGGGCAGGATGGAAGTTTTTTTTTTTTTTTTGTCCGCTGACAGGCGCGAGGAGAGCTGGAGGAATCGTGTTTGAACTGAGAAGTTGTTTTTTTTCCACACAAATACATCATTCCCTTTTAAGGGCGCTTGAACGTGATTGTCAGAGGGGGCGGCGAAGCCTCTTTAGCAAGAGCGCAGGCTACATTTGTCATTAGATTTATGCCACGGCTAAATAAGAAGGCAATGTGTGATTAATTAAGACTGGGTAGGAGAATTAGACGAGACCTGTCCTAAATCATGTTTAATTACAAAGCGCTGAAAAGAATTTCGTTGGGTTCCGTGGGGAAATTATGAAGAAGAATTTTGCTGCTCTATTTTTTTTTTTTTGCATGAAGTCTTGTGATGTTTTCCACTGCGGCATCGTGCAACTATATCTGACTCTGTAGTCGTGTTTCTCCTGTGCGTTGTTAGTATGCAGCAGAATTTGGTAGTTCGAAACTAAATCAACTCAAATTATCCCTCATTGAAAGTGTAAAATTAAGCTAATGTTATATTTTCTCCACAACCCGAAGGTGTCTCAACATTAACAGTTTTCTTTTTTTTTCTCATGTATGGATTGCATCGCCCTGTTTTTACGTACACAAACAGATTCACCTAGTATGTGCTTGCTGCATGTTTGTGTTGGTATGAGTGATGTGCACTCAAACACAAAGAAAAAATAATACCTGAGGGAGGTGACGAAAAAAATTGTTTGAAACGCGACCAGAAACTGCAAACAAGTGGACCAGACACACAATTCATCACCTTCCATCATTCTATTTTTGAAGGTCTTCCTGGCCCGATGACACAAAGGCCTCCTTTAAGAGCCGTATAACACACACAGCATCACTCGGCACTCGCGCTGACACAATGGGATCAAATGGTCTGTGTACATTAGTCACCTGTGACAACCACCACTGTTCCTGTGGATCGCCAGCGTTTGGCGGAACTCGGCGTTGGGCCTTTAATTTCTCCGCGTGATTTGCAGACAGAAACCGGAAACTTCTCAGTGGCTGAATCAGACAATGGCAACACGATAGTTGCTCATTTCCTCCCCTCAATAGGTTCTTGTCACGATCTGTGGCCGCCATTATCAGGATTAGTATGACACGGCGCGCTGTTCCTGTTTGGAACCGACGAGGTCCTGTTTTGTTGAAATAACTATTCCTGTCGATCTGCACGGGATGTGACTTTCCGCGCGCGGGTCTGACGATTTGTTCTATTGCAATATCCATGACTTCATGGAGTTCAAGTGTAAGCTGTGTAGACAATACAGCGTGCAACATCTCACTGAGTGCAGATGTTGGAAAATGATGACATGCGTTGCTTAACAAATTCATTACATCGACTGACACATAGTGAGAAAGTGTAACTATTTTAGAGATCTTTGAAAAAGTATTTTAAAGGTGAAGATAAGATAAGATAAGATAAGATAAGATCAACTTCATTTATCCTGAAGGAAATTCCCATGCTAGATATCTCCAAAGCCACAGAAAAAATGAAAAATGAAAATGGCATTGTTACCTAAACAACTATTTGGCATCTTAATCTTGCTTTTATGTCAATATGCTTTACTTACTTAGAAACCTTAAAAACCTTTATTGTGGCGACTTGGTTACATTCAAAACCATCAAAAACTCTGAGGCGTTTTTAATGGTTTCAGAGACTCTCTGAGGAAGGCTTGATTGCCGAAACGCGTCAGAGTTTTTAATGGTTTTGAAAGTAACCAAGTCGCTACAATGAAGGCTTTTTAACTTTTCTAATAAATTGTCTTGGAGTTTCTCCTGTTTCTGCTTCTTCTTGTTTTTTCCCATCCAAAGAGCACCGCTAACCTACAACTCCTGAGTCCAGCAAGGGCTCCTACATTGGCTTTTCCTTTGCTTTGCTAACTTTTTCCATTTTGGATGGGGTAAAACAGTACATTTGAATACCATCAATAACTACGGATATTTTAGCTTCAAAAAATATAATTTAAGGCAGAGCCTCTTCATACTGGCATTTTAACCACTATCTATATAAATTATACTACTGATAGATAAACCCGTCGGTTTTTTATCCCTTTACGAGACGACCTTCCATTTTACTGTCACAGATGTAGAATCTCTTCCCACTCCCGTGTGAGGGCAGGAGTTTGTGTGTTCTCTTCCTCTGGTTGCTGACAACCCCCCCCCCCAGGAGGCCATTAAAGGTGCATGTAGAGTCACGCCACACAGCAGCGCTGCTGATTTAGTCCTCAGGTTGCTGAGGTTCGCCCTCCTACCTTGACCCCGGCTAAAAACAGGGAGAGCCTGGCTACTCCTTAAATAGCAATATCCAGTATTTAACCATGAGGAGTTCGGAACTCCGACTCACAAAACACTGTCGCCTCTTCACGTATATCACTCCCACTATTTGTTGTTCTTTCTGTTCCCATGCCTTTCAGCCCTCAGCCTCTCCTCTCTGTTTGTCCTGGATGTCGTCGAGAGCTTTTGTGGGGTCGAGGTGCTCGTTTGCCTGCAGCCATCTTGTGTTCCTGTGTTTGTCGTATCGAAAATATGCTTTTGTGTCCCTGGAGGCAACAAGAAGCATGTGCACATTACCACCCACCTGCATTGATGGTCCAATCAAAGCACATAGCTCTGTTCTTTTGTATTCATTAAATAATATAGAAAAAAAACTTTTGATTTCCATTGAGATTTTCTTCATTCTTTTTAAGTGTTTTACTTTTTGTGATTTAGAGGGAAAAGAGTCTTAAGAGGAAAACATAGAATAACAGGATAACTCTAGTTAGAATAATTCCGCTATTAATTTCCCATGCTGCACGCTACTCTCATTGCTTTTCCCCCCCAAGTCGTTTGATCAACCTTTTCCGCTCGCTACTGATAGCCGTCTGCTACCTAATTCGCCGCAGCCTTTGTGAAAATCCGCCGCTGTCAGCAGAGTGGCGCAGGGCGCTAGACACCAGAATCTCATTCTGGCTCCACCAGCCTGTTGTAGCTCCCTGATAACGAGTCAAAAGGAGGGAACGGGTCCATATTGTCCATCTGATTAGGACCCATAGCCTTTGACAAAAACCCCTGTCCCCAGCACACCCCTCTCCTCATCCTCGGCCCGGTTGGAATGCAGGGGAAACTGACGGCAGACAGGAAGTCCTTATTGTACTAGCGCAGAGATCCCCGGAGCCAGACAGCATACGGGAGCGATGTCATCCCTGGACAGGCCAGGCATATCTTTGTGCTTGCTCACCGCGTAACAAAGACGTAAATAAACACAGTTACCCCCACCAGTCTTCAACTGTCATTCCAATTAGGCAGCGGGCTGATCGAAAAGCCGCCGCCGCTTTTTTTTTTCTCCCCCCAGCCATGCCGTTACCTCTGACCCCTGCGGCTCGTGCCTGAGGTGATTTTCTTTATTAGGCCGTGGGGTCAGTATTTAGCCCCCGTGGCCGCCAGTAGTTGGTTTAAATCTGCAGAGTCAACACTCTGCCTTCCTGGTTGTTAGCTACATTAGCACACTGAAGGCCTGCTAACACCCCGCTCCCACTCCCTAAACATCCTCCCCGAGTCCAGATAACATCTCTGTCCCGTGCATTCATGAGGCTGCCAGGAGCTCAGCTTCTCACCATGCTGACGCGCAGGGGCTTTCTAGGAAGCCTGTTTCATTGGAGGGCAACGCCAGCAGTTCTGAACTGGTAATGAACAGACAAATTTTGCCACGTCTGTTTGAAGAAATACGCTATTGAAATACATTTATGAGCATTTCATGAAGAAAAAATCTGCAATCATGCGACAAAAAATGTCAAACCACGTTTCAGTGAACCAAGCACTGGATATTGGAGAGTATTTGAACTATTTCCTGCCTGTATTGTCATGGTACAAATACAACTAAATTGAAAGTGCAGTCCTTAAGGTGAACTGTTAAAATATTTCAATGAAATGAAAAACCACACTACAACCTGCAGACAATAATATTCGCAATCCATGCTTAAACCAAACCAGCCGCCTTCCGACACAAAAATAAATCAACTTTCATTTGAAAAAAGCAACTGAGTTGCCTTTCAGTACCGCTGGAAAAAAACAAAGCAGCTTCCGAACGGGACCCACTAAGATGATCCAAATGTTTAAACAGATGATCAGAGGAAAGTTTTATATCATCACTGAGGGCGTTGTTTGTTAAAATGATTCCAATCTGTGACCCCGAACCGACAACATGTTTAGGGAAGCGTCAGAGAAGAATGTACAAGTGGCTGTGGGATCCGCCGTTGTTCTTGCTGGGAGGTGTTTGTCAACATCAGACTCCGGATTCAAACTAGCGACCGGCGGGGACGGAACAAGAGCAGGCCTTATAGGCTATGATTTTTCCTCTTTATTTAAATAACAAACGCAGCCCTGCCATAAACAGACCACAGCATTTAAGCTCTTGCCTCGAAAAAAAAAAAAAAAAAAAAAAGCCACACTTGCAACTACAATTGAGGGCGACGGCTTTAACAGAGCTGTGACCAAATGATGCATTTTCCAGGAAGCCGGGCCTCTGGGATCGAAACAGTAAGTGTTTTGGTGCTGGCAATAAATCACGACATTGTTTAATTAGCGTCCTCGCAATTCCCATTCATTGCGGCGAGCCTCCGAGATGTTTCCACATTTGACTTGTACTGCATATTTCTCAAGATATTCCACCCATCAATTTTGCCACCGAGAGAAAGAGACACGGGGAGGGAGAGAGAGAGAGAAAGAGAGCAGCAATTGGTAATTATGCGTGATGAGACCCGGATGTGGAATAAAAGCGGGCCATCGTGATAATCCTCCAAGAGGGATTTACAATCCATACCAGATTAATATTTATGCATATCTAGATATTAAACTGGCATTTGCTTATCTGGTTTCCAGGCAGCTTGTCTCACAATTTTTTTGTATTTCCTCTGGCAAAGCAATGCGCTACCTCTGTTTGTCAATAAAAAAAAAAACAATCAATGAGTCAACAAATCAACAAAAAAAACTGACTTAAAAGCATTTCTGCGAGTCCCGTAACCCCGTCCCCTTCACCTGGATCTAATCTCCGGGGGCATCTCGGCCATACAAAACCCTGTCAGCCCCTGAGTAAGACGATGCCTTGTCGGTGGTGGTCTCAAAAGACCAGCCAGGACAATGGATCAAATGCGGAGCGGGAGGCTTTGAACTATTGTTGCCGCCTCCCTCCTCTCGATTGCACAAGCCCGCCGCGGCCCACCGCGCCTCCCCTCTCACTTTGCTATCTCACGCAGTGAAAGTGCCTCCATTCTGAGGGGGAAGAGGAAATTTGCGGTTCGCCCTGTTTGCTCTGCCTGTGACCTAGATAGCGGCGGCGTCTCAATCACTGCCTGTGCGTCCAACAGACTCCCGCCCCCCACCCTATACAGCATCACCTCCATCATCCTGTCTGTCTGCAGGCTTGAATGAGTCCAAGCGCATCTGCTCCGAGCGATTACTTATCAATAAGTAAAACAAACTACTCGTATAAATACGTATGAATTATATTCTCTTCCTGTTCTGTCGGTGGATCGTCTGTGTTTTGTCCTCGCTGCGTTCGCCCGGCGAACATGAGGTTTGAGACATGACTCATCCCCAAAGCACTCCGATGCCGAACGCTCGGGGAGGAAAGCTCTGCCGAGTGTGAGCGCAATATTTAACAGCCTCATAACAGAAAAGCTGCGAAAAAAAAGGCCATAAAACTTTCATTATGTATTTACATGGTGTGGGGGAAAAAAAAAAAAAAAAAAAAAGATCCGTGCACCGGGTGGGGGAAAAAAAAAGGTCAGAGTCAACTCGGAAAAGTGGGAGCTTATTTTGTGTGTGGATATTAGGGAGCCGCTTGCCAGCTTTCATGAATAACACAATGAATCGGTCAAACGGGCTTTGAAAAAAAAAAAAAAAGTCCTCCAGGTTTCCAAATGTTTGAAAAATGGAGCTCTCTTTCACGGGAGGAATCCCAGGGAATCTGATCCTCGGATATCAATCTCTGTCTGCGTGATAAAGGCGCTGATGACAGAGGAGTTGATCACCAGCCCAGGGTGGGTCCATGCATATTTGTCTGCACTTCTACAGTAAAAAGCTGTCGTCTCCACCCAAAAAGTGAAAAAAAAAAAGACTCTCAGCAGACTCGTCCTGTCTCCCGGAGACGTCTACGCTCCAATGTATCCAATATATCTCAACGCCGCGCGGCCACCTTCACTCCGCAGAGGCGCTTCCAAGAGGACGGGGGCCACGTGGAGCCACGGAGCTAATGAGAAAACAGCGTGTGTGTGTGTGTGTGTGTGTATGTCTCTCTGTGTCTGTGTGTGTGCGCTTGTGTGTAATCAGCTCGAGGAAAGTGGGGGAATTCTGCAAACCTGGCAGCCGCTGCTCATGATACAGGCCTGACGACGGTTCCCCCGCCAGCTGGCAATCTGCTCTGTGGTCGATGGATCATAAAGGCTTTTCTTTTTTTGCAAACAACACAAGCCCGTTAGCCCTCTGTTGTGAGCAGGCGTGGCGTTCGGGGCGTCCTACTAAACTTTCTTAAGAATTTAATCTGGGCGACGCCAACAACAACAACAAGAAATGGCAGAGAATCACTTCTGCAAATTGAATGATACGGCTCATCCTGTAATTGCTGTAAAAAATTGCTGGCTGGCCCACCGGCTGCACCTTAAGTGGAATTTCCACACTGGTCTGTCCACTGCAAACAATCTGTTAAATGCTAAATGACAGTTGTGCTAGCATTATACGACCGGCATAAGAGCTTTATCTCCTCTCTTGCAACTCCAACATCTCAATCTTAACAAATTCTTCATCTCGAGGCCAGATTGGGAAGGAACGTCAGGTCTTACCTTGACTGCAAAAAGGAAAAAATCCCAGACTTTTTATCACCACCGGCGCACGCAGCTAAACTGAAGGCGTGTTTTGTTGTGTTTTTCCAAAGCGCTCTGTCTGTTTGCGTTGGAAGGCTGGCGACGCTCTTCAGCGCCGAGTGCTGGTATGAGGAGAAGCCTTGCTGAGTGACAGAGGGGGATTAAAAGGTATTAAAGCGTCCAGATGCAGGGGGGGAGCGCGAACATTTGTTCAAACTAATGCATCAGCACGCTGACATGGTGAAATGGGGGGATAGTTAGACAGATAGATAGATCAGATACAATTATCATTCCAGTTTGATGCTTATTTTAATTGCTAAAGATGATTTGCTGGAGGTCGCGGCCGCCTCCTGCAGCCCAGAGGAGAGTCTCTCCGTTTTCTCTTTGTATTGTTCAACTGTCTGCTTTGTCTGTCGTCTAAAGCTGATTAGCAAAGTCAGCCAGATGGGACGCCCGCGACCACGCCCAGTCTGTGCCACTGGCCCACTCCCCTTCCGGAAGACACTGTACACATCTGGGTCACGCCCTCATTTCAGGAGATGATATCTGCGCTGGAATATCTGCATTTGCTGGCGGCGGGACAGACGGAGCCTGCGAGCCCGTCGCAGAGGCCAGAAATCTCCCCTGCCGCGGCCCCTGGGGCCGGACCCCCTGCACCCTCGAAGTCTCCTGCGACCTCTCCGACTTGCTGTAAATCGGCCCAGTGATTGCGGCGGTCAATTAACACGCCGCGGATTGCTGTGGGTGGAGTGAAACGCTCACATCCGTAACAGCGAGAAACCAAAGCCGCAGGTTCACTGCGAGGTTCTGGGCAGTCATAATAACACGGTGGAGCTGGTACAATGAAAAATGGGTCGAGGGCCCAAAACTATAATAGCGGCTATTGTGCTGCCGGTCTCACAGTCACTCAAGTGCAATATTCAGGAAGGCCATTTCATTACATCCAATAGAGCCTCAATCATGTGTAAAATTTGCAGTTTGAATAGGCTAGCTATCATATCAATCATCAGTGGATACAGTGAAGGCTAATGGAGGTCCTTTCCTCCTGCCCACTCATTCTGCTGGCTTCATTTAGTTGAGGGATTTCTGCTGTTTTGATCCAGGCTGACCCTCATTTATGGGATTTTTTTAATAAAACATTTTAACATTACATTGACGTTAACATGATTCATTTGAAGGGAAGACAGAAGTAATTGACTTACTTTACTTACTACGGTTTGTTAGTTTTTTGTTTGGTGGTCTGTTTTTGTTTGGAAAGAAAGCAGTTCTGTTGATCCAAAAAAATCTTTATACTGCAGTTCTGTTGATGAATTCCTTCCAGGACGGCACAGAAAAACAAGATTTTATATGACTTTATAAGGCAAAACAGGATTGACAAGAATTTGCAATACAGTCTCAGAGTACAATATGAGTTTTTGTAAAATGAATGAAACAATATCAAGTATTTGTTCTTCTTCTTATCTGTTTTTATCTGTTATCTGTCTTCTTTTCGCATGAGACCTGCTTAAAATAGTGCAGTCTCAGAGGTGAAACAAAAATCCTCCCCATTATGCCATCTCTACAATCTCACAGCAGGTTGAGTGAAGAAGTAGCCTTTAGGTCAGTGGCAGTGACTCTAGCAGCCTGCATAATTTCTCAGTATTCTTTTCAAGCAGCAATCTTAACAAGTTCAAACATTAAACACGCTCAAGCCACCAGCTTCTTGATGGCCGAGTCACAATCCTGCCTTGTCTTTCCCCTGGCGCTACGCTCTGATCTCTGGGAGGAACTATTTTGCATGTCTCGGCTGCGCCGATGCAAATCTGCAAACACTGCCTCCATCCAGCCCCGCGCGAGGCATGAATGGCGTGGTTTTTTTTTTATGAATGTACGTGTGAGGAAGTGTGCAGTTAAATATAGGACGATGCTGACTGCTGAGATTCACTCAGCGGCTGCAGGAAGCTGCGGAAATCCCAAAAGGGAAGTGAGGCGGTCGTCGTAATGGAGCTGATGACTCACTGGAGCTGTTGGAAAAGCACCCAGAATATTTCATCAATGATTATCTGTTGTTTTTGCATAAAATGCCATATAAAACCATATATTTGATAAAGAAAATCTACAATCTAAATCTAACTTCAACAAAAGAAAACACAAAACAATATATGCGGTTGTGAAGTGGTCGTCCGCAGTAAGTGGCTGTTGCTTGCCAAACCCAAACAGAGTCCGTGAGGGGCTTCCAGCTCTGAATCACTGAGCGATGACGCAACAAGTTGCTCATTTGTGTTCCATCCTCCTAATGATGGTGGCTGCTACGCTGATGCCTGGTGGCGGATTCAGTCGAGGGTCTCTCATCAGTAGAAGTGATAGCGGAGACTGAGACAGGGAAGTGTGTGTCTGCGTGTGTGTGTGTGTGTGTGTACTAGGCAACAGCTGCCTTTGCACAGAGGAAGTGGTGCTCAGACAGCTGTAGGCCACATTAAGATGAAAGAAGAAAAAACTCAATTGTTGGCAAAAAATATATACAAAAAAGTCACAACGTCCCTTTGGTGCAGATATGGACGGACATGTCACTTCGCTGTTGTCATTAAAACAGACAAACGTCTTCAGGCCAAAGTGTGTTTTCTCTGGCATGAATGTTGAAATGTGGCTCTTAAAGCTGGCTGTACTGGTTAAATAATATCAGTCCCCACCAGCTCCACCATTGGAACATCAACGGTGCCAGAAGCTCCGGCATTGACCAAAATATTGATGTTACCGGCCCAGGGTTTAACCCATGTTAAACCTGCTGTGTCATCCTGTGAACAAAGTACGTAAATACTCTTGTCAGCGCATCAGCCATTAGCATTAGCTGCCGTATTGAGCTCCGTCTTTTTTAAGTCTTTGAACATTAAACAAAACATGTCTAATAACAAATTACATGTCAGCAATTGATAGTTTAGCCTTTAACAAGTCATACTGTACACCAGGTTCACGACTCATAGCTGCCTGAAACAAGCAGGGATGACTGTTCTATGATAGTTCACCCTGAAAAAGCAACAAAGAGAGACAAATCTCAACATGACTGAAAAAGGAAAAAATGTCATATTTGCGATTCTTTTTTTTTTTGTTGCAAAATTGGTTTACAGCCAAGATCTGTCTGAAACTCACAGGAATGAGTGTTCTATGATAGTTTATCATTAAAATGGAGGGAAGAGCGCAAATTGTCAACATGGCCAAAATTTAAGAAAAAGAAGTCATACTAAACACAAGTTTTTTGTTTTTGATTATTATTCTGGCTTTCTGTTATTATTTTTGTTTATTTGTGCACCTTGAAGAGTCAGGAGAGTAGAGCGAGACCACAAATGCATTGAAAAGTTAATCAAATCCATTTATTTCTTGTCAACATGACTCAAGATGTTACCATGTAATAAAAAAAAACAACTTGATTTAAGTCACTTGAATTACTGCTTTATGTAAAAGATATTCCACTCTGGAGGTCATATTAATAAGAAAGTCTTGACAGTCAATGCCAGTGGCTTTTTTTTTTTTTTTGACTTGCGAGTAAGAGCACTGACTCTGTGGGTTGGGGTATGTTCATGCTTGTGTTTCCACGTTGGTGCAACGTCTAGACATAAAATCATTTTACTAGGCAGTGCACTTACTCACACACAAAATATAGCCACTCTTTCATTGGGTTGTTTGCCTTCCCCAGCTCAACAAAGTGATGTTTACACTGCCATTAGGATTAGTGAGATAACAGCAAGATACCTGTGAATTGGAAAGAATCTGGACTTTAAATGTGTAAAGATCAGAGGAGTGGAATTTTTTTCAGAGTGTCAGTCTGCTGGTTTCATTTATTTTAAGTAAAGGAAAGAATAAAGCGAAGAGAAGTCCTGATTGCTCAGCTCAGACGGTGAGGTGGAGGTGGAGTCTTGACAGTGGGACTTTCAGGACTGGGTTCTCCAACTCCTGGCTCCTGAGGTCTTACTCACCATCTGCCAGGGAGACACAGGGACAGCATCAATATCTTGCATATGTATTTAAGAGCAGTGTTGCGCGAAGAGACAATAGATCAGTTCAGGTCGAGACTAAGTACAGAAGGAAAGTGACAGTGGCTCCAAATGCACTTGTAGGAACGTTGCCTCTAACAGGAGAGAAAGATCTCCTTCAGCAGTCTTGGCCTACACAGCTCAATTTAACGTGAATATTTTCAAGCTTTATGAAAAAAGAAAGTTTTCAGTCTATTCATAAGTACACTAACAAAAGGAGCACCAGCGGTTGGCATGAACACATTAAGGTAAGGGATCACATCCTTTACTGAGAAAGAGCAGATCAACATTATTACTACTGGCAAACATGTGCAGAGTTCGGCATGATTGCTGTTTTTCTGGTGCGAATAGCTGGGAAAATGAATGGATTCATTTGGTGAATTAATCTTTTGAACTTTCGCTGCACACGTGTCCAGGGATGGAGTCGGCCTCCAGTCCACGTCAGGCAGCCAATCACAGACCTCGAATGTCCAATGCAAAAAAAAAAAAAGCTTGAGGACTCTTATTAAATTACTGGACTTTCAGTTTGTAGTTATGCCAGACGCCTGTTCGCCTCACGATCGCCACACAACGCTGCCTCAGATGTGTTGGATACTCAGTCTTGGGTATCCCCTCCTGACAGTGCCAGCGCAAAACAGTTGAGGACATGAATCGGGTTGCGCCCAATATTCCAAACTGACCCATCGAGTCTTGACAGGCCCTGCACCAGCATGCCAGGGCTTTTTAAAGTGGAATACAAGCCATGGTCTGTGCTACTAGCAGGGGGGAGAACTAAGACTGACAGCCAGATGAAGCTCTGTTATGATGAAATCCACTCGGTGGTTTTCAGTCCAATGCCGCTGGGGCCTCGCCGGCGGTGCCAGCGACGCTGGCGGGGAACGGCGCAAGTGACGGCGATGGCACGGCTGCGGAGTTTCAGTCGGAGTCGGAACGATCAGATGTCGGGCGGCGGCGGCGGCAGACTGCGGCCGCGCTCTGGCAACACGCTTCGACGCTCGCGCGAATACCAGCCTTCGCTCTGGTCGTCCCGGCACTCGTTCTGAGTCACGTCTGCCTCTCACTCTTCAGGGGCGGCGCACGAGAAGCTTTCAGACGCCGCCGCCGCTGCCGCTGCCTGCTGCTGCTGCCATGCCAGGCGGTGACATCACGCCATATTTTTCTCCTCCTGTGAAGCAGACCGCCTTGAGGATGTAAAGGAGGGTGACCCAACACAACCGCAAATGTATTTGTGTCAACGCCCTTTATTGCATGTGCGACGTGTGCGTGTGTGCCATCGCGTGTGCCAGGCCCAAAGTGTTTATGACGGTGTGTGTTCAGCATTTTGGCGACGGTGCGGCTCTTGTTGAACAGGGCAGCGGTGAGAAGCCCTGAATAAAGCCGAGATTTATTGCACCGGCGAGGCTTTGTTCTAATACCTTTTTCAAAGGGGCGGAATAATTCATACTCCCCAGATCTGCATCCAAGAGCGAGCCATTTGCCTGATGAGCTTGCAAAATTACAGACATTCTGCATCTGAGGATAAAAGGTCCCTTAAGCCCGTTGCTGATTCGTTCCCTCTGTTTTCGTGCTGGTAATTGGCCCTAAAATTAACTTCTAGGCTTAAAAGGACAAATTATTACCGTGTTTTACTTCACATCTGCTCAATAAATCTTTAAACACAGAGAACTAAAGTATTGCCACGCCATTCCTTAACTTGCCATTGCCGACGTCAGTCAAGCTCCATTTTGCCCGGGTCGCTCCGCGGCGCAATTTAGGTTTCAGCGCCGGCTGCAGATAAAGACGAGAGCCTTTGTGTCTGTGATAGGTGGAATGTAAATGGGAATAAACTCAGCTTCAAATGGCCCCATACTGTGAAAATAATCACCGCCGATGACTGCAGTTTGTTTAAGCATGAGACGTGCAGAGCTTAAGGGGCCTCGTTTGGCAAAATGCCGCTCGCCGTCACGTGTTTTTTTTTTTGTTTTTTTCCTCGCCGTCTGGGCCGGACGCATGGCAGCAGCCCCGGCCATCACACCTACTGCTTCCTGCGCGCAATCAGGGTTCTTGTCTCTGCGGTCGTCACAGTGGTCGGCCTTTTTAAATTCATTGTTTAACCCCGCCCTCCCTTCCCATTCTGCGGCGCTGCACATTATTTAGCTGTTGGCCTTGGAGACAGAGAGTGATGAAGCGAGAGGAATGGAGCAGGAGGAGTGAGTTTGCAGGGTTTCTTTTTTTTTTTGTTTTCTCCAGCTCGACTTAGCCACTCTGCCTTTGCCTCCCCGCCGCATTCCCCCCGTCGTCGGGCTGCAGCCTCTAACAGAAGAGGGGTTTTTAAGAAGAGCTGGTGGAAGTCAAGACAGAGACGGGCCTGAAAGAGACGTATTGTGAGGTCACATTCTTCCCAAATGCACGCAGGAGCCAAGTCAGTAGCTGGCGTAATTACCCCCATGAATCATGCCCATTGTGATGCCTACCCAGGCTGAGAACACGGAGGGGGAATTAGGTATGGCAGAGCCTTATCAGCTTCCCGTTCGGGAACCGGTTGGTGCAAACAAGCGGACGGCCGTTCCCATCCCCGCTCGTGTTCGAGCGTCTGGGCCTGTGGAATTCCTCCGCTGCCATGTGTTGTTACTTAAGGGCGTGCTACAGCCAAGTAACTGCGCACTTTTCCATCCACGCCCGTCCTCCTGTCTGTGCACTTCCTTCCCTCCCATTTACCCAGAGATCTTTGTGGTAGGTCCTGGAGTTCAGGCAATATTAGGTTGCACCTCTTAAAACATGTCAGGCTCTGCGGTGAAAAAATTAAAGCATGGAAAAATGATGAAATGCAACATTTTGCTTTGGAGCCTCCGCGCTTTTTATGGGGGTGGGAGGAAAAAAAACGGAGTAAAGATGAGAGGAGTGGAAACACGTTTGACAGCTTTTTATCATGCTGCGCTTATTATTCATGCAAAGTCACATGCGCAGTGTCAGGTGGCGCGCTTTGAGTGGCGTCTCGGTTCTGACGCTGACCAGTCGTCGGGCCAGCAGAGGGAAGAACACGTGAAAAACAAAATATTTTCACGGAATAATTTGATGGGGGTGGAGGGGGTTTATTGTATTATTATTTCAGCCGCAAACTTTTCCACTCGAATCCGCTGGTGAGACGCTGTTTGCGAGCGGCAGAAATCCCCTCTTGACTCTGCTTATTGTCACGGGGGCGAGGCTCTCTCGCCACGATGCGGCACGTGAAGTGGATCCGCACTCAAGGCACCAGAGAAATGTGTTTGTCATTTTTTGTCAAGGGGGATGAAAGAGATAGGCATGGAAGAGTGAGAGGGGCTCTAATGGAAAACACGAAGGCATGCGTTCTCCCTCCGATCCAGCCCGTCTGTGATTTTAATGAAAGGAGCCAGCAGCAAAAAAAAAAAAAAAGAAGAAGAAGGACAAATGAGTCGGCTGCGTGATGAACTGTGCCGCGCTGCCCGGAGCCGTACATGATTTCATCTGAGCCTCCAGGACTCCGTGATGGATGGTAAACAATCATGAAGCTTTTTCTGCAGCTATGTGTGTGTGACGTAATACGGCCAGACAAGGAAAACGGCGAGGGAGCAAAACCGAATATGTAAAAGAAAAAAATATTTGTTGAATCAAGCTATTTTCTACCAGCGTCTTGCGAGCCTGCGCATGTGCATGTGTGTAAAGTTTCCATCAGTGCCAGGCCTGGACTGGGCGTGTCGCAGGAGTCCCTCGCCGCCCCTCTTCCTCCCTCCTCCCTCCTCCCTCCTCCCTCCCTCTCTCCGCCTGGGAAGGGCAGCAGGCCAGGCCAGACCGGGGTGGTGCTGGCAGGGCTGGTGAGGGCCCCCATACCTCATAAGGGCATGACACAAGCGCTGACTGCACGCATCCGGGGAGTGAAGCCTTTGTCATAACACAGCTCTCCGCAAAAATAAAATAAACACGCGGCGAGGGGGGGGTGGGGAGATAAGGATGTTGGGAGAGGCGGGGGGCCGGCGGGAGGGGTGCAACTGAGTTGGAAGACAAAGGGGGTTGTTGGCTGTGTGTGTGTGTGTGTGTGGTGCTAGTGGGGGGGGGCGTAGAGGTGGAACAAAACAGAGACGAGCCCCCCCATGTTGATTGCGATTGAGTAAAGCCCCTCCGAGTCCATTAGCCCAAATAACATCCAGGTGGCTGCTGTGGGTATGGTGGCTTTTTTTTCACTGGGGTGTAAACGACGAGCTCCTTTTCATGCTCCAACACGGGAGGCCGGGAAACAGGCCAGACAAGCATCATGTCTCCTTGGGCTATGCCCCCCCACCACCACCCACCACCCCTCACTCCATCACCCCAGACGCATCAGGAGTTTTGCCGTTGCCTCCTCCGGAAAAAAAAAAAAAAAAAAAAACATGCTCCGTTTGTTCGCCGCCCCCTGAGTGCCACCTGAAAACACGGCTGATCTCTGATCTGTGTGTGCGTGCGTCATGCGTGTCAAACGTGGGTGTCTTCCCCCCCCCCGGGTGAGACCTCCCTCCCTTAACCGTTACAGTTCTTTTGCCACAACTGATCCGAGGGGCCCCCCTGACTCACACTAAACACGTTTTCTTTTCTGGAAGTTTAATGAGGACTGGGAGGGAGGAGGGGGTGGGGGGAGGGTGCGGAAAAGGGGTTTTGGGGTGGGGAAGGAATTCTGGAAGGTGACAGGATTGTTCAAAACAGCCGCAGAGAATGTGTTGGACAGGGACGTACGTACGCAGCGGCGGGAGCTGCGCTACCTCTCATTAGCTCCTGATAAGCAGCAGCGCGCCGCAGCCGTCTGCCGTCTCTCCCGGTAATAGCCGCTATAGCGCGAAATTAGTGGCTGCAGTGGAGCCCCAGTCTCTTTTGGCTTAATGGGCTCGGACTCCTCTGGGTCTGCGCTTCACAGCTCGCGAGAAACAAGCACGAGTGTTTACCACGGCGGCCCCCTCCGGGAGCCCACAGGCCACAAAGTCTCCCTCCGCCGTGTTATTTGAAGTTGACGTAAGCGTCTCCGAGTAAACAAATCGCAGAGCATAACAAGCCAAATCTAATAAAGCGGAATCAGGCTTGACTTTAATTGGGAAAGTACTCTTGTGCGAGTGATATGACTTCCTGACATCCTGCGCAAGGAAGGGCACTTGAGGAAGAGATGCACAAAGTAGTCGGACGTGTGATTGTCACATACTGCGAAGATACTGGGCAAGTGTATCTTATGGCAGTTTTGGATTAAGTATCTGGCACAACACAGAATCAGTTTTTCACATAGAGAAGAGAAAAGTTAAAATTTTAATGATTAAAAAGATGTCCTTTTGAATAAGCGCAAGGTTGCTACTACCCAAGTCTCTCCACAGATGAGTCTTAAAACAAACATTGTTAAGGTTCGACATTAATACGAGAAAGCGTCTATGCCTTCAAGAAATAACTCTGCATATGTAAGTGCCAAGATTTGTTAATCTATCATTTTAACAAGGTACGATTTCCGCGGTCGGAGATAATCCAGGCGTTTTTTGCTAGGAGCGCTTTTTAGCACTTACAAGCACTTACAGGCTGAGTCATAAAGCTCCCCTTTTATGTTTTGAAAACGGCAGCTAGCAAAGACGCTCTTTCCTAAAGGTCAACCTCGGCGGCTGTTTTTAGGCTTCTGCCGCTCTCGCGATTGTTATCTGCAGAAGTCAGAGGAAAGTTGCCATCAATTTGTGTCACAGCGCCGAGCTTCCCCGGGGCCGCACGGCAAAAGGACGCGGACAAAAGACGAACAAATAGCCTCGTCCCGCTAACTTTTGCAGGAGGACTTTGCGTGTGTGCTCAGGTGACTGTACGACGTTTGGAGGCGTTCAATCACTCCGGACTCTGACGTTGCCCTCATATGTCTCCCGTGTTCCTTTTTTTTCCGGGGGGGTATGCATTGTGCGTGTCAAAACAAGAAGTCCGATCCTGGCGGGTAATGATCCCGCGAGCCTCCTCTCCTGTTTGCACTGCTCGCCGACTCTTTTGTACCTCATTGTAACCCTCTTTTTTTCCCTGGAAGCACTTCACCTCCGCTTCGCCCCTCCGCCGCAACAGTGTTTGTACTCCAGGCTGAGCCCCGTGTCGTCCTGTGTCAACTCCCGGCGAGGGTGCCAGTGAAACATTCACTCAGCGGGGATACGCGGCAGTCGCAGGAGGCCGCATTGGGGGCAAACCAGGCAGAAAATCCACTCATCCCTGTGGTGACCATTAGACGTGGTATGTTGACGTGATAGAAGACTTGGAGGTGAGGAGGCCTCGTCAGGAGACGCGTCTCGCTGTCTCAAGGATTTCAAGTCTCGGAGCTGCACGACAGGCGAACAAAGCCGAGGCTGTGATCCGTGAGCTCCATAATGACTGTTTGTGTGTCGTCCATAGGGACCGATCTCATTTATGTTTGCAGTGTTTGGCTCTCTGATCCCTCCTGCTCTCACCCACCTCCCGTATAGTGGGGCTCGGCACAATATCGCGCGTTGTTGAAGGAGTGCCTGGAATCGGTCCAGCTCCATTACTGTTGGATGCGCTGAAGAAGGGCGCACCTCGTAAAGCGTGGGTGTGCATAATTGGGCGTACATCATAGATTTGGGAAATATAGGTACGCGATTGTAAGCATCACCGTATATGGATGGGGGCGGGGCTATCATCTTTTGATCTTTTTTTTTTCCATACTTGCCACCGCTTCACTTTGTTGAAGGCATTCATCTCCCATCCGAGGGCTCCAGCGGGAAAAGCTGTTTTAGCACTGAATGAAAGTTATTTACGGCAGTTTGACAGCAGCTCGCACCGCTCCGAGCGCTTGGCACAAACAAAACAAGATTCAGAACTCACCGAGTGCTGCCATTGGATTGGAGGAGGTCTGTCTTGTTTTTTTTTTTGCTCTGCTTTGCGAAAGGAGCGATCCGCTGACAACGTGCAGAGGCAAGAGCTCACGGAGCCGATCATTTACAGCATGTGCAGCAGCCATAACACAAACAGTTGTTGTAGTCACAACCCAGCGGACCTGTGACCGTCGGTGTGTCAGCGCGCTGACGAATCAGGAATTCTGTAGGACCAGCTGCGTTGCCGCCGCATCTCGCAAGATTTGGTCTTTCCTTCCAGTGACTGATGTGTGATTCCTCTGCCTGATGCAACAAGCCAATGAATCCGCTCAGCGAGTGGGACCGAAACGTGCAGAGGCGTATTTAAAATGGAAAAGTAAGTGCAGGCAGCAGCCTTTGCCAAAACCTGTCTGCTGGAACAGTCATGTCTTCTTGTAAATGACAGCTAATGACAGGTGATGGCAGCAGTGACACGGGTCTTTGGATCCCAGATCAAACATGGTGTTTGAATTCCCACGCAAAAAAGAAAAATAATTCCCGTGCAACTTGAAGGGACAGGACTGGGAAAGGGATTCAGTTGCTTTGATCATGACACTGCAGATTAAGTGTGCACACCTACAGAAGATCTGTTTGGCCGTCTAGATGCATGTGTCTCTTTTGATTATACTGACCACACAACATTTGCAGGCAGCGAAAGGATTTCAGTCAGTGCTTTAAACGCCAGGCATGGTTGCAAAACACCGTCAAAGATCAGTTCCACTGACAGAAACGGGACAGAATTTTTTTTTCTGTTACTGAGTTTCTTTAAATGTAAATGGTTTTCATGTGTAGTAATAATGCATTTTAATCACTGCGGCCAGGTGAGTCGAGCCCACACGACCCAGCGCCGGGAATCAAAACAGGTTGCTTTGAGACTGCCATTCTACACAACAGTAAACAGTGTTGACCAGGTTCCCCACTGGAAGGCGGTAGGGCTTCATTTATGTGAATTATTGATGTGAAGAACCCCTTTAATCCCAGCGGACTCTATTCTAAATACAGATGTTTTGAAGCAGGACCATAAACGTTCACATCAGCACGAATCTATTGTCCTCATTAACAACACTAGCTGACCTGTCCAGGTCTCGCCAGTTCCCACAGCTCCTTCATGAGAATCGCCCAGGGCATACTGTATCTCTTTCTTTCTCCCTCCCTCCCTCTCTTTTATTTATTAGTCTCAGGCCATGTAAAAAAAAAAAAAAAAAAAAATCAGGAAGTGAAGCCTTTTTGACCTCATTTCAGGCTGTCCAGGAAACTGAAGCATGTTAGGCATGAGCCGAGCGCTCACGTAAACATCTTTTTTTTCTTTTCTTTTTTTATTTGAAAGGGGACAATACAATTTTATAAAACAAATGAATACACATGGTTAAAAAAGCCAGTTTTCATCTGCAGTCCCCTGGCCAAGATGTAAAAAGGCAATAAAATACATATAAAAGAGAAATACATGATTGGACGCTTGATAGGGCACTAACATATAGCATATACATGACAAGCTGTTCAGAGAGCCAAGAGCACACAATAATACAACATTCATATTCAAACACCTACTATAAAGTTAAAAGAAATGATAAGACTTTACATCATATTGCAACACAACATGTATCATTTATGCCATGGTCAAGACATTGGAAGACACTTTGGTTGCCTGCTGTTTACCTTTTACCCACAATCATTTTTTTGCTGTTGCATTACGTGCATCGGCCTTTCCATGGAGCAACACGGAAGGTCAAGCATGCTAAGGCATAGGCAAACAGAAATTTTGCACAGTAATATTAGGATATTAAAGCCAGTTAGGGTCACACAGGTTCCCCAACATCAGCGAGAATAAGGTCACATTCAGGTGAAGCAATAACTGCAATAAGCCTCCAGTGCTGTTCTGACACGTGTTGCTGAAACATGTAAACGCTTGAATCATAATAAATATTCCGTCAGTATTTTTTTTTTTGCAGCCTTTTCCACTATGATGAAGCACCCGTCCCACTATACAGCGACCGTGCATGTGAGCCTCATGCCTCTACATGAACGCAGACGTTCATGTCACAACCGTTAGGTGGTGGGAGTAACTTTCTTGATTGAAGTTCAAGCAACACAGCATGAAAGTAAAAATAAATCATGAAAAAAAAAAAACAACACTAATATCCTTGAATGGGGCCAGAGTGCTCGCCAAAAGAAAGAGTCAAACATGTCACAATCCTTCTAACACTGACTGTGCTGAATGACGTGAGAACAAACTCCCCCAAGCTGCTGTGGATATAAACACTGGAGGAACGCTGTCCTAATCAGAATATGGTCCCTGAGTTATTGTTAACACATTATTAGTCATTGACGTTTGGTTGTTTTCTTGACTGTTGGTTGCCGCTGGGTTTTAACATTATGAAATATGTAACACCCAAAACAGTAAAACTTTTCAGACTCTCAATCAAACCCGTTTTGGAATACATGATGATTAATATTATTGTTTTTTTTTATTATCCTGATGAAACACGCAGTCATGGCTTGGACTCTGCCATGTTCCTGCCACGCAGTGATGCCGTGGGCTCTATTTCAGCGCCGCACACTTGCAGCGACAAGTTTTATTGTGCACTATTAGGTTTGATTTGCACAGTCAAACATGCAGTTGCCATGGCGATGGTGAGGCCCTACAGTGAGAGCCTTGTGTGTTTGCTGGACGGCTTCCTCGCCCTCAGTGGCGCGCTGACTTGTGTTGGAGCCGTGCGTGCGGTGGATTCGATGACCGCACAGCAAATGTTCAGTGCACCTTGGAGAGGTTCCATTCCTGACCAAAGTCTCCACTCTACAGTGTAAGCTAATCTGCCAAATTAAAAACAACGCAGTGCAGCCAGGCAGGGTGGCAGGGTCACTGGAGACGCCATAAAAAAAAAAAAGCAGTGACATTTTTGCGTTTTTGAGTGCATTACATTGCCCCTCCAAAGTGCAGAATTCCCCGATCCCTGAGGCAAATCATATGTACTGTGGTATATTAATGGATGCCCAAAGTACAACACAACCTATAATTTGAGCCACATGTGTCACGATGCACTATGTTCCTGAAAGAAAATGTAAGATCACAGATGTTATGCAGAAAAATACAGTCCGTTCCGAACCCTGGTAAACAAAGTTAGACCTCCAATGCAGGTGGCCGGCAGATTCCATTTGGTATTTTTTCCACTTCAGCGAGAGAAAACGCATCATCCTGCTCTTAGACACACAACATCATTAACTGGGGTCTCTACCAAACTACAGGACGTGTTTCCAGCGGGATTGGCTGAATAAATCAGCTCTCTTGGAGTTCTCCCACTAAGTAGGTTTTACTCAAACCCTTTGATCTCCTCAGCGCACCTGCATCCGATGTCTCAGGCGAAATCCCTTAAAAGTCGCAGGCATGTTTATGTGGTCGGCGACGGAGACCTGCTTTCCCATCACTTCATTATCAAGGTTTTCTTAACCCTGTCTGCAAAAAAAAAAGAAAGGACGAAACCACAAAAAGGCTGTTGAGGATGAAGCTTCCGAGCGGTTCCATAGCGCGAGCGTGAGGAAATACCTTAAGACAGAATAATCATTAAGCGATTAAACTGGAGAAGCGTGCACTGAGTCATCTCGTGTGCATTCAGTGGGAAAGCTCTCAGGAGGCACCTGTGTTCCATCAGGATGCCATTGGAGTCAAAAAAAAAAGAAAATGTGTGTGTGTATATATATATTTATACATATATATATATATATATATATATATATATATACATACATATATATACATACATATATATATATATATATATATACATACATATACATATATATATATACATACATATATATACATACATATATATATATATATATATACATACATATATATATATATATATATATACATATATATATATATATATATATATATATATATATATATACATATATATATATATACATATATATATATATATATTAGCCCTGGATCCAGCTGGATCCAGCTAACCTCCTGTTGCAGCTTAATGTGTGTGTGTCACAGTCCACGAGTCCTGTATTTGTGTGGAGGAGTGGTGCTAGTAGTGGTGGTGAAGGGTCGAGGCAAAGTTGTTTTGTTTTAATCAGTTTCGCCTGTAATCACACTGCCCGCGGTTGGCGGGCGATGAGACTGGAGATGAGCCTGATGCGGGGTTTGAAGAAGAAAAAAAGAGACTTCCCCTCTCTCTCTCACTCTCTCTCCGTCTCACTTTGCAGGCTGACTCATAGCTGGGGAGCGGCCGTGCATGCGAGTGTGAAGACGAGGGGAAGTGAGCTCACTGGTGGGCCGAATTGGCTTTTTCCTGGGGCCAGATCGCTGCCCGCTAATTAACCACCGCTTGGCCCCCTTACCACAGAGGTAATGGTGGTGAGTGGTTACCCTCTGCAGCTTTGCCATGCTTCATTGAAATATTAATGTATGAGCATGAGCGCACGTGTCGGTGCTTCCTTCGAATGTTTGAAGCGGCCGACTCCCCCATTCACCACTTTGAGTGACATCACTTGTTTTCTCGGAGCATGGGCTTGGATTCTCGACCATCTGACAACATCGCCCATGTTGCCGCGGCAGCGTGCGCTTTGTGCAGTGTAATGTGTTCCAGATGAATAGGTAAGACCAAACAAACGGCTGTACGACAACATCTGCTAGGCTAATCTCCTACCACCTCCAGAATGCTTTACTTGGATGCGAAAGGGGGGAGTGATGATCGCAGTTTACAACAATCTTGCTTTGATTTCTGGAAATCCAGACCACCACCTCTGTCTTGGCTGGCTGTGAATTAGAAACTGGCAAGTTGGAAGCATGTGGCTTGAAGCTAACGGGCTAAGAGGAACAGCCAAGCCCACCCACACCTGGCAGCAGAGGCATTAAGTGAAGAGGGATTTGCTTTTTGACTTTTGCACACTCTTGAAAATCGGTAGTGCTCTTCAGCAACTCACCGCAGGGTTTAAAGGATTTTGTGGGTCGAATAAAAGTAAAACACATTGAGCGACTTTGCTAAAAAGGGAAACATTGTCCTAACCAACTGTGTCCAACACGAGAGTATGAATGACTGATTAGGTAAAGCAAACAGATTCATTTTTTTTGCCTGTGCATCCATCAGGTTCTCCTACATGGTGGTGTTCCATTGTATTAGTGTGCACAGGGTTTTAGGTTTAGGCCCACTATTAGCAGCTGATGATACTCTGTTTATGCTATCATTAAAATTTTCAAGACTGAGCAAAACATCAGAACAGAGGATCATCGTCCATTAGATGTATGGAGTGGTTGAAACTTTCATTTTAGACTATATTTTATTTATTATATTAAACTGTAAAATTTAGTTTGATTTGACGGATGATTGCAGTTCCATTTAAGCTCATTCAGATAGTGAGTTGAAACCCGCGGTGATTTATGACGGTGGAATGCTAACGTTTTTCAAGAAAATACACGAACATGACACATAACATAGTGTCTCCATAATTCATTTAGAATCACTTTAAAAACTGGATCACTGTGCAGCCCTATGTTACAGCGCGGCCTGCGAGTTAATCAATATTGAGAGGCGTATGACAACTCTTGGCAGGGAGGCATTAAAGCGTTGCATCATGGGACTTCACATCAGTTTCAAAGCTGGCATGGAAGTGTGTTGATGTAATGTGGCAGTCATTATCTTCCAGCCTCCTCGCCAAATGAGGAATACCCTCTCAAATGTCAGGGCGGATCAGCTCACTGGAAAACCACAGCGACTACAGGAGCCAATTTGCGACGTTTGCAACATGTGGCACCGCACCAACTCCATTAACATTCATTACTGCCCTGATTGGCCCTCATGAGAAGAGCAATAAAATTAAACAATAACACAATTCTACTTATCAGGCAGATATTGCATTTTCGTCTCGATGTTAAATTCAATTGCCGGCCGGAGAAAAGATTTCATTCTTGGCCTCTGCTTCAAATGCGTAGAGGAGTGGGGGAATTGCCAGGAAAAATAAATGAACAGGACTTTTTTTTTGTATTGTTGGTAACATATATACAATTTAACTGGACACATTGACAGACTCAAGGCAGAGCGGCGATGGCAAGACCTCACATCGCGCAGGAATGGCATATGCAGAAGTAAAGTAGCTTAAAGTTTCAGCATGTACTTAAACAGCTAAAAAAAGAAAAAGAAAAAGAAAATATGACACCCCAGGAGTACAATGCATTAATGTTTTTAGAGAAGATGTGCTAAGATGAGCCCTTATTGTCCCATATGAGGGAAATTTGCAAAGTAGGAGGTTTGTCTGAAGCATCACTCCAGGCCATCAGATCAGATTATATGTTGTTTTGGTAGGTTAAGAAAACAGCAGTCTAAAATACATATTGCAAAGGTGCCACATATTGCACCTCACCTCTTTGTGTTTGTGTCCTTGCAGATGGACTCTAGCACAACAGACATTTAACCACTTGCACTCATCACCCACTATGGGGGCGTAGTTGTACTATCCAGTGTCAGGATCAACCGCTCGATCAGTTTGGATTCAGTTCTGATTGTTCCGCCTAAATTTGTTGATTTCACACTCCAGACCAGTTTGTCGCAGGGCCAACGCAGACGGACAAAACATCCATCCACACTCACAGTGCTAGACAGTGTGAGCTACTGCACCACTGGGCCGTCACAAAACTGTATTTGGCAAAATTCAAAACAACAAGAAACAACCGCTCATGCTGCTCAGGCGTGCGGGATAAAGCTTCAACTCTGTATGGGGGTCAGCGGCAGGAAGCAACCAGAAAATAGCCTTTCTGCGTTGATTTTGCCTGCGATAAAACTACTGGGGTCACAAACTAAAAATGCGGACCACATATGAATGAATGCAAAACACAACCATATGAAGATGATGGCAGACAAGGGAAAGGAAAAGAAAATAGACAGCGACTCCAAGGTCTATTGTAATGAGAAGCAGTGGGGGGAAAAAAACCTTTGGAATTGATGAGGGTGATTTTGTCTCCGCACACACATTTATAAGTACACAATTTTGCACATGCAAAAGAAAAAGAAAATCACGCACACACTCGTGCACGCGCAAAGCCCGGGAGGATTTACTTTTTCCTGGCATGCCGACCGTATTAATACTGTTATACAGGCAAGTAAATAAAAGAGCTTGTCGTCAAACTCTCGGGCCGGTCTCTGTTGCAACATTCTCCGACGCAGAGCCCAATCGTTGTTTGGGATCGCGTTTAACGCTTCACAAATATGCACTAATACAGGCGAGGCAGAAACTTTGCTCTTCTTCAACCCACAAGAACTGATGTGCACTTGGTTGATTCTAACTCAAAGATGTTTATCGTCATTGTCATCGTTTTGTTGTTGTTTCATCAAATTTTCCAAAAAGAGTTTTATCGGAATCATCTCAATTGCGTAATGGTTTCTGACAGTCAGATAAAGAAAGGTCGAAGTGTGGGAGTACAATGTTTTGTAGGGGAAACGGTTTCTGAGAGAGTCCAGCCTTGTGTTGGTCTGGGAAATAATAAACAAAAGCTCCTTTTTTCCCTTTTCTTTTTATTTTTTGAAGCGACACTCGCGCATTGAGCGAAGCCTTCAGCCCGCTTTCAATATTGTTCCGCAGCAGCTGGCACGCTACGACGCGCACCTGGGTAAACACGCCGCGCACAGCTCCTTGCCTCGCACACTAACCAATGAAGATCATTGGCTGTGGCAGACGCCCTTCGTCTGTTACCGCCGCCGCTCGCTGCCCCCGGGGCCGGCGGGGCTCACCTCCAACCGCGGATCAATCTCACTTTGCTCCACTGTCCATCAAAGGACGCTGGGGACGTCCCATCCAACGAGCTCAAGCTACAAATCCCCGTTCCGCTCGGCGAGGGGTTCTTGCAGTCGGGCCGTGTCCCAGCAGGCTCCCTTCACTCTAGACTGGAGGGCTGCCGATTGGTATCAGCGCCGGTGATGTCAGGCTTGTGCCAACTCTCTACCACCGCGCCCCAGAGGTGGCAAAAGTAGTCAACATTCTGTACTTGAGTGAGTATGGATACTTGTGTAAAAAGATTCTTAACCCCTTTACTCAAGTAAAAGTAAAAAAAAAAAAAAAAAAAAAGAGTGCAGATTCTGAAAATACTTGTATCATTGTTTTTATTTTTATTTTTAAACTTGCAAACACAAAAGTAACGAGCATGTTTTTTTTCCAATGTAAGGAGTACAAAGTACAGATATTTGTGTGCAAATGTAGGGAGTAAAAGTAAAAAGTAAAAAGAAAAAGAAGAAATTCTCCCTCCACGCTCTCTCTGCCAACCCTGCCAGCAGATTAATCTGCGGCCCCTTGGCAGAAAACACTCGTCACCCCTCCAACAGGCACAGGGGGGAGTTGATGTGGCACATGACTGATATTTACATCGTGCGTGCTGCCATCGCCCACTCCCGCCATCACTACTTACTTAGCCCTTACAGCAATTTATTTGGCAGTTTTGAAAAAGCGTGCACCCGACATGACCTCCGCTCAAATGGAGTGCGGCAGCCTACGGATGCTGGTGACTTAACCCTTCACCTGTAAAACGAGAGTAAGGAAAAACACCCTGGTTATGATGCCATACTGGTGGCCGCGTTCTCCCAGGGAGCCGAGGTCTTGGCTGAGGTCCTGCGTGACTACAGAGGGTGTTGGATTGTTTGGGGGTATTTTTCTTTTTTTTTGTTTGGTTTTCGCTAAAAGGGCCACTACCTCCGCTGGCCCTTCCCTTCATGCCGTGCTCCTCGCCGTCACCCCGATGCTTTGAACCCACTTGGAGTTGGGAAGTCGTTGGAAGCGGCGCTTTGCAGATTTCGTCGTTCTTTTATTTACTCGTGTTTAAATGCCACAGCACCCTGGCAGGGACTTTAATGGAGGTGAGACACTCCCATGTCGCGCTGCTCCCCTCACTAAAGTTTTACAGCGTCCCACCGCACTCTTGAGCTAGGGCCGAGGGAAAGTGACGCCATAGCCCAGGAAAAGACTCTGTGCTCATGCCTGGCCTGTGTTGCACTAGACCCAAGGGGGCCTTTGAGGTAGAAAGATTTTATTTCACCTCATATTTTCCTTTTTTCGACCGTTTCGAAACAATCGTGCAAAGTCAAAGCAGAGCGCTGCCCCACACTCCATAGCAATTATCACAACACAACGTCCCTCATTTACAGTCGCACTCTCGGCTTTTCCTAATCAGCCCATAAGCCGGCGGTATCTACAAGGCTTTGCCACCGCCGTGGCTAATGGACTTGCACTTTATCACATTGATTCTCCCTGTAAAGCTGCCCCTTCTCCCCCTAAACCCCCCACGCGCACACAACTTCCCCCACCTTCACTCATATGGCCCTGATGAGATCCAGACTCTGTGTGGAAGCAAATTAAAGTGGCCCAACAGTGTCAGCGGGAGAGCTAAATGGAAGGTAGTGAAATCTTTTGAACCTCTGTTACATTACGACAGTTCTAAACACATCCAGCTGGGTCCAAAGTTCAGGGAAGACATAAAAGCACCATTGCATGTTACCTTGGAGGATGATAATAGGCGAGCGCCACTAAAACTACTAAGACAGTCCACAATCAAAGGGCCCAGAGGAAGGACTCCCCGCACTTCTTACTGGCTGCTAATGGCCTGTGTGTGTCACAGACGACCCAGCGCGCCAGTCGCTACATCCCTTGTAACGCACGCACACCGTGCGGCGTAAAGACAGGGAACCCTTTCGGTGTTGGTGATTAAACTCCATTAACTGGGGGTCAATTAAAATACAAAAGACTTCGGAGGGCAGTAATTACTTTGTGCCAGCCAGGTAGGTAGGTCCACCTTTAAGCGAGACTGGCAGTGCTGTGAGCTAACGGCTAGCAGGCGGCGTCCGGCAGAGCCAAAAAAGTGCTGATTGTGTAAATGTGACAGAGGAGATGATTTGGGCAGTCAGAGGAACCTTGAGCCTAGTGTGTGTGTGTGTGTGTGTGTGTGTGTGTTCCTGCAGCTATGCGCTAGCTGTGGGCTTCCTCTGCGGCGTTTCAACCACACACGATAAATATGAGCTTGTGGCCCGGCTGCGGTGCCCCAGGAATGCTCACATGTGGTGGAGCCGCTCTCACCACCATTGACGAGACAGTTAGTTGGATCCCCGGTCTTCAAGATTCCTGGTGGGGAGAGACTTCATAGGAGGCCGTTTGACTTCGAGACTTCAGGGGGCCACGGTTGCCAGCTTCCTCTCAGCCTCAAAACTCCCATTTAAACGTGTTATTTGTTTACTCCGAGCCTCGACAAAGCAGCCAATCAAACTATTGTTTAGTGTTTACTGTCTCTCTCTGATCTCGGTTAAGGGCCAAAAATGCACTTAATCACCGGTTAGCAGCATTTGAAACAAACATGAAATGACATGGTAGGCGGGCAATATTTCCCAGATCAAGTGTGACTGTTCCTATTTATTTATACAAACGAGAACGCTCTCACAGCCTCTGCAAGGACAAAGTTATCCGGGGCACAGAGAGAGAAAGAGGCGGGGGGAATTAGCCAGCGAGGAGTTTAGGAATCTGCGCAAAGCTCCAAATAAAATATGAGCTATGATAAGCTCGATCTCGGCTGGAGGGACATTCATCATTTGGATGTTAAAGCCATAAACCGGCGAGACTAACCATATCCAAAGCACATAATGCCCACCAGCTGTCCTCGCACACCCCTCACCGGTCTGCTATCTCGCAGCCCTTTGATGGGAGCCGATGGGAGCTGACCCGTCCTTTCCGAACCATAACAGGCATGTCCAGACGAGTCACCGAAAACGCTCTTACGACATTTAAATGTATGCCCCCGCGGGACCAAATACATCAGCACCAAAAAGATAAATATTTGCCTTGATCGTTGTCGCCGCGGTTGGATTGTTTGTGAGTCCCATATCGAAAGAGAAATAAAGCCAAAGCAATTTGTCCAAAGTCAACATTTATAACCTCCATCATCAGACTACCTTAAAATAATCCTCGCTGCATACGGGGGAAAAATTCATGGCATGCACTGATGGTGCCACGTCTGGATTCTTAATTTTTTTTTTATATACAGTGGTTACAAAAGGAAATAAATGCAGTGCCTCAATTACTGGCCAAGTTTTAAAATGACAAGTTTTCAGCTTTTGGTAGTTTCCAAGTACTCAGTGCAAATGAGGAGGCTGCAAATCGCCCTCTCCTTCCACACATCCGTCATCGGAGACTAATCTGTTGTCTCCCATAACTTCATGGCTGACAAGGGTCATTGGCCCGAGGCCCCCGGCGGAGACCATATCCCCTCTCTGGACAGATGTAGTGGCATACGGGAGGCCCGGATGCCCCCCTCCACCACCACTCCCTCCCCCCTCCTCCTGCTGACCCCCTCCCTCTCTTCCAGAGTCTGAGAAAGGGTCCTGAGGGGTTGAGAAGGTCCTGGGGACTGGACACATTGCGGCATTAATTACACACTCAGTTACCATTGAGCCTAATGTTTGGCCTCCTCCGCCCCCCCCACCTCCTCTTGGAGGTTAACTCCTTCCTGACAAGCGGGGAAAGTAATGGGGGCCTCTGTCGCTGGTTTTGCCTGCACTCAGCCCAGACAGCGCCCCCGCGTCCTCTTTCCTTCTGCCCTTCCTGGCCTGTGAGTGACAGCGGCTAAACGCTCCGCTCCCGCGCTCCTTTTTCCTTTTCTTTTTTTTTTTTTTACAAGGGGATCACACACATGCACAGATACATTCGCAACACACAGGGAGGAGGAGACGGATAATGGGGAGGTGTGAGGCGGCGGCAGGCGGCGGCGACACTTCTTCCCATCAAAGCCTTTTCCGAGTCATCCTCGCGCAAACGACGAGGCTTTTTTCGGAGCATTATCTATCACGGGGCTCCTCCCGCTGACACCCTCGACTGGCCGAGGCGACAGCGACAGAAGAAAGACAACGCGCATTGACAGGATACCCCCCACCCCCACCCGACATTAGAGGCAAAGTAAACAGAGTAGGAAGAAAGGGGACGGGAAGGGATGAGAGAGGCCGACACAGACACTGGAGGTTAGGCGCTTGCAGATGTCTCTCCCCCGTGCACCAAGGATCGGGTTCTGGACTTCCAGAACTGCTGCTGGCTACGGCCGTGATCACAAGCGTCCCTGCCCATTCCTGAAGTCATGTGATTTCTGTTTGACGGGGCGCCGTAGCCCCCCGTAATCTGATAGGAGAGCACTTACAATATCAAGGCTTATGTTTCGTTTGATTAATTCATAGCCCACGGCGTCTGCGAGATAGAGGGAGAGAGCGCAGCATGAGATCACGACCCTGGAATTCCAAACAATAACCATCTGTGGTGAAAGGCGCGGAGCCCGGTCCGGCGCTCGCCTTGCCCCTCTCACTTCCTTTTTTCTCTTCCTCTCCTGCCTCGCTCCCTCTCGCGAGGGGTAATTCCTGTTGATGTTTGAAAAGCCGGCCAGCCACACGTGAAGCGCACACACCTGCAACAGCAGGAGAAACCGAGCAGCTAAGTATCAAAAATATGTCATGACATGCAAGCGGCTGGAAGGAGCAAAAAAAAAAAAAAGAAAAGGGAGATGGGGGCATACCTCTGAGCCAGAGGCACATTTCAGTGCAACACCTGAGAAGCTAAAAAAGGAGCATCTGCAAAAGTATTCAGGGCCCTTGGCTTGACTCACCTTACGAGTGAAGCTGTGAGTACAAGTCAGGACAAAAATTATTTCAAGCAGTTAGTGGTGCTACATGTTAGGTTTGAGAATGCAGTACACTGCCACTTAGCTACACAGTGGGAGCTGGAGGGTGGATGTTTGATTTTTCCAAAGGACAGTAGGAGAGAAGTCCGATTAGACGAGAAAACCGAATTATGAGCTTAGTCCGATTAAGCTCTGCATGTAAACGTACTGAGTGTTTCTGGCTTCTTCGCTGTTGAGAAAAAAACAAAACGATGTCTCGGTAAATGTCGTAGCCCTAGCAGCATCTCCTTCGGCATTGAGGGGGGAAAAATGACGTGGTTTGCTCTCTTTCAGCTGGTTGACACAAAGATGAGGGTGATTAATGAGGTGTTGCTTTGTGGATTTTATTTTCAACTTTTCCAAACCGACGTTCCCGACATCCCATCTGGACGGGGTTCGGGGCAAAAGCAGCGCAAGTTTTCCCTGCCCTCGGTCACAGTCGGAGAGCACGGTGAGCGCTCCTCCGAAGACCAAAAACAAACATTCCACTTGTTTATGTGCCATAGCGTGGCGGCCGTGTGCACGGCGCATTACTGTTTAATATGCTTGGAGAGAGTTGTGTTAAATGTTTTAGGGTTGGTTTGAAAAGACTTTCCTCTTCGTAAAACCTATATATTGAGCTCCCACAAAGTGAGATTGTCTGTAAGATGATCAAGTTACAACATACGCGGAGTGGAAAACAGTGAACGACGGGTCTGCCAATGAGTTTAACACTGGCGGCAACTGTGGCGTAAAGGCGGAGCTGAGCCGCGCGGTGAATAATAAGTCCTCTTAGAGTAAACGTTACTCCGGCACCCTCTTTAAGAGTCTGTGGCTTCACATACGTAAGGTTCCCACATAAAACTTAAATCAAGGAGAAAAAGTGCACGTTGAAAGGATCAGTGCAGTTTGATAGACTTAAATGATTGTACAACAGCATTTTTTTTTTTCAGTGGAAAACTCATCCAAAAAGTGGCAAGAATAAGCCAAGAGAGAAATAGGATTGTCATCCTAAAGGGGTAATGTGTGACAAAGTTTCCCTAAAATACACCATCAGTGAGGTGTTAAGTCATGTCTGTGTCGCACTGCAGGAGCTTTATGACTTACTTCCAAAGGAGAAAATTATAAAATAAACAGAGATGCAGAAATTATTGAATGCGGCCTTGGGAAAAAAAAAAAATCACTTGGCTTTCAGTAAATGTTTGGCATTTTTCCTCTGGAGCAAAACTTAAGATGCTGCACTTTACTTTTCATGTGACAGAAAATGACATATATCCGACCATGTCCATGAACGTGTATGATTACCATAATGTTCCAAAATGTGGCATGTACGATACATCTGGTGCAATGAGTGAACCGAGTTAAAGGAGGTCCATTTGGCTTTCCTGACCGCGCCGCACACGCATGTCCGCGACCCGGCCGTGGCCCTCGGGAGGCTTCTTCGCCCTGACCTCCGACGGAACAGGATGAATGACCTGCGAGGGGACGGCCTTCACAGAGGACCGTCTCGCTATCAGCCAGGAATCTGCCGATGTTTATGCTTTGAGGGGTGTGTCAGGATGAGTGTGTGCGGGCGAGATTCTTTTGAGAGAGAGGGAGGGAGAAGGGAGGCACGGCCCTGGCTCTCGGCTAAGAGTTGAATGTCAAGTGCAGATACGGCGCAGAACAATGCGGCGGTAACCCCGTCTCTGATGAGGAATGTCCTCGCGTCGCGCAGCTGCGCCGGCCCCCGCAGAGCCGCCCGAATACGCCGCTTTTCCATTCTGTGAGGTCACCCCCCCAACACCACCCCTCAGTATGGCCCGTAAAGTCCGCAAATAACTCCATATTCCACCTCCGAACTTTTAATCGTCAGCGGCCTCACGCTCAATGTCAGTATTTTTAACTTTTACAGCGTGAAAGGGTGTTTCCTTGATTACGGCTGCATGGCGAAAACAATAGCTGGAGTCGAGTTTCCCCTCCGTGCCACGTTCGCCTCGAATGGCGCGTCCACCGCAGTGGGCCCCGGGGTTTTCAATTACACCCCCAAAGTGCTCCCCGATCGCTGCCCCCTGTCGCAGGTGGCGAGATGTGTGGCAAAAAAAACAAAAACAAAAACATGGTGTTCCATTTAGGGAACATGTGGGGAGAAGTCACTCCGAGAGCCATTTGTTTGGAATGTTTTATGGTAACAGATGTAACTCTCGCTGCTGCTGCTGCTGCTGCTGCTGTTGCTGCTGCTGCACCACCATCACACTGAAGCTCACGGTGCCCCTGCTTCGCTTCCAACCGCTAATTACAGCCGCCGAGCTCCATGTCAGAAGTGCAACTAAGCAAAGCATAGGTCCTACACGGTAAATTAGGAAGACGGATGTTCATTCCAATGGGGTTTAAAGGTTCGATCGTAATCTGAATTGGAGCTAATGAAGAGATTGTCAATTAGCCTCGCATTCATTCATTTTTCTCTACCCGCCTTCTCCTGCACTCATTATAATTTCAATTTCTATTAGCTGTGGTTGCCGTTTGCCCGGGTGGCTGCCTGATTCTTTGAGGGGGTCTCCACACACTATTAAATTATACTATATTATAAAATCCAAACCCCCTTCCCTTTAAATTCATCTCTATTTTGTGTGTTTGGGTGGTGTCGGGGGGGAGGGGGTTTGAAAGCCACCAAAGTAGATCACACGCTTTCGTAGAGGGGTTTGCATTTAAGAGGAAAAGCAAGAAACACAGAGAAAAGGGGAGAGAAAGAGAAAAGAGGGGGTGGAACGGCATTGTGTCTGGACCCCTAAACCAGAGAACCACAACGCTTCCCGGGAGAACTCTAAAGGAGGGGAGCCCACACAGTGTGAACAAGAGCCTAGAACGGCCCGACGGGCAACCGAGCATGGATGAGTTTTATCCGATGTAATAGGAAACATAGCCAAACAAAAATATTAGTGCGCATGTAAGCCCTAAATTTGGGTGGATTTATTGTGAAGTGTCGCGTGGAAAAGCTGCATCCTGTTTGCCTCCGCAGGTGAACCACAGCACGCAAAACCCCAAGTAGGACTTTTCCAAAGACAAGCACAAACCAAAGCTTGTGGATCATGTATGTCCGATCATTTCAGTAAAGATCATCAGCTATATTATTTATCCGAAAGTTTGTCGATATATCGACATACATCAATTTGGGTCCAACGCTCAGCTTTTCTTACCTATAAATCTTTCAGTCACCAACTTTATAAGGGCATAGTTTGGCATTGTGGGAAAATAGCTGTGCTTCCTGTCAAGGGACAAAGAGAAGATGGGTACACGTCTCATGTAAGTGCAATTCTCGAGAAAGTCAGCCACAGCCGCTGGTTAGCTCGGTTTACCATAAATACTGAGAGAGGGAAAACAAGACAAGTTCTGGCATCGAGCGCTTCAATGCAAATTCAATGAAAATGCTCCAGAACCATATGCAGAATGACACAAATGCAGGGAATTCTTGTCGTTACATGTAATTGCGTGTAAAGTTGTAAGTCGGGATGGGGGTGGGGGGGATGGGTGTCAAGCTACTGGGTGCGTAAATCACAGAAGGCAGTGTCAAGATTCACACAAAACATTGCTGGCAAGCGACTCAAAACGAGGCAGCGGTGCCCTTTGACCGCCGTCCGCCCGGAAAGACAGGGTTGCACGCCCATCAGCCCCATTAGCCGTTAGCAACTGGGAATTTAATTAGCGGTTTCACTTTGTCATCGGGTAGCATTTCCTTTGTGTGAGCGCGAGCCAAGCCGACAACAGGACGGAGTCAGGAGTGGAAACGGCGCTGAGGTCGACCTCCACACCCTCCTATCATCTCCCCTACCCAAAACACACCCAGGAGTTGAAATTGCTCAAATGCGAGGGGATTTTTCAATTATTATTTTCCCCTCCCTTCCCTTCGCGCATGCACTCCCACTTCTCCGGCGAGTCGGAAAATAAAGCAAGCGCGCTCTGCGGAATCCAGTCGCCCACACACACTCGGTCGGGACACTTGATTCCAATTAGATTTTTTTTTTTTTCTCTCCGCTTCTTGTTCGAGCCTGTCTGGGCCTCCTGCTTTTATCCCTGCGTCTGCGCGGCCCACTGACTCCCTCACCGCTGAAAGCCTGCGACCGTTCCCACTTCCTTGCCCGTGTCCTCATTCCCTCGATGTCCATCTGAGTAGCTTCTGTGAACCCTGATTGTCAAAAACGACACAAACCATGATGACAAAGCACGTGGGCGGCTTTGCCAGCTCGCACCGCAGTTTGACTCATAGGCAGTGAATATTTATTAAGCTATGGATCCATTTGATTACAGAGTGAAGTCAGTCCCACGCTGCGAGGCGCTGCCCACACAGGCACTGACGACAACCCGGCCGTTGGGCGCACACAATGCGTTTCACCCAGAGCGTGGCGGCCGCATGCAATTCCTCATCTCAATGACTGTAATTAAAACATTCCACAATCTCTTTGTGTTATTTCTTTCTCTCATGTGCTGTTCTTTCCCACTTGCGCCCTCTTCCCGTCGCGCAAATCAAACGCCGACTACCGGCCGCATGGCAGATTTTGGGGGGTGATCGGTCGGGAATCCTCGCGCAGGCTGGTGCCGTTAGTAGTTTCTGCGGACTCACGCGGCTTTTCGACACAGTCCAAACACAGAAAAAAAAGATTTTTTTTCCCCATGTTATTATTATTAACTCGTGAGCCAAAATCTTTTTTCTGCAGAGACCAGAAAATGAGGCGCTCTGCAAGATTATTTGTCCATTTCTCTTTTGCCGCGGCCCGCGATTATGTGATTTAGCGTGCACCCCCTTTTTCCCTGATTGCTTCCAAGCAGGGGGTTCCTCTGCTGCCTCCAGCTATTTGCTACCCGGCCCCACATTTTTGCTCCATGTTGCAAGGGAGTTTCCAAGACACGAGCGAGAGCGTTTGGAGAGTAGGGGAGTCGGCGGCTGCTGGACAATCACCGAACATCCTGGGTTTCGGGATGACGACGATAACTGTCGGATATTCTCGAAGGTGTGATCCGAGCCTGGAGACGATGTAATCGAATTTATTATTGAGCTGGCCAGGTTGGGTTTCCCTTTATGCAAATGGCTCGACGCTGGTCTAAGTCAATTTGTATTGGGAAAGCTGAGGAGTCACTTCTGGTCCCCCAGATTGATTAGTCATGATACTGGATAGGATTTTGTTACGAACCGGCCAGCTGAGGTAGTAAACTCTAATTGGGATTAGTACTCCGGGGAGACATGCGACAGCAGTGTAAAGGGGTTTTTCTCTTTCCATGCTTGTTCCACAGAGCACACAGGATACAGAATGGCTGCTGTTGAGCAATAGCAGCTCTATGGGGTGGTTGCGTCTACCTCCCGCCGGGCCCCACCGGTGACCACCTCCAACTCGGCTCTGAACCCTTCACCATGTGGAAGAAAGAGATTGATAAAAACGTGCCCTCTGGTCAAGGAGAAGCAGACCTTCGGTAAGTCAAAAAATCATCAGATCGCTTTCAAACACGAAAACACATCCACCTCATCCGGAAGATAATATCTGCTGTCGTGCACCGGCTGGATGTAGATAGCAGATGGGGCCGCACGTGGACTCGTATTATGCACTTTCCAGATGACAAGATTAGCCCTCAGATACAGCAATCTGACTTGCACTGCGAGGCAACCGGCGCTCGGAGACGCTGCGCTTGGAAGATCGCCGGATGCGAAAAATCGGGGGAAATGCAATTACAAGAATCATTGCGGCGTTCCAAGCTCTTGCTTTCCTTTCAGCTTGGAAAAGAAATGAGAATCATGTTTATCTTCATGTAAGGTCCTGACAGGAACCCGAGGCTTTGTGAGAAGCCACCACCGTGACTGTTGGGCACCATGAGCGTCTTGCAAACTTTGCAAGAGCTTTGAAAGTGGCAACGGGAACTCAAGTTTTGCACCACACAGAAAAAACACTTTATCACCCTCCAAGGACACGGTGCTGCGGCGTGACAGACTTGGCACGGCAAGGCAACCTTTGAGGGAGCGGGGTCAAGGAGAAGCACTGACGGGAGCCTGTGAAGGTGGCGGTGGTGTTGACCTCACTTTATAAGGGCTTCATCCCTCACTGAAGATGATGGCAGCTCACGCAAACACACGCACAAAGAAAAAAACAAAAAACAAAAAAAAACACGCGGGCCACACAGAGGCTCTCGCATGTCTGCGTTTGACGGGACGGTTGAAAAGCAGACAAGTGGGCTCTGTCGAGTGGCGTTTTTTTTGCTTTCCTTTTTTCTTTTTTTTTTAAATGCCGCCATCTGACAGACACGGCGAGAGCGAGCTCTGAGGAGCCGCTTGTCCGGGGCCATCGCGGCCGGGCCGCTGCTGCGACTGGACTCCACAATAGCGCCATTATCTGCCTCTTCCTTCGGCCGCTGCCGCTGATGTGCGCCCGGCCACTCCATCTTGTTCCCCGGGCGCACACTGTCAGCATGTTATGGGCCCCCAACACTGGTGACTGTATAAATTCAGATTACAGAGGAATTATTATGGTCTGTCTGGCGATTAAAAGTGCTCATGTGCGGCTTTTTTTTTTCTTTTTCTTTTTTTCGGGGGCAGACGGCCAAGTTCTCGTCGGCGTCGCTCCCAGTTTGATCTGGTGCTAGTGAGCGCGCCCCCACCCCCCTCTCTCTCTCTCTCCCTCTCCCTATCTCTCTCTCACTGTGTCTGCGGCAGGACGCGGGGGGATTGAAATATCCCTTACACTTCATGAACCCTTTAACATAACAGCCAAAGGCAGCGAGGATCCCTTCTGGTCTGTGCGGTCGCGTTGGCAAATCCAAACAAGATGATGATTACCCCCCTTACTCCCCCCCACCCTTGCGTTCATCTGGAGCCTACACGACAAAGGGATGTAGAAATCACTTTGCTGTCATGTAATACTCACAGTGGCTCATTTCCCCCCGTGGAGATAAAAGTACTGCAGTACGTCTTGATTCCCCTGCTTTCTGGAGGGGGGCGGGTGCGTAATGAGCGGCGGGCTGGCTGGTGGGCGGGCGGATAAAACTTGAAATAAAACTAAAATCCGTCGGAGCGGATTTTTCAGCGACGTGGCACCAGGTTTCGCTCGCGCTTGAAGACGCATGTTTGTCTTGGACCCGAGCGATGGCAAACACGAGCGCCGCCGCCGTCGACCGCAGGTTCTAGGAGACGCGAGACATCACGTCAGAGCCCCCTCCCCCGCCGCCTCCTCACCGCAAGTCAAAGCCTCTAACGAAGGGCTCGACTGCTCCTACACGCTCGTAAGGCGACCACCCGCCCCCCTCCAGCGCCGTCACCTTCAGACGGGACCCGCCGCTCTGCCGCCGGGCCGCCTGGCACCTCGCCAAGCAGCGGAGCGGCAGGAAGGGCCGCCGCTCCTAGTCCAGCCCGAGACGTCGGCGGCCACTTAAAATGCATTCCTGCTGCTCCTAACACGGCGGCTTGACGCAGCTCAACAGCTGAGGTCTTCCCAAAAAGAAAAAAAAGAAAAAAACTCCGAAAGCAGTTGAACCGGTCGGGGTCGGGGCGCAGATACTTTGTGGGGGGCTGCGGGATAAAGCCATTACCTTAACCGCAGGAAGTAGATGAAACGTGAAACCGAGCAATTCCAGCCAACCTCTCACCGAGCCATATGTTCCTGCCGAGGCCGCTCGCTCTGCCAGAGCCTTTAGGTTGAGACGCCGCCGCTACTCATCTCCGTCCGTGTTCTTGTGTAAGTTTAACAGCCACCACATGAGGGAAAACATTGACAGACAATGGAGCGACACTCGCGCACACAAACGCACAAAGAGGCTTGTAATCAGCGGGGTGATCACAGGCTGACGAGCGAAACTCCCACACAGTGTCTTCACCATAATTGCTCAAGTATGCAAACTAAATGATGGTATAAAACATTTATTTGCATGCAAGCAGAAACTTGTCACACCAAGAACCTTGCAGTCATAAAGTCGATATTGGCACAAATAGAGAGAGCGAGAAAAAAAACCACAAGCCAGAGCTTGTAAATAATGATTCCCTTTTACATGTAACCATGGCTTTGTAAATAATGATTGGTTTGCGTGATTATTCGTTTTTGCAATATAAAAGCGAGGGATAATTCTCGATTGCACAACAGAGACATGCGCAAAGAGGAAACTAAGGTATGGGAAAAAATTACACAGAATTTTTTTTTTTCAAAAGTAACAATCAACCAATTTTGATTTAATAGGATAATGACGACGATAATTACAAGCAATGTGTTATTCAGAGTCAAATATGCCACAAACTTTGTTGGTATTAAAAAATAATGACAACATGTTGGCTTTGTTGCAGGATTTTTTTTTTTTTCAAAAATCCCAGCAACTAAAAAAAATGCTGAAATTATTATTAAATCTGCAATGCAAAATAATATTGCCAAATCTGTGAACAGGCCGATAAGCAGTTATCCACTTTTTTTTAAAGGCCGGCATTAATGTGGCCCTCAGCAATGTTCCAACACGTTCACTGATGGAACAAACTGTTTTCACCTCTCCGAAAAGCTCACGTGAAGGCCTTTAAGTGGAACATTCCAGCCAGACACCTATGTGCTGTGTTATTTCACTTACTTATAAAACATCTGGTCCCACTACAGGGCTCGTCATTAAAGAGCCCTGCTTGTAGTTTCATGTCGGAGGATTAGGTCACAGGAGGACACGGGGAGATTGGCGCACACTTTCCATCGCGCAGTGAGGCAACATCGTAATCGTTAAGCGTCATGGATCTCAGCATGTCGTTGATGCATGCAACAAGAATTCCAGAGGAGGAGAAACGTGAGCATTGATTTTTCCTGACGCTGCAGCCTCACAGTTTATCATCCACAAAATGATATGTAGACTGCAAACTGAGAAAACAAGTCCGTCTACAGCGTCTTGATAAAAATGCTTCGTTTTAGCTTCCTGCTAAAACTGATGAACCGTCCATATGTTCGTTATCGGACAAAACCCTGAGGAGGCGTTAGGGGGTTGAACACCTGGCAGGGGGCGTGGCCACTAATCAGGAAGAGGTGTCAATGCCCTCTGTGACATCACAAAGGGGTGCATTTGCAGAACTGCGTGTTTTACCACACACTTAGCAGAGCTAGCAGAGCCAGCAAAGAAGAAATGGATAGACTTTTACGCTTTCCTGGGAAGTTCATGGCCATGTGTTACTTTATCACTGTTTTTTGTCCAGGTCCTTCACGGCTTGTGTGCCTTGTAACCGAGGTGACAATTTACAGTCAATGAATGAGGAGAAAACAGAACTTCTGGCCAACAGAGGCGGTAATAATTAATACGAGACCAGACAACATGACAGGGAATCGCAACAGCGGACACATTCAAGTGCCGACACTTCCTGTCACAAATGCTTCTCACCATAAGCATTTAACGCAGCCAGTGTAAAGGTCAGCCCATTCACACATGTCCATATACACCAGGACCTTTATGTCCTGCTTTACTGCACCAGACTCCTGCAAAAACAAGCTCTCTCTCTGTGAGATGACTCATTACATAGTGTATGGGTCTGACAGCAAGCGCGCGCGCGCACGCACACACACACACTCAAGACACGCACGTACCCCCCCTCCCTATTCCTTCCCCTACCTCCCCCGTCCTGCACTGGAGCATGGGCAGGCCAAAGCTCACTTTTCAAGAGGGGATGCTTTGAGTTCCAGAGGGGTGCACATGAAAGAACAGCAGAATATAAAGGAGTGCCCAAGGATACACTGCAGCGCTCAATGTGAGGACAATTTAGCCCTGATGGAAAACCTGGATCAAAGGCCTGGCCTCCATAATTGCACATTCCCCAACAAACTCAGTGCCACAGAGTGGGCCAGACCTCCGGACTCCTGAGACCCGTTCTTGTGCGCAGACACACAGGCAGCTCCCAGTCCTTTCACCTTGCCATGTTCTCTATCTCAATGTCCCGCGCTAAAAGATTAGAGAAATGCTTTCATTCCAGAAGCGCTCATGATTTCCCTTTGAATGTCAAGATACTGGCCGAGGCCGCGCCAGGCGGCCGGCCAGCCGGCCGACCCTCGCCGTTTGTTTTCTCTCTTGCCCGAGGTCGTCCGAGTCACGGTTACTGTCACGGTGAAAAATGTGAAGAGTCACCGTCTGACGCGCCGCATCTCTCTTTGCTCTCCCCCGAGATGAACCTTTGGTCACAGTGCGCCAGTATGTTTAACAAGAACACCTCACTCAGTGTTCTAGGTTGCGTAAGCATCTCACAAATGAGTGACCGCATCCCTCTGCTAAGGCTCCAAAAAAGGTTCTTGTCTATTTCTAATGATATTAGGCTGATCGGCTCGAATGTGTACGCCTCTCTTTATAATTGAATCTTTTGTGCATATTTAAAAAATGTGAAGGAAAAAATTGTTTTCTAACAATAACGTGTGCATCAGTGAACACAATCAAATGAGAAAAATTCCACCCTCCATATTTTGCTGCCTCCAATTTCTAGATGGCTGACATCACAAAGGGTGATGCCAAAAACTCACCCCTTCCCAGGTGTTCGTCCAACTTTGTTGACAACAAAGCATCAGTTTCAGCAAAAAAGTTAAAATAGATTACATTTTTTTGGGCTGTGCTAAGCTCTGGATTTGCATTCAGCCTGGAATGCCAGAGTGAAGCGTCAGCGCTTGTAAATCTAACTGAAAAAAAAACAAAAAAACTTGACTACGCTGCAGGTGGGTAACCTCGAGGTATTGCAGAACCTCTCCACACAGCTGTGAAGAAAACCACCAAGTTGACCAAAGCAACTCTGAGCAGCAGTAAATATTTAGGGTCGGTCTTAAAGAAAGGTTTCTAAGTACAGTTTGTATTGGCCAGCCAGACTGTCACGTTGAGATATTTTTAACATCAGTTCATAACGCACGCTATAAGGTTGTGGAAGGAGATTTCTTTCGTGTTTCTGTTGTGGCCCTTTACTGTATCCATATCTTTGCTGTGTGAGCAGATGGAATCAAGCAGAAACATGCATTCAAATGGAATTGCACATTTGTATACATGTCTAATAATAAAAGACAACTTTGATGCAAAATAACAGGGTTTAATTTCTAAGTATAGGACAGCTCATGAAGATGGAAAGAATGTTACTTTTTATCATTTAATTCAGAGGATAAAAATGTTCCTCTGGAAGGGAAAAATCCTAGCCAGAAAATAAGTAAATAAAAAAAAAATAGATTGTTGAATTTAAAAAGAACCGCTTGTGCCCTCCCACTAATTTCCCTCCAGCGTGCCTCTTTATCTGTCGTGAAAACGTTTCCTTTTTGAATTGACTGCACAAACCCAGCAGCAGGGAGTCACCGAGGCTGAGCAGACGCTGACACTTCATGTCCTTGAGAGCCTCTCGCTGCTTATCTGATGGTTTTCTCTCATGGTTTTAAATCTTGTCTAGACTTTAATGAGTGGTTGTTTTAACCCCCAACACTCCCCAAAGTCCTATGGCAAAAAAAAAAAAAAAAAAACTATATGCATGTGTTTTGGGGCAGGACTCACATAAACACAGGCCTAATTGTCTCACATGTGCCCGGCCGGGAGAAAATGCCCCGTCATCAAAAAATACCAGTTTTTCTGCGTGTCCCCCGCATTCTTTATTGTTCTTTGAAGAGACTTTATGGCGTGTGTATCACATATGGAAATACTACAATGCAGACAGCCGAAGGAGTTTGATATTTCCCTCTGAACTCTAGTTTTTTAACTTTTGAAGTCGGCATGGCCACATAAACATATCGGCAATAAATACTGAGCAACTGAAGGTTGACCCACGACAGGAACTTTGTTCCATTGTTTCAAAACTTTAAAGCTGCACAATGGAACTTTTAAGAAGAATAAACAACCATTAGTCATGCAACGCCGTAAACTTATGTGCCATAAAACACATCCACCCATGAAATGATGTACACAAATGTACAAATAATGTGTTTGTCGCTGCAACAGTGCTGCGTGGTGGGGTAGTACCAGAAGCTTATAAGGCCGATGTTACCACTGTTAGCAGGCATAAGGCAGATATCACAGCGAAATGCCTCAACTGAGACTTACAAAGAACATAGTAGGTCTTTCCAACATGAGGTCACGCACTGGATGCATAACAAATAAATTAGACCAAAAGAAACCCAACCCATACATTCTATATTCTATTGGTGGGACACTTGAAAGTCGTAACGTAGCAGCAATTTCCTGACTAGCCCAAATGATCAAGTTACTCACCAAATGTTAAATCTTATTTCATCTTGTTTGTGTCGTGTTTGTCAAAGCGACACTTGGCGGTGAGTGACACACAAAATGAGCTCGTCAGCCGCCGTTGTGGGTGACTTCACGTCTGTCCTGTACTAACTATGATAAGCGGATGATGCACTTGTTTGGCAATTGTAAAAAAAAAATTTAATTTTTATGTTACGCTAACCAGCTTATCGTTTTATCCAGTTTATTATCATCTCATAAAATTACAAGTGCAATAAAAAAAAAAAAAGATAACATAACAACACAAGAGTGTATTGTAGTGCCTGCCAGCAGAGGTTTATGAATCTGTGTGGCCATTACCATCTACAAACACTGATAGCGGTACGTGCGTCGACCATCTGCGGCTCACCTGTGGCCCAGTGCTATTATACTTGCTAACCAGATGAGTTGTCAGAAAGCCCCCATATCTCTCTCGGGACTCTCTAAATGTACCAGCCTTAAGGCAGCCATTTAGCACTGACCTATAGTTAACCTGAGAAGGATTTCCTCAGTTGTCAGTAAAAAGCATTTCAAAGCAAGTTCAGATTGAATTTCCTTTTTGTCTCAGTTGTAAAAGTCAACCTATAATAATCAAGACAAAAACATTGGGGGAAACTATTTGAGAGCTGGAATAAACAGGTTTCATTGCAATCCCAATCAGCGCCGCTTTCCCTCCCACTCCAGGCTTGTTTTGCACAGGGATGGAGCTTCTTAGTTTTATGCCTTCTTGGCTCCGCTAAAACCTGTTGAGGTGCTAATAACAGGACGCAGATTGTCCATGGACTTGGTTTTGACAAGTCCCCGGTCTCCATTTCACCGAGAGGGAAGATCACTGCCGAGATGAAAGCGGGGAAGGGAAAGGGGTGGCCTTTGGTGTTAATCAGGTGCTGATTGGCAACTTGGGAGCCTTTAAGGGTTTGGAAAACCTGTAGAGAAAAGGGTCATTATCCCCAAACACTGCTGCATTTCCTCCTTAACGTGCCACCGGCAGGCCGGAGATCGGGGAGAGGGAAAGATTTAGTTTCGTTTTAATCCTTTTATAGTTCGGCAGCCCCAATGAGAGAGAGAGGAGCTGCGCCAATGTTTTCTGAATGGCCTTATAATTAAATGACAATGCTGTTAATGTGATGGAAAATGTAAATGGTGTTTGTGCGCAGCCCCGGGCCCCAGTGTACTTCCAACAATCCTCGTCTTTGAGCCAATTTAAAGAAGTTCCTGTTGGAACTTTCACTTCTTTTTACTTTAGTCCTTCTGCAGGTTTAGCAGCACTGAATATTGACATTCAGGATTTTCTTTAATTTGTACTGTGTTATCTTGTGTTGAAATAATTATTAATATATCGACATTTTCCAAAAATTTCTCTTATTCATGATGAGCGTTTTTACTATTTCCATGCATCTGACATTACGATACAATGGCAGGTAGCGATCTCAAGGCATTTATGGCCCCAGGAGTCAGTCGGAAACGCTGAAAGTCTGGCTATTGTGGCGCTTGCACATTCTAGCATGTGTTCTTAGTATGGAGAATCAAATTTCAGTGCAATTCTTTTGCACTAAACCCAATTTTAAGATAAGAAAAAAAGAACTCTTTTGCACAGGACTCAGTTATCTATGGGTTTCACAGATAAACAAGGCCTTTCTTCAACAAATGCTCTTAAGATCTATTTCGTGGAAATGGGACACAAGTTGGCTAATTGGAGCGGCAGCAGGGGTTAAACACTTCCCTCAACGCTTTAATCTGTCACTCCACACCACGGCACGCTGGGACTGAAGCCCGGACAAGACTGCGGCCGTCCTTCTGAGCCGCACCGAGGACGCCAAGCCAGCAGTCGGCCCAGAGTGGCTTCGGCGACCAGCTGTGAACACCCAACACAACACCCAATATGTCTCTGTTAAATCCATCGGCCATAATCTCAAATCAATACGTGGTTCTTTAATCAGAAACAACCTTTGACCTTCACATCTTCTAACCCTTGTTTCTGACTAATGGCACACCTGATGGATTTACTGGCAGCAAGCAAATGCCCCTCTCTGTCCTCCTGCAGTAGCCAAGTGATTGAAAGGCCCCTTTGGGTTTCTTCAGTCTGCTAGTTAAACCCCCGAACCTCCCAGGAAAGGAGTTACATGCGCACGCCCCACTGCTTTGGATCGTAATCTTTTGATAATACGCAGCCAATTTCCAGCCTGCTAACTGCAGCTGATTGGTGCTGATTTAGTGAAGCAGCTCTTAAGTCCAGCAACATTTCACCATTAACCCTGTTAAGATCAAATTTCAAGTAGTTGTAGTTGCAGCGTAAACAGTGAGTTTATCCTCACCTTAGCCAGGATTTAAGGTCCATGTTTCACAATGAATATTACTTACCGAGGTTGTGCAGGAGTTTTCAAGCGTTCGTCCCCTTTTTCGCCCGTGCTTGGGGCTGTTGCCCTAAGCTGTCACAACTTCCATCATGATGTAGTCTGCAGCCAAGTGCTGTTAATAAAGTGTGTTTTCGAAAAGCCAAACAATGCAGAACAAGATATTTGTTGGACGAAAAGTGACGATTTCCTTGGAGTTTTTTGGAGCCTTTGCAGTGTTTGAAAAATACAACATCCTGCCAACTCAACATGACGTCGTCCGCTAGTGCCGTATATATTCTTCAGGATAAGCTAATTGACAGGAGTATTGTAACCCTATAAATATTCCTACTGACGCTCCTTATTTGGAGCATCCCCTGAATCGGAATGTGGATCTAAATGAACTGTTAGTGCAGACCAATTAATCTTTTCAAATGAGGAGGAAACACATTCATTACCGACAAGCATGTGAATTTGTGAGCAGGTTTGATTCATTTCCTACCGAGACGGCCAAGATAGCGGCACAAGCGGCCGTAAACAGACGGGGGTTGCCACGTATTTACTGCCGTCTCTCAGCGCCACATAAGCAGCTCGTTCCTTCTGTGGCAGCTTGTTTAACCGCTTCTATGATTGGATCGCTCATTAATTTTGATTCAGTGACATCCCAACGTTAATCACGCTCTAACTGGGCCTTTTCAAGCCGCTGACCTCAACAGCTGTCTCGTGATTTAGCATTGACATTTTACACGGTGACTTGTTTTTCCGCCACTGATATATTCTGACGCTTTGATGCAACGGAGACTTGTAATTCACTTTAACCGAATTAGCGTCTCCGCGTCATATTAGATTTGATATGGTGGGGCATGGCCACATTCCTTAAGGAGTAAAAGTCTCAGGAGAAAGTCCCAAAACATGTGTACGGCCCTTAATACAATTACCTGTCGACTAGCAGGGGAGCTGTTTGTGTTTCAGAGCTACCAAAGCAAGTAAGATATATCATGATTGAGAGTAAATGTACTTTTTAGCTGCTAAAATTCAAAAGGGACAACAAAGTTTCAGTTGAATTTCTCCATTGCCGTTAGTTCTTTACCCCTTCCTTTGCCTAACACACGTTTATTAGACTAAAAATGTTCATTTTCTCTTTATTGATCGATTACTCTTATTTTCTTTTGTTCAGACAAATAAGTTGAGACTTAAGCATTTATTCATCAATGTCCTTATTTCATCCATAGATCATGCAGAAATAGATGAAACCAGGTGACACGCTACAAAATGCATCACATCGAACAGAACCAAATACTGTGCTTAGGAAATACAATTGATGCATCTGGATGCGTTTCAGTGCTTTATTAAGAAAACTTTATTGACTGATTGACTGATTGAAATGTTTTAGACCTTTCAATAATGGAAACCAAACCAAAAAAGAAAACTCAATAAGCCCACATCTTTTAGCAACCAAAAATGACCGTCTTCTGCGACTGTTTATCCTTACACTGTTTCAATTTTGCTGACATGCAAGCTTCTAATCTCATCTGTTCTCATGCGCAAACTCGGTTGCATCGTGTTTGAGTTTCTCCAAAGCGCTTTGTTTTTCGCAAATTGACTTTTCCCTCATATGCTAATGTTTTAGCTGATGGGCACATAGGCTTTTTTTCCACCCACATGTAGGATTTCAAATGCTTGTGAAACAGGTGGAGGGCCCCCGTCCGCTTTCTACGGCCAACCGGGGAATTGAGAAACGTCCACAGAGTCAGAGAGGCGCAGCGTATTAATGTCAACTCTACTTTACACAAATTAGCCTCATAATCAGCTAACGCGCAACGTCATTTTGGGGAAACATATAAACCTTCAGTTGCACGGTTGCTGCGTAAGGATTACACGCACTCTCCAAATTAAATACACCTCTCCGCTTTATTTGTTTGTCTGGCATTAACTGTGTAAATTCTGCGCAATTCCTCCGTCGGCAGACGTTTGCTCTTGAAGCTGCTGCTTTTTTGTTGGTTTTTTTCAGGGGCGGGGAAGGCGCTGGAGGGGGCTAGCATGTGAACAGTTTGACACAGTGGACGGATGTGGGCCAGCTGCGGTTCTGATCCAGCCGTTCATTTGTGGGAGTCCAGACTGATCAGTGTGAAGGGAGGGTTTGCTGCTGTGAGCTCGCTCCACCTAATCCCCGGGCTGCATTACACAAGCCGTCCAGTCCGGCGGGCCGCAGACGCGGGGACTTCCCCGGCTCCCTCCGAAGGCGCGGAGGAATACTGTACTGTATTGCCTCATGTGCCACTGAGGTAATATCATGACTTCAACCCCCGACCTGAATGTTGCTTTCACTCGCGTCCAAACGTCATTTGCGCAGTGATACATTTCGGGGATCGTTTGCTCCAATAAAATCTAACTCAATCAGGTTTTCATCATATTTCAATTATGTTTGCTTCAAAATACATTTCGGGGGTATTAAGCCGTCTTTGGTTGTAACAATAGTGCTCTGAGGGCTCTCTAATAGACCACTCCTGCCAAGGCTGTTGAAGAAAAACCCTCCAATAGACACCAATCGCATTATCTTTAGGGGGGGAATACCATGACATGGGCGTGCAGCGTCTCTTAGATGTATTGTCTCTTGCACGCAACTCCAAAATTGCTGCTATTCCCTGTAGCTGGCGCCCGTTCAACACCTTCAGGCTGCAGGGAGGCGTCATTTCTATAAGGCTGGGCGCGCTGGCAGAGCAGTTTGAAAGGCGGCTCATAAAATCCAACACTCCCCTGTCAAATGCGTCTCACAGGACCGCGATCATACAGTAATTGTACGTTGCTGCAGGTTTGTGAGCCGCTTCGGGGAGAGGGAGGCCCGGGAGGCCAGGCTTCAACAAGAACCTAATTTGATGTTCTCCACTTAAAACAAACTGGATCAGCAACTCCGTGTGACCAGGCAGGTCCAGTAGCGCGATGGGGAGTGGAGTCGGTGCACGGAGTGCAAAGTGGGTCTGGACTGACATATTTCCCATGATAGATAAATATGAACTTGAGGCAAAGCGTCAGGTCTATCTGTGAAAACAAACAGGGCCATATATTTCTCTTGGAATAACACAGATCAGCTGTATCAACACTGGCCCTTCTACTGCAGCCAGCCACCTCAAGTGAGAGAAAACCGTGGAGCCTGAGAGGCGTCTCTTCGAGTGCAGACAAATCTGCCGCAATTAGCGACTGATTACGGCATTAATTATGTTGCACTTGCGTCGGGGGCCGACTTCAAAAAGGTCCGAACTCGCACGGCCGGCCGGGAGCGAGAGGGTTAGCGAGGCCTAACCTCCGAACGTTTCCCTCACAAATAATCCGACTGCCGTGTTTGCACTGGCACAGCTGTTTGCATCGCCTTTGTTCAGCTGGCCGTGCATTCCCTCCCCTCTCCCAGTTTGATAACATAATACTCCTAGCATGTTTCTTAAGGGTAATAAAAATGAGACCGAGCCACTATCAACTCTGTGGTTGTGCAAAAAGCACATTCCGACAAACGTGGACGTTTGGCGGCCGGCCCTGCCCTCTTTTTGCTCCTTTGAAAAAGTAATTTACGGTGCAGCGTTTAACTTCCTTCTGTCAAAAACGGACAAAAAAAAAACAACTGTTGCCCGAAAATATTACTATTATTTTGCTATAAATTTCTGGAAGACAGAATTATGTCAATGTGATGCAAGCACGTTCCAAACTGTGACATTTCATCATGGTCAGCGGGATCGTTATCCTTGTTGTTATCAGTATATTGACTCTCAGACAAGATGAGATGATTATGATAACCAGTTATTATGAAATAGCAATGGCATCATTTTGCCAGCGTGGGAAATGTCAACGATTGACATTGTCACTAATTTAGGGTTGGAAAAATAGTGCGTTTAGTATTCTCCTCCTGGCTGTCAGGGTATCTGTATGTGTTCGGGGAAGGATGCAAAAAAAAAAAAAAAAATTGCTTTTTATCTCGTAGCGGGTCAAAGAATTGTGACCCGGCACGTCCACCTTTGACCTCACAAAATCAATGTCACTGTCAGCAGTGTCTTGAGAGTCTCCTGCGGGCAGTCGTGTTGACTGAACCTGCATGTCTCCATATCAGTGCCGAAACTCGCGAGCAGGTTTTGGAAGGGGGCTTTTAGACCAGAGCCGTGCGCTAAGAAAAGTGAGCGCACGCACTTTGACATAACATAACTTTGGGAGCTGCAGCCTTCATGCAAGCATGACCAAGTGCTTAGTCACAGGGCTCCAAGGCAATATAGTCTTTGGGGAGGGGGTTGGGACTCTGTGTTTTGTTTCAGTCATCAAACCTATTGGGTTTAGGGTCTCCCCTCTCTGCCGATCACTCAGCAGCACTCATGGCCACTTGGACCCTGAAATTTTACCCCGGGGCTGCGGAGAGGAGCGGGCGGTGGGGCTGAAGGAAACGTCTCGGCGGCCTCGCTCCTGCGCCGCCGGGGGTCACTCGGCCATTCTTCTGTTACACAAAAGACTTCTTCAAGTGCCTGTGTGACAATGGCCTTTAGATCACTGGAGCATAATGATTGCTGGTTAACATGAATGCGCTCCACATTAATTGAGCCAGAATTAATATGAAGTTATTTGTGTTTTTCGAGCAGTTGGCAAGGAAACAACTGTCAGCCGCGTCCGGCAACCACGGCTAAATGTTCAACGTGCACTTCATTAAACTTTTTTTCTCTCGCTCTCTTTCTCTCCCTGGCTTCGCAGACATACACAGTGGATGGCTGTTTAAGACGTGACAGACTGGTCTCCAGTCTCAGGCTCATTCGGGGCCGCTTAATAAGCGCAGCGTCTCATTTTCAGCTCCTTTCAGGCTAACGTAGCGTCAGCGGCGGGCTTCTGCTAACGAACTTGCGCGGACGGCACGTCTGCGATGGCAGCCGAGCGTGATTTCACGAGACAGGCTTTTAACTTTGCACAAAGCGGGGGGAGGGGCTGTGGGGGACGTCAGACGTGCTGACACAAAAGGCTCAGCCCGTCCGTCTTTCCCTTTCTTGATTTACACGAGGCATTGTGGCACCGGGGGAGGGGTTCCAGAGTCTTAAACGCACGGAAGAACTTAGCAAACTGCACATTTTTTTTGCGCCAGCGTGGGAGCGCCATCGCGGTAAACTCGCGTCGGCCGCGTCTGTCAGTGAATTGTGAAAGCGGAGTCGCCCACCCACTACCACCACCACCACCACCACCACCACCAAGTCCCTCCCACTCCCCTTTTGCTGCACCGACCTCAATTCACAGATCCTACGAGACTTGTCAGTGGGTCGCCCTCTGTCAGCGCGAGGCGACCTAGCCTAGTGAAAGACGGGCACCGCTGTTTCAAAACACCGTCTGCGCCCCCCTCTCCTCCCCTGCCACCACCCCCCCACCCCCAAACCCGGACGGCACGCAGCAAGGCGCCGGTACGGCAACAGCAGCATGGCTAAAATCTATATTTATGCAGGACACGATTCAACCGCCGTCGCAGGCTGACAACAGCGGCGCTAATATATTTGCTCTGCGGCCGAGCCAAACATGTACGCCCATGTCTTTGTTTTGCCCTGACTGAAAATTATCTTATCATTTTATGACACAATATCCGATTCCGGCCTCGCCGACGGTGGGAACACTTTGTGTTGGCGTTTTGGACCATTTAGCGCGGAGTATGCGCGAGAGGACAGAGCCGAGCGGAGATGCCAGTTCGCCGCAAGCCGACACCTCTTCAAAGGGGCCGCGGGGCCGCCAGCCACGTACGGGTATCATCTTTCCAAGTCCCCCCGCCCCTCCCCAGCCACCGCAACCTCCTCCACCACGCACCCCCCCAAGTCCCCACCCCAGTTCAAAAGGCACGACTCGCTCTCACACTTAAATCCAACTTGGATGTTTAACTTTACCCTGCTTGTAAAGGAACAAACAGCGACACATTACAGGTTTTTAGGAAAGCTTGTAACACGGCACTTCCAAATTAATTCTCCAGCACGCGTTGTGTGCATAGACTGGAGGCAGCCAAATACGTGTCGTGTCTCTCCTGCACGTCTCCGAGCCGGAATTTTCCCCTTTGTCACTCCCACTAGTTGTTTTTATCCCCTCTATCCTGCTGTGCCCCTACACAGCAGAAAAATGCTCCATGGAGGATAATGCTCATGTTTCATATTGCAAGTTAAAATTTGAAAATGTAGAGGAATTGGTGGGAAAGTGTTCTTGTTGTTGTGTCTGCGTGTTTTTTTTTTAGTTTCGAATTAGACGGAAGAAAAATCAAATATTTACACAACCCGAAAGAAAGTAAAAAAAAAAAAATGAAAAGAAAGAAAAAGAAATCTGCTGTAAACATAAAGATCACAGGCACTGTTGCAAAAACAAAGCCGCCCGCCCTCCGGCTGCAACCCGACAAGCCAGACGGCAGTATCGCAAATTTACTGTGTGTTGTTTGTTCGACACCCACACATGCATTTCCTACATGTTATTTGTCGTCATGCTGCGTGGAAAATATTGCTCCCACTGACAGCTTTACGACTACTTCACACAGCATTTTGCAAGTTATGGGGAAGAAAAAAGGAGAGCGCGAGATGGCAATAAAACCCTCCTGTTGCCTATTAAGCCAAAGTGAAATTTAACCATGCTGAGGTTTACCATAGATGGTGTGTCATGGCTGCGTTTGTACAGGCCGAGGAGAAACATTACGTTTTCGTTGTCTACACAGCCTGTCTGAGAAACGTCTGCGACACAGGATATGGTAACGGCAGCGGGCGGCCTGCTCGGGCGTGTCAGCGCGAGATAAAGAAACTCGCAGATGACAGTGTCAGAGTGGGATTTAAATGAAGATAAATCACTGGCCGGGGTTCGCGCGCGAGGAGATGAATGGATGCGTCTCCGCGCACATCTTACTCCAATTAAAGGCCACAATCTGAGACGATATTCCAAATAAGGGGTTTCCATGCAGCCCTAGTAGGAATATTGCTGTTTACACATTAATCGGCATGTTGTGAAGCAGCCACAGACAAACAGGGCTGCTGGTAGAATTATCATGACCAGGGGTGGCCTGTCACGCTGGTTCTTTTCATAGCGTAGAAGAAAAACAAACTTGTCCTATCTGAGGATATGAGTCGAAGTGTCTTGTCTTCGTGCAGCAACGGCCTTATTGTGATTAAGACAAGGATCAACTCTTATTTACAGGTGCAACATCGGAACACTGCCATGCGTGCACTCCACAACATTCATTAGTAAATCAAGTACATCTCATCACCACATCATCTGATAAATCTGAAATTTCTTGCAACTATTTATTTTTCTCACTTGTTTGTACAGGGCAGAGGTTGAACACTTTTCCTGTCTGTATGAAAGACTGCCATGATGGTCAATGTGCTCGCTACGTTAAAGTGATGCTGCATGACGTAGGCAAGGACAGCGGTCCAGCTACATTGTGTGCGTTTCATGTAACGACTGTGACCAGTTAGAATCAAAAGCTAAAACTGTGAGCGAAAACCAGTCTTTTAGAGAGATCAGAGATCCTCTCTGTCTGCTTTTTATGCTAACAGAGAGACATTTTCGGTCTGCTCGGTTACTTGTTTAAACCTGAAACTCAGACTGCAACAGTAAAGATTGGGCCGAACTCTCTTCTCAGTTGACTTCGAGGGGTGTACGGGCAGGAACTCGATACCGCTGGACCGCAGTCAGCTCAGTGATCCGCTGTGCGCCTCCAAATGATGTCACCGGTACAGGATGGCAGCACCCTTCAAGAACAATCTGGCTGCATTTGCTGTACGTGGAGTGGCTGGAAATAAGCAAAAAGCCCTCCGCTATATTTATATCACAGGCCCAAGGACGGCATACGGTTGCTCATCTTTAGAATCCTATTATGTGGAGCAGCATCTGTTTAACGCAAACGCAAGGGAGAAGAAGATCTCACTGTTAACTGACACTTCATGTATCACGAGTGAACCACGCAGCCTTTCTTGCAGTGTTCCACCCTCAGCTGTTACCAACAACAGCGTCTGATATGGCGCCTCACAGCTTTGAGAGCCACAAGGCATTCGCAACGGCTTTGGAAGTGGGATCATTAGTTTAACATTAACAGGTAGTTGACACGCTCCACCGAAGTGGATCCGTCCAATATTCTGCTCCGTGACGTTCCCCGCGAGTTGTTCCCACATATTCCGTGCCAGCGCTCCACCAAACACTCTCCGATCCGCAGTTCAGTCAAACGCACTTCGAAAAGGAAACCTAATGTTGCGTTTTTCTTTTTCCGTTGAAACCGTGTAATTGAATTGTCAGTGTATTGACTTACTAATGTTGGCATTGGGTCTAAGCCCAGCCGTGACTGTGACAAAAAGCCAGATTATTGTCACTTCAACTCCTAGATTTGAACTGATAGCTGTGGGAAAAAAGTAAGAGTAAACTATCTGAGGAGGTCCTTGTACTGAAGGTAAATCTTACATTTTTTCCACCTTCTTACGACTTCTTCTTCTTCTTCGTCCCATTTCCTGCAACAGCACGGTGGCTTTTCGATCCTCAAACTCAGAAAAAAAAAACCAACATGAATTTGCAACGGTCCCTGCATGAACTGTAAGGCCAAACATGAGGGACGTTCATCAGCTTTCGGGAATGCCTGCTGCATCTTAAGAGCCGTTCCTGGGTGTGTGATCCCACTCGCTCGCATGTGTGGGTGTGCGCGAGCCAATGGACTTTGTTTGCCTTAGAGAAAAGTGAAAAGCTCGGGTCGCCCATATTGAAAGTGGCGGGTCCATTTGGAAGCAATCATCAAATGTGTCATGGAAAAAAAAAAAAAGCCCAATGTCGTACTGCGAAGGACGCCAAGGCTCTGCCAGCGTCAGTGTTTTCTTTTGTGGCTGGCGATTGATGTCACTCTGGCTTGGGCCTACATACATTAACTTTTCTTTTCCCTCAGTAAATCTACAGGTGCTTCCAAACTGCAGGCACAGACACACATTTTTTTTTTTTTCAGGGAATCTCTCCATTTCCTCTGACACGCAGATAAGCCAAGGTGAGGTGTGATCAGCAAACAGACAAAGAGGAGGGGATGAGTTTTTGTCAGTGTCACCCCTCAGAATAGGATGTCCAGGTAATTAGCTGCACTCACCTCAAGCGAGGGCCAATATCCTGTTTGAAGAGAGCACTGTTCTGACTCACTGATCCCTCTCACTCTGGGAGACCACCACCACGGATGGCCGCGATTGCCAAAGTATCTAATCTTCCTTCCTGCCTGAACAGCTCGCATCCTCCCACCCGAGACTTTATCACTGTGATCAACGATTAAGCCTGTAAACACTCCACCTCACCTCATTCCCAAGAGAAACCCAAACACACTCGTGGATTTTCTCTCTCCCTCTCCTGCCAAAGTGAAGCACACTCGTTATGACATATGATGCCCAAATCTCTTAATCACATGATCGCAAGGGTCAGCTCAGCCCGGTATCGTCAGCCAGGTGATGAGGCAGGGCTGGTGTGAACAAGGTTACCGGCCTAAGCAGGGATAATCTGATTTGTTTCGCTGACTGCGGACCTTTGGCCTGCCCTACCCTGAGCAGATCAAACAGCTCCCCTTCCGCGACTGTGGAGGTGCCAGGACACACAGAACGATGATCCAGGCGCTGGTTTTTAAAACCTGACGGACGTGCACTCTCTGCCTTGCGCCAGTGCCGCTGTGCCTCCAGGGCTGCTGATGTGTACGTGCCTGTAGGGGAAGAAAAAAAAAAAAAAAACCCGAACATGGACAGGGGCCATTTTGGTCAGGGGAAGAAAAAAAAAAGGCAACTTGAATAAACATGACATAAATGAGTCACCCACAGGATCACCACAGCAATTAGGGCCCAATTTGAACCAATGAAAATCAAAAGCCGTGCATTTAGGCTTACCCACTGTAATCCAGCCGCTGCTTAACCTCCGCAGAGACTCACATGTGCACAGACCGCATGCGCGGCCAGACATAAAAGCTCCATCACCTCGCAGAAAGGGCTCTCCAATAAACCCCTGATCCTAACAAAGTGACCACCTTTAACAGCGGAAAATAATATTTATTCAAGTGTCGATTGCTGATGCCATCTGTAACATGTCCTGCAAGAGCAGCTCCCATAAACATGGCGCAAAAAACCCCTGTGATAGTTTAAAATGGGTCAAACAATGGGCCACGGATAGATCCCTCCTTATTTCCGCTGCAGTGGTCCCAGCACTCATCTCCCCCGATGTGTTTCTTCACCGCTTCACCGCATTCTTCACCCACACAGTCAGAAAAACAGACTACGAGACAGAAAGTCAATTTTAACTTTTTTTGGTTTTTTTTTTTTTATAGGAAAATGCCCACTTTAGAAGAACTGGAATTCAGCCATTTATGATGTCACAAAGGGCAATGATACCATGGCATGATGTCAATTCATTCCACATGTCTTAGACCCCTCCCCGCCTCCTCGTTTTTGCAAGCCCCCCCAAGCAGTCACATTAAATCATCCATTTTGGTTGTTCAGTTTTCTGAACGTCTATCGTGGTGTTTGGCTACTTTTGTTTTTCTCTTTTTCTATAACTAATAATGCAAAGCTTCTCCACTCTAGTGAAGGATAAAAACTAAATACCTGAAATGGGTTAAATATGGGAACTCTTCTGCATTCCACTGCATGTCTCTTGCCCACTAAAAAAAACATTGCAAAGCTATTTTTTACATTCTTGGTAAATGCTGTGAGGTGGCATCTCTTGGTGTACATATAATCAGAATTACCCAAGGAAAAAGTAAATGTTTCCAGTATTCCAATTTTGCACAAAAAAAGAAGAAAAAGAAGAATAAATGTCCTTCCATGACATTTAATATGCAGGCATTTTTCCATTTCTGGACTGTAACTGCAGGGCACCAGACTATCAAGTCTTCTCTAATTAGGAGACATCCCAGGAGGGAAACAAAAAGAAAATGAAAAATCTCACTATGCATGACTGATTTGATTTCTACATAAAAGGTGCAGCCAGCTTATCGTTACTCAAACAAAATGTAATAAAGTAATAAAGACATTTTTTAAGAGAAGGTGAAAGGTGAAATGATCGGAACCATCCTGCCAACCAACAATCCACACAGGAAGCAGCTTTGGTTGAGAAACCAAAGCTCTAAACAGCCCCAGCTGACTGACTCTGTTCAAACAAGAACAACATTCAAGAAAATGGTATAAAGTTTGACATGTATGGCAAGCGGTTGCAGATCTTTTTTGTGGAGAGTGCACCACACATTTCGGCAAAAGGTGGGGTGGGGGAAGGGAATGCTCACTATGCACTTAATCCACCACATTCTTGTTAGGGCTCGGAGTTTGAATTCAGGCTGGCTACAATGCCATGCGCTAGGAGGGGTTGCAAAAGGCTGAGGTAATTGGATTGGAATACGGCATTGAGTGTCAGACAACAAAAGATATCCATCTCTCTCTCATGGCCTTTCAGCTCTTTTGTGGCTGCCGGGAATTTTATTTGCTCATTCACTCTACTCTTCCGAGCCCGGCAAGGACAGAAGAGCGGGGGGCGGCCCACCAGGACGGGCTCAGTCTGGTGGTCTCGTGTGCGAGCCGGTGGAATGGCATCGCCTGTGCGAGACCCTGTGTGCGGATGCGTGAACCCCGGATTCCCCCAAAGCCCAGGGGTCATTTGTGTGATCATTACCATAATCACATTAAGGCTGCAGGAGATTAGCACCATGGCCTCAGAGGAGAAACCCTGTCTGTGCCCTGCGATGACTACGGGCCATGAGGAACAGTGCACAAGCTGCTGAAGTTACCTAGAACAAACAGGCAAAGGCTGTCAAGTGACAGAGCTGCAAATAGAGTTGAAATTCAGCAAGCAGTGGCCACAAAAAAAACTTTATTGAGATGCGTAGACTGAGCATTTTGGTTTGTGATCTCCAACACAGTGGTGGTTACTGCTCACCATAATGCCCATGGTCCATTTGTCTCACTGAGATTCACAGCAACCATCAGTATCCTCCAGGCTCTTTCTTCATGCCAACACACATATCACCTCTGGGCAGGTCACGGGAACATGGTGGATGGTATCGCCTGACACCCCTTCCAAGCCCTATCAAACCGTTCTCCATCTCCGCACTGAATTCAAGCTTTTTCCCTCCACCATGGGGGAGGGAGAAAAAAAAGAAAGGAAAAAACTCTCTCTTGGGTTAAAAACCTCTCCAATTAACCCTAATTACCCCGAGGAGCATTTCAAATGAGACCTGTAACCTGAGATGTCTATCGGTGGAACAGTGGGGGGAGGAAGCCATACCTTTCTCCTTGAAGTTCAACTGCAGGAAACGTGTCCTCTGAATATCGACAGCGGTGATTTAAGATGGTGGAGGGGGCTCGCATGAGGCTACCTGCTCGCTGAGGAATGTGTTTTTATCCCGGCACTCCAGCTGCAGCCACAACGGCTTATTTTAAGAGGTCCCATGTTACGTAAAATTCACTTTGCCAATGCTTTCTAACAATAGGATGCTTTTCTAGCCTGTCAGTGGACCATTTAGAGACGGGACAAGTCCACTTTTGACTTCTCTCGCTTGCTCCACTTTTTGAAAAATTGTATGCCAAAAACACAGCTCTGAATATCAGGCTGTTGTGATGTCACAAAGGGCACAGGTATCTTCTCCAAGGCAAAAGTGGCATCAATAAGACCATCAATACCCTCCATTTTTTGTTCACGTTTCAAACATAAAGCCAAAAATCTGTTTTAGCCAGAAGCAGCAGACGGCAGTAAACAGGGGGCTAAACTGGCCATTTTCTGGAGACTTGAACAGTTGAGGAATGATTCATCTGGCAAAGCAATGCCTGGGAGTCTGTGATGAAGAACAGAGCTCTTAATAAGCCTCTATAGGACAGACATGGAACTGTCCCGAGCAGAAGCTACCGTGCATGCTGTTGTTGTTGTTGTTGTACTGAGGCATAAAGATAAGATAAGCCGTGTACTTGGTTGCACCAGTGAAAACAATGAACTGGTCCTCGGGGTACTTGGGCAGACCACTGTGGGAAAAGCGTGTAAACCCCGGACCTGTGCGCTTATTGGCTACAAACACATATAGGATAGATGTGCGACACCCTCATAAACGGCGAGATAAAGCAACCGCACATGGTTACTGATTGATGCGGCCCTCTCTGTGCAAAAGCTGCAGCTCCCGACCGTTTTCTTCGTTGTGACCCATTGACTGACCTGTGTAATTGGTGCGCACAAATCACTAACCACAGGGCCAAAGGGGATCCCCATCCTCTCAAACGAAAATGTGTGTGTGTGTGTGTGTAGTCACTGATCCCACTCAGTTGCAGCTGAAAGACAAAAAAAAAAAGGTTTATCTTTCAGCAATCGGACGTCATCATCAAACACATTGGTCACCGATAACTTGTGGAAATTCTACTTTTTAATAATTCTAGAATCGGGGCCGTAAAGTGAAGGCTGGCTCATTTGGAACAGCTCCAGCTTGCACGTCACTTAGTGAGAGAGACATTCCTCAGGCAGGCACAGAACGTGCAGGTCTGCCGCTCCGGGGCACTGTTGTGTGCATTGCTGATAATGCCGAGCTATTCGAGTTCACATCAGTGGTTCAGTATCAGAACCTTAAAAATATTCAGAAAATCTTCTTTTTTTTTTTTCATCCAAGGCTTGCCTTTACTAGCAAAGGAAGGCCACGCTGCATTCCTCGCATTGAATTAAAACGCCCTTGAATCCTCCCCGGCCTTGATGAACGCTCATTTTGCTATCCAGGTGATTTAGTGTCGCCCTAATGGAGCGAACACAGCCAGAGAGTTAAAGCAGTTAAAGTCAGTCTACCCACCTTTTAGACCGACATAAATCTTTATGGGGTAAAATAACAGTATAAATTGTGGTCAGTGCAGCGCGCCGCTGAGGCAGTGCATGGGGAGGACGAGGAGAGGTGGCTGCCTCTCTGACAATACAGATCACTTATATTTATGGCCTGTGGTCGGGGTGACTTATGATTATCAGTAATACTGCGCCCATTGATAATTTCCTACCTTATTATTGTCTAATTTTTTTATTTTATTTTGAAAAAAGGGCGCTTTGGGTGCAAACCTTGAGTGCATGATTAACCTCATAAACGAGTGCGGGGAGGGCGTGGCCTAGCTCATGAATATTTAGAAGCGGGGCTCTCGCGGACACACCCCTCTGTTGAACTTGTTTCGCTCGCTGCAGCTCTGGCCAGCAGTCAGCCAGCCAGTCAGCGAGCGAACAGTGAACTCGGCTGCCGCATGGCCACCGTGTAGAAACTTTCTTCGACGCAGCAAAGTCGGGGAGGGAAGAAGAAGCAGCGCTCGGATAAATAAATAAATAAAAAACGCAGGCGACCCAACGCTCGGAGACGATTTTTCTTATCTTGGGGAGGGGGGGGACGAAGGACGCACGAACCAGGAAGAGACGCGGGTCTTCTGTTTTTTTTTTTTTTCCTCTTTTTTCCTATGAATCTGGAACTTGTGCGCCCGCCGGATCAAAGTCTCGTTCGCCACCCGTGCATGTTGAAGCCAGGGGAGGGGAGCTCTGGTGCCGTGTGTCGCCGGCCGAACCACCAGTACGAGACGAGTGGCAGCCACAGCAGTCCGGAGGCATGATTTTGAGACGGGGACCGGTGCTCGCCGCCCTCCTGCTCTGCCTTCTGGCCAAGGTACGTGGGGCTTTGCGTCGGGGCCACCGCCGCCAGTGACAACAACAGCGGCGGCAGGCAGAAACGGCGACAACAATATGAAAAAAAAAAAAAAACAACAAAGTTCAGCCGCGTCCTGGATGTACTTTTAGCGCGTGCGAAAACTAGACCCCTCAAACACACGCACATTCGTTGCATTCACTGTTCTGTCTCCCCCCCCAACAGGTGTCAGAGGGATCCGGACAATTCGAGTTCCAAATCTTGTCGATGCACAACGTCAACGGGGAGCTGCTGAGCGGCGCGTGTTGCGACGGCGCGCGGAACACCGGGGACAGGAAGTGCACGCGGGACGAGTGCGATACCTTTTTCAAAGTTTGCCTAAAGGAATACCAGTCGAGGGTGTCCGCCGCGGGGCCCTGCAGCTTCGGAATGGGATCTACGGCCGTCCTCGGGGGGAATACGTTTTCTTTGAAGAGCTCCGTCAGGAGTGACAGATCCAGGATAATTTTGCCCTTCAGTTTTGCCTGGCCGGTGAGTTTCAAAAAAGAAAGAAAGAAAAGAAACGACGAGAAAAAAAAAAAGTCTACCCCGACAGAGAAAAAAAAAAAGTTTGTTTGCAGGGCAATTCAGCGCAATTACTGTCAGTCAGTCGTTGCCACTCAGCAAAAAAAAAAAAAAAAAAAAAAAGTAGATAGAAAGCAAACAGAGTTCCTCTCTGGTAGTTCACTCTTGAATCAGTCTTTTGAGAAAGCCCCTCCACTCCTCTGTCCTCCTATTAGCTGCACCAGGTGCGCACGTTTCCCCCCAATCACAATAAGGACATTTCTAACGCTAGTTAAATATCTCTGAACGAGGTGTATGTGCAGTAGTAAAGCAGAGGTTTGAAAACATCTTCACGGAAGATTCCCGGTCAATGTTTTTCCTCCCATGGTCGTCCTGGCTTACCAAAAAAAGAAAAATTGGAGATGAAAAGTTGGTTGAGCCACATTCTCACAGACCACCAGCACCCCCTCCCCACCCTCCTCTCCCCCACCCCTCCCTGGCAGCGACTCATGTTGCATGGTTGTGCAGCTCAAGGGTTGAAAGCCCACTTTCTGGTTTCCTCAAGTGTCAGCTCTTCTTCGCAGAGTAAATACACGGGGGTCTGACGGGCCTGCGGTGGCGTTGTTGCTCCGTGTGTGTGTTGTGTGTGTGTGTGTGTGTGTGTGTGTGTGTGTGTGTGTGTGTGTTGAGTGAGAGAGGGAGGATTGGCCGTGGCTGCAGCGTGTTTCCGTGCAGTGAAAAAAGCAGGACTCGCTCACACAGACTGACTGGCCCCACGGCTTTGGCCCGCAAAACTCCTTCACTGCGCCTGATGGGTAGAAAGGCCCAGTGGCGTCGGTATGCGTGTGTCCAATTACATCAAGGCTATTTCTGCTTCAATCCTGATGGGACTTCTTGTTGTAGTTTCCACTATTGTGTTCCACAACGGCCCCGATCAGACTGAATAGGAACTGCAAGACCTTTTTTTTTTGTGTGTGTGTGTGTGCGTGCGACTTACAATTTAGAGAATTGTGTTTTCTCTATGACCTGATAGCCATCAAAACAATGTTCACAGCAGGCTAAGTGTGCAATCCGAGACCATCTGTATTTTTCCTGGGCTCTCCACTTCGACATGGGCGCCCGGCCGGCACCTTCGCTCTTGAAAAGACAAAAGGTTTCTGTTTATGCCAGTGCTATGGCAGCGGTGAGTTGACGCGGACGCTCTGAGGCAGATTAGTTTTATTTTACCGCTTATTTCTGCTCGTCGAGCCCTTGGCGACGGTGAGAAAAGCCGACGCTCAGCTGTCTCTCCTAGTTCTGGCTCTGGAAGGTGTTGTGGCCGACCAAAAGCCGGCGGCTGCCGGGTACATCACGTGCTGATCAAAAACAAGCATGTTCTTCACCGACTGTTTAGTTTCAGCCAGCTGTGCTGCGGAGGAACACGGCTGAGGGGAACCAACTTCTTTTGCTCTCCCCAGCCTGCAGTCGGCGTCGACGGGGACGATCCCGCCGGTTCGGCACGATATCGCTCTTTGTCCTTTTCATCAGTTCATTGGTCCTCGCGGACAGATGGCGGCGAGGTGCAACCGGGTTGTCGGGTACTCTGAGTTCACGCGGTCCCCTCCTGCCCCCACCCCCACCCCCACCCTCACCGGGGCCTGCTTGTGAGCCGCATGAAGTTGGCCTCTTGTCCAGGCCCAGGGCTTTGTTTAAGTCACGCTCGGTTGGACCCCAGGCATTTCATCGCTTTAACCTAGCCACCCACGGTAACTGCAGCACTTAATGAGGCCGCGGCACATGTGCTGCCATCAGGTACGGGGGTGGGCGACAGCTTGGGGTGGGGTTCGGCCCCAATGCCGTCTGCCCGGAGACGGGCGCCTGGGCTGTTTTCACGGATCCACCGATGTTGGTTCCACGCTTTTTTTCTTTTCTTTTCTGTTTTTTTTTTTGATTCCACAGAGTAGCGAGGGCCTTCACACTGTATCAAGCAGAGACAATGGCGTGCCCTCGGTGGCTACAGTGAGGATTACAGAGCATAATGGAGGCCGTGCAGCTGTAATGCCAGCACGGGGCAGGCCAACAGGAAGCAGTTGTAGTAGACTCAGCAGTGATGGAAGTCGGGTTTTTCAGGCGACCTGTGACCTTCTCCCTGCGGCCACCTCAGCACGTTGCGCCCACGTTGCGCCACCGAGAGAGCGAAAATCTGTTTTTCTAACGGGAACAATTAACATCTCAACAACCAATTTGTGACCAGTTGCGCCTTTTTAAATGTTTCCGCATTGTCTTTCTTCACACCTGACTCAATTTGCCACTAGTGTGTCTCTTCAGACCTGATTGCATCTTACGCGATTAATTTGTCATTGGGTCGGGCTGTCTGGGAGCTGCCATCAGGTGAGCTGGGAAATGGTGGTAAGTTTCAGCCTTTGGGGTGGGTTGCCCCGGCAACCATGGGAGTAATGACATGTTTGTTTTATTTAGACTGCTCTGATGTGGCAGTTAGGTGCAAATTACTCAAGTCAAAGAGGGAAAAATGTCGGAGCTTTTTTTCCCCCTCTTCACCTCGACCTGCCCTCTGCTTTAAGACTTTCTCGGCTTCGCCTGCAGTGGTTTGTGTGTTAGGGTTGCGTTACATAATGGCTCTGCCGCTTGTTGGAGTTGTTTCAAGATGAACGCGTGACATCCTCAGAAAATGCCTTTTCATCACAATCCCCCGCGACCTGTTTTTATTTCCCTTAATGGTCAGTGACCCTGGGAGAAGAACGATGGCTGGCGGCTTGTGTTATTGCAAGATTAATGGGATTTTAATTTCTAGAGCCGATTGTATGCGCGGACGCCGTTTGCTCAGAAATCTGTTTTCCGCATCTCTTGTTTGATTTGGCAGCCGGCGGTATGCTTTTGTCCAGGGTGAGGTTCTGCTGTATTCCAGGGCAGTTAAAAAAAAACAAAAAAAACACAATATATTTAATGAGCTGTTGTACAACTGCCTCGCTCCAGCTCTTGTTTTGATGAAAGTCTCCCGGGAAACAATGCATTCCTTCCTTCCCCAGTCCATCAGAGCAGGCATTGACTTTGTGAGATGATTTTGAGAGGTGCCTCCTCCATGACCGTGCCGGGCTTTTCTAGCGAAAACAGGGTGTGTTGCTCAGGAGTCCCAATCACTGGTAAGATCTCGCCTTGATACCGCTGAAGTGATTGATTCAGGAAAACTGATACAGAAGGTCAACATCCCACTGACTGGACTGTTGACTTTTCCTCTGGGCTGAGATCAGGCCCCGGGGGCTGGCCTAATGTGTTGGACCACGCTTTTACTGGGAGGCTGTGCCGCCATTTTTTTTTTTTTTTTTTGCTATTCCGCGGGCCGTACTTTCTTTTGCTCTTTGTTCGATTTGCAACAGCAAGTCAAATGGGTCCGTGGAGGAGTGTGAGGCGTATGTGTCGGGGAAAAAAAAAAAAAATTCCCCTTCTGAGAGGATTCAGTAGTGTTCTTTGGCAAGCCGTGGCGTTTTGAACTGGAATGCTCCGCTTCGCTTATGTTGCTTGTCTGTCTGCTGGACAGTGTCTGCTTGGCCAGGGGAGATAAGAAGACATATGGCCACACTTATTGCACTTGGACGTGTGTTTGTGTGCGCTCTCTTTAGTTCAAAGCAAAGTTGTGAGTCAGCTGGGAGCCTGGGAAAAGTGAACCTGGCAGTGGCAGACGGCTCCGAGCTGATAACGGCGGAGGAGTTGCGCGGTGCTAGTAAAGGGGGAGTTGGGCAGTGTCTCTGCTTTCTGGAAGCGTTTTTTTTCCGCGTGGCACGGCTGCTAGTCAGATCAGACATGGCGAGGCTGCGTTGCCTGTTTAGATGATCCAGATTCAGTCCAGTCGGCGGCGTCGTGTGTCTCAGTTGAGTAAACCAAAGCATTCCCGAGTCCTCATCCTAATTTTCGTTGGTTATTAGCGGGTATGGATTGCTTCCATGACATGGGGTGGATGATCACAGTGCTGCAATGGCATCCGTGTTGAGGCAAGTCCAAATCGTGCAAGGCGAGGAAGGGTGTATTATGTTGTGTTGATTTACTTTTCAAAGGTAGTCAGCCACTAACCCATTAAAGTCTTTGTCTCTTGGCAACATTCCACAAAGTGATTCGACTGTGTGTGTTTGCCCCCTTTCCCCTTACCTCCTGTCAGGCCTGAACACAGCTTGAGGTTTTGATGTGTTGCAGGTGAAGCGAGCTGATTGATTGTTTTACTAGGCAGGGAGTCATTATCCCCGCTATCTTGACTGGCGTCAAAATTTTGCTCAACTCGATCGGGAGTTCAGTCAAAGTTGACTTGAATCCAGGGGCAGTGCGCTTGTTTCCATTCCCACTCCTGTTCGACTTGCTCGGGCATTAGTCACCACGACGTCACGCTGCTGCTGCAGCCCTGACTGGTGTGAATTGTGGGAGAAAGACGTTTACTTAATTCTGGTGGGCGTCTTTGCCTTAGAGTTCCTGTTCTTCGGATGACGTCACTGTGTTTTATGGTGCTGTGTTTAGTGCATGTTGAGGATGTGTTGTGGGTGACGGTTGGAGATTATTTTTTTTATTTTTTACTCAATAATACCTCAAATGAGGCTCAAGGTGCACTCATTTGGAATGTTGCACTCAAGTGCACAGACGATTAAGAACAGCTGCTTCAGCTAAGCTCTGCCAAAAAAATCTGCAGAACTTCTAAACAATATAGCTAACAACTGCCTAATGTGTAAGATTTCAAAGCCTCAACACATTGCAAACAATGTTAACGTTAAACCCTGTTTTCTAATATCCCGTATCTTGATCTTGTATTTGTTTAACTGATTTTATCTTGGCAGAAAAAAAGGTATTTCCCCCCTTTCCATGCCATTGGATCAGTTTTTGAAACATTCCACGTCCGAGGCCTTCCGTACATGCAGGGACCTCAGATGACTGTTGTGCGTAGTGTCGACGCAGCCAACTCCAAGTTGGGTCGCGGCAGCCGATGACCTGATATCACATTACCACTGACTCATTTGTCTTGAGTTCAGTGTCAAGTGATTGCAGCCAGTTGTGATTCAAAGCACACTGTCGTGCCTGCGCTGGGTGATAAGCTCTGTTTCTCAATAATAACTGGCCTTATTGCAGGGAAACATTGGCACAGGATCAAACAAAATCCCCTTTGCATGATGGGAAGTCAAATGGCTCACAAAAAAGGAAAAGAATCGGTCCTTCCTTCTTCTTCTTTTTTTTTTTGGTTTAAGGAAAGTGAACAAGATTTTCCCTTCAGGCAGGTTTGTTTACCATGAAGTCATCACAGCAAAGAGGGCCACAGTGGTAATGCAGTTTTTTCCGACACTTGACTAGCAGCTAGCTGTGAGCCATGCGAGCCCTGGACACGGGTTACTCTCCTTTCCTCTCCTGCAGTAGCGCGCCTGCCTTCCCAGTGCACGACTCACAGTTGCATTGTTCATTCCCTCCTGACTGCGGTGCAGGGCAACGTGAATGTGTAAGCTGATATCGGTGTGAGCGGCGCCGCCACCGAGCCTGCTTGGACAAAGCGCTTGAATGGACTCCCAAATCCAGACCAAAAAAAGAACCTCTCTTTTGTTGCTTTTCTGTATTGCAACTAAAAATAAGACTTAAGTACCATCCTTCACGCTACGCTTCTGGTTTTTCTTCTTCTCCGTCTCCCCACTCGCGACGACTCTGCTGAAATAGCAGCGTCCTCGAGTGCTTTGTTTTGGGTCATTCGCAACATTCTTGGTGGCACCAGAGGTTTATATATTAGCATGAAATTTAAAATCCCACATGTATTGCAAAACAGGAACGACTAAGTTTTCTGGGAACCTTGGAAGTCGTCCTCCAGCTTCTCTTGCCACACTGTAATAACATGTGGAAAAAGCTTTCTACAGCAAGCAGGGGGACGGTATTTGAGATGAGGGCATATCTGAGGCATCCTGGGGTGAGGTATTGCCTTTTCAGCCGTCAGTCCAAGTCATTCCTCAAATTTGTTAAGTGCAGCCTTGATGTTGCTGTATAGTTTGTAATATTTTCGGTTCCCTCCTGGCCGGGTGGGCGTCCAGGGCGACTGCCAACCCAGAGACGTCTACACCACCGCACACTTATCCTCCATAATCAGACCAGTGCAATCGCCGCTCCAAGTCAACAATGAGCGGCATTAGCACAAGGCCTGGCTTTCAGCTTAGACACAATGAGATGGAAATAAAAAACCAGCAGAAATCGTGGGAGAAAAAGGGGAAAAAGTTCGGGACTGCTTTTTTTTTTTTTTTCCCTTTTCTTTCCTCAAGGACTGAAATATGACAACACAAAAAAATTTGGTTGGGGAAACATGTTGAATGTGTTACTTGTTAACGAGGAAATGTGTGGGAATGATGTAGGAGTTAGTTTGCATGGTAACTAACAAACAGCCCCCTCTGTGAATGTTAATGTTTTTTATACAGTGACCGCCTGATGATCTGGCTGTTGGCTCACCCTCCTCTGCTTTATCTCATGTCTTGTCCTCCTCAGAGATCCTACACTTTGATAGTTGAGGCCCTGGACTTCAACAATGAAACCAGTGGTGAGTACTCGTCTTCGTCTGGCATCTCAATCTGCCTTCCAACTCCCTAACCCCCCCCCACCCCTGCCTCCACCTCCGCCCCCTCTCACTGCAACGCCCGCTCGCATTCGCAGCAGTTTGAAGGTCAGGAAAGGAAGCGGATTCCCCCGCGGACCCCCTGCCCTCTTTAGCGCGGTCCGCGGGGCGTTGCGTGTATTAAGAGAGCGCGCTGACAGGCGCCTGAAAGGCCAGGAGCCGCGTTGTTGACGCGTGTGGCAGCAGGAAGTGGAAGAAGAGCGGGGACGGGGAGGGAGGGAGGCGGGCTGCAGTCGAGTGAAGGAGATATGAAAATGCAGAAACCGTGCTGCTCCCTCCCCCGACACACCTCACCTCACTTATGAAAATGTTTGCATTTGGCCAATGACTGATGGCAGGTGCTGCCAGCCGAGGTCAGGGTCACACTGTGTCAATGTCACTGAGGTGTGAAACACACTTTTTTTTTTTCTTGCCGCTCAACCCTACACCCTGCACGGCTGCATCCTGGCCTGTTTAGGTTTAAAACCCCCCCCCCCCCCCAGAATCTTTTGGTCCGGTTGCCAGGTTCGGTCCCTGCCGTCAACGATGGCGGCATCCCTGCTGCTCGCCCGGTCAGATTGTCGGCACTGAGGGGAGCGTGGGGGTCTCTCTCGCCCCCCTTCACTTGTTTATGCAGCTCTGTTTGAGGTCAATACGGCTTCGGCCTTTTCTGCTGTATTTGCCGCTCCCCGGAGAGCTATTAGGACGCCGGTGCGAAAAGCCCCCTTGAATGAACGGTCAGCGCTGGTTCATCGTATCTCCAAGCAGCCGGGGCAGCCTGCAGATCCGGTGCCTTCATTCAGTCCTGGCTGTCTGGACTAGCTGGCAGCTGCCTCTTGGCTAAATGAAAAACCGCCATTTTTGATTTTGCACAAAACTGCCGATAAACTTTTTTCTTCAATAGCAAAAGGTTTCACCTTCAGAAACCGGACTTGGGTGCATGAGAACGAATTATCCAGGCTTTATAAAAAAAAAAAAAAAAATATGCGATTTGCGTCCAGCTTGGCGCCGGGCAGCAGGTAGCGAGGACGTGTTACTCCACGAGGGCGCAGGCCAACGGTCGGTAGAGAAATGCCACACCGCGCTGGCGCGCCGGCTTCCCGACCGCTGCGAAATATGACTGGGCGCTGCGATTCTAGCGCGTACCGCCACCCTTTCACACACACACACACACACACACCGCCACGGCTGGGTAAATAAGTGACAGCAGGGGCCGTCACCCGTTGCATCATCCGAAACGCAGGGAGCGACTGACCCGGTGGTCGGTCACCTCATGGCTTGTGAGCGCGGTAAATAACGGCCGCGACCTGTTTTTCATTTGGACCCCAGGTGGAGGATTTAGACAGTCGGCTCGCTGGTGTTTCAAGTGCCAGTGTGTGTGTGTGGGGGAGTTGTGTGTGTACATAGCTGTGTTTCGAGATGAGGACAGACATGTTTGCTCACTCCCGAGTGTGTTTGCGGTGTGTGTAATCGCAGCCCTCGGCTTTTCAGGCCTGTCCTTGTGCATTTGACAGCACATGTTTAACATGAAAATAAACCTCTCTCCCGGTCTCGGCCTGGGGTTTTTTTAGTTTATAGTTTTTTTTTTTAGTGACGACTTGGATAGCGGGCCCCCTCCCCCCACGCCCCCTGGGTCCCCTCACGTCTGAGACGTGGATCGTTGTCCTCGAGCGTGTGAAAAATACAGGATTCGCACGATCCCCGCCCGCCGCGAGTGAGGTATTCACGGAAAAAAGAAAGAGGAGAAATGTGCTGATGGCACGCTGGCCAGCCTCCTGCCAGTGGGCCGCGGCAGCGGCGTCCTCACGCTGCAATTTACAGCGGCTGCGGTTCTGTCCGAGCACCGGCCAGATGAGGAGAGCGGTGTCTGAAAGCGGTAATGTGCCCGAGCTGTAAAGCTGAGAATCAGAAACCAACCCGGGGAGAGTTGGAGAGGGAGCGTGAGAAAAAAAAAAAATCCCTTAGCGCTGCTCATTACACGCAGCCTTCTCCTTTTTTTTTCTTTTTTTTTTTTCCACCCTTGCTTTTACTCCTTGTACTTTTCTTCCTCCACAGCTCGTTTCTTTTGCTCTAATTACATATAATCTGCCATCTCCCAGATCTTCTGCATTTTGTGTCTGATTTTTTTTTTTGGTGTAATTTTTGGCTTCCTGGGGACGCTGAACCCTTTAATTGTGTAATGCACGGAGGAAGTTGTTTTCAACTCGCCGAGCTGACAAACTTTCTTAAGCCTCCTTTCTTCGCTCCCCTCCTCCCCTTCTGTTGACGGTGTCAAAATGTACATTTCCAAGGCGCTGATGGGAAGCTGATCGAGAAGGCCTCGCACTCCGGCATGATCAACCCCAGCCCGCAGTGGCAGAAGCTGACTCACAACGGGCTGGTGGCTCAGTTTGAGTACCAGATCCGGGTCAGCTGCGACGAGCACTACTACGGCTTCGGCTGCAACAAGTTCTGTCGGCCGAGGGACGAGTTCTTCGGCCATTACACCTGCGACTACAACGGCAACAAGACGTGTCTGGAGGGCTGGTCCGGGCCTGACTGCAACACTGGTAAGTGATGCGTGACGTTGCTTCACATCGGTGGGCGGGCGGGGGGGGGCGGCAGCAAATCCAACCATGAATGAGCCCTCTAAACCTCGCCGCCAGACTGTAATCAGTGATTCACGCTGATACACTGTCTGCTGCATGATTCCACCGTGAATGGCGGCCCTTGTTTCGCGCGCCCGCCCTCGCGCAATTTTCCCCCCTTTCTTTCGCCATCAAAAGCCGCCCGTTAAGGGAGAGAGCGCTCAAGGCACCGAGGAAGTCGTCCCGGACACTCTTCTTTTCAATATTTTACTCCGGCGTTGTAGCGGAGCGTTGATTGCGCATCACCAGTGTTTACTCTCGCAGACTGAAGTCACACAGAGGCCGGCAATTACGCGAGATTTACAGCTATAATTAAAATGTTCTGAAAAATGAAGCTAAGTTTGAACCTAGTTACCAGGAAGCTTCTCTCCCTCTCCCCCTCTCTCTCTCTCCTCTTCCTCCTGCAGCTATATGTCGGCAAGGCTGCAGCACCGAGCACGGCTCCTGCAAGGAGCCTGGAGAATGCAAGTAAGTTGCCCAGGCTGCCCGCCGTGATTCATCTCTCCTTCTATCAGCGCTCCTCTCGCCCGCTAACAATGTCAGATGTCAAACACGGTTTGTTCAACTGCCTGTATTTATTATGGGGGCGTCCGGTGCCAGGTGGCATGTGGTGCGGATCAAGCAGATAGCGCATGCGGGGTTTTTTTTTTTTTTTTTTTTTGCGCGTCCAAGCGCCAGCATGGATCTTCCCCTCTACGTGCCTGGCCGGGCTCGACCGACAGCTGCAGGCCTGAGCTGCAAATCTCTAATGTTGAGTCGGGCTTTGTTTTGTTTTGTTTTGTTTTTTTGGAATATCCTCTTCAAGAAAAAAAGGGGGCCCCGAGCCAGCCGAGAGGTTTGCGCTCTTAAGAGCCGAACGTTATCAGTCAAATCTTGTGCAACCTTCGGATGAGACCTAATGAGCATTGTTTGTGTTGCTAATGGTTTCCCAGTGCTGTTATTTTTTTTTTTTTTTTGCACACAGCCTGAGGAAAAGCTGAGATGCGTATCAGAGCCGGTGTGGTGGGAGGAGGGCCGGGAGGTGGGGTGGGGTGTGGCGGGGGGTTGCACTGTGCACAGCAACAGTTCTATCTCCTCTCCTCTGTCCCTGGAGCTCTTGCCCGACTCTTCCCACAGCTGAGGCACCGGCTCCTAGTTGTCTGATTTGGCAGCGCGTCAAGCGCAGCGACGATCAGGTTTGTTCATTTTGTGCCGCGGCCGTGTTGTTTTTCCCAAGCTTTTGACATCATCGGGTTTCTTGTGAGCGCTTGTGTGGCCGCTGGCAGAACATGAGGTTTGCGAGCCGCTTTTTTTTTTTTTTTTTGTGTGTGTGTGTGTGTGTGTTGTGTCTTTACACAGGTGTGGCTACATTTAGAGCGCTGGGTATGACTCGCTCCGCGCGAGCGCTGCCAAGAAAGCTCTCGGAGCCAGCTCGACTGCTCCTGCAGGCGGGCCAGCGAGCATTTTCCCAGCGTTGGGTCGCCGCTGCGCAGGCTGCAGGCTAAAGGCCGCCTCCCTGTCACTAACTTCCAAGGCGGCCGAGCCAAGGCTAATGACGCGCCGTGGGATTTTCTTTTAGCAGTGGAGCTCGTAAAGACGCAGTCCGTTTTCGGTTGTTACCAAGAGCAATAACAGCGACCCGAAATTGCCACAATAGAAAATTGCCCCGAGAAGCGGAGCGGAGCGCAACGACGCGCGAGAGCCGAGTTTTGCAAAACTCCCAGCATGCATCGGTCGCCCGCTTCGCAATGTAATGTCACATTCCCCAGTAATTTGACGGTGCAATAACTGTAAATGATCCTGGTAGTGGAGGGTGGGCGGGGTGGGCATTGAGGTTGGATGGGGTGGGGTGGGGGGGTCTCCTCTGCTTCTCATGAGGAGGATTAGCGCACTCTTAAGAATAGCCTCTTTAATCACAGGCTGAAGTTTACTTTACCACCACGTTTATTTTTACAGTCCATCCGTTTCTCGGGGCTAATCAGCTCCCCACCCCCCTCACCCCCCACCCCCCCGCCCCAAAGGGACGCTGCGTTTCCTGTCGCTCGCTTCCAAAGGCAGCAAATGCACTGCCACCTCGCCACCTCTTTTTTTTTTTTTTTTTTTTTTTTCCGAAGGGCCGTAGTTATCAGCAAGGGCCCGATTGCCGTCTTAATTACGGAGTGGGTGATAAAAGAGACTGCGGCGCTATCAGGGTAATTGCGGACCTGGATGTTTCAGCGGCCGGCCAGCTCAGCCCTCGGGCCGCGAGCTTGACTCCCTGACTCATGGGAAAGCAGGACGAGCAGACGTCCTCGCAGCTGAGAGGAGGCCGTAGGGGGTGGGGGGGGGGAGCCTTCCTCTCCGACGAGAGGCCGCTTCTGCCAAAACCACAGGCGCAGCGCCGTGGAAGCAGCCTCGGGCGGCGTGCTAGCGTCAGCTGTGCTAACAGTCGTGGCGGAGCTGTAATGAAGAGGGCTTTCTCTCCGCTCGCTCGGTGGAAAGACGCTGAAGCACACCTCCGCGTCCCCTCGCTCCTCGGCTCCTTGCTCCAGAGCTGTTGCGTAAACGGCTCACCGAGATTAATCGGTGCTCCCTGAGTGACGGACGCCGAGGTCCAGCCGCGGAATAACCGCCTCTTTGTTCCGTTCGCGCAGCTCCGCAGGTTTTCCTTCGATTGCATCAGATTATCGCCGTGTCGCCTTGCGTAGGAATTTCGGAATAAACACCAGATTAAGATCTTAGGGTTTCCAGATACCGCGGGGATTAAGGCTGTTTGCCGTGATTTGTTTTATTTATTTTTTTCCCTGTGGATCGTGCATGTTTGTGCGTTCCGTCGTGTCCCCACCTGCACTCGAGGCTCACGGCGCGGCGCCTCTGTTTGTGCCCTGCAGGTGCCTGTACGGCTGGCAGGGCCAGTACTGCGACAAGTGCATCCCCCACCCCGGCTGCGTGCACGGCACCTGCGTGGAGCCCTGGCAGTGCCTGTGCGACACCAACTGGGGCGGCCACCTCTGCGACAAAGGTTAATTCCCGTCTCCGGTTTCAGCCGGCCGTCGCTCGCAGGAGCGGCCCGCGCTGTTGTCTGAAAACACTCCTAAGCCATTTGAAACACTCCTCTTTTTTTTCTCCTCTCTCCCCAGACCTGAACTACTGCGGCACTCACCAGCCGTGCCTCAACGGAGGGACGTGCATCAACACGGGGCCCGACAAGTACCAGTGTACCTGCGAAGAGGGCTACTCCGGTGCCAACTGCGATAGGGGTGAGAGCCAAAGATCCCGGGCAGGATAGGCGCCTTACAGTAAAACTGGCTGGAGGACTGCTGAGAAACGCTCCGCTAATGTCTTCCTGCACGGCGAGTTTTAAGCAGTCCAACATGTGGCACGGCAATCCTGATGGCGTCCACATGCGCGAAGGATCGCGCCGAAGGTTGCCAGCGAGTTGCATCAAGGGAAATTTCGGAGTCGGTCCAGCGCTGCCGCTGCTCTCGTTTTTGCAAGCTACTCTCCGACTCTACCGAAGCTCTTCATACAGGCACTGCACCGCGTCAGAAAGGCTGAAACGTCCAGTAGGTCCCAACTCTCGGTTAAAACCTGGGAGCTCGCGAGCACGTTGCACATGTTTGTCGATGAGACGCTGAAGTCTGAGAAGGTTCCGGCCTGGGAGGGAGGTCAGAGGTGCCTCGGGTTTGTAATCAGAGGAGGCGGCAACATGGCTGTAATCTGTCTCCACCCCGGCGGCAAGTAGCTCCCTCTTCAGGTAAACCACCAGTCGGATGCCCCCCCCCTCGCTCCTCGCTCAGGCACTCGAGACGGCTGGGCGTGGCGCGCGGCGGCTCAGCTGCTTGAAACACTTACCAAGGAGATGATGTTTTTTGTTTTGTTTTTTTCTTCCCTTCCTCATTAAATCTGCGCCTGGCCCGGGCGCTGACAGCTTAACTGCAGAGATGTCAGGAAACGGTGCCCTTCGTAACCGGAGGTCCTCCGACCGGAGGGGGTGGGCGGTCGAGGGGCGGGGGGGGTGGCAGACGGACGTCAAAGCCATTGTATTCGCGCAGGGCGCAGCGCCGCACGCAGTCCCTTCCCTCCTCCCCTCCTTCCAGCGACGCCGCCCACCGACCACCTCCGAGCGGCCGAGTCAATCATTCATCTCGCTCGTCCTCCAAAAGCCGCCCTTGAAGGAGAAACTCCCGGGGCGGCGGCCTTCCTCTTTTTCCTGCCCGTCCCATCCCGCCACTCTCATCTTCTGCCGCCCGTTCCAGGCAGAAGAGTGGCGGGGAGTCGTGGGGGGGGGGGGGGGGTCACGGTGCGTTGGTCGGGTCAACTTAGCGTGAAAGATGATTTCCTGGTGGCGCGGTCCGCCCGCCAGGCGGGTCATGAGAGAGGTGGGGGGGGGGTTTCAACGGGCTTTTCGGAGGGAATGGGAAGGAGGAGGAGGAGGAGGAGTGGGAGGTGGTGGGTGATGGGGGGGAGTCACCCTCTCCCTCCACCGGACCCCAGGCAGATCAGTGAAGCTATCCAGACATTTAAAGCAACAGACTCGGCAGCCTTTTCTGAAGTGTTGTGTTTGTGTGTCTCTGCAATACTCTCACAGCCACAAACACGGAGACGAACCTGCATGTCGGTTTTACAGGTTTCTCCCAAACAAGCTCTGTTTTTAACAAAGGGAGCATTCAGCTGTCGTCTTTTTTTTCTTTTCTTTTTTTAAATCATTATCATCATTATTCATTTTTCACTCTGGAAACTGACTCACAAGGGTGTGTGTTTCTACATGTGTGTGACCTATTTTTTGAAAACTGCTTTCTCTCTCTCTCCCCCCTCCCAACAAACTTCAGCTGAGCACGCCTGCCTGTCCAACCCGTGCTCCAACGGCGGGAGCTGCTCCGAGACCAGCCAGGGCTACGAGTGCCAGTGTGCGCCGGGCTGGAGCGGCCCCTCCTGCGACATCAGTAAGCCGGGAAATGTTCACACCGCTTATGGGGGAACACGCTGTTCTGTAAACCAGCACTGATTGGGTTTGTTTTTTGTGTGTGCGTTTGTTTTCTTTTCTCTTCCCTCCCCCACTGCACTCCACTCGCCCGCCGCTCAGACGTGGACGACTGCTCTCCAAACCCCTGCAATCACGGAGGCACCTGCCAGGACCAGGTTAATGGTTACAAGTGTCTGTGTCCTTCGCAGTGGACGGGCAAAACGTGCCTGATAGGTGAGAACCTCGGCCCGCTCTCTCCGGGCTCTTAGCGGCGTCTGTCAGCCGCACATGCAAAATGTCACTGACCCCCCCCCGCCCCCTCGCTCTTCCCTCTCCCTCCCTCCCTTCGTCCTCTGCCAGATGCCAACGAATGCGACAGCAACCCTTGCGCCAATGCCAACTCCTGCCGCAACCTGATTGGCGGATACTTCTGCGAGTGCTTGCCCGGTTGGACGGGCCAGAACTGCGACATCAGTGAGTGCGGGGTTGTGGGCGTGTGTGTGTGTGTGTGTGTGTGTGTGTGTGTTGTCGGGGGGCGGGGGGCTGTCAGGTGCAGCTGCAGCTGCGGGGCCACCCCTCCTCCTCCCCCTCCCTCCTTCAGCTCATTCAGAAAAGGGCCGATATCGAAGTGGTAACGCAGGAGGAGAAGGATAAAAAAAAAAAAAAGAGTCTGAGACAAACAGTTGGACGCGCCTCCTTCTGCTCCTTGTGCAGTGTAAACGAATACGGCGTATCATTATTAACCGCGTGTGTGGCCGCGACTGCGCTGATTTAGAGGCGGCTCCGAAACAATCCCAGCGCTAGTTTCACTTGGCAGCCGGCGGGATTGCTCAACGCTCCCGCGCCGCCGCCGCCCCCTTCATCCAACCCTCGCCGAGCTCTCTCTCTCTCCCTCTCTCCCTCTCTCTCTGTCTCTCTCTCCCTCTCTCTATGTCTCTCTCTCTCTCTCTCTCTCTCTCTCTCTCTCTCTCTCTCTCTCTCTCTCTCTCTCTCTCTCTCTCTCTCTCTCTCTCTCTCTCTCTGTCTCTCTCTCTCTCTCTCTGTCTCTCTCTCCGGCCTGGAGATTGTTTTTACGGGCCAACTCAGCAACTTAAAGCAGAGACTTGTTTTTAAAGACGAGGCTATTCAGTCAAGATGTTCAGAGTTAATCCCTGCATGTATTTATCTCCCCCCCCCCCCTTTCAGACATCAACGACTGCAGTGACCAGTGCCAGAACGGAGGAACTTGTAAGGTATGTTCCCGCTAACTAATCCCACCCGGGCGGCCGGGCGGCCGGGCCGGGCTGGGCTGGGCTGGCACCGCCCACCCTCCCCACCCCCCGGTTTGTTTGCCAGCGTGTATGTTTGTTTGTTTGTTTTTACTGCGTCTCCAAGTGTGCGACATTTACAGCCGCTGTATAAATAGCCGGCTCTCGGCCGCTGGAAACCCAAAAAGCGACGGTGGAATTGTTGCGGAATTCCTCGCTGAAACCAAATCTGAGGGTAGAGGGTTCAGAGGGGTTCGTAAGGGCGGCACGCACTTAAAGGAGGGGGAAAAAAAGGACCACACTTGATTGAATTACAATAAACACGAGTGTGTTAAGCACATGCCAGGAAAAAGTGTTGAAATAGCTGCAGAGCGACAATAATATTCTTTCAACCTTGCCGCCTCCCCTCCCTCGGTTAGGCTCTTCGAGGTTTGACAGCTATTGTTCGGACTCCTCCCCGTCGGTCAGATTGGCGGCGGCGTGGCGCTGACCTCGCTCTCCCTCCTCCTCATCCTCCCCCCACCCCCCTCCCCTCTCGCCAGGACCTGGTGAACAGCTACCACTGCATGTGCCCGCCGGGCTTCGCCGGCGAGCACTGCGAGCGGGACGTGGACGAGTGCGCCAGCTCGCCGTGCCTGAACGGCGGCCGCTGCCAGGACGAGGTGGACGGCTTCCAGTGCCTGTGCCTGGCTGGCTTCTCGGGGCAGCTCTGCCAGGTGAGACACGCCCACTTTGCCCCACTCGGCCCCTCCTCCCCCCGAGGCGCTGCTGTGTCTTCAGCTTCGGCTGTAAACTTCTCCTGCTCCGCCCTCCTGAGCGGCCGTTGTTCCGCCGCTCGGCGCTCTTTTAAAAAGGCAGCACTTTGTTGCTGGAGCTGCTCCTGGCTACAGCCAGCTAACATTCCTCGACGCTGAAGCCCAGACTCTGAGGACGGCTCCTATGTCTCTTGCCCCCCACCCACCCCACCTCTTCCCCCCTGAGTGCTGTGCGTGTGTTGTTTCCTGGCGCGGCCTGTTGGGAGGATGCTGTGGGTTTTGCTCTGTTTAGCGTAGCAGAAACTGTGTCAGCTATCGAGTTTAGCCGCGCTTCTCCTTTCAATGACTCCCATCCCCTTTTCTCCCCCTGCCTCCCTACCTCTCCCAGCTGGATATCGATTACTGCTCGCCCAACCCCTGTCAGAACGGCGCGCCCTGCTTCAACCTGGCCACCGACTACTACTGCGACTGCCCCGAGGACTACGAGGGGAAAAACTGCTCCCACCTCACAGACCACTGTCGCACCACCACGTGCAAAGGTACGTCCATGCCGCCCCCTCACGACCCTCTCGACCCCCTTGCCTGCAAATTTTCTGCTTGTCCTCCCCCCATGTAAGGTGATCTGAGCGGCGGGGCTGCAGTAAAAATGTCGGAACACTCGGTGGATGCTTGCAGATTCCCCCCGTGGGGCCAATACTTGTATACTTTGTGCATTTGCCGGACTGCAGTTTCCCAGCCAAGGTGCAAAAGTGGGTTTAAACGCAGCTCCACTGATGCGTGCCCACCCTCCTCAGCCCCCCCCCCCAACCCCCACCTCAGCCAAGAGTGCTTTTTTCCTGGGATGATTGTCTCCATCCAAGTTCCTTGAAAATCTGGGGCAAAAAAAAAAAAAAGAGGCCGATGGCTCCGTGTGTGTTCTTAGTAACGACTTGGTGGGCTTCTTTCTTTTCCCCCTCAATGAATTTGCAGATTCTCGCTCTCTCACTCTGTGTGTGTGTGTGTGTGTGTAATTGAGTGAGTGGACCAACCACGGAGTCAGATACCAGACGGTGAGATTCTCAGTGCTCTTGGCAAGTATTAAGTGATTAAAGGGGAGCGCATACCACCTCGCTGGCCTAACCTGATCAGACAGTGGTGGTGGGGGTTCCAGCAGGGAGGGGGGAGCGCTCTCCATTGCTTATGAAAGCAGAACGGATTACGGCTGTTTCTTCAATCACTCCCCTGTCATGATACTCGTGTTTCCATGTCGATTGGGGATTGACTGCTACTTATTGGCGTCCGTCTCCCAACCTTTCCCCGAGCCCTCGTACGTCTCGCATGTCGTCTCGCTCTTTTCCAAAATTTGACGTTTGGCGGAAAAGAAAAAACACCCTTGCCTCTCGCTGCCTGGAAGAAGCAACCCCCGCTCCATTGTAAATGGCGCGTGGCGAGCGGACGTGTTCAGACAGACGGCTCCGTCCGTCCGTCAGCCAGTCTCACCGTCACGCTGTCTCTGTCCCGCACGCAGTGATTGACAGCTGCACCGTGGCGGTGGCGTCCAACAGCACGCCCGGAGGGGAGCGCTACATCTCGTCCAACGTGTGCGGACCCCACGGCCGCTGCCGCAGCCAGGCCGGCGGCCAGTTCAGCTGCGAGTGCCAGGAGGGCTTCAGAGGCACTTACTGCCACGAGAGTAAGACCAGCGGCGGCGGCGCCCAGATGGAAGACAGGAGAGCTCCCGGCGGCCCGGCTTGACGTTTATTTACTGTTGCGTCGTTGTCGCTTTCCTCAGACATCAACGACTGCGAGAGCAACCCGTGCCACAACGGGGGCACCTGCATCGACAAGGTCAGCGTGTACCAGTGCATCTGCTCCGACGGCTGGGAGGGCGACCACTGCGAGATCAGTGAGTGCAAAAACGGCCAAAACTGTACATTGACGATGTTCGTATTGGAGAGGAGTGGATGGATGGATGGATGGATGGATGATGGATGGATGGATGGATACTTTACAAATCCACAGCCAACATCCATTAGCTTACAGACCAACAGATCCTGCACACATAAGAAGGAAACTACAACACTCACAAATAAACATAAATTAGGGATAAAGAATGATAGGCCTGAATCTTGCTAAGTTGCTTGTGAGTGGGTGTGCAGTGGTGCAAGTCAGCAGAAGACAGTGCAGTGACCTATTTAGTGCTAAATAATGTCTGTTAAAAATAAAAGGAATGCTTAAAATATAAATACAAATGCAGTGAGAATGATCTAATTAGTGCAAGGTAGAATATGTTAACAATTAAAGGAATTAGTCCATTAAGGAATTAATAAATGAATGAATTCATTTAATCATGACGCATAAATCCCGACTCCTCCCTCCGCCCCGGTGTCTCCGCCAGACATCGACGACTGCAGCGCCAGCCCCTGCCATAATGGAGGGACGTGTCGAGACCTGGTGACTGATTTCTTCTGCGAGTGCAAGAATGGCTGGAAGGGGAAGACGTGCCACTCCCGTAAGAGCCGCCCTCGCTTTAACTTTCTCCACGCCCGCGCTGTCTGCCCATGCAGGCTCGCGGTATGTGCGCATGGCTGTGCATAATTACCCCGATCTGGTGCGCAGGAGCCGGGAAGTAACAGAGTGCAAATACTTTGCAGTACAAGTCATTTTTCTGGTATTGGTACTTTACTTGACTTGAGTCACTCTGGCCAGTTCAGCCCAGATTGTTCTGTCACAACTTTTTTTTTTTTTTTTGCTCAATTTTCAACAAAATAAAAAAATATAATTTTTACTTTTTTCCCCAAGTACATTTCAGAACCTGTACTTTCTTACTTTTACTTGGGTAAGGGAGCTGAAACAGTACTTTTACTTGTTTTTATCCACACTTCTACTTAAGAGTGAATATTTTTGCCACCTCTGCTTGTGTGTGCATATGCGTGCGCACGTGTGTGTGTGTATAAGCTAGAGGAGCACTAAGGCTTTAAATCCCCCGCCCCTCCCCCCCTCCCTCCAGGTGAAAGTCAGTGCGACGAGGCCACATGCAACAACGGAGGCACCTGCCACGACGAGGGCGACACATTCCAGTGCATGTGCTCCCCAGGCTGGGAGGGCACCACTTGCAACATAGGTGAGTGGCGCAGTCCAAAGGCCCGTCTCCCCCTTCAGATGTTAGTCACATCATTTTTATCTGCCTCACCCTCCCCTCCCCTTCTCCCCCGGCCCGGTTCCTCCTCCTCCTGCGTGCGCTGACAGATATCCGGCTAAAACCCATGATTGCACTGACAATACACACAAAGTCGAGGAATGTGGAATCCCCCCCTCGGAAGTTGGGGGCACATCTCCAAAAAAAGAAAACCAGCAGAGGTTTAAAGCAGGCTGTTTAATGTTTATCACCGATTGTGCCGCTAATCCCGAAAACACTTGCTTACAAAGCTAACCGTCTTCCTCTTTTTCTCTCCCCCTTCCCGTCTCAGCCAAAAATTCGAGCTGCCTCCCGAACCCGTGCGAGAACGGAGGCACCTGCGTGGTGGCCGGCGAGTCCTTCACCTGCGTCTGCAAGGAGGGCTGGGAGGGAGCCACCTGCACCCAGAGTAAGTGGCCCCTCCGTGGGGCGACGCAGAGGTCGACGTTTATTGCTTCTACATGATGATGTGGCCCCACACTACCACAAGCCCCACCCCCACCCACTAGCTAGCTCAGAGGTGCACTGCCTGTAACTTATTAGATTTGGACTTTTCCCCAACGTCTCTGGAGTCATCCTTGTTGTTTTGCTCTAGACATACGAATATATTAGGGCTGTCAGCGTTTACGCATTAATTAAATGCAATCCATTGATCCGCGTCAAGCTGGACGGAAAAGCCACTCAAAGAAACACCAGAAAATCCAGTAAAGTTTCAGAATAAAAGCAATTTTCGAAATAAAACACCGCGATTGACAAATGCGATCATATTTGTGTACGTTATATTTGTCAGTATCTGAACAGCGTGCGAGAGAAAGATGAAAACAAACACGCACATGAAAGAGAGCAACAGAGTGGGCTGGCTACGGCGCTTACGCGTAGCCAGTGTGAACCCGCCGGCCTTTTTGTCCCTTTTACTGACCCGTAGTTTTCCCCTCTGGCCAATTTCTGGTAAGAAATACTTTACATTATGGAGTCTTGACATGCAAAATTTTACACATGCAATTCAAACCGTGATTAATTGCAGTTAACTATGAAGGTTCTGCGATTAATCGCGATTAAAAAAATGAATCGTTCGACAGCCCTAATATATATAATACAGACAGACTGACAGACACTCACTTACACACACACACACACACACAAACTGATGTATATGTTCTTGACTTATTCTCCATGGCTGCTGCCGGGCCGTGAGAGAAGAACGAGGGGGGGGGCGGGGGGAGGGGGGGACTGGGCTCAGGAAAGTGGAGACAGATGTTCCCTCCCACCTCCACCCTCTCCGCCTTGTCCGACACGCAGCTCTCGCTCCCCTCTCGTCGCCACATTCCCGTCAGCACAGCGACACGTTCACATTTCACCCCCCCCCCCCCAACACGCACACACACACACATGTGCACTCCCCGAACACAGATTTTCCCCAGTTTCCTTTTTATTCCCCCCTTCACACGGCCGACTCACTTGTTTGCACTGTACAGCTAATGAGCCCCAAGCCTTCCCAGCCCGACACACACACACACACACACATGCGCACCTGCAAGCTCAGACGTGCTCTCGGCTGTCATGCGTGCTAAACAGTCGTACATGAAAGAGAGTGAGAGGGTGAGTGAGTGAGTGTGGGAGGGGGGGGGAAGGATGGGGGAGGGGGAAGACGACAACAACATCGCTCACGCTCTCTCTTCTTTTTCTCCCCCCCCCCTCAGATACCAACGACTGCAGTCCCCACCCATGGTAAGTGGAAGGGCCAAACATTTCCTGCAGCGGCTCCTCTCACCTGCGGGCTTTTCTTTTGTTTTTTCATTTTCCTTCTCAGCCGTGTCTCTGCTGAGAAAGCAGGCATCCACCCATCGCTCGCAATCAGCTCACACTCCCAAATTAACCGCACACAACTGGAGCGAACCTTTTTTTCTCTCTCTCTCTCTCTCTCTCTCTCTCTCTCGCCCTAACAAAAGAACAAGTCTGGTTGCTTTCTAGTTGCTTTGGAAATAATGTTTTATTTACACTGACCCGTGAGAAAAAGAGCCTGAGTTTCAGATAGGTGTGTTTGTTTATAACAGGCGTGAAGGTATTTTGCTGTAAAAACCAAACTCTCTTTTATTTTTTTTATTTTTTTTTCCCTCCCCTCGCAGCTACAACAGTGGAACCTGCGTCGACGGGGACAACTGGTACCGCTGCGAGTGCGCCCCGGGCTTCGCGGGTCCAGACTGTCGGATCAGTGAGTATTAACCTGCCCCCCCCCCAGCCCACCTCCCCACCGTGATCCCTTGCTAAACCTTTAGCTGGAGCGGGTCGCGGGGAGGGGGGAGTGGGGACGGGGGTGGGGGTGCGTGTGACCGTCGCAGCCTCTCCAAATGGACGGACGGTCTAGCCGGCCAATTATCAGCGCGCTGGGCCGGCGGCCAGGCCGAAGCCGTTTCTCGGTGTCACTCCGCCGGGGCCCCCGCTCAGGTCCCCGGGGGGAAGCGGGCTTAGCAGGCCAACAGCTAATCAAGCCGTGCTCTCTGACACTGATTACACAGATTGTTTTCCCTCTTAAAGGCTTTCAGATGGCCACATTCTTTCCCATTGCAAAGCCTTTGTTCTGCTAAGTCCTGCCTTCAGCCCTCTGCATACCTGCTAATGATGCTGCCTTTAATAAGGCTGCATGGGGCCCGAAAAAAATAAAACGTGCATGTTTGAGCTTATATAATCGCTGTCGACCGGCGCTCAGTCGCCGCGCGGCAGCGTCGAGGCGACGCACGACCTCAGCGAATTCAGCGGAGGATTTAGATTTGTGTGCTCACCGCTTAGCCCAATATTTGTTTTCTGTCTGGCCCTGCGCTTTTATTCCTAACTGCCGCTCTTCCCCTCCGACAGACATTAACGAGTGCCAGTCGTCCCCGTGCGCCTTCGGGTCCACCTGCGTGGACGAGATCAACGGGTACCGCTGCGTGTGTCCACCGGACAGGACGGGCCCGTACTGCCACGAAGGTACGGCAAAAATAAAGTAACAATCGGCGCAGGGTAATAAAATGGGGAAGGAAAAAAAGTTTCAACGGCCGGTTTCATTGTCCTCACGTGGCAGTTACAAGGAAATCCTGCTCCGTTAACGGACACGCCAAGCTGGACGGCGCCAAGTGGGACGACGACTGCAACACCTGCCACTGTTACAACGGGAAAGTGGTCTGCACAAAGGTAGGACACAAACACGCGCAAGGCACACTGTTTACAAACAACACAGAGTGACGCAGTCAATGTCGGACCACAGCAACACCTCCAGACACGCGGCACAGTTGATCTGGGAGTGTCGGATTCCTTTGAGTTTGAAAAGACAAACACACACACACACACACACAATGCCACTGTGGGAAAAAAAAAGCAGCATTCCAGCTCACCGTCCTCCAGAATAACACTGGGTGAAGATTGGGTGACACAATGAACAAGGCGGCCTGGGAAAAGTCCCATCACGCCCATGTTTGTCTAAAAGCCAGAACGACACTGATGCCCTGCTGGCGGTGCAGCCTGCAGGAGGAGGAGGAGGAGGAGGAAGGTGAATCAGCACGGCTGACAATCATCCCTGGCTGTCAGGTGCAGGCGAGCGTGTTGATTTGATGAGGGAGCAGAATGATGGGAGTTTGACGAGCAGTAGCTGTGGAATGAATCTAAGCCAACTCTATTGTGTGTGTGCGGTTTTCCCCCCCCTTGGTGCTGTTTAGTCATTTAATTACAGATTCTTGTCTGTTAATTATTTTTCTTTCTTTTTTTACAATAAAATTTTATTGGATTAACCGTCACAATTATGAGGGGGGAGGGGATTCATCACTTTGAATATCGCGTTCCTCCCCCAATCCATTCCCCAATTTCCTCCACAGTGTACAGTTTCAAAAGTTTCATTTGAGCCGTCTGTTTATGTGAAAGGGTTGAAGGGGAACATTTAGAATTAAAAGAGGAACATAGAAACGTCTCAGTTTCTGTCCTATTGCTTTAAATTGCTGCAGCCATTACCCATAATTGATGGCACTAGTTGATCCCTTCTGTCTAAAAATGCATTTGGTGCAACTATCTAAATATCTTCTGATGTATTTAGTCAATGTAAATATATTCCAAACTCTCTCATAATTATGGGCAACACAGGCTTTCAGCCTTGCAAACAGCTTGAACCCTTTTATAGAGCAGTCAGTGAAACAATTGGATATTAAAAACTCGGGGACATAAGAAGACATTTTTTTCACAAGTGACTTTTCAAAATATATGTCTGGTTAATGTGAACACACTTAGAGTTTGCGATAGTTTGTTTTGCAAGTTGGGGTCACCTACAGCATGTATACCAACCTGACTTGGATCTGAACACCGTCCTCCCCATCCAGATGCGGTGCGGGCCCACGAGCTGCCAGCTGGGGGCCAAAGGTCGAGGCGGCTGTCCTGCAGGCCAGAGCTGCGTGCCCATCCGGGAGGGCCACTGCTTCGTCAAGCCCTGCCTGGGCCTGGGCGAGTGCTGGCGCTCCAACCCTCCCCCGCCCCCCGCCAAGTGCCACCCCAGCAGCTCCAGTTACCAGGACAACAGCTGCGCCAACATCACCTTCACCTTCAACAAGGAGACCATGCCCCGAGTGAGTCACCCCGGCACTGGGCGGAGTGAACCGCAGGGCCCCACCACGCTGCAACGATTCACAAGTGTCTAGGATCTAAACACGTTTTGAAGGAAGAAATAAGTTCACAATTTTCAATTATTTTCAGTTTAAAAGTTGTTGTTTTTTTTTGTTTTTTTAGCAATGCAAACTTGTTCTTCATCACCACCAGATCAGTTTGCCGGCTAATCTGACAGCAGCTAGATACATATATATATAACATATATATATATATGTGTATATATATATATATATATATATATATATATATATATATATATATATATATATATATATATATATATATATATATATATATATATATATATATATATATATATATATATATATATATATATATATATATATATATATGTATATATATATGTATATATATATATATATATATATATATATATATATATATATATATATATATATATATATATATATATATAACACAAATAACCTGGCCTTTAAACTCAAGAGCTCATCACTGGAAATCTCAGGATTACATTTTCCTTCACCTTCTTAATTGTCTCTCAACGCTGTCTTTTTCTCTCTCTCTCCCTCTCGCTCCCTGCCACCAGGGCCTGACTGTGGAGGATGTGTGCAAGCAGCTGAGGCGTTTGTACGTGGTCAAGAATTTCTCCTTGGAGCATTCTGTGTCCATAACCTGCGACCCCTCATTCTCAGCCAGCAACGAAATCCACGTCTGCATCGTGAGTGCCCTCCTTCCCCCGCCACTGTCAATGCACTGGAGAGAAAAATCTTATTTATAGCCTGCAGCGCGTGGGCCCAGTAGACACAAGCCGTGGCGCTAATGGCTAATGGCTGCCGTGTGTCACCCGCCGGCAGCGAGCGCACGCGCTTAAAAGCCCAAAAAGCAGCACGCCCGAGTGACGACTTTGCTCCTTGTCGCCTCCAGTCTACTGACGACCACCGCCTGGACCGGAGCCCCATCAAGGACATCACGGACCGGATCATCGACCTGGTCAGCAAGCGCAACGGCAACAACAACACCATCATCACCGCCATCGCGGAGGTGCGCATGCCAAGTCCCAACAAAACTGGTAAGAACCGCCTGGGCGAACCGTCGGTGGCTTGCACCAACTTGCATGTTCGACGCAGGTAGAAGGATCATTACCGTTGTTTTGCACCCATGTTGTTGTCATTTTTGAAATACCGTGTGAACCTGGCAGAAAATGTCAAGCGCCAGAAGGTCAAAGTAGGAAAAAAGTTTAAAAAAAAACTAAAAGGGAGGCGGGAGGGGCTTAAGTATTTCTCACATGATGCTATTTTAAAGGTCCAGTGAGTGAAATTTGGCTTGATTTTTGAATTTCATATTGGTAAAAGCTTAACATAGTGCCCATAAATACACTAATAAAAGTGTACACCTGCAGTACAAGAAAAGAAATGTGGTTTCCCTACCTTTGGAACGGTTCTCATATATGTATAAAAATACACATAGATCAAGGGTCTTGCTCCTACTTAGTTGCCATCTTGCACCGCCATTTTTAAGGAAGTCTGCCTGACGGTGTTTTTCAACCTTTTATGTGCCATGGCACATTTTTTACATTGAATCCCATCAACACCAAACAAAAACTAGGTTTAGATTCCTTTTAAAGCACAGTCACTCAACAATGGAGTATTATTATTTTTTTCAGACCAATTAAGTGAAATTGTATAATCTTTCACGCCACACCTAACATCTCACGCACATTACTTGTGGTTGGAAAAACACTGCCGCACCCTCTATGAAATGCGCTTCCTTGATTTTTTTTTTTTTTTTTTTTACCCACTGGACCTTTAAACTCACACGACTGCCCAAATAATGGCACGTCGAGCTGGAGCTGGAGGAGAATGCAGAGTAGCTTTTGGGGTCGAAACAGCCGAGCTATGCGGCTTTACTGGCCAGCGCGACTCCCCACATGTGTCTGCCATTCATCAACACGTTGACAGCGGACCGCCGCCGCCGCGCGCCAAATAGAGGCCGCCGCCGCCTCCTCCTCCGTCCGGGGGCCTCGGAGGTCAGGTTGCGCCGGCAACAGCCAGGCTAACGGCTTTTAGCGACGTTCGCTCTTGCAGTTGAAAAAAAAATAAAATCCATGCCTGACCCTCCCCGCTCCTCTCCACCTCCTCCCCCCCCCCCGCCAGACTACCTAGTGCCGCTGCTCAGCTCCGTCTTCATCGTGGTCTGGGTCCTCGCGCTGGTCGCCGTCCTCCTCTGGTGCATGCGCCGCCGGCGGAAGCAGAGCGGCCACGGCGGCGCCTCGGCCGCCGGCGCCGACGACAACACCACCAACAACGTGCGCGAGCAGCTCAACCAGATCAAGAACCCCATCGAGAAGCACCCGGGCCTGGCCGCCGGCCTCAAGGACTACGAGGGCAAGAACGCCATCATCGCCAAAATACGGACAAACCAGCCCGAGGGCGACGAGGACGACAAGGAGAGGCACCTGCAGAAGGGCCGCTTCGCCAAGCAGCCGGCGTACACGCTGGTGGAGAGGGACGACAAGGCGCCCCTGTCCAACCCCAGCCCCGCCGCCAAGAACCCCAATTGGACTAACAAGCAGGACAACAGAGACTTGGAGACGGCAAACAGCATAAACAGGATGGACTACATTGTATAGCGGACGAGCTGCGTTGCTGAGCAACCCAAAAAAAAAAAAAAAAAAAGCCCCCTGGACCGCGCGGTCTCTCGCACCCCGGCGGTGGGGGAAACCGGGGAACTCTGGGGGCCACGCGCGAGAGTCGACCCGACTCGTCGCTCCGACCCGTCGACCCGACCCAACCCGACCCGACCGACCGACCCGCCGCGTCGCGGTTTATTTCCCTCTCGCGCGTCTTCTTCCCCGCCGCGTTAATTTAAGTTCCGACAAGCTGGCTTTTTACACTGGCAGTGACAGTTGCTTTGGTTGGCTGGAAAAACACAAGGCACCAGTATACATTTCACTGTAGGACTAGTTGCAAAAAAAAAAAAAAGTGTCCTTGTCTGCATTTCATTTCCTGTGTTGTTTTTTTTCCCAGTCTTCTCAATTCAGCGGGCACATTTTGAGGGGGCTCTTGGTGTGATTGTTGTACAATGACGACAAAAACTGCCCGACGCGTTTCGACACTAGAGCTACTTTACTTTAGCGCGTTTGAATTCTTTCTAGTTCCGTTTTTGAGGAAAGTGCCTCTTCAGCGCGAGACTCCAGCAACTGTCAAACGAAAGAGAGAGAGAGAAAGAAAGAGAGAGAGAGAGAGAACAAGAGAGAGAGAGCGAGAGCGAGAACAAAGATCAACTTTATTATTTATTTTATTTTGGGGTAGGGGAGGGGGGACGCAAGGGGGGAGGGCTCAATGTCAGCAGTTGCTGCCAATATGAAGAATTTATGTGTCGATTTAGAACGTGTAGATATGTACATTTTTTTTATTAATCATTGTATATATTTGATCTATTAACTTAATAATCAAGAGCCTTAAGATATCATTCCTTTTTATTTATATGTCTTGTCTAGTTTGAAGGTTTTGATAGTTGTGAATGCCAACCTTTTCTTTTTAATGACTTAATTTTTTTTTTTTTTGTTAAATGCATTCTTTAAAAAAAAAAAAAAAAAAAAAAAAAGCCAAATTTCAGACAAGACAAAGGACGGGCACTTTTCGCCTGAAAGAAAGACTTTTATTTTGTTAATTTTTTTTTTTTCCTCCACACATTGAACATTTCATCATTTGTTGCCAGGACCTTGATTGAAGGCAAGTGAGGTTTAGGACAACAATAGCTCCAGTCTGCTGAGAGGGATGGACTTGGTGGCAGACATATTGCTTGCTACTAATGGATGAAAACTTAAGGGAACAAAACCATAATCCTCCAGCGGCTTCAAGTGGAACCCATTTCAGACGGGGCGGCCGACAAAACAGCCGGCGCCCACGTGCAAGGCAGGTCACGCAAAATCCGAGGCTACGGCCTTCCCATCTGCTTCAGTCGGTGTCATTTCACAAACTAGACCGTACGTACTTGCAGTAGGGGTACGGTTGACACTGTAGAGTCAAAATGAAAAACACACCCAGACACTGTTTCCTTTCTCTGCACATTTGTCATTTGTTTCTTTTGTTAAAGAAAAATGAGGCTCTTAACATACAAATAAACAAGTTCAATCTCATCTGTTTCACGCTTTGAGATCTTGGCAACAATTTTTTTTTTTGTTTTTTTTTGTCCTCTCTTGACTTTTTGTGTTACGAACTTGAGAATTATGTGTTGATCTGGCAATATATTTTTTTGAAAGTCATATTTATTAAATATTTTGTATGAAAAGAGAATTAAAGTTGTCTTTGTTCTGAAGAGCCCGCTGGCGAGTCTGTCTGTGATGCGTCGACAGGCCGTGCGGCGGCGGCGCGCCGCGCTCGCACGGCTCCCGTGGGAACTGATCCGCACCATCCAGGGCCTTGAGCAATGCCTCTGTTCAAAATGTCTTTAAGGGGATGATTGCGTCGATCCCGGAGACCAAAAATACCTTTGCTCCTCATGATCCTCACACAATGATTCCCTTGTTGGCCCGCTCTAAGTAGCGAGCTTAGCTAAAACCTCTCAAACTAGGCAGGACAAGCCTGTATCGTCGGGTCCCGAGTCATTCCAAGGCTTTGCTCCTCGGCAGAATCTGTTTACAAGGATTAGGGCCTGAAGCGAGAGATTACCAACACCTCAAACAACCTGAAAATGTATTAGCGCTCGGATCTGTTTTGCTAATCCGCGCCATCGCGACAAGAACAGAACTGGAGTCGGTTTCGTGGCTGGTTTTACACTTACAAATCTGAAAGAGAATGAAGCATAATTTGTTTGCTTGGGCTGACTTTCACTATCTGATAACACTGAGCATGAAGCCAGTGTGCAAACTAAATATACATGCTGAACGCTGCTTGCAGCTTTAATTGTTTTTTTGTTTTTTGAAGGCTACTGGGTAACATTTAAGTAATCTTTGGTATTAAATGTGAGGCTAAAAGGTTTTCATTTGAAGTTGCCACAGATTAAAAAAAAAAAAAAATCCATTTACTAATTGTTAGCATTTGTATTTACAGAACAAGAGTCGACTTGCTAGATGTCATATTTACAAGATGTGTATCTCCAGTAGCTCAGACCATGAATCTGCTCAGTTGTGTAATTTTATCCAACATTACCCTTTAAATAATACAGATGTGAGTTCAAGCAGGGCATCACAAAACACACGTTAGCATGAGCATTGTGCGCAATGTGCCTTCTTAGCTTTAGCTGCCGCTAAATCCCACACACTGAGCCTTTAATTGTCGCTGCTTTCGAAAGTAACCGGCCTGTCTTCGTATTTTAACCGAGAACATTCAAGAAAAACAATTTCATTCACCAGTATATCAAATGTCTTTCCAGTAAATTATGACATGGCGAGGTATTCAGGCACCGTAATGTCATCAGCATTAGCATTTTGAGCTTTACTGGGTGAAATAATGACTCCTGGCTCGATATGCTGTCTGGGCCTCTGAGTCTAATGAAGGAGTTTCGCAGCAAAAAAAACAAAACAAAAAACATCAGCTCACCAGCAATATTTTAAGCAAAGACAATCCCTTTTATACCGAGCAATTAATACCCCCATTTCAATACGGCCCAGGGCACTTATCCCATTTAAACCCAATAGAAAAGCTGCACCCAGAATCTCGGCATTAAAGATTTACGCGCGGCAAATAGTACATGAATGAAAACTCGCTGCGAGAGCGCAATTTTGCGAGCGCGGGTGATGAAATAAATCTGGACGGCGCAATCAATCACGGCAGAACTTCCAGCGGGGGAAACTGGACCGTTTTCAGACACGCAGGAGCCAGCCTTTCAGACGGAGACTCATGACGTACGACATGGCTCCTGCTTGTCTGAAATTCCCCCCCCGATCTTTAGCCGAAAAACCATATCTGGGCTCCAATTAAAGGTTTGCGACTGGCCGTCTTCGCGAGCCCTCTTGACCACTGCTATTTCAGGGCGGAGGCGAAGTGCGTGTCAAGTATTTGGACAGAAGCGCAGCGGAGCGATTGGCGCGTTTGCGTTGGGAGCGTTGGACCCGCGTTGCGCGTCGCGTATGCGCACCATATGTGAAAAGATGGGGGGGATGGGGGTATTGGGGGGGCTAGTAAAACATGACACATGCCCAAATGTTTGTCATCTGAGGAGAATCCGCGGGGTAAACACTCAGCCTGACACAATATCGTCTTTAATTCTGTGGCGTCAAACATCTTGACTGTAGTCCCGTCTCCCCTCCCCCCCCCCTCCTCACCCCCTCCCCCTCGTAATCCTCAGAACCTCTTCGCTCGCTGTAATCTAGAGGTTCTGGGCACATTCTCACTCCCCTCCTGTCTTGAGTGCGGATCTGGAACTAATAGAGGAGCCCGAGGATGCAGGCTTTGACAGATAGGCCCCTCAGACTTGCGGCCAGCCTGTTTTGGTTTGTCTGTGCCGTGTTATTGCTTGTGAGGAGGAGGGCAGGGGAGGGGAGGGGAGGGGGCAGCGGGCGGGGCGGGCTCCGGGCCCGTTTCCCCAGAGCAAGCAGCTCTACTTCCACTGTGGTTTTCTGGCTCTCCCAGACTGGGAAAGCCTTGGACTCGGCCTCCTTGGCTTCCAGCGGGGGGGCGGGGGGGCGGCGGACAGACGCCGCCGGAGGTTTCTGCGGAGGGCCCGGCGGAGCGGGTCCCCACCGTGGCTGCTGGGGGTCCTCCGAGGCGGCGCGTCCTCTTGGCCCCGTGCGGCCGAGGGTCTTCCCCGGAGTCGCTCGGCTTGCGCCTCTTGCCGCTCCCCTGGCCGGTTGCGTGTTCGCGGGAGGCCGACGAGGCCCCGTTTGGACCGAGGCCGTTTTCAGCGCAAACTGCTCGGGCCGCGGCTCCGCCGGGGGAAGTCGGAAGGTCTGCCCGTCTTCGTTCCCGACTGGTCTCCTCTGCCGCGGAGGCTCCACGGCGCCCCGGCTGAACAGCAGCGTGTTTGGCTCTGTAAACGCGGAACAGAGAGAGGATGTGAACAGATACTCCAGTGACCTCTCTGACTGGAGGGCTTGGAAAGTTGCGCGGCGGATCGTACATCCTTTGAAGCCCAGTCCTCTTTGTTTTTGCGCGGCTGCTCGGCGGCTCTTGGGTTCCTCCCACTCCGGAAAAATATTCCGATCGGCTCCGCTCACATTGTTCAGTCTGGACGGGACGGAACACAAACGACGCAAACCCGAAATATTATTCATCCCTTCGGAAAGTTCTGGCTCTGTGTGAGGCTGCATCGTCGACATTCCTTCCACTTCTCTGAAAAATGATGTTATAATAAGTAGAATAATAAGACTATTTAAGACGCTTCTTTAGAGAAAAGGGGGCAGGAAAAAAAAGGCATTTTATCACATCGGTTAATCTCCGGTGTAACGCATTCCAAAATGCGCCACCTCAAAGGCTTTGGGAGAATTCAGCAGCTTGTCACGGTGTGAGGCGTGTCTCCCAATCTCAACTGTCTGACACTCAGAGTGATGCCTGCAGCTCCAGGCGGAGTTTTTAAATCGCTAAGCCCTGCTGACAAGTTAAAACAGTGATTGAAGAAGGATAATGAGTGAGGAGGAGGAGGAGGAGGAGGAGGAGTGGGGAGGGAGCAGGGGGAGGGGAGTCAGCGGGGTGGGTGAGGTTTGCCAGTGTTAAAAATACAATGGGGTGAAAGCGCTCTCGAGGCTAACAACAGGTCGTAGATGCAGCCTCGCGCTTCACATAAAGTTTGCACTGTATACGAATATAGAAGCGCTCTCACTGCTCATAGCCAGTTCTGAAATGTTCACAGCTTTGTTTGAGCAGGAGGGTACGGAGGCCTCTTGCTGCCATAATCAGAAAGGGCGGCTCAGTATCACTGTTTTACAAGGTTCTTTCACATTATTACATGAAGCTATTGCGTTATTTTGTAATGGTGAAAGGCCCAGTATCATGTAATTATGTGAAAAAGTTTCGGGCTTTTACGAGATAGTTTTCGCATTAGTTCGTGATCACAAATCAAAACTAAATGGAAGCGACGGCACCGTGGACTGGTTTTTTTTTCATGCGTCTCCAACAAGAACTGGCACGTGTCCCACTGAGCTCCTGCTACTCCGCCGTGGCTCAGACAGCCAGCCAAAATCCGATTTTCAGCCCATCCACTTTGAATCCTTTTGTAGTCTGAACAGTCGCAAGTCACATGAAATCCGATCGTTGCGAAACGGATTGAAAGCGCCTCCTGGAGGTGGTTTTCAAACGGGGTCTGGACGGATGCCTCTCGGTCTGAACAGCTCCAAACGCGAGCGTCCGTGACGTCACCCTGCGCGACGCAACGCCCAACGTGCCAGACCAGAGAGCGCCACTCGAGGCGCGGAGCTGTAGCGTAATGGAGCGGACAGGAGAAGTAGAAAACAGCGGCCCCTGGACAGAGGAGGCGACTCATAGCCCCATCAGTCTGTGTGTGGAGATACCGTAGCTCCATTCAAGCCAAGCCCCAGGGCATGCATCGCAACAAGTGCCGCTGTCGCAATTATGTGACGTCACGCGCTACGCACTACGATGTCTCAAACTAAGCTTAAACGAGCCATAGTGCTTTGCTTACGACTCATTTTGTTTAGTTTCGATTCGTTGTCATGAAGTAACGTGAAATTATCGGGTAAAAACGAGACACTTTTCACGTAAATTAGTGAAAAGTAGCATAGCAGCAATATGCTTCCGTAGGAGGGGGTAGGAGGGGGTTTTCCTCATTCGGTCAAACTTCAAACTGGATGCAGGGTTCCATGAAAGAAACCCTGTGAGGCAAAAAAAAAAAAAAAAAAAAAAGAGGAACTGTGGAAGAAAAGATTGGATCTCATCAACGTTTTGCGCTCAACAGTCGGCTGATGAAGGTTAATCATCAATGTTTTCCTTGGTTGGCCTCGAACAGACAGGATTTATGAGAGAACAAGAGACCCCGGTGGCCAATTGAGCTGAACTGGATGGTTGAGTGGCCGTCGGCATATCGCACTTTAATTGCATCCAAGGCGACGTACTGACTGACATGCGAATGAGACGGCCGAGCGGCGACGACAGACCGGCAGAGGCGGATGAAAGCTGGCGGGGCTGACCGATGTCTTGACAAATCTCTTTCCCCCGCCGCCGTGAACTTCTGCCGCGCCGCGCTCGAGTCGCGGTGGCCCTCGCCGCCGCTGCGCGACGCGCGCCCGGTTCTGAAGTGGCGGGGCCACCGAGGCGACGGGCCGACGAGGGGCCGGCGTCCGCGCTCGGCGGGCGTCGCCGTGGGGAAAAAAAAAAAAAAAAGAAAGAAAACGCGGCAAAACGGACGCTCGCTCTGGGAAAGTGCGGTCGCTCTGTTTGCTCAATATCGGTCATTTTTCAAATCGTTGCTCTTCCGCGAAAAAAAAAACAATAAAATGCTGGCTAAATATGTGCACTGTGAGATGGGGAAAGCCAGTGTGGTGAGATCTGGCATCTACTGACTGGCTGCTGCGAACACACAGAGAGAAAGAGGAGCGGGGGGGGGGGGATCATTAATAGCTTCCAACACATGTTTTAATACCAATGACAACACAAGAGCTGACACACACACACACACACACACACAAAGGGGGAAAGGGAGTAATTGTCCCAGGCTCTGGGGGCATTGTGGCTTTACACGGGAGTGTCGAGATGCAGCGACTGCGCCGTGGTATGTGGCAATCGGAATAAAAGAGGAGGGACGGAGGCGGAGGGAGGAGGCGGAGGAGGCAGGAGGAGGGGAGGAGGAGGAGGAGAACAGGAGAGGAGGCGGAGGCGACGAGAAAGAGCGGCGGGGACAAGAAAAGTGCGTCGTGAACGAGATAAAGGGGAGCGTTCTCAACAAAAGCAGTAGCAGCAGCAGCAGCCCCACCCCTCACCCCCACCCCACCCCCCCCCACCCCCTGCCAGTGCTGCCCACGGCCCGACAGACTTTTCACCGTGCCCACAAACCCAAGAATCCCCAACGCAGACAGGACGTCCCCTCACAGGACGCTCTTTGTGTGGGGACGCAGTCGCAGCAGCAGACTGTGGGCAGAGATTTTTTTTTTTTTTTTTTTGCTCTTTACGAGCCGTTGTGTCCAACGCTACGGCTAGCCGCCGCTTTAGATTCCCACTAACACACACACACACACACACAGAGCAGCGACTATTCTGAGGAAGATGTGGGCGCCGCCATTTGCATTGTTATGCCTTGATATGTATTCTCCCCTCTTTAATATGAATAAATGCCGTTTGAAAGACGAACTTGAAAGAAAAACCAACACGGAGCAAACAAGAGGGGGTTGGGGTGGTGGGGGTTCGGGGTGGGGGGGGGCTCTCTGGGAAAGTTTAGCGCTGTCCTGTTTCTGTCGGCACGACTTCAAAAGGCTGGCGGCCGAGCGAGGGAGCGGCGTAGGAAGAGCGGCGGAGTTATGGAAAGGAAGAGGCACGACGAGAGGAAGAGGTCGGGTATACTTAGCGGGGCCGAAGGCAGGAAAATAGACAGAGAGTCAGACGGAGGGAGAAGCGCTGGCTGAATTATTGCAGGGCCAGGTCGGGGAGGTCAGACGCTTTGTATATAAGAGAACCGGACTGAGGAGTAAACAGATTAAGGGAGGGAGGAAGAAGAAGAAGAAAGGGAAGAAGTGGACGCGGAGGAGAGGGAGAAGGGCAATTTCGCAAGGTGGCGGTGGCGGCGGCGGCGGCGGCGAGCGTCGCGTTTGAACCGAGGTGGCCGCCGGTTGGTGTTTTTGGGGGGGGGGTTTTTGCGCGGAGAGACGCAAACAAGCGGCGGCCCAGGAGAGCGTCTCCTGAAGCGGTGGAGGGAGGCAGGGAGGCAGGGAGGGATGGAGCCACGGCGGTAAATGAGAACCTCCGCCGTCGGCCGCCAGCCAGTCTGTTCGCCCACACACACACACACACACACACACACACACACAATGCGGCAGAAAACACGTCTCGTGATGCAACGCGTAAACACGACGGCGGTGCCCCGGCCCGGTGCCTCCGCAGCCACGGGGGCTCGGCGGGAAGCTGCAACAGGACGCCGCCACATCTGGATGTCAGATTAGAGAGATAAGCCTCCCAGAAAGAAAGAAAGAAAGAAAGAAAGGGGGGCTTCGGGGTTCGGGGGGGGGGGGTGAAGAGGGGGAATGAATCATTTCAGGCCAAAAATCGCACTTCAAAAAAAAGAGGACGCGCCATAAAGCACGAGGGAATTGACACCGTTTCTCCTCTGCCGCCGGGAGATAAGGCCGCGGCACCCGTAGACAGGATGTACGCGCCGGCGTCTATCTTTTGATGCAGCTCCGCTCGGAAGCAGAGCGGCGGAGAACCCGTCGGTCTGATGTGGAGCGAAAAACACCCCCCCCCACCCCGCCGACAAAACCGGGGTTGGAGTTGTTCTGACAAAGCGATATAAAGACAATACCGCGTGGCTTTTTCTTTGCTTTGCTTTTTTCTTTTTTCTTTTTTTTTTTTGTAGGAACAAGGATAACAAATCTGCGAATAAGCTCAACTTGATGATGGTGCACTTTTTCAGTTTATTCTGTGGGTTCTTGCAGGCCGGGGAGATTGTACTCATATCATCACAGAACCGCTGCAAACTTAAGTTGGAGCTGAAAGACGAAAATTGCCGACGGAGAGAGAGAGAGAGAGAGAGAGAGAGAGAGAGAGAGAGAGAGAGAGAGAGAGAGAGAGAGAGAGAGAGAGAGAGAGAGAGAGAAACCCTCTGAGATGACAAGAACACAAACCGACGTTGGAAAAAAGCTTGGATTAACCATCAACTTGTATTTACTTGTAACATGCAACAGAGGAAGCCAAGTCTTTTTTTTTTTTTTTTTTTTTGGTTTTGTTTTGTTTTTGTTACTGGGCTCCTCTTGTCTTTGTACCTGACCAAAACAAACACGTCCCATTTAAGATAATTATGGGGTCTTCACTCGTCTGTTCTTAAATATTGTATCATTCCGACGTCTGATTGCCTTTAACCGGTCAAGAAACGAAAAACTGATTTTTTTTTTTTCTTTCCTCCCCCCCCCCCCAGAGTGGAAGGGGCCTTTTTTTTTTTTAAGTTCGCTTTGATGGCGACGGCCGAGAAAACAGAATCGTTTGGGAGACTAACAAACTTCCAGGGCACGCATGCCTCCTGCGGAGAGATTCGTGAAACTAGTCCACAAAACTGCGACTCCCCCGCCCTCCACCTACTCGGCTCCCACAGAGGAAACATGCCCTGTTTGTCTAAGCTCACCACATCTTCCCTGCAACAAAGTCAACAAACATGCAGGGGCACATACTTGTCTAAAATAAGAGGGCAGTTTTTATCCACCCCCCCAACCCCCCGCGAACACAATGGCGACGCATCGGGATCCGCCCCGTACGCGCGGGACGGAGGCGAGCCGTTAACCGTTTGGACGCCGGGCGGTGGTCGACGAGAGCCGAGAGCAGGCTGTGTTTTTTGGGCCTCGGCGGGAGGAGAGGGCCAGCGGGCGCGGGACGCTTGGGAAAGTACTGCGGCGCTAGCAGCCTGGAGCTGTGAAGAGGCGCGCTGAGGTCATGGGTAAACACGCCGGCTCGTCCAAAGCTGAGCGAGAGGAGGGGGAAGTGGAAAGACATCTGCTCTGCCTTTGATCCGAGCGTCTGCGGCCCAGCACGCCGCTTCACCTCGGCTGCCCACTCTGCGCCTGACTAGAAAACAATCCCACAAACACGAGCTCGTCCTTCCCCGGCGCGGCCCTCCTTTAGCGCCGCCGCCGCCGCCGCCGCCGAGTCGCACGGAGGGATTGGGTTTTTTGTGAAAATGTGCGACTTGAAACTCCAAATGTCTACGTAAAATATGAAATTGCCTATTTAATTATCTCTCCACTGCAATGGAAAGTAAGACCTGGTCCTCCCGCCGGCAGCGGGATCCAGGTTCCTCGCTTGTGTTCCAGGTAACGGATGTTCCTCTCTTAATAGATCAACTTTGGCAGGGTTCATCTAAGCCCGGCATGTGGTGGATGTCATCGTTAATTTCGCCTACACTCTCCAGACATTTTGCAGCCTCGACTTAAAAGCCATCGGCCGGGTGGAACCAAAGCTCGTGCCTGATGGTGAGGCGGCATGTGGGGATCTCTCCTCCATTAATGTCAGGCGGCCCAATCGGCTAATGGATGTGACATTTTTGCCCGAAGGTGAGGAAATAAATTTTCACTTTGAACTCTGCTTTATCCCCTGGAGCACAAGTGCACCACGCATGGAAAAAAAAAAATTCCAAAACTTGCAATTTAAACAGCCCGATAGGCAATTTACATGTGTATAGTATTGCTTGGTTTTCCATTTGATATGCAAAAAAAAATTGCATATCGTCCAATTTCTTAATTTTTTTTTGCCATTCCCTGACTAGCTATGTTTACATGCGCACATTTCTCCAATCCGATCTAAGCCTTGGTTGATCGGAAATTCAAAATCCACTGTTTACATGGACACTAAATAAAATGATCCGATCATGACGTGCGCATGCGTGCGCCAAGCGTTTAATCAGAATGAATCATTCCGCCCGTGTTGTCAATAAAGGCCGCGTTGTCCGCGCGTCCTCGGCTCGTCCACAGGCCTTCAAACTTTTCCAGCGGTTTTTATTCGGTCCATCGTTTCGTTTACGTTCCGCGAAAAAATGAGCGGCTGCCGCTAAGGCGGAAACGCGCCACGCAGACGACGTAGCACACCTGCGCAGTGGAGGCAGTCCGAGGCAGGATCCGAATGGGCGTGTACGTGAACGCCGTTCGGAATAACGATCGGCATAAACCACCTCTCTCGTTCGGAATAAACTTTCGTTCCGAACGGGCCGGATCGGAATCTTCCGATTGGCGCGTTTACATGAAGCATTTTTAATCTGATTGGGCCTTTATTCCCATTATTTGCGTCCATGTAGACGCAGCTACTACTATATCTACTACTATATCCCCCCCTTGACAGTAAGAAACTTTTAGTTTGTCACAGTTTGGTAAATCTGCATATAAACTGCAGGCGGAACATTAAATATAAATAAGTGGTGTCCTATTTTCTGCCCAACTACTGGAAATGACAACACTTGAGACTGAACCACAGCTGAAAATATGACTAATGAGAGTGCAGCGAGTACGAGGGGTGAAATGCAGAGCCAGTTTGGTGGTGGTGGTGGTGGTGGGATGGGCGGATGGGGGGAGCGCTGCTTTCACGGGATGAAAGGCCAACCGTGATGTCACCTCGGTTTGCTCACCCCCGTGACCTCCTGAAAAGGACTCATTTCGTGAGGCTACATTTCCACTGAGGTGGAGGATTTTTGTTTAACAGCTCAGGCAAAGTGAACCCCGACAACAAAACAAAAGACGCCCTGAACGTCGAGACAGCCTGGCACTTTCCTTGAGTTCTGACAGCGTGCGGCTGAGCCAGAGTCTTCCGCAGAAGAGCAGCGACGGCGTTAAACCTCTTTATTTTTCGACAAGGTCCTAGGACAGGCCTCAGATTAGCCGCAGCGCAAAGGTTTTTTGTCAACATTCCTGACTTTCGCAACACTCCCTCTGTGGCCAATCAGTACGGAGCAAAGGGACATAAACAAATAATTGTTTTTGTCATGTGAAAAACCTTAGCCTCGCTGTCTGGTATCTTTCCCCCTGCAAAACCGCGCTCGAGGTCGGGCTTGTGGGAGCCTCACCACAAGACTCCCACCCACCAATTCCCTGTGCTTGTACTGTATCAGCCCAAAGAACCACATCCTGGGGAGAGGGGGATGCAATCGGCAGCGGTGCCTCCTTGAACTGGAAAATTGGTTACACAATCTGAACTTTTCACTGACGACGGCGTCGCTCCACTACAAATGTTACAATCCCCGGCTTTCATTGGGAGCCAAACAGTGGAAAAGCGCAATAGCAAAATAAACCCCGGAAGAAAAACAGACGGCCCGGCCCGGCCCGGCCCGGCCGATCACGAGGACGTCTGCGCTGGGTTCCAGTGCCAAGGTGAGAGGCTCCACTACCATTTCCCACAATCCTCTGGAGAGAGTGGGGATTAAATGAGCGCTCGCCGCAGTTAAGTGGCCTGTAATGCGCGGGGTCAAAACACATCTTCAGTGGTACGTAAACACCAAAATACGGCCCCGCGCCGGAGAGTAACTGCAACAGGCAGTCGGATTAGCTGCACCGTCCTTTTCGGGGGGAAAAAGTCGCACGTCGGAAGATGACGAGATCCGCCGAGGAAGTCCGCTTGCTGTAACGTTTTTGAAGCGTCGACTGCGCTACCGCCGAGGGCGCCGGGCTAAAAGCGGATATCGACCGACTCTCCGCCGCTCCCCACCGCATTTGTCCTAAATAGATGTTTAGTTTGTGTGAAAAATCCTGAGAGTACCCGTTCACGTTGAGGTTCGCAACAAGACCGCGTTTGAGTTGGACAAAAGCGAACCGGCAGAGTGCGCGAGCGGGAGCTTTCGAGGAAGGGGGTGACTCGGCAGCTTCGGTGCCCCGACCGACGCCACCCAAGAACCCCCCCCCAACCCTACCACCACCACCACCACCACCACCAAACAGCCCGTAGGTTCAGGAGACCCCCCCCCCTCCCTCCTGCAAAAAACAGATTAGGACACATAAAGTGAGAGGGCAATTTGGCAACGCGTCCCTGTAATAACACACAGATCCACGCGAGAGCTTTTGCCAAGTGACTGGAAGAGGAAACGGAGGAGTATAAACAGCGCTCACTGTGGCCGGGCTTAGGTTTCCATGGTGCGCCGAGGCATCTTCAGGGCGGCTCACGCACACGACGTAGCGCTCGGGAAACACGCGCAAGTCTGGGGGGCGAGCAGAGAAACAGCAGAGGAAACAGCACAGTGAGTTAACAGCCCGGGCCCACCTCTCACTTCCACGGTCCATACGCAGACAGGATGGGGCTATTTTGCGGACGAGGGTTGAATCCTCGTCCACAGAGGCAAAGTATTCGCTCTCCCCCGAGGCCTGGAGTGCGAGATGACAGCCTGGAGGGAATTGCTGAGTTATATGACCGCGTTATAAGCATGAAATATTGGAAAATTTGATGTTAGCAATGGATACTGGGAGCAGAATAAGCATTTCAGCAGCCTCGGAAGGCCACTAATAAAAAGCAGCAAGTTTTCTTGCGAGGTAATAAATCGTAACCGATATCGTAACAATTAGCCTGTTTGCTAATATCCAGCGCAAATGTGTTTGAGTCATTATGAACATATTTGGGAGGAAAAATGGGGGAGAAGAAGTAATAAATACAGACGTTAAGAATTTACTATCGTACTTATCTTGAATCTTGATTCATCCAGGCTACAAATTTTATTAACTTATTAAGTTTTATTAGGGCTCAGTTGAGTCTTGAAAAACACAAACAGCATTTTCTCCTCCATGGAAATGGTTTTGCATGAGTGGTTTGATTTTTGGTTTGTACAGAGAGAGACGGGTTACGTTTCCTGTCCTTAGGATATTTATTTTTTTGCCGGTTTTAATAACAAGAGATGACGGCTAAAACTTGGAAAGGAGATTTTGTGACTGAACTGACTTATTTTTAGCTACTGGGGGCAAATGGACATAAAAAGAGGGTTTGCAAACGGTTTGATGTACCAATTGCATGCATTTTTGCAAGATTTTACTTTATGATAACCTAAAAGGTTCTTTGAGAAATAATTGCAACTGGGAATTTTTCTGCCAAACACATTTGATGCATTTCTTACGCGACCATGTGGCAAATTGAATTTTTACACAAGCTAATCACTATGAAAGCCAATGCAGCGGACCGAATTCCACAACCTTTGACCCCACGAGACTGGCTCTAATTAGATGTGCGACGGACCTGCTGAGAGAAAGCACCCTCTCGGTCTGCAGCAGGTCAGTGGTTGCCTGAACATCCCCGGCCCCGGGGAGCAGATATTAACTTTACTGACAGGAAGAGAGCCATGTCAGTCCCATGAAAAGGTGGCCAAGGGTCACAGGCACTAGATGAGCCGTAGAGATAGATCCTCAACTGGGCCCTGCTCCGTCTTTCTCCCACTCTCACAGGCCTCTCAGCGGAGCCACTTAATGGCGGCCTGCGCTCAACAACACCCAGAGCAGGTAGGGACAGGACATAAAAGTAAGTGAGGGGGAGAAACATCAACATGTCGACCACAGATGACTTGCTCCTACTGTGGGAAATGCGGCCGGGTCTGAGTCATGAAGACGTCTCTTTGTGATTTATTCAGATATTTAGTTTTCCTTTTATTTGCGTCTTCTTTCAATCACACAGTAGTTTTGTAGAAAAATGCAGGCGCCACATACCTCCGTGGAGTTGCCGGGCGACGCATCTGAGGTTGATGTGTCGCTTCAGGAAATTGGCAACGAGCTTGAAGTTTTTCCCTGGGGGAAAAAGGCAAAAATGAAATAGGTAACAGTTAATTTCTCAAACTGACATCTGACTTACAGATGAGACCCTTCGGAAGAAAAACACACACATCAGGTTTCTTGGGGGAAAAAGCTGCGCTATTTAAACCACCTAAGGCATCTGAGCACGTCGATTTCGCCATGCTTCCTCCTCCGCTCGCTCTCATCAGCTTCCGCCGACAACGCACACTGAGTCAGGCCACCGTGAGCTCAGTCATAATGTGAGAACGACGCTCGTTAAACTGACCTCCCAGGCCGACACAAGCGCGCAAACCGCCAGCCAAAGGCCTCCGCTCAGCTTGTCACGGAATGTTTTTCATGGTACGCAAGATGCACTGGGCAGAAAGAGTGGCCGCTCGCCTAATCTGATAGGAATTTGTTGACTTATAGCACGGCTCCGGCTAACACGCTATCCAGTTGTTCTTTGTAAACAGGACAACATTGCTGGGAAAGTGGAAGAGCGTGCACGCCCGTCGGTGCCCTCTTTCTTCGCCGTTCCAGTTCGGGACGGAGCGACTGAAAAAAAGTCCCGCTCCGCTGGACTGAACCTCAATCGCTGCCCTACCTTCTTTCCCCTGAAATGATCACAGCCCTTGAAAGTGTCAAAATATAATTGAACTTTTTTTTTTTCCCTTTACTTTACTTTAACAGCACTCACTCAATCAATTATGTGCCTGTCATTCTTTGAAAAAATCCAGACTTTTTCACTTCGGGCTCTTTGTGGAGCTTCTGGAAAATTTCAAATATGCAGCACCGCCAAGTTAAAAAAAAAAAAAAAAAAAAACTGCTCATCTTTATGTCTGACATTTAGGAGAGGGAAAATTTGCATATTTTGACAACAAGACTTCAATAAAAAAAAAACTCCTGAGGCCCCACTAAGCGCTGACCTACTCCCAGGACAAATATGCTGCACAAACACATTAGTGCGATACATTACTACTGGCCTGCACACAAGTAAGGGGCGGGGGGGCACAACTGATGTCGGCGGCGAGTCGCAGCGTCTAATAAGCGACCGCAGCAGGAGCAGTCTTGCGATTCTTGGTGTAATGACATGCCATTACAGACACTCTCTGCCACAAAACTGCCACAGGTGAGTACTGAGGTTTGCTACCCAGTGATTGATGGCACCTCCTCCGCGCTCTCTCTTTGTTCCTGCGCTGACGGGCGAGACGTCCGCCACCGTCTCTCTCCTGCTGCCGAGCGTCGTTTCGCTCCTCATAACTCCATAAATATACAAATTACACAGCAGCCAGAGAGATGTAAGTTAATAACGAAAAAGGGAAATTACGTTTCAAACAAACAAACTTCGGTCTGTCGACTTAGTATCGTAGCGCACAATCAAATTGAGCCCCACGCAAATTGGATTATAGTAGGATGCGAGCGGGTTATTAAGCACTTCAAATGCAGGTCCTTGTTTCTGGCGATGGCACAAAGCACTTGCAACCAATATCAGTGTAAACAGGCTGAAATTGTTATTTGCGTGACACGTTAAGACGCTTGGCGGCAAGCCTTAAAAAAAATACAGCAGTTCCTCAAGCTAAAATTTGATTCTGAGATTCTGATGAAGACTTGTCGTGATATGACAGCACTTGTCCTTGTGAACAGTACCATTCATTAAGCCGGCACATCTCAAAATACACCAAGGTTTAGCTTTCCAAATAGAAGTTGATCTTGCCAGCTTATCCCATGTCAGTAATTATTACTTTGCCCTATTATTTTTCCTTCTGGCATCTCACAGGTGACTTTACTCAGCTTTACTGGGGAATCCCTGTCCTGCAGCGAGAGCCTCAATAGAAAGCAATAGTGATTGCTCAGGTAACCAGTGCACTGTTCTGCTGTCAGTGGGCTATTATTATGTTGGCACTGTACCGCGTCATATTAAATTTGCAAAAAAAAAAGGATGGCTTTAACTTTCTGAGTGCCATAACTTCAATGTGAGCTCATTCTCATTTGATCCAAACTGTTTTGTTTTGTTTTTTGATCTACAATAACAACAAATAGGAAAATAACAAAAGCGGCAAATGCAATCTGCATAAAAAAGCACTCAGTATTTTTATTGCTAACTCTGGGCCATTCAATTTCCTGAGGACATAAGCCTCCAACATCAGTTTTTTTTATTTATGATAAATTTGCAAAAACAACTGTATGATGTTATGAGTATTTGTGAACGAAGCAGCATTCCTTTTAATTCTAAATCTGATATTACATTATTCTTTAAATAGCAGCCATGTAATCATCCATCTCTCATTCTGGATGACTACCAAGAGAGGAATGCAGATCTGTATCTCTGTTTTCTCTGCCCGTTGTGGGTTCAAGAGGGGACCAGGAAGCAAGCATCTTTCACTCCGTGCTCATGTTATTTTTTTTTTTTTTTTTTTTTAAGAATTGTTGATTTAGTTTGTTAGACTCTTTAGCCTCATGTCTAGCTCACAACTATGCTCTCGGCTTTCCCTGGTGGGTTGAGCTTGCCAATTCCCAGGACAAGTTTGACGGGGACGTCTGGACGCGGAGTTGGGAACCGTTGCAACACTCCGGTCCAGGACATCAGCTGTTGCTCCAACTTTATAACGTCCTGCGCAGAGCATGGTTGCTCTTGGCCCGGTGCCCGGGCTCTCTCGTGCTAAGCTTACATTCATGTTTCTCTCTCACAAACAGCTCGCTGGTGCCTCCGCTGGGAACGAGCGGCCCCTTTCTGTGGCAACTGTGGCTCGCAGCGGTGCAATACCCAATTGGCCGGCCGGAGATTTCAAAAGGATTTCATCTGCGCTTCCTTGAAGGACGTGCTCTTGCTTAATTGTTCTGAAACTGGATGCAAAACATAACATATGGAATCAAAGAGTGGACCAGTCACGCTAATACGGAAAACCGCTCGTATGGCGAGGCCAGCACTGCGCTGAAACACATTGGCAAAAAAGTCTCAAGAAGAACTCGGCGCTGTATTTTTAAAGCACGCACACGCGCGCGCACACACACACACACACACACACAGACACACTGCAGCTTTCACCGCTTCCTGGGAAAACAATGAGAGGAAAGAAAAGTCAACAAACCAAAAGGCATCCATAGTGACTGGGAGTGTAAAGTGGAACAGACAGGGGTGAACTGCATTCAGCCAAGGTCAAAGGTAAGCCCCATGGAACAGACTTCATTAACTTCAGCCATATCCTGAGGAGATCATTAAAACACAGAAATCGTGGCCTACTTCTCCCAACCATCCACATTCCTGGAAGCCTATACTTTTGTGACTCCCGCAGGACTCTGCAAGAATTTCAGCTCCGCCATTGTATTCTTGTCTCAGCGTTTCGATTTTGCCTCCATGCGGTCGTGTGCATATTGTCACTTTGCACTTTCCGCTCTGGCTCCACGGTAATGAGAACAGGTCAACGAGGTTACAATGGACACGGTGAAATGCAGCGAGTACCAGTCTAGCAAATGTAAACCCTCTTTCGCAGAATGAAAGTGCACGATGACGGCAGCAAAAGGCGGGTTGCTGCGCGGAGAATTGCAAACTCAAGTCGCTTACCTAACACAAAGCAGCACGTTGGGTTTGTTAAGTGTGAAAAATTTGCTATGTATCTGTAAAAAATGGATCGTGCTCATCTAAGTTTGAAAAGACTATTTAGTATGAGTGGAAAAAAAGACCACAAGTTTCCACAAAAACAGAAAAATGCCCCACGGGCTGTGGCTCCATGTGCTGATAACACACTTAGATTATAGCAGCGTGAGTTCACGATGAAGATCAGCTGCACGCACACAAACACAGTTTACAAATAACCTCATTATTGCGACGCATGCATCGGCAATCTCTAATCGCTTCCCATAACCTCGTTTATCACTTTCGACATATTTGAGGCGTGCAACTGAGACGCGGTGACTCTTATGTCAGGACTGGATTTCCCACGCAAGCCCCTCTCGACGAACAGGAGTTGAATCAGCGGGACAGTCAGACACCAGCGCCTGAGAATCCTGCTCTTTTAACATCCCCACTTTGATGTGGACCCCCTCCCTCCGTCCTCAAGTGTGGGCGGAGAGTCGGAGCTCCGAGCGAAGCCGAGGGGTTGTGCTGCACGGGGATGAGAGCGCATGAGGAAGTTAGCCCGCGTGTAAGTGGGGGCTTTCCTGGAAGGACATCACTCTCTGTGTCCAACCAGAGTCGGCGGCTGCAGCCTTATCATCCTGGCGCAACGTCCACCTGAAACAATATTTTCACATGAGTGTTCAATTTAACATTTGGGTGACCCCTTCATCGCAGTTACAAAATACGCCGCAGCATGCTAGCTCAGGCCAACCCATAATGCAGCATGTGACTGAGAGTGGTGGGGAGCGCTGGAGCGCGGCGCAATTATAAAGGGAAAAATATCTTGTTCTCAGGCGCACAATCGGAAGGCAGAAATGAAGCAGCATGTCACAGCTCATCAGCATTACAGCTAAATTAGCAAGAATGAAGGGGTCCGAGCCCGGCAACTGTTTGTGCTAAAAGAGCATTCCCAATACGAGGATGATGCTCAGTGCTTGTGTTGCATTGAACTAATTGGATAAATGTTGTGCAGTTGAGTTACGCCCATGTAAAGTGTGAGTCAGTCCCTTCTCAGAAGAATGCCCAGACAGTTAACTTTCTGAATGAACAGGACTTTAGCATTTAGAGATTTGAAACAAAACCTTTCTAAAATTGTGTGAGTTATGCAATGCAGCAACTGTAAAAACAGGCATTTCTTTGACATTTTCGTCAAGACTGCAGCGTTGCCGTTGCCGTTGCTGTTGTTGTTCGCACTGGCCCGCAGGCTACCTGCAACAAGGGCACACACAGGGCTCGGCAGCGCATGACACACAAGCCCCGCTACCTTTCAAAGTGAGGCAAAGAGCAGAGGGAGAACAACAACGGTGTCCACTGAAACACTTCAGCGGTTCCTCAAACCAGGCGGCGTTCCGGTCAGGCTGAACACTTAGCCCGAGTTCAAGAGCGTGCTTGCCATCTCCCAGACCAGATTGCGGCGAAGGCGAAGCAGTCACATGAATGTGATCCATGCTCAAGCCCTAATTATATGGGAAAAGAGTGTGGTGTGACAGCTATGGCGTGGATTGCGGTCGGGTCCTCAGAGAGTGCAGCTGACCCTGAGAGGGGGGAGAGAAAGTGAATAGAAAGAGGAAAAGATTGTAAGAGAAGAAAGGAGAGGAGCGGGGAGAGGGAAAGGGAGGGGGGTGAAGAGAGGATGCATGGATGTACACAGAAAGGGGAAGGGGGGGAGGAATTAAAACTGCGTGCACGATAATGCAGTAATAGCAAAGGGGGGCTAACTTTGGAGTCAGACTGTCCGGTGCGTTGCTGCTGAGTAAGGCCAGGGGCTTTCAGGAAGATTTAAAGAGTACAGCAACACCACAAAGTACCAAAAGGAAGGGGGTTGCCCAGCAGGGGCCAATGGTGGGAGGGCAGGCAAGAGGAAAGGGGTTGGCTGGCTGGCTGGCTGGCTGGCTGGCTGGCTGGCTGGCTGGCTGGCTGGCTGGAGTGGCTGCACTGATCGGGATCCATTTCCAGCCTCGGCCTGGAATTCCTTTGTTCCTGTCACAGGTCTCCATTTCGCCCTCGACTTAATCCCGGCCTGCCTCACACCCAGCAACACAGAGCGGGGCAGGTAACACTGCCACCAGCATGCCTCTCTATTTACAGACCAGAGCCAACATAGCAACCCCTCTCACAAACTGCCATAGCTGTGAGACGCGCAACAGCGGCATTGGCCGCGTGGCCAGCGCGATGGTGGCGACGTGCATCGCTTCCTCTTGATGGCCCTTGTTGTTTATCTCTGCGGCTTTCACACACAGGAAATCACGTATAATCCCATTCGACTTCATAGTGTTTAGGCACGCGAGGAAGAGGAAGACCCTCAGGGAGCCAGAGCAGCCGAATAAAGCCAACGCGGCGCCGAGTGGCGCAAAGATCACCGCGCACATCCTTGGCATTCTTGTATAGGCGGGAGACGGTCGTCCGTAAACACATTCTCCATTCTCCACATTCGCCAAAAGCTTTTCCAGCAACACTTGTACTTTCCCTCCAATGGCCGTGGCCAGGCCGCCTTAAGCCCCCTTCATGGGGCTGCCAAAGGGAGTCAGTGGTACACTGTGCAGCACTCGCAAAGCCCTCTCCCACGGCTATTAGTGACCATTCATCTGGGGAGCCTGGGAAAATGCCTCTCCAGCCTGCTGTGGCCATGGGGAAAGAGGCTGGCAGGTGTTCCCTCCCCCTAAGCCCTGGCACCTGTGCGCAGAATGGAAGAGGGGAACCGGCGCTGCCGCGGGCCCGCCGACGCGCTCTCGGTGCCACTTTGCCGAGGCTCGTCCCAACTCCACTGGCCCGGCTAGCGGGAGTCTGAAACAACGGGGTCCTACGTACCTGAGCTCTGCCTGATCGTCGTATCAACGCTGGAAACGGCCAAAAGACATCTGGTAATGTGCTTTAGCAGTTTTGAAATGGCACATTAGCTTAATCCGTGTAAAATTGGCCTTCTCGGTTTACACTATACACACATAACACAAAAATACACACGTTACGCAGCACAACATCAGTATCCCCCCAGAGGTAAAAGAATAACGCGGGAGAATGAAAGCAATATCAAAACAGCAAACAGACAGCGATTTATGTAAACACGATGGGATTAAGCTGAAAACACAGGGCAGAGTGTATAATCACAGAGGGCCACGCTTGGAATTGGCCAAACTGGCTTCTTATCTGCAAAAGTTAGGACATCTTCCTCAGAGACTGTTTGGTTCTCTGGTCTCCCGGCGCCCGTCGCTTCGACATCGCGCATCAGTTGAAAATCTCTTCCCGAAAGTACAGAGGAAACCATGGCAATTATTAATCCGTATTTACGATGAGAAACATGGGCGTGTTCAGCGCCGACCTACCAGGGAGACTATCGCCGGAGGCCTCTCCCAAGCTCCCCCGTCCCTGGGCTTCAAAACTTGCACATGTCAATTCTGTTCGCCCGGAGCCAAGACGTTTGGTGGGAAAAATCTGCTCCGTCCATGTCTTTGAAAACATAAATAAATCACATCGCTATGAGATAATCGTGTCTCAAGTAGCCTGGATAAGGAGGGGGGTGGGGGGAGGGAGGGGAAGTTGACAGTTGGAAACGGGCCCGTGCAGCTGATATCGGAAGAGGTGGTTTGGGATATTTGGGTTTGTGTTGGCAGAGGGCGCTACGCCAGCCCTTCGCTGACGTGTTCGCCGGTGCGGTGCATCACGCAAACGTAACAATCTGCAGCGACGGCACTTTGAAATGGTCAAAGCCGCTGACGGCTCATCTGAAGTGCCGACAGCGGAGATGGTTACGCTGTGCGTACCGCACGATGGACGGCAGAAAGCAACGCCCCTACTGTGTGATCTCACGTTGGCACCAACTCAAAACGCTGCCTCGCAGCCTCCTCCAAATCCCCACCTTCCCACAACATCCCACACATGGCGCCGCACTCCAGCCGCCTATTCTCGGCCCCAGACACCTTTTCTGTCATAGGGCGACTGCGCGCACGCGTTCCTGCTAGCGCACGCATCACTCCGAGCCATCCGGGCTCGGGTCGCCTCTCGAGTGGCATACTGCCGAGCGCGCCGGGTTCCTCTCGCTGACATGGATACGTGTAGAACACGCCTGCAAGCGTCCGCTCGGATCCCCGTCCGGACAGACGGAGAGTCCCTGCGCGGATTAGCAGGTTAGCGTTTGACCTGCCGGCAGCAGAGGATGACCCCGACGCTTAATACCCACCCGGAGGTTTACTGGTTTTCCCTCCCTGAGCCTATAGTCTGTCCTCCCTTTCTTTCATACCCTCCCCTCACCTGCTTACTTTTCACAGGCGCAGTGGCCTTCCTTTACGGCTCAGCCACCTCCCTAACATGGGACAACCAAGAGACCAAGAATGTCATTACGCTCACTTAAGACCTTTAATAGGGGGGGACAGATGAACTGTGCAGGCTTGCCCGAGGCACTGCACCTTTTCATGTTCCGAGAGGGGGAAATTATATGACATGGCCCGGCGTCATGTTCCGACGGTTGCTTTCCTTTTTATTTTGGCAAGGCGGTCGAGGAGCTTAATCATTTTTACATGCATTTTTCACTGGTGAAATACTGATAGTCCCTTGTTCGCACGGTGGGGTGTGTGTGTGTGTGTGTGTGTGTGTGTGTGTGTGTGTGTCTGTCGCCTGTGTCTCTGATCTCCATCATTAGTGATATCTCTCCCCCAGTCTGTCATGGGTAACATGAGACCGGCTTTACAGTAACTTTACACTGTCAGCCTGTTCACACCTAACCCCAGGATGTATCTCCCAAACACTCTGTCGCCGCTCTGGCTTTTCACCATCCGTCGCATATGAGCGATGTGCGTTCCGGAGTGCCCCAACCCGCACTCGGAAGTGGCTTGTGCGCTTATAAGAAACGTGACAAAAAAAAAAAAAAGCTGAAAACATGCACCTGTGTGAGAAAATCAAAACACACACCGGGGATGCAATGCACGGCGCTTTGTGACATAGGAGGGGGAGTTAGCGTGAGAGGCAGCGCTGCAGCCGCAGGAGAAACTTTATGGGGCCGGCTGCCCTGTAATCCCACTCCCGCAGTCAGACCTGCCCCGCTGAGCGAGCCCAGTTTAACTGCCCTTAACTGCTACCTGTGACAAACCTGTCTGCCTGACAACAGGCAGCCGGGGTTCCTCTGAGGCCCGGCTTACATGGTGTTAAAGGCATGCGAGTGGGTGGGTGGGAGGAATGCACCACAAATGGAAATGGAGGGATGTATCGGATTTTGCCGCGTCGACGATGCACTGGTTTATATTTGCGTGTATACTGTATGTACAGTGCGTTTGTTAATTCTGGCTGCGCCACGCTAACTGTTTTACAGGTTGTTGGCTAATTTAATAACCAACTTGCATTTTTTTTGCCAAAGTAAACACTGCAACCCGAGATAAAAACTCCCATCAAGTCACACCCTGGGCGTACAAACCACCGTGTTCTAACTGGTTGTGTTGTCTTTTCTCCCACACAGCTGAAGAGAAGAAAAAAAAAGGTAGCATTGAAACACATTCAGGACTGATTTGTAACCCTCACTCCTACCCTTGCGTAGCCCAGCAGGGCCACCTGGTTGCACACGGCAATATCTCTTCACCAGGATCCCGGCGGATAAATAATGGTTTTTAGTTGACAGCCAAAGCTAACTGTCCTACTTATTCATAAGCTGATGACAGCCACACCTTAGGAAAAAAAAAGACTGGAAATACAGGGATGACTCACTGAAAAGGAACTCCAATTTAAAAACAAAGAACAGTTTGGGCTGACACCCGATACTACGGCGAGTAAACACAATGAGACGTTAGACAGAGTAAAGTCTTGTCAGCCAACCAGCTGGGAAAGATGCGAACACACTGTATGTTTGAGACAACAATAATCACATCCTAACAAGAGAAAAACAGCGCAAACACAAAAAATAATTGGATTTATTGTCACTGTTGCCCTGTATATTTTACTTTTTGCTTCATGGAGATTACTGTGCACCCTTTACTTTGCTGCAGTGTGCATTTTAAAGGAGGCCTATTATGGCTATTTCCAGATATAATCATTTCATTTTGGTGGTCTGCTTCCAACAATAAAGAAAAACTTTGAGCTTTACAGGCCTAAAAAAAACAACATAATTTCTCTCACTGAGTCTGAAGAGGTTGTTTTGGTTCTCTTCCCGCCTCCTCTATCTGCTCCATCCACTGCAATAACTAACTCCCATGTGATTGGCCAGGTGCTCACTGCTAGTGCTAGCTAGTAGGGATGGCTACTAGCTCTCACGCAGTGACGTCTCGCCCAGAGGCGTCTGCAGAGGTGTCGTTATGATTATCAGGTCGGTTTCTTGCATAGAAAGTCCCCCAAAATCCACACAGCTCGTTTCAGTGCAGTAAGATTAAAAAAAAAAAAACATGCAGTTTTCATTATTTGTACTTGGTGTATTAGTTGACGTTCCTGTAACATGAGACATAAGACATGCAGAGACATGCAGAAAGAGTTGAAGAGCTGAAAAAGTCAGTTTTTCATAATAGGACCCATTTAAGTATTTGATGGCATCTACTTTTATGTTTTTCATTTATGTTCCACGTATGCCAAGACGTCACATTATAGACCATAATTGTATGTTTGTTTTGTTGAGTCAACCATTAACTTTGAGGAAGCACCCTCAAACTTAATCATGCTTATAAAATACTTTTTAGCCTAAGCAGTTGAAACATGTCTCAAAATATGCATATTTTCAGGGGCATGTTTCTTGTATTTGAGAAATCTGCAACCTAAAGAGTAACTATATATTACAATATATAAAGTTCCTCTATTGCAGTCTGAAATGAAGTGATGCAAAGTGTAAAATGAAATAAAATAGAAGGTAAAAAGTACATACACTTAGTTACATTCAAAACACTGGTGACCTTTCACTACCAAAGCTGAGGCAGGTGCCAGCTCCTTCTTCTGTTTGTGTCGTCTTCTGTTGTGAAGGGACTCTGCATACTGCTGAACTCTCTGGTCTACAGTGTCCCGAACCAGGGCTGTAACCTCCTATAAGGAATGGGCAGGTATTAAAGCACAGAATGTACTAACCCTGTTTTTATTCCCAAGTCTTTTTTTAAGCTTCTCAACTCCATTATCTTGCCCTTTGTTTGGGGGGTACAAATCACATAAGATTTCTAAAAGCCACCTTCAAAAATCTAGGAACTTGGGGGTCTGGGTCTGCTGTGTTTCATGCACTACTACTGGGCTGCCAATGTCAGAGTTATGGTGTACTGGCAGTATGGCTTTGAGAGAGAGGACAAACTCATCCTGCCTCCTTGGGCAGCCATTGAACAAAGTTTGGCTAGCAAGACTTCTCTCCCTGCTCTCCTCTTCTCTCCCCCAAGACCCTGTGCAGTCTACAGGAAGGATCATTATGTTCTGTCAAACACTCAAAGGATTTGGAATCAAATTAGAAAAGGTTGTGGGCTTCCAGACCTGCAAACACTCCAATCTGGCAGAACCATGTTTTTTTACCATCTCTGACAGACAAAGCATTCAGAGAGTGGAGCAGGATGGGTATTGTTCCTCTAAAAGATCTTTATTTTGATGGACACTTTGGATCCTTTGGCTCCTTTAAACAACTGCAGTCCAAATTCTCTCTTCCAAAATCTCATTTTTTCAGATACTCGACAGGTTACTGGGATGTATGAATCACCACCCGAAAATACAGCTTTAATCAAGTCTCTCCTAGGCCCTCCCGAAGCAAAACACCTGATCTCAGCAATAGTTGGTTGCTTCTCAAGTACTCTGGATTTGTCAACTATTAAAATAAAACAAGCCTGGGAGGGTGAGCCGAGTATTGCGATTGAGGATGAATCATGGGATGAGGTATTAGCTAATATTAAATCCCGCTCAATTAATGCAAGACTCCAGTTGATCCAATACAAAATAGTTCATAGATTACATTACTCTGAAGTCCGATTGAACAATTTTTTTCTAATCTTTCTCCACTGTGTAATAAATGTAATGCAGCAGAAGGTACTCTTGCACAGCACTTCTGGACCTGTCCGAAATTACACAACTTTTGTTTTTCTTTGACCTTTAATATCAATGGAACACCTGACCCTGAGACTGCTCTGCTGGGACACTCCAACACTTTGAAAAAACGGGATTGGAACACACGTACTGCTTTGATTCATGGTATGACGATCGCTAAGAGATGTATCCTGAAACTCTGGAAATGGAAATCGGATTTAGCTCCCAATTTTGAGTTTTTGGCTGAGGGAACTCATCAGCATTCTACATGTGGAGAGACTGAGATACGAACTTTCTGGTAAGCCCCTGAACTTCTTTAGAATATGGAGCCCAGTGGTAGAGCATGAAAATGTTGTAATTGTATAATTGCAATGCCCCTGCCCTCTTTGTTGTTGTTGTTGTTTTTGTCGTTTACATTCTTATTACTGTGTGTCTTGGTCACTGTCCTGTTGTACCCTTTTTTGATGTAAGTTAATTGAAAATTCTTAGAAATAAAGTGTTCAACAAAAAAAAAAAAGCACACAATGCACGGTTAAGCGGAGAGAAAATGATAGAAACAGGTGGTAAAAAAAAAAAAACACTCAAGAGCCAAAAAGCAGAAACCGCAATGCAGCTGCACCAGCGGTTTGCTGAGAGCCGATGACAGTTTTGCAACAATGAAAACCTTAGACAAAAGAATACATAGAAGGCTCAAAGTCATTTCGGATTCCACGGCGATGTTCCCTCTTTGAAAAGACCCCCCGCAGACGAGGGCCGATGCATTCACTCGCACGCTTATTCACGCCCACTCCCTCCTCTCCCCTGCCCCCAGTTTCTCTACCTCGATGCGGTCCGTAGTAAACCAGCTGGCGTCCTCTCCGCCGCCCGGGGGCAGAACGTGGAGATCCACCAGCACGGCAAAGTTCCCACACTGTAACACAAAGAGGAAGGACAGCCACAGGTTGCTGAGGGGCATTGGGGCTCACAGACAACAAAGGAAATCGGGAGTGTGGGGTGATTGACAGCGAGACAAACCACAACGACCCCCTGTGTCCCGGAACATCACCCCAGGCCCCTGGCGGGAGTCTCCTCCCTCCTAGTTCTCTGTCTGGCCATCTCTTTAGCAATCCGGGAAAAAAAAACAAAAAAAAAACACTCTGTGGCCAATTTCACTTACCTCAGCTTTTAAAAAGATCTCATTTAAGAGCCCGATTAACAGGGCAGTGCAGAAAAATCTAAACATGCACTGCAAAGGTGAGTGTGGACACAATCAAAAGATTTCTTTTATTGGGTGCTTTCAGACTGCACACATCTGCAGCAAAGCGCCACATGCGCTGCAGCTTTCTGGAGCGGCGCGGAGAGCCCGAGCGGGGAGCTGCAGAGCGGATTCCTGAGGCACCACGTCATGATGTCACTGACAATAAGCTACGAGGGACAGGCAGGCCAGAAATGCCGCGGCTGGTTAAGTTGCTGTTACATCTTTCTCAGGGCCAAGCCTGATTATGGCTTACACATGAGCGCAAAAGCTGCGCCGCGAGAGGAGAGCAAGATGGCTGTGTGTGGGTCTCGTGTGAACTTCGCCTCTCCCTGGACGAGGATGTAGCGGACGGGCCGGGACCACCCACGGCACGACACGGTGGAACAACAAGTACTGCCCTAAAAAAACCCAGAACGATAATGCAACAGATTTCCAGCTCATGTTGTGGAGCAGGAGAGAGGAGCTTAGTCATTTAGCAAAGAGGGAATAGTTTTGCACACTAAAAGCATTGTTTCGAGCCAGGCCCGTTCCCCTGGGCTGAAGTATCGCAGACGGGATGACTAAAACTCTACGACCCAGACTTTGAGAGATGCTGCTTCCATCCCCTTCTCAGGGATGATGCAAGAGGCGGAATAAAAACTGGGGTTTGTTGGGGAAAGCCCGGGCTACTTCTGTCCAAATTCTTGACACAGGCTTCCAGAGACGGCTCTCGTTTTGTTTTAGGAGAAAGGTGGCCAGAGGTTGCGTTTGAACAGAAAAGGAGAAATGAAAACTTTGACTAACGATTAAAGCTGGGCCCGGGGCTTTCCTCGAGTGAAATTTAATGGATAAGCACCACCTTTGATCAAACAAAAAAGCTGACAGATCATTTTTTTCTCCCCCCCTCGTGGGAGCATTTCTCCTTTCTCATCAAGTCGCTGCAAATAATAAGTGAAGTGGAGCCGCTTCCTTGGGGCCTGAGCGCAGTCCCGAAACGACAGCTGTGGGCACGCTGGATGTAAAGCAGTTCACTTTTTACTGCCCTTCGCTGTTCGCTTGATGGAGGCATTCCACACATGCGCACGAGTATTTCATGCCGTTTAGTGGCGCGGTGGAAGCGCGGGCTTGTCCGCGGCGCACAAGTCAGGGGGCGGACAAAAAAAAAAAAAAACACCTCAAAAGGGGGAGGTTCCTTTGCAAAAGTTTGCAAAAAAAAAAAAAAAAAAATGCAAATATATGCTGAAAAAGAGAGCAGTGCCTCTCCACTGGTGGATAATGTGCAGGCTGCCAGTCACGATTCAAGTCATCCCTCGACGTTAGTATTCTCTACATCCTTTGCCCTTTGTGTCACAGGAGATCCATGGATGACTGCTGGTGTCAGCTGACTGCCCCCCAACAGTCACCAGTGTGTGTGTGGGGGGGGATCCTAGCAACACGGGCTAAGACCTTGTCAATCAAAACGCAAGGCAACTGGGATCGACCGCAGCGGTTCCACGGGGTTAGACTTGACACATGGATGGTTGGGAGGGAGGTGGGGGAGGTGGGGTCTACCCAACATCAGGAATTCCGTGACAGTGATTTGTTTATTTTTTCCCACCGTTGCCCAAAATGGGCAAAGAAATAGCTTAGCTTTGGCCGGTTAATGCTGCCATGCAGCTGCGGCAGAGGTTTTTTTTTGAGTGCGAAACCTCGCACGTGTTATCTTGCCAAGCTTCGGCAAAACTGCTTTCAGCGGGTCTGAGCACTGCGTAACCAATCAGCATCCTTTCAGTTGCGGCCAAAAGCTGGAGGGCAACTGCTGAAAGCTGCCCCTTGAAAAGACAGAAAGAAGCTGCTGCGAGTGGAGCATCCGCTCAAGAGGTTAGCAGCAGCAGCATCATGGACAACTGGATGGCTCTACTATCTAAGCTCTTCATAGTCAGCTGGATATGTGAAAGGAATCCGGGAGCCGGTTCTTTGGCGTCTTTATCATATATATTTCGCATGCCTGCGTGCCAGTGAATCGCAACAACCCAAGATCAATCTCCAAGGGTGGATGGCTGAAAAAACAGGCAAGCTAATGCCCTAAAGAGGAACACACAAGGTTAATTCGATCAATATCCTGGAATGAGGGGAGCAGTGTATGGAGCCGTTCACTCCTTATTAGAGACACAGCATGGTAAATCCCCTAAAGTGGGTTTTCTGAGCCTCTGATAGAGTCTGTGCTTTGGGCCCCAGGCCAGACATCTAGCAAGCCTTAGACTAACTTCCTTTTATCACATTAGAGCAGCAGACAAGCGGCAACTGGGAACTGAACATTCATGATAAACGCCGGCCTACCGCCTTACACAAAAACAGCATGTGATCCCGTGGGCCTTCTCAGAAATTGGGAACTTTGTGAGGAATGCAAACTAATGCAATCAATCTAATAACGATTAATTTTCTCAGAGGAACCCAAAAAAAACAGAACAACAACAAGAAGGTGAAGGCACAAACCTTCCAGGCGGCAAAGCGTCAACCTTGACGTCCAGGCTGCGCCGCGGCTATCAGGGATTTCTCAAGGGATGTTTGTGTTGAGTGTGGCCGATAAGACAAAGAAGCGGCAGAATCTAATTTTACACAGAGACTCGGACTACAATCACATCATGTGGTCTAAATTTGTCAATTCCCCGGACAAAGGCTGACCTGTGGATCTCTGAGCTGAACTCCGTGGTGAACTATGACCTCTCCGCATCCCCCTTAAAGCCCAGCTATGGCCTCTTTTAACAAGAGCCTTTAAAGCCGCCAAAAAACTGGTGGACGGCAAGACACACCGCGAGAACCTCAGTCAATGCAAACTAAACTCAAAGCATGCTTTGCAAAAAATTCACGAGGAGGAAACAAATTGAGCGAGCTCTTGAATATTTCCCTTGCCAAAGAGTTACTTACATATTATGTTCAAGAGCATTCCTGATTGAATATCGTGCACATTTGCATTCATTAAATTCATGAGTTCTCCCACGTCTTTGTACTTTTGCTTTGACACATTTAAGGCGACAATCCGAGCAACTGTCGCCGTTGTAGGAAAGAAGGATTTTGATAAAAGGCCAAATTCTGCAGGAAGTTCTTCTTTTCACACATGCTAAAGTGGGCCAGCGCCGCTTTGTTCACCCCCCCCCCCCGACTCGCACAAGCTTTTTAGAGTTATGAACAGAGGCTGAGTGCTGAAAAGCGGGGCTGCAAAGAGCGCTACTTAATACCAAATCCTTTATTGTGCCATCCTTTGTGTGCCGTCGCACAGCGGTTGAATAGGGCCGAGTCTTCCTGCAGGCTAAGCTCACCTTCCCTATCCTAATTCTCCCTATTGCCATTCTGATACCCATGACTGGCAGGCCAGGGAGGGGGGTGGGAGAAGACAAAAAGCGGACCAAACATTTGAGTCAGAGAATTGCCACATGGTCCGCAGCACAGCTTGAGAAAATGTGTGCACATATTCTGTCTGTAAATAAACAAATCCTTTTCTTTTTTTTCCCCCAAAGCTCCTGACAGCTCCTCTCTTTCTAGTCTTCAGGATCTGGTCTATATCACTCGCAGTTCCCAAAACACTCTCTACCTTTCCTTATCTCTCTCCCAGAGCCGACTCTCAGTCCTCCCCGCCTGTGCTGCTCCACGCTGGGCACGGGGCCCAAAACCCTGTGAGCGGCTTCACCCGCCTCCCCACCTCGCTGCCCTTTGCCATTGCTATCGCGCCGTATAAGAACCAGACCTTCTCGGACTGCACTTAGCTCGGAGGCTAACACTAACCAGCCGCAGATGTTTATGCTGGGAGAGAAGGGGCGGCAGATGCAGTCTCACTCAATAAAACTTGCATCGCTTCCACTCTGCCTTTGTCTCCCTCTTTCCCCGACTTTCTCCATCGCTCCTTCGTTGCGCGTCTGTGTGCGAGGCGCCCAGGAGAGTGCTTTCGATCTGTGGGTGTAACAAGCCTTCACTCCAGCGGCCTCATTTCCACCTCTTTCAGCGCAGTGAGTCACCTGGGTTTCCCCTTTTAGGAAAAAAAAAGAAAAAGAAAAGAAAGGGCGATATTTCTATTTTTGCCCTCCTGGCAGAGACTGAGCACTGAAACTTGAGTGATTGTTGTTATCGCTCAGTCCTAATTTATTTAGAGAACTTTCTTTTTCTAAAAAGTGTTTTGTGTGCAAAGCTCCTGTCATTCAGGTGAATGTTAGCACACCTGAGTCCTCTTTATTTGATGGTGGAAAAAAAAGGGACACAACCCAAGAGTGGAATTCCGGCAGCAAGAACGGACAGGAATATCTCCTGGTAACACTCGGCAAACAAAAGTGCAACACACACATCCTTGAGAAATTGGAGAGACGAAATGGCGGAATAAAAGGACGACCAAGAGAAGATAATGAGAGAAGTTTGACCCTGATCGGAAAATGCAGGGGCAGTGCAGCAATGTAGCACAGAGACAAGTTGAAAGGAAGTCTTTTTTTTTTTCCATGCTCGTTTTGCCCTCTTGCAATAGTATTCCCAAAGTTAAACGCAGTCAAACCGATTCTGATCGGACAGCAATGATTTTGCACAGAGGCACGATGTGTGGTCCGATATGGCCTCATGTAGAGGGCGACAACACTAAGCAGCGCATAAACCTCTGACACTATGCTGATCTGCAGCGCCTCAGTCTTTTTTTATTTTTTAGTTCTGGTCTGAACCAGCTGCATTTGATGCCCAGAAAGTTACTTTCATGCCGTGGACGGCAAGACTCCACCGTTCTGCAGTCCGTCGCGTTAGCACGAAGGTCCCTTTTTTCCCGTGTGGTCCGAGGAGTCAAGGGTCAATATAAAGCTCATTGACTGAGGAGCACATCAGCACCTCCTGCAGTTCCGAGGACCAAATATGCTTTGAAATCGCACAAGTGAAAGACTCATAAAACCCACTGAACAGCCTGTTAAACATGGCGTGGCAAATCCAGGAGTGTAACTCACCAATGACTCAGAAATCCTCTGCTCGAGATTACAAACAGAGCCTGCCATTGTGATAACAGCGCGTCCCTGCAGCGCAACGCACAGAAAAGTCAATGCGTTAATTTGAAAAACTTTCTGGGAAAGAGGAGCGCAGGCTTAGCGTCTTCAACGCGATCCTTTTGGACTGATCCCTCCTAACGTACTTGTTTGTGGTCGGCTGGATAAGTTTGGTAGAGACGGGAGGCATTTTCTCAGAGAGGCTAAGACAACAATATCATTATGTGCCCAGTGGGAAGAAGCCTTCCCTGAACTTCTGACGTTTAAGTCGTCCACAGACGGGTGTTGGAGGTGGCGGTGGAGGGCGCGGAGGGGCCGAGTGCCGGCATGCATATGAAACAAATAAAGGGAGTGAAAGCAATAACTGGTCAACTAGGCACACATGGCATTATGGAGGATGTGAGAGATCAGCACAAATGTCTGAGGCCCTCGTCCAAAACTCTCAATAAATGAAACATCAACAAAAGGGAAACCAGTGGCTTTTCCTGCACTTAACAAAAACATCTGATGTGTATTATTTTCTGACTGCGGAGGAACAACCTGCCTTTTGTTTTAGGAAACAGACTCAGTTTCCTCTGTGCTGTACTGTTGTGCTGATTAACAAAAGACTCGGGGGGAGGCGGACAGAAGAGCTCTGCAACAACAAAAAAGTGACCGCTTTCTAGTGGATGAAGTAGAGCGTCAGAGCTTTTACTGGAGGCAGTTGAAACATGTGTCCCTACTCCCCCCTAGTGGCCAAACAATACATAAACTACAGGGAACAATTAAAAGGATCACATATATGCACTGGGAAGTGAATGTAAAAATGTAAAGACAGATTTAAAAGTAACTGAATTTGGCATTGCATGATTGCACACACATGTGGGTATTACGTAACTACAAAGTGTAATTGTTAGAGGATACTTAAATTGTATTTCCTTTCACATACCAGCTGTTTGGATTCACATAGACTACAATAATACTTTCTTACTTTCTGCAGAAACATATTTGGTGATCCGAGAGCTAAACATAAAAACGCTGCATAATATTAATTAAACACAAATTTGAACTGTTAATTAACCCTTGTGTTGTCTTGCAGGTCAAAAGTGACCCATTACCATGTTTAGCTATAGAAAAAATACCTTTTTCCAACTTGAAATTTTATGACTTTTCCTAAAGGGACCCCATCATTAGTATATCTATGTGGGCTGTACACCACTAGGGTACTGGGATCGTCTTATGGGTCATTTTTGACCCGTGATTTATAAAAGCATTTAAACACCAGAAAAAAGTTCAAAGGCCACACACACACTAACACACACACACACACACACACACACACACACACACACACACACACACACACACACACACACACAAGAAACTGGATTGATGTACGAATTGAACTTGCATTTGACCTGCATGTGCACTCTTGATCTGAAGCTAACCCCTCACATCACACAAGCTCCCAAACAAAACAAAACAAAAAACAATCTGAGACATAAAAACAAATTCAGTAGAGAGGATATAAAGCAGACTTGGGCAAAGTACGGCCCGCGGGCCACAAAAAAAAAAAAAATAAAGTGTAATGTTCACTGGTGGATCGTCTTTTTGTATTGTAAAAAATACATGATAGAAAATGAATTAAATTGAGTTGAATTGATAAATAACAGGTTGTTTCATCATGCAAAATAGATTTTGCATTTAAAATTCAATTAAATTGCTTTATATTGGGAATTTGATAGAGCAGGTCATTTTTGACCTGTAGGACAAGGGGAGTAAACAGAATGTTAAGATCGCAGGGTTAAAATCCTGTGAGTTTTGCATGGTCTAACATTTCATTTCACATTACAAAGAGACACATTTTCATGACATGGTGATTGTTTAGAAATGACATCACTTCACTTTGGTGGCATATTTTTGGATGAGACACTATACAGATTCTTATATTGCAACAATGGTGTACAAAAATTTGTAGGATGTTCCACATGCATACTTAGAGAAATTCATTTGTATGAAAGGTAACCATCCAAGCAACAAGTCATATTTCAAACATTCCAAAATAAAAAAAAAAAAAAAAGTACATTACTAATACGTTTCTGGGGCACTCACCTTAATGACGAATTTAACAGGAGCCATCTTGGTCTTTAAAATTCGTTGTAGTTCACCTACAAAAAAGCAATGAATGAAAAACGGGAAATAAAGAGCAACGCTCTTGTCCTAGAAGTAAACGTCAACACTTCGTATACAGCGGGGGAAAGCTGTTATACAGTATCGTTTAGCTATTCTCTCTAGTATCAAACAGGTGACGAATGAGAACTCACCCAGTTTATGTTATTAGTATAGCTACTTTTTGACGTAATACAAAAATGGTTTAAAATCAAAACTTCTTGAAGGGGTGGGGTTTGCAAAAAAAACACGGGACAAACGATGGTTCTAGCGTTTAGCTATGCATTCAAAATCACGCAATGCATGAATTACATCATTTAAATAAACCTTAAACCGCCAACGGATTCAAACGAGTGTTAAAAATGTAGGGCTGCGGAAGATGATCTCACATCCTGTTTGTAATATAGTTTTTTTTTTTTTTTTTTTTTGTTTTTTTTAAATGGTCCTCTTTTTGAAAAGGAGAAGAAGTTAACCAATTCTAAAGCGGTAAAGCAAACGATCGTCACTGTTTTTGAAACAAATAATTCAATATATAGTGTATGACAGGAATTCACAGCGGTAAAAACAAATGCACCAGGACTACAAAACAATGCGACTGCACATCCAAAAGGCCCCACCCAGTAACCAAAGTCATGCCTGAAACCTTGGAATTGGTTTTCTTTTAGGGAAGCCCGGTAATAATGTGTACAAAAGACCAGCAATAAAATATACACAACATTTGCATGCTAATATTTTAGTGACAGTTATAGGAAAATATATGTACTATGGATTTTACGCTTCCAATAACATTTCCAGACTGGTAAAAATTCAACTGCACATCGCAAAGGACCCCACCAGGACCTGACGCTGTGGCTGCTACTATGGAAACCAGAGGTGTTTGGGGAAGTCCATTTTAATTCCAACACATTCAATAGCAAAATACAGGAAATCAATATTTGTATGATAAATATTTTTACTTAATTCCATTAAATTGTCTTCGGTAAACATTTTTGTGGCTTATTCAACGTAAAATAATTCAAAATATTTTCTTAATGCGTTATTTTCTGTCAGGCAATGGCACTGGATTGCAAACATAGTCATGACGAAAGGACTTGGCGTTTTGTTGGATTTGAACGCGCAAGTAATATAAATAAATAAATAATGGTTTAATTCTAACTCAAGAGACACCGCTTTCCCTCCAGTAATGTTTTCTTTACCAAAGCAATGTCTCGACTCGTTAAAAAAGCTGCATCTCAGTGTACGGACGTACCTCTGGACAACGCCGACATCTCTGAGAAACTCCGCTTATTTTCACAGCTTGTGAGATCGTGCTTTGGACCGACGGGAAGGCTTAAACAAATCCACAACAACATCGGAGGGAACGTTATAACAACCTCAGTCTCGTCCGTTCTTCTTCCGGCGATCGCCTCTTCGCAGCCGCTCATCAATCTGATAAAAACCTCCATATGTAATCACGTGTCTCGTCACAGCGATTGTGGATTGTTCGCTGCTGTTTTTTGCCTGTCTCTCATTGAGCACGCCAAACAGTCTGGTCTGAGACGTCGTGTTTCTATTGACGTGTATAAACACATGCTGGCTTTGTGCTCTGGGTACCTTCAGCGGGAAGACTGCGGCTGTAAGGTGAAGCTGGACTTCAACAGCAGCCGCAACCTGGTCACGTTAGCCAGCAGCGTCATCTCCAGCAAACCAGCATGTGTGCTCACAAAGCCAGAGGTACATCACATCAGCAGGCTGTGTGTGCAAGCGTTTCTGCTGACCGTTCCGTGCAAGCACCCAGGGACAGTCACACTTGGCGACGTCGTGACTGTGTCCGTTGAGGGTCCGTCTGTGGACAACTCTGCGGTTTTTTCGGGCTTGATGGTGGAATTGCCTGATGCTTCTTGTCCCCGTCAGACCAACAGCCCACATTTAAGTCCGCTGCGCACAGTGTTGCTCACTGCATCTCTTGCTGGAGACCTTTGCGAATTAGGAGATGGGGACATAGAAGTGGCCCTGGGCGTTGACACAGACTCACAGGTTCTGGATCGGCTCCTGGAGCTGGGCCAGCAGGTGGTCAGAGATGAGGTGAAGCTCTTTGTGTGCCAGAAGGTTATTCATCCAGTCCTGCAGCAGTACTTGAGGAGTTATGGTGTCATAGTGGTCGAAAGAGTGGGAATCGCTCTCATGGAACCACTTTCTCAGTTGACAGGTAGCTCTTTTACCCTCAAGGCCCTTTCTCTATCATTATAGGACATTGTTGGAACGTAATGGACAACATTTTTGTCCACCTTCACAGGTGCCCAACCTGTGGCTGCAGTACACACCACGATCCCATCCAAAGCATACGGAAAGGTGAGGGACGTGAGTGTCCGGCAGTTCGGATCCAAGAAAATGCTACATTTACACTCGGTTACGGAATCAACGATCTGCACACGGATTCTGTGCCACAGGAACGAGACCATGCTGAGTGAGCTGAAGGTGAGATAAAGGGAGGATGGCAGAAACGTTCAACTGTGCAGCATCTGTCAGCAGCCAACCAGCTTATCCAGCCCCCATAAATACATGAAATTGGTTGCCTGTGCACCACAGTGCACCTTGACAATGTTTTGTTACAAAAAAGTCCATAATTTAGTTTTGTTTTTAGCTAGTGTATTCGAAAATACGCAGTCTTTTGAATCATCCATTTGTGATGTCATAATGGGCACTGATACTTTTCCCAGGTTAGTGACCACACTCTTAGCCACTTGCTTTTGGGATCGTTGAGATCACATGGTTTCCATGCTTTGGTCCCCTTCTAAACAGTTTAATCAGAGAGCTTTAACCACATTGCTAAACATGTAATTTTCTGGGAATATAAAGACTAATTTTCCACAATCAATTATGAGTTATTTGTCTATTACAATCTGAAATTAAAAAATAAAGATCTTAAAATGTGTATGATATGAATCTTTTACAAAGCAGGGTTAGAAGATTGTGTTATTATTATTCATAGTTTATTTATTTTGTGCTGCAGGTGGTGTGCCAGAAGACAGAACAGGTTTTGAGGCTCACCCTAAGGGAACCCTCTGCCCTACTCGGAGGCGGGTGCACCGAGACCCACTTAGCTGCTTACGTCAGAAATAAGGTGAGGAATGGTGCTCTTTAAATCAATCAATCGTTACCGGCTCTGAATATTTTTACACCAGCCTATTCTTGTTTTGTTTTTTTTGTTTGTTTGTTTGTTTTTTACAGACTGTGGGTGACCTCGCAGAGACAGCGCAGACACTAGGGTGCTCCCAGACTGAGTGCCTCCGCGCTGTGGAAGGATTCTGCCGCTCTCTGGAGTCCGTTGCTGTGGCGCTGGAGCACGACGGGGGGGGTTCCTTAATGGACTTGACCCACGGCCACCACTGGAGCCTCCCAGCAGGGGTCGTGCCAGATGAACCGAGTGTTGGCTCGAGCTCCTGCGGCTGCGGACTTGTAAAAAGTAGTCAGAGTAAACGGTGGACGTATCTGAACACCAACTCCTCGCAGTTCTCCCCAGAACCTCTGACCGTCTGCGTTGATCTGCAGCCACGTGTGCTTGACTCCTTCACTGCAAAGCTCACTGCTTTACAAGTTGCCGTAGAAACTGCCAATCTTGCCCTAGACGTGCAATACATCATCAGAGATGTCAACTAGTTCCAGTCTCATCAAGCAACTCTGATTTTGTATTCATATCCATCCACCTTCTTTTTTTAAGCAATAACATCTCAGCTAATTGCGTCTGGAACTCTTTACATGGTCGAAAATTAAATGTAAAATGCCAATGAATGTCCTGTAAACATTGTCATTCACAATGTTTGGCTACTTTTCACCGTTGTTGCTGTTGTGTGTCAATATAGGTCAGAGGCAGGAAGTAACAAAGCACAAATACTTTGTTAGTTTACTTAAGTAGATTTTTCAGGTCTGTACTTTACTTGAGTATTTCTTTTTCTGCTGACATTTTACTTTTGCTCCATACATGTGTCCACAAATATCTGTACTTTCTACTCCTTTCACCGGAAAAACATGCTCAGTACATTTGTGTTTGAAAAAAAACAATGACCGTAGTAGTTATTATAGTTTTTGTTGCTCGAAGTGGAGGCGTTTGCCGTTTTGTAGTTCAATGTAAAAGTTGATCATGTTTTAGAAGGACATTTTAATTATTTGAAAGTGTAAAGTGTAAGTGTTTTATGAAAAAAATATATTGTTTCATTAATGGCAAAATGTGCAAATATCTATATTTTTCCTGGTTTTAACTTAAGAGCATTTAATAATCTCTTACTTTTTCTTGAGTAAAGAATCAATACAGAATTTGAATACTTTCTCCACCTCTGCTATATAGGTTTTTTTGAATTTACAACCGACTACTAATGCTAAATAATGATATAGTCTACATATAGTCTATAAAATAGACTATACAGTATAAGTATATATAGTCATACTGTATAGTCTATAGACTATACAGTCTCTATACACTCTCTCTATATATATACAGTATATATACTGTGTGTGTGTGTGTGTGTGCATATATATATATATATATGTACATTTATATTTACATAACTAGTGAATAGAGTAAATATATTGTACAAATTGTTCTATTTGTATAACATCATATTAAATTGCCCCCGTGACCCTGAATAGGAATAAGCGGGTATAGAATATGAATGAATGAATGAATGAATGAATCATATTAAATTGCTGTCCACATTCTCGACCTGCACCATGCAGAAAAATGTAAAATATAGGCCATCAAATACTTCCCCCTTTTAAGGTTATGGGAGAACATCTTAAGTGTTACAGCTTACACGTTCTCTTTTTTCTTTCTTTCCCCACAGACAATGCAAATGGGTCTTAGTGCAAAGATAAATGGAAATGGACAATAAAGAGGGAGAATGTTGGTTTGGGAACAGCTAATGTAAAACTTCTGTTCTAGAATGTTTCAGGGTATTAAGTATTCACAGCAAGCGGAAGTCATCTGTACTTCAAAACCACTGGACAGCAGCATCAGCCGCCACAAGGGACACAGGCAGAGCAGCACATTGTGATCAGTAAAGCTTCTTTGGCCACAGGATTCATTTAAGAACTGTAAGTAATCTGGATTTCAAGTCAATTTGGAGTCAAAGAGACGTGTCAGATTATTCAGTTTGTTTGCGGCAAACACTAGTCAGAAAACCCCTGATATTGGGGTGTTATCTAATAGATTTACGGATGTATGGCTGCTTTAATGCAAGATTGTCTAAATGAAGATAACTACGTTGATAGCTAGCCTGTTTTTAAGGTGAGCAGCTTGTACATTTAACAAGTTACTATTGGTGTTGTGCTGACAAGCTGAGAAATCAATGCAATGTGTTGACCTAAAATAAATGGTGCCACATTCACCAGTGTCGGTGGTAGTAGTATTCCTTCTGGGTTTTTTTTTTGCACTGTCACTAATTGTGTCTTCAAAGACAGACCACATTCTGCTCGCCAGGTTCCCGCCTAAAGTTGTTTCTACAGCAAGTGGCTCCAAGCGAAAAGCTAAAACTGCATCAGCCCCACCTGGAAATGTCTCCCAAGAAGAAGATAGACATCGGCACGGACATGTTGGAGGGGATGGAGTGGAGGCAGGTGTCGTCCACGCTTGAGGCGGCCTTCTCCGAAATGCTGGATGACCCAGACATATCCACACCTAAACCTCCCCCTCCGACTCCTGTCACTGTTGTGCCGGAGTCTGGCGGCGCCGGCCATCAGTCAGTCAACCAAGTGAGCGGAGGCTGCTGTGCCTTCGTTCCCCTCCGAGCACCAGCACCTCACTACTTCAATGAGGGGGTAGCTCCAAGTGTTTTTATGGGCCACTCTGCTCCCATGGTGGACCAGGGCCTGATGTACAGTCAGCACCCCATGTGGTCATGCGTCATGTACAACCAGGAAGTTGGTTACAACCCGTCACTTGTAAGTGGCCACGTAAGCTTTTAGTACATTTTACCATGAGAATTTTATCTTATTTTATTTTACTAGACTGCTTTTATGTTGTTGGCAGCGTGGCAGTGATGGACCTTGTTCACAAGCAGCCATTTTGTAGCTTAAAAGCTGTTGACCTGAATTGTTAACACTTCAAATGTTGACCTTCCAGTCAGATCCAAAAGGATCACGCTTGTGCACTTCAGTGCAGCTGATCAATCACTTGTCAGTATGGCTGCCAGACCCAGAAGGATTCACCTCACTGTACAATATTCACTTTGTTATGCAACGGCGTGTTACATTTGTCAAACAGAACCCCACTTACAAATGTGTTGGTTGTTTGCATGTGACAAAACTTTCCTGCAATTAAACAAAAAAAAACAAAAAACATGATTTCTCAAAAATATAATGGAAAAAATAAATATTAACAAAAAAGAAGAAGGTACACAACTGAGACATTACTCATACAACACTATAGCCTTATTTGCATAGAACTTTGCAAATAAAGTTCTATAGTAAGAAAAATTACATAATACATTTAAAACAGTTTGTAAAATGCTTCATACAATGCTAATAAAGACATGATAATTAATGCAAAAATGACATTCAAATGAAACAACCACAATAAATGGACAGAACAAAGTCAGGCTGAACAAATAAAACATAAAACACAAGACCATGTTAAAAAAAATATATGTATATGTATATATATGTACATATATATATTAAAGACGGGTTTAGGGCACAAAAAAACTCTTTAGTTAGAAATTCAAAGAAAGGTTCTCTTTATGTAAGAAGAGGCTTAAATGCTTTCGAAATGAAGGTCTGACTTGGATGTCATTTCTTTGATTTCACCTGTGATTTCACAGCACTTTGTTACATGACTGTAAAGTTCTGCAGTTTGTCATGGCTCCATTGCTGTCTTTTCCAGTACAACAACGTGCCAGTGGTCATGCTGCCTGCAAGTCCCGACCCCAGCCTGCATCCTGTTGGATACATGTGAGGAAGAGACACAGAAAAAATATATATTCATAAATAAGTTGCCAAATCATGTAAGTATCTAAATAAACTATAACAATCAAGCTCCTGTGATCACTGTCTTTGCAGGAACGGACAGGTGTTTTACAAGATTCCGACAGGTGCTTTTGTTCCACCCGACTACCCTGCTCGTCAGACCTGCGTGTTCTATCCAAAGTGAGTTTACTTTTGCCTTGCAGGGGCTGCTGCGTCCACAAACCTTTTGTCACCCACTGCTCTTCTTCGCAGTTTGGTGCAGCATCTCAGCCAGCAGGAGGAAACGCAGCCTTACGTCAAGAAGCCACTGAACGCCTTCATGATATTCAGGAAAGAGCAGAGGCCCATTGTGATGGCCGAGCAGAAGATCAGGGACAGCGCCACAGTCAATGCAATCGTGGGCCAGAAGGTACAATAACGACAATGTGTGTGATTGGGTGTGTGTTCACACTGCATGTCATTTAACCTATTGTTCTCACAAGACATTTGAGCATTTAACTTTTTTTTCTACTGGAAACAGATGCACTTCTGAAATTTTTGTTTATGTTTTTGTATATGGGCCATTCTACAGAATTGGGGCAAAGTCAGAGTTGGAAACATCTTGAAAAAAATGTGTATTTTCCCCATAGCTTTTCATGTATGTTAATAGTATGATATCCAAGGTACACATTTCTAGTTTTTGTACACTAAGTTCTCATTTTGTTTTTTCAGAAAGATTTGGAATATTTTTCCTCTCCCAAAATTTGTCACTACCGAAACACAATGATATATCAAAGAAAAAGAAGGCTTGTATTGCTATATTAAGATTTTGCTTACATCTACTTGGTAAATATATTTTTTGTAAATTTTATTTTTCAAAATTCACAATTTTATAAGTAACTATATAATTTTAAAACATTTTTCAAGCGTGTTGTATCAGAATCAGATTTTGAATCCAACTTTTCTTCGTAAAGGGCATAAAGTTGATCATAATGATTATAATGATGACAAATTTAAGGATTCATTAGTTTTAATACAGATTGAACCAAACACCATCGAAATAACTTTTTTGACAAAACATCCCATGTTTCCGTAGTGACAATACTGTTTTGGGAGTGACCACAATATCTTGTTTGTCACAGTTAAATAATACTGTCATCATTTAATGTCAATAAAGATAACTAATAACTCATAAATCAATATTGATTGTTATCTATCTGATTAGAATTTCATGAAGAGATTGATGATTATGTGAATTATTGTTGATGAATGTGCTGTTTGTCATTGAAATAAATAAATTTAAAAAAAAAGAAGCAATATAGTCACATGCTCCTTTGACCAGTGTTTTTAATCAACCGCCATGTGTAAGCAACATTGGGAGTGCAAGCACCAACAGTGTGTTGTTGTCTCCGCCCAGTGGAAGTGTCTGACCAAAGAGGAGCAGGATGGATACTACAAAGAGGCTGAAAAAGAAAAACGTCTCCATGCGCTGCGACACCCGGACTGGTCCCCCAAATACAACTATGTCCGTGCACAGCACAATCAGACACTATAACAATGTAAAAGATCTAGTTTTTAGAACTAACGTCAAACTCTCATTTGTTTTTTCAGGGCAAAAGCAAAGTGAAGAATCGAAAGAATACCCGGAAGGCCCACAAAGGTGATGCGAGTGAGGTTTGGTTTTGTTTGTTTAATGTGAATTTTAGTAAATGTCATTGGAGGCAAACCTTTGCCTGTTTGTGAATGATCCAGCAAAATCTGGGTTTGAACTGAGTAAAATTAAGAATTTGTCTTGTCAGCTTCAGTTTTTTGTTAAAAGTTTTCTGTTCATTAAGATACCACTGGGCGTTAGGCAAGGGTACGCACAGAGAAATTAATTTAAAATAAATAAATAGCAATCACATACTAAACCTACTCAAAAAGGAATAGAGGAATTAAGTATCAGAAAAGAGATAATAAACTGAGAGCAATAATGTTTTTTGGTTTGGTACGGAGGATTAAAGGTTCCATATTAGGTATGTTGTCCACGATGCATCTCTGGTGTGCGATAAAATGTACAGCTCTGCAAGTTGGCCCTTTGTGATGTAATAAGGGATACTCATACCTCTTCCAAGCCAGTGAAAACACTCCCAAACCAGGGTTTGTTCCTGCTGTTCGTGTTTTTGCCAGAGACTGTAAACATAGGGCTAAACAGGGCAACATATTTTTCTAGAACTAAAGGTAATTTAGCTTGTAAGTGTCAGTTTTGTATTTTTCTTTTCTTTTCAGAGCCAACCGCGAATGTGAGCTCAAGTACTCCACAGGACAAAGTCATATGATGCTGAAGGATCATCCCACTCTGCAACTTCACCGATTCCACCATATGCATCCCTTCACTGATTCCACCATACGCATCCCTTCCAGATATTTTGAACAAATCAATGTAAATATGTAAATAGTAGTACACCATGTCCAGCTGCTACTACCACTATCAAACTGTAATGCAATGCTAAGGTTGGATTACTGGTAGAACTGAGGTTGAGTGAGAATGAAAACATTGCTAAAAGTGTTTCTGATGCACACTGCAGGCTTTCTCTAAAAAACAAACAAAAATAAACTGCAAACTTGAACAGCTTGTGCAAGATGAAAACATTCTGTCCTGGGTGGTGTCAGTTACTGTATAGAGGTTATCAGAGCATTATCAGTTTACATCCATTATAAATCATCATACATATTCAATCCTAAAATATTAACTCACATTGGTCTTTTAGTTTACTTTTTTTTAAACTACAGCCATGTGATAAGCATTTCAGTATCATGCAAACTCAGTTTTCCAACTGTTGTAATCTGATGTTTAACATCTTGCATCATTGCATATTGTGCGATTGTATTTGTAACATTACATTTATATGTTGGAATTATTATATTGAGTTGAATGTATAAATGTATTGAATGTTACTATATGTAGTGCTTTTGTGTATATTTGATGATCATGATCAGTGCCCTGGGGGTGTTGAAAACCTTGTGAGCAAAGACTGTGTAACTCCATCCATCCATCCATCTTCTATACCCGCTTATTCCTATTCAGGGTCACGGGGGTCTGCTGGAGCCTATCCCAGCTGTCTTAGGGCGAAGGCAGGGTACACCCTGGACAAGTCGCCAGTTCATCGCAGGACTGTGTAACTCATTAAGTCTCATAAACAGTGACCTGGGTTGACCAGAGAGTGGTCAGCTGAAGGAAGTGCCTTTGCGACCCTCATAAAGTTTGCGACCCATCCAGTCACAGGGATGGGAACTTGTGACCTGAGCTTGTCTTGCTGCAAAAATGGTTTCAACAGGTCACACCGGAAGGAAGGATGGACCATTTGGCTCACGGCCAAATAAGGACTTGCTTCCTGATTCATAAACAATGACAGTGACACCCAGCAACCGAAAGTTGAAGAATGGACAACCAATCAGAGGACGACACTTGAGAAGACATTCAGATCAGGAGTCAGATTGTTTGTCTTTGCATTTAAGGACTTTCTTGGGAGAAAGTTGTCAGTCTGACTCCGGCGACGGCCAGGACTCGACTCCACAGTCTCTTCATCAGATCTCTGTAACAAATGTCTTGTTCTTCTTTTTACTAAAACTCATTAAGATTTTCCTTGTCTCTTTTCTTCATTAAACAAACATGCGGTTTGGTAGCATGATATTAGTTAAAGGAACCAAACCAACACAACAATGATTAAACAAACTCCCCATAAATGACAAAAGTCCACCATTTCTTTTTTTTCTTGCAAAGGGGCCTCTTGTAATGTCACAAACAGCACCAGGACCTCCCAGGTCGAGTGTTTGATCCATCTTGAGATTTCCATCTTCTTGTTTCAGTTTTGTAAATATAGTGATAAATATGCTGCGGTTTTTTATAGAACCGTGGAGGGTTTGCCATCTTTTGCTGACCATGGAGTCCAGGCTTAAAAATAAACATCGAAAAATAGGTCAAATGGGACCTTTAAAGATTATGGCCTTTCAATAGTTTCCAAGTCCTCTATATTCTATGAGGTGATAGCGAGATTCTCAGCTCTTTGTTTCTTGAAAGTAAAATAAGTACCTGCTGCACACTGCTGCTGGTAGGCGTCTAAACTGTAAATTAAAACCAGATGAACCTGCTATTTTTAAACAGCTTATACCGAGGTTCGCACTGCATATGTGCACACGTCTTACTGGGTTTCTCCAGCAGACATGACTGGGGAGGAATTAATTATAGACTCATCAGAAAACTAGACACACCTTATAACAATGCATTGTGAGTCAAAAGCCCAAAGACCACACAACAAGACACAAGTTGTTTTTCAGTACATTTTACTTGGTTTGTAACATGAATCCATGGCCTTTAACTCAAGAGCCTTTTGGGATGTTTTGTCAGTGGAACCTGAGATCAAAAGAACTCCATTCAGGGAGTAGTTAAGTTGTATATATTTTTTTTTAGGTTTATGATGTCTAAGTTCCTATCCACTAAAAAAAACAATAATACAAAAAACAACTCCTAAAAGACAAATAAAGCTCTGTAAACAGAAAAAAAATGAACAGTGTTAAGGTTCAGCCTTTGTCTCTTTCATAGGAATGAGGTGAGGTGAGGTGGGTGGAAGTGGGGGAGGGAGGACAGAACATCGCTCCCTGCTGGAGAAAGCAGATAACAGTTGGTGCCATTTTATAGACTTCTGCTGGGTGGGATGAAGACACCGCTGGGCGTTAGGCAAGGGCAAGGGTACACACAGAGAAATTAATTAAAAAATAATAACAATAATAATAATAATAACACTTTCAAATACATGACTAAATAATAATAGTAATGCTCCCATACGTGCAACAGTGTTAAAAAGGCACAATAGCACAGTGTGTCATGCTTTACCCTTAAATGAGTGTCAAGTCTGTGTCAGGGTGGTTTGGTCGACCACGGCAGCCTGACACCAAAGTGGAGCATCTCTTGTGGGGAGAGGACAGATGTCGGAGGACTGCATCTCTTAGGGTGGGAACACTGGACTCGAGTCAGTGATGTTCAGATGCCGACTGGCAGGCAGGCATTGTTTGCTGCAGCGCCATTAATATCAAGGGCTTTGCACTCAGCACTGATGACTTTGCTTTTAGATTGAGGGAGTTTTTTTTTTTTGTTTTTTTTTAAACATACACACACTCTGATTACAGCCTTCCTCACTTTCCCTAAGAGTTGTTTCCACTAAACTAAAACAAGGAGCGACGTCTCACTTTTAAAACTACAATATTCGGACTTATTAGGACCAAACCGTGACGTTGAGCCAATATTAAATATCGGGGGATACCCATTGTCTTTGTCTTCTTTTTCAGCCGCACTCTCTGTGTCTGAAATCACCACTGTCACAGGAGTGAACTTAAGAGAACCTTCACAAGCGAAGGGAGGCGAAAGTAAACCACAAGACTTTAAAGGGCCAAAAAAGAAAACCGTCCCGTCAGCATCGCCGTAAACAGATCCCAGTTTGTGCTGACCGCCTGCTGAGCCGAAGAAAGTCTTAGCTCAGGACTCCCACATAATTCACAGACTATGTAATCCATGTAGTGGTGTAAAAGACATGAGGTGTCAGGGGTCGATTTTCAGCTTTGATTATCGATTCTCTAGTAAAGAAATCTCACTCTCTCAACACGTCTGGAATGCTACAGGGGAGCAATTGAAATCTAGCTGATGTCTGTGCTAATTTATCAATGGGGACGGGTGGTGGGGGCTTCAGAGTGGTACTGGCAGTGTCAAGACCCTATGGGAGTCCCTCCACAATGTGAGGAAGAAGATCTAAGCGTCAGCTAGTTCTGGCTACGGCACTGGGACACAGCCACTGGGTTTAGCTGGTGTGATAGCTACGTTATTAGCGTCACAAAAGTGATGCAGCTGTTAAAAGTTTAAAGGAGAATGGAAAGACTGAGCACCCTACAGTGTATGTAGCGCACGCAAGTGTGTCCACGTAACAGTGACCTAGCCAAAACTGCTGGTTAAAGCAAAGCTCATCAGGGGATTTGCCCTCCCACAGCGTGAGGACGCGCATGGGGTCTTGACAGGCAACACTGCAACTGTTCAACTGAACACACTACATGAGGATATACCATCACATCTACTAAACCTACTCAAAAAGGAATAGAGGAATTAAGTATCAGGAAAGAGATAATAAACAGAGCAATAATGTTTTTTGGCTTGGTACGGAGAGGATTAAAGGTTCCATATTAAGCATGTCGTCCACTATGTGTCTCTGGCGTGCGGTAAAATGCACAGCTCTGCGAGTCGGCCCTTTGTGATGTCACAAAGGATACTCATCCCTCTTCCACGTTAGTGACAACACTCCCAAGCCAGGGTTTGTTCGTACTGTTGGAGACCAACTCGCTGCTGCCTTGCTGTTGTCAAGTTTTAGTAGGCAAGCTAAAACCAGGTGTTTTTGCCAGAGGCTGTAAACATAGGGCTAAACATGGCGTTTTCTAGGGATCTACAGAGTTTTTGGGAGAGGCTACAGGATCCAGGATGGAAGATAAAGATCCAACCAGGGATACAATATGGAACCTTTAAGCAAAATTTGCTAGGTGAAGCCCTTTTCTTTGCAATCTTTCGCAATAATGTAGTTTGTTGTTGTTCAAGGTCGCATGTAGCCTGAAGCAGTCATATTACGCATTTTATGGCATCTGGCAACATTTCAAAATTCTCCATTGAGATGTGCAGATTAGTTTTTTTTTTAAGGGAAAAATAATTATATGAGCTGACTGATGGCCAGGTGTGCAAGTGGAAAGACTGCAGTTTTACATATATATTTATATATATTTTCTTTTTTATCTCAGAGGAAAAAGGGATGAGAAGGATGACAATCATCCTGGCAAAAGAGCAAACTTGTTGAACTAGCCTTCATTCTTCCTACCTCTTTCCTCTAACCACTTGGTTCTCTGTGATCTCAAAACCGACTGCGCTTCAAACACGCTGTTCCAACCGGGGGCACTGAGACACGCTTCAAACCGGGCGGAGAAAAGCAAATGACAAGAGTTCAGAGGAAAGAGACAGAGATAGAAGACTGTATTGGCTTTGAGTGTCTAGGTCCTTCCTGCAAATAGTGGATCTAACAAGGGGTGGTTTGGGGGGTGTCTGGGTCGGGTTATGGCGGTACATAGTAAGGGCAGGGTGACGGCGCTGTGGTGGCCCCTGCGGAGGTCAACCTCAATGGACGACGAGGGCTCCGGCAGCGTAACTCACGGAGCTGTCAGTCAAGAGCCTGCACTCGCTCGACTGGGCATAGTTCAGGAAAGAGAAGTTCATTTCATAGCCCGACTTCCTCAGCTCGGCTGCGGCCTGCGGAACAGGGAACAAGGAACGGCATCCGTTTAGTCACCAGTTCACGCCACACTGCGAGCAATGCATGATACACGAGGCAGAATTAGTTTGATTTCTAGCAGACCTACGATGACGGTTACTCTGATCAGCAAATCATATGTATGTATATATGTATGTATGTATGCATGTACAAACATATACATACATATATGTCTGTGTATATACAAACATATACACACAAATACTGTATATGTATATATACATACAGACTCACATATATATGTGTATATATATATATAATATACTATGTATATACACACACATATACATATATATACTTATACATACATTCATACATATAAGGAAAAGCTCGTATTTTTTTCGCATTTGTTTTTCTTGTTTTACCCGCATAAGAAAAGCAAACAGACAAAACAGTTTATTTGGTCTGGGAAATGTCTGTGGCACAATCCAACCAGTGCAAAAACGAGGCCACGCCCAAAAGGAGCCAATAGGAATTTTAATCGCCAACTGCATTAGCTTGCGGTTTCACAGATTGTGTTTATATCTCGCGGTACCTAAATCACCCAAACAAACTGTCTCCACAATGTGATCCACAGAATATTCCTGGCCCTGTTTAGACGTTTCTTTTGTGACTCACCGTCATCATCATCTGCTGAAGCAGGGAGCTCTGAACACAACAACGCGTTTTAAGCACAAGCTGTTTTGGAGTTTGATGGGGTAAACGTGCCGAGTATAACAGTGGCACTAACACCTGATGAGGCTGTTGTGTTATGGCGCTTACATTGAGCAGCACTCCGATGGGATGGCGTCCACAGATGGTGTTGCGGTACTTCTTTAGGTAGTTGGTGAAGGACGTCGGATCCAGCTGTTCTATAATTCCCATGCCCTTCAGAGACAAGGACAACAGAGAAGACACACACTCACCGGCCACTCTATTAGGTTGCACAAATAGCACATCAGCCACTCTAGGTATGTGGATGTGGTGAGGAAGACCTGCTGAAATTCAAAGCTAGCATCAGAATAGGGAAGAGAGGTGATTTTAAGAGACATGGTTGTTGGTGCCAGACAGGCTGTTCTGAGTATTTCACAAACAGCTCAACAACTGGGACTTTCACCAGGGAAAGTGGCTGCTGAGCGTAAGAAGACAATAACATTCCACGTCTTAGATGTTGTTTGTGATATTTTGTTTCTCTACGCAGGCATTTCATTTGGTTTGCTCTGGCTTATTTACTTTTATTGGCCCTTTTTACAGCCTACGTCATCAAAAGTTATTGCGCACATTGTTCTAGTAAAGTCATACTTTTACGACTGCGGCGCTACTATTCAGCCAGATGGATTCATAAGAGAAAGTGGAGATTACAAATTTTAACGTCTTCTTCCCACCAAAGTTACTTGACGCAGCTTAATTCTGTTGCCACAGTGCGTGTACGAGGGTCTACACACGAGAGAGGTTGGCAACTGAGCACGTGTTGTATTTAAAATGCATGACATCCATGTAATTTGTCTGTTTATGTGAAGGGCATATTCAGTCACACTTTGCCTGTGCCTTGCAATAATTTTAAAAGAGGGTATACTATGCATTTATAATAGTGGTTACCATTTTGTCGAGGTGTTCAATTGACCTGCAGATCTCCCCTTGAGATTCATCATAGTATGTGTAGTGGAACCGATGACCTTGGAGGGAGAAAAACAAAAAAATGAAACGTTGAGGCCCAGCAGTGCGATCTAAAAGGGTGCAGCTTAAAAAGCAGGACTTTTCTAATTTGAAAGTGTCTGTTTATTTGGGTTACGTACCCCAGTGGCAAAAGTCGGATGAGATAATGAAGAGGTTTGAAGGGTCAGCCAGGTACTTGCTGAGAAGTTTCCCGTACTCAATCTCCTTATTCTCACTCAGGGCACCCACAAGCACGGGGACGATGCTAAATTCGTCTTTGCGGCTGCAAGGAAAAAAAAAAAAAAAAAAGACACTCATGTCACATCAAGTCATTGAAGCTCCTGACAAAAGGCATCAACAAAAAGCAAATTGAAAAGAAAATGAGAAAACTCCAGCCAAGTGTGATGCAGCACTGATGATCCGAGGATCTCCTTGTTATGATTCATTTTTTTCTTGGTTAACAAACCAAACCCCTGGTTCCATGATGCAAGCTGCCGCTCAATCCAGCCAACTTAACAGAAGGCTTTGTCAATAATACATAGCAGACATTCCAAATGCTCCGCCGTCACGTCATGGTGCTTTGCCGAATGTGAAGAAATGAAATGATGGAGACGCATGAGCAGAAGCAGGACCTGCCCTTCCCTCTTGCTTTAACATGTTTTTTTTTTTTTTAACTCTTATACCCCAGAGATGCTGTATTTAAGTGAGTGGGGTCAATGCTCTCTTTCCTGTGAAAAGGCACATTTTTCACCTGCCAGCATATGACAGACAATACACTGACAGCAAAGAGCAATGACATTATCAAGAGAAAACAGGACACTGTGCAGAAGACAAACACGTAGACTTTACCTCTCCATGGCTTTAGCAGTGTAAGGCAAGTGCATTTCAATACTGTGCTCCCCCTCGTCTGTCTGCATGCTAATGCGATCAAACAACCCAGTTTTCCAGAGTTCAGCATAGACTGTAAAACAGAGGCATGTGTCACTTTAATTCTTACACATTACATAATTTCTTAAGCATTTCCAAACGGAGAAAATGTTGCCTTGTGGATCTCCTTCATCTAAGAAATCAATAAATGCTTGTGCTGTGCTCGTGAAGGCGCCAGTTCCATAATGTGACATTCACACTCAAAAACAATAAAGCAATTGTTCTGAATGCAATTTTCTAGAATGGAAGAAAAGACTGTTCTTTTGTCGCACCTTAATTTCCTCAATATTTACGGGTCATGGGTCACGAGAACTTAACAATTCAATACAGTGTTTATCTTTTATCTGGGTCATGCTTTTATTCATTTGGTTAGTTGATGCTAGCCAATATGCTCTGATAATAATTCAGTAAAAACACAACAAAGATATGTATCAAACTATTTCTGCCCTGCACCGCCTAATTTTTTACTACATAAAATGTGTTCTGCGTATTGGTATGGGAAAATGACTCTGAATTCTATTTTCCTTACTAACATTTGCGGATGGGCGCTCCACGCATTGTGTTCCTTTTGTGTTATTACACCCCTCATACAATACAATACAGCATATGTAAGCAATTACAAAGAACTGGCATATTGACACAGAGAGTCCAACATTCAGGAACATAACAAAATACCTTTCTGGTCAATTTTCAGGTCATAGAGAGGTGTTCTATAGGTTTCTGCAGGTGACAGGCCACAGCAGGAGAGGTGCACGTGGTGTGAAGGTCCCAGGATGAAGACCCTGCGACTGAAGGGCAACACAACGTCTCACTCACGCTATTCAACAACAACAACAACAACAACAACAACAAAACCCACTGCCAGCGCTACATTCTGCAACCAATTTTGAACATCTGGTCGCTCCGCGGGGCAAATAGAAGATGAAAAACAGTCAGACAAAGCAATTTTTGAATAGGGGCATAAAATTGAATGACTTACGTAACCGAGGGGTCAACCTGCTTGTAGGCATGTGCAGCGCACGCACCACAGTAGGTGTAGCCAGCGTGCCTTCAAATAAGAACACATTGCTTTAGAATGGAGATGCACTTTCCAATGCGTTTGACTGCATTTTTTTTCTCTCTCCATGCGTCAGTGTGAGCTTACGGCGCAATTATTGCTCTAGCAGGTCTGACCCTGGACTGTGCTTTAGACAGCCAGTCTTCTAGCTGTGCATTCAGCTGGGATCCTGAAAACATAATAAAGTAAAAGCAAAAAAATTAAGACAATTAAAAAAAAAAAAAAAAAAGGCAAAACCTGTGATTCATGAGTTCATATGTGTATTTGCTCCTGCATAACCCAGAAAGATGGAATGACAATGTAAGCCATCACTTAACATGAACAAAAAAAAACAACACTCCTAATCATATGACACAACAAACAAATATCACAATTTGTACAGTAAGTCAGTGTTACTGGTTGGAACATGGAATCCTAAATGGCACGAGTCGTCTCAAAGTTGTGTTAACATGGGTAATTTGAGGACAGGAAACAGCTGCTGACAGCTCTTCCTAAACTGGCTAATTGCTGTGCGGTAAGTACCGGTAAGCCAAAGGTGCAAAGCAAACTTAAAAAGCAGAAAAACAGGATGAATTGCTGTGTTTAACAACAACTAACTAGCTGCGAGTTGGTAATTAAAATGGGGGAAGGGGAGCAACATGAACCTTAAAATTTCGGCCTGGCCCAACCCAGTCCTTTGTTTGACGACACAGGGTTATTTTTGCTCGTAACTGAATCGTGTCTGCGGTCAGGAAACCAACATCACGCCAGCGGAAGAAGTTTCACGCTTAAAAAAGAAAGAAAGAAAGAAAAAAAATAGTTGCTGGCGTGCTGTTTTTACGGACGCGTCCCGTCTAGCCAGATAGCCGGTAGGCCACGAAGTTCTGCGATATTAGCAAAGTTGGCGAAAATACATTTAAAAGATCCAAAACGTGATTGCGCGCAATAAATAGAGATGCCCAAAACCGGTACATCAGTGTGGAATCGTTCCCTTGGAAAATCAGTGCAAAACGCTGACTAAGCTCGACGCGACCATGCACCAAATTGGATAACGGCGGATAGGGTCTATAATAGCGAATGTTAGCCACTTAGCAGAGTTTTCAGGTGGCCGAACGCCATCGGTTCAGCCCATGCCCGTATGCAGCGGCGAGTAATAAATGTGACGGGGGTGTCATACAAAAACACGGCTTTTGGCAGTCTAACCAGCCAATAACACGAAAGGCACATACACCAATGAAAGAAAAAACAGCTCTAGCAAGTAGCGTGCTACGGCTGTATTAACAGTTACCTGACGCAGAGTACCAGGTCCCGGAGTGACTTGCTTCTCTGCATAACCCTCGGTTCGACATCTTGCTTCCCAAGCCGCCTATCTTGGTTTTCTTGGCTCTTGGTAGGCGATTAAAGTGAATTTGACGACGATCGCCTGATCAAACCTGGACAATACAAGACGCGCGCTAGCTAGCGTCAACTTGGTTGGAGAGACAAAGAGCAGTTCTGATAGGGAGACAGTCAGCTGGGCTATCTGTGGAGCTAGTATGTTACAGACGTAGGGACGTTGTCGTCTAATGAGTAACCCGGAGAGAGATTCGCTGGAAGCGGTCTAATGCAAATAAGCAAAAGCACAAAGCACCGACACTCTGTGCTTGACAGTTTTTTTTGTTTTTTTTTAAATCCAGGATACAGCCGTAGAACCTAGGGCAAGAGCTGTCACAATCAGAAACGGAGGATTACTTGTCAGTCGAAGCAGGTAAGGGACGTCTGTAAAACGGGTATCATGGTGACGTCAGATTTCTTGATTCGTTCTTTGGTTAAACAACAAAACATGGTTGGTGGAGAAATTTAAGGGGCGTGGTCATGGATCAGTCGATTGACGATTTCCAATTGATTAAAGTCATTCTGTAAAAACCTTATTTTAAAGTGGTAGATCATATCTGAACAAACGGGTGTCCCTTTCTTAGTTTTTTTTTTTTTTTTACCTCCCTTAAAAGAAATGTATATACAGTTAAAATAAGTCACGATTGCTGTTGAGCAGGGTAATACAATCCTCGGTGTTCGTAGTTGCTTGGTTAGTGCTGAAAATAGTCCTACTATTAGCTAACACAGTTCATAATTTTGCACACCGGGACACTTTAATTTAGACAGCACGTTAGTTCGAGAAATCATATTGTCAACCCGAGACTGTTGTCTGAGTTGGCTTATATGTGTAATATTGCATAAATAAACAGGTTGGTAGCTTCAAACCGACATCATTTTTCTTTTGTTGATATCCTGACGGAACTGTGGAGCGGGACTGCATTGCCGGAGACACACGGAAGGGCGGAAGTTAGCATAGAAGTGTTTGTGCTTGGACGAGGCTCAGCAAATGCTGTATTATTTGTTACTGAATATTTTTCCCGAGGACATGGACTTTGAATGAAATCGAAAATAAATGCTTTCTACGCTTTACCGCCTCCTCCAACAGAAGTGGACAGGTCTGAGTTACAAAGGCGAACGAGTAGAGAGTAACGCTGTAGTAGTGTCAGCAAAAATGAACGCTTGTAAACGTAAAGACAGCAGTGAAGTTATCAAAAACTACCACAAGCAGGCGTTCGACTGTATTTCGAAGGCATTAAGGATTGACGAAGATGACGGAGGTTTGTGTGGGGTTTTTTTTCTGTGTGTCGTGTGACTGGCTGGTTGACATAATGTGGCGCTCGTAACACCCCCATTTTCCCTATGGCACAGGGGAGAAGGAACAGGCTGTCCACTGGTACAAGAATGGAATCGCTGAACTTGAAAAGGGTATTGCAGTGGAGCTCACGGTACAAGGTAATCGTGAGGCACGAACTTCATTATGCATGGGCTGAATACTCTTGACATGATGTCAGGCGTCATCCTTTGGTGTTGTGTTGGCAGGAGATCAGTATGAGCGAGCAGAGAGACTTCAAAAGAAAATGATCGCCAACCTTGCCATGGCAAAAGATAGGCTTGCTCTGTTAGGTTCGTTGACTGAAAACCGGAAGCATATTAAGTTTCTTCTTAGTCATATAGGCACTGGTGATCAGTATATTTGTTTGTTTCTTTCTGCAGAGGCGACTTTAAAATCTGAAAGGGCGAGTTCTCCTCCACAAACTTCAAATCATACACTTCCACAACCCAAACATGCACCGAGATGTCAGCCGACAGTCAGACCGTCGACGAACACCAGGCGACCTACATCTAGACCTGCTGATCAAAAGGTGACATTGCTGATCACATTTGATTCTCTTTTAACACATGGCTGTTCTGTTTACTCATTATGCTTGTGTTCTTTTCAAGGCAACTCCAAGGACGGCAAAAGCCCACAGTGATAGACCTGCAGCTGCAAGGCAGCCTCTAAAGAAAACCTTCAAGAATGTTGACAGCAAACTGGCTAATTTGATTCTGAATGAAATCGTCGATACGTATGTATCTCACACTGTGATGCCGATGCCGTTTAAACATTTCCTTAAAAGAAGCTATTTAAGTTTGTAAATCATACCTTTGATGTCCATCAATCTTGCAGTGGTGCAGTTACATCATTTGAAGATGTTGCCGGTCAGAAACTAGCCAAGCAGGCCCTCCAAGAAATTGTTATTCTTCCTGCCTTAAGACCAGAGGTGACCTCTTAAAGACATGTTTTCTGCACTGTTGTCAGATGTTTGTCTTTTTTTTTTTTTTTTAAATGCATGTACAAAATACATTTTGTCTCTTTCAGCTCTTCACCGGCCTTAGATCTCCAGCACGTGGCCTGCTATTGTTTGGCCCTCCCGGGAATGGGAAAACCATGTTGGTTAGTAAATTCCTGCATTCAGACTGATTGTATAAATCTGACTGTATAAAATGTCACAGTATAGCCCTTAGGTCAGAATTAGCAATCAAATCACAGCTTCTATTTCTCCTCTAAAGGCCAAAGCAGTTGCAGCAGAGTCAAACGCCACATTTTTCAACATCAGTGCTGCCAGTTTGACTTCGAAATATGTAAGAAACTATGTTTTGTGCTTCTTCTTTTTTTTTACACAAAGCTAATAGTAATATAATGCATATAATGTAGGATTTTCTTTCTTAACCTATCAATCACAGGTGGGAGAAGGAGAGAAGCTCGTGCGAGCGTTGTTTGCAGTGGCCAGAGAATTGCAGCCTTCCGTCATCTTTATTGGTTTGTGCCGCTTGACCAGTCGGCTGCATATGCCTCCAACGTACAGACTGGCACCTGCCCAATTCCCTCATTTCATCTTTCGTCATGTTGCATCTAGATGAGGTCGACAGCTTGCTGTGTGAGAGGAGGGAGGGGGAGCATGATGCCTCTCGCAGACTGAAAACGGAGTTCCTCGTTGAGTTCGACGGGGTGAGAGTAGTTTCCGTCTCCACTGTGCTTGTGCTTCGCCTGCTGGAGACTCTTGTTTTGTCACAGGACACTGACGTTGGGCTGCTTTCTGGTTTCAGGTGCAGTCGGGAGGAGATGACAGGGTGCTCGTCATGGGGGCAACAAACAGGCCGCAGGAGCTCGATGAAGCTGTGTTGAGGTACATGATGTAACGCCACATTCATTTAACCCTTTCTACAGTCCTCCCATTTATTTACGTTTTGTATTTTGTGTGTTTCAGGCGCTTTGCAAAAAGAGTCTATGTTGCCCTGCCAGATGAAGAGGTACGAAGTGAAGCCTTTTAGTGTTTCATCACTACAATTGTTTGGTCTTCATATACACTACAAGAATAAGAATACATTTATTTATCCCACAATGGGGAAGTTTGCATCATTAAAGCAGCATATACAGTGCAAAGAGTAAATTGAAAACAAATAAAATATATATGCATGTTATTTACATACCTAAGTGTTTTATTTCCCCTTTAGCTAAATGTTATGTTTTAGAAGTTTAGAACTCTTTGCATTTTGACTGGCGTGTTGAGTCACGGGACGACACTCTTGTCCCTCCAGACAAGATTCTCCCTGCTGAAGAACCTTTTGGGAAAGCATGGGAATCCCCTCAGTCATAATGAGCTCTCCACTCTTGCAAGGTGAGATGTTCATTTTTCATTCTGCACTTGAATTAAAGTTACTGTCATGTCGTCACTGTACTGAATGTCATGTTATGTAACTCCACAGAATGACTTCCGGATATTCCGGAAGTGATCTCACATCGTTAGCTAAAGATGCAGCGCTTGGGCCAATTCGAGGTGGGTAATCTTGTTGTTTGAGTCTCCACAGGGAACTTCCTTGTACTCATGAGATTTGAAAACCTTCCAATACAGAGTTGGGACCACACCAAGTGCGAAATATGTCTGCAAGTGAGGTAATGCTTTCAAGTTTTTAAACAGTGTCTTGCTTTGTATACCCTAAGCCGTCATTGCGGAACAATGTACACTTCTGTATATTAATGCCTTCGACTGGTGTTTGCAGATGCGCAACATCAAGATGAAAGATTTTGAGGATTCCCTGAAGCGCATTAAGTCCACAGTCAGTTCTGCGACTCTAAACATGTATGCAAAATGGAACAAAGATTTTGGCGACACGACAGCTTGTTGAAGTTCTGAAGGGGAAAAAAACCGTGGAAGTTACCACAGATTAATTTGGTTTTAATGTACGTTCTCCAGATAAAGTGAAGACAGATGATTTTCAAAAGATGGAACAGAACTTTGGTGTAAAAAAAAATAATGTAAATATTATGGTATTAAAAAAATGCATTTCCTGTTTTATGGGAATACTTTGCTTGTATGATTTGTAGTTGCATAAATGTATACACTCCCGATTCAGCCATCTCGCTACTTGAAATGTTATTTATTCTGTAGAATGTGCTACAAAGTCTCCAGCGAGTGTCTTCGCCTGAAGGGGGAGCAAATTTCGGCAAATTCTTTCAAACACATATAAAACTGATTTTATTAGCTAATTTATTAGCTGATTGTTTTGGATGCTGATGGTTTGTATCACCAAGTGCTGTAGCTGATTGCATTAATGAAAATGATTGTGTGGAGTTTTGATTACTCTGCCGTTATTGAGACAGTTTCCCTCCGTTTGCTCTTATGGTTTGTAGATGCTAATACTTTTACTTTAAAGTAGATTTAAGTTATGACAATCATAACTTGATTTGTTCCGCTTTCATCTCATGCACCAATAAACACAATTATTAAAGATTATCTATTGTAATGTTCTTTTTGCTTGAATAAGATAATCACCCAGCCTTGATCAGTGTGTAACATTTTGCAAATCTCTTGGTATCTATCTTTGTTTCGATTTTGCAGGGTGACTGACCTGTGCACTGCAATTCACAACCTTTCACAAAAGCTCTTTATAGTTGGAACAACACAAAAAAGCAGGCTAAAAAATGTAATACGTTAAAAAAAAAAAAAAAGTCTTAATTTGCTGGACAGACAAGAAAAACACAAATGTCTGCTTCAGGTTCACGACCAGAGGCCTCCCTGCGTGTGCTTATTTTGACTGTAGATGGTGCTGCAGTTCTGTTTTTCACCTGTTGCTTCCTCCATATCCTTCCCATCCTGCATCTGGAATGTGCCTGTGTTTGCTCTGTTGCTACAAATGGCGTGGAATGCAGTGAACTGATACTGATAGGAAGGACAAAGTCCATTATCAGTCCAGGACCAGTTTGATGATCTGAGGGCGAGTGTTGATGGTTGGGTTGGACTAAAATTGCACAGAAACACATTGTTTACGCTCAGCGGGAGCCTTCCTTCTTTAGCGTTCATGCACGAACACACAATCACTGTGTTAATAAGTGCACGTCATGCAACTCTGTCCTCGGAAAACCTCCGCTTAATGACAAGCCTGGTGATACGGGGCAGCAGCTGCCTTGGCATGGATTATGAAAAGCCTGAATGCTTGCGGTCGGCTTTGATTTCAGTCCACTTCAAGCTCTTCCTGTTCAAAACAAAATCGACTTAAATCCCACCTCGCTCCATGAATCTTTTCCTACGGTCAGCCTTGGGGCCTTGCCAGCGGTTCATGTGGTCCCGCAGCTGTCGCATCTGTTCAGGGAGACGTTTCCACACAGTGTAGTTGCAAACATTTAATTTAATTAATTGAAATCCTCCCATGAGTTCTATTCCCCTCACATCTTCTCAGGGAAGATGGGGGGAGTTGGGGGAGAGACCTCACCACGCACAGCACAGACTATCGGCTGCAGAAGCCACTGCTCTTTATACTTGAGCTGAGCTGTGAGATGCGGTATGTGTTTTCTTTTTTACCCCCTCTCTTTTTCAAACTCGTCTGAATGAGCTGAAGAGGCCCTTTCTTCGTGCGAGACACGGACAGGGTATGGAAAAGGGCTTGAGGTTTAGCCATCATCTCTTTTTCTCTGTTTACCCTTCACCCCGAGCATCCGACGTGGTAAATAAATGCCCCATGTGATGGAATGGTTGAGAGACCACGCAGTCACGGTTTTCACCTCTGAAAATAAAATAAATCCCCCGAGGTTGATTTAATCACCTTATATAAACATATATCTTTTAATTTCTTTAAATAGTCTGCCATTGCAATATATATATTTTTTTTTTCACTGCTCCAAACTGGAGTGGTGATAGGAACACAGAGCATTAGTGAGGCCATTGCAACCTCACGTGATTGACAGCTTGCCCTCTCCGGTTGCGTGTCAGAAGCCCGCACCTCCACAGTGCCTCATTGATGCTGAGCCCACGACATCCACTCCAGGGAAAACAGAATAGGTGATCATTTGATACCTCCAGCGAAATGGCCCACCCTGTAGAGAGCGGTGTCACGGGCCAACGCGGGGAGGACCGGGGACTGGGTGAACAAACAGTCTGTTTCTCCAAGCGGCCCATTATGAAAACAGCCTGCGGGTGGGAAGGTTTTTGTTGTAGCGGGCGCAAGTGGTTTGATTTTTAAAACAAGCCTGCTATCATCTAAACCCTGGTTGGGATTATTTGCCACCCTGCCTCAGGTTTTCTCTCTCTCTCTCTCTCTCTCTCTCTCTCTCTCTCTCTCGAGCGCATGTATTTGATGGCTGCCCTCATATTTAGGAGAGTGGCTCTGAGCTGGCACCATTTTTAAGAAAAGCACGATTGTAAACCGCCGAGCCGGTGGAGAAGGATTTCCTTCAAAATGTGGGATGTGGCCCTTTTATCACCTTTCGGTATAAAGCTGGGCTGAGAGGGCTCACACATTGGAACGCTTTCAGGGCCGACAGTGTCAACTTTCCAGCACTGGTTGCTACTGTTCCACTGACCTGCACACCTAAGACATAACTTCATTTAGCGTGGGGAGTGTTATCTTTCTCATTCAGCAGGGTGTGTTATCTTTGGCTGCAGGCCAAACCTAATCTTGTGTCCAGTAGCGACATCTGTCTCTTATGAGAACATTTATTTTTTCTTGCTTGCAGTTTATTTATCACCGGGGTGAATCAGCGAGTGTGTGAAAGAGGCAGAGGGAATTGGGGTGTAGGTGTATATAAATGTACGACTTGATTGATGGCATGGCCAACTTAGCTCGGAGCAACAAGTCAGTTTGAACTAAATCATGTGGAAGCTTCTCAAAACTGAGACTCGACTGAAGATCTACAGATTAGCGTGTGCAAAAACTTTTGGAACAACAAATTTTTTTTTTTCTCTATGTTTTTATGTATCCAGTTTGCATATTTAACTCTGTGTACTGCTACCTTCCCATCTTTGGATGTGGGCTGAGGAAACTGCAACCCTGAACTTTATCCAAAGGCAACAGCAGCGGTATGCAGTGTGCCTCCAGTGCGCACCAAAAACATTTCACGTCCCATTTGTTTAATCTGGAAAATTGTAAAACACACGTAGATGACAAGCGGTGGTTTCAACAGGTACTGCGATCATCTCGTCATCTCATCAAAGTCCTGGCAGGGTGAAGGTGAATCTGGACCTGCAAATATTAAACAGTTTCCCTTTGTTGTCACGTCTGATGTGATTTTTTTGGGAGGGAATTTTTGACAGTCGACTCGCCTGTATTTTTTTCTGTTTGGTTAGTTTTGTTGTGCACCCTCAGGTGGCGCACATGCACATTGTCTGGAAATAGTGCAACTGCACGTGTAACACACGGCCACAGTGAACAGGTGAGATTCTGGCCAGTCCGCTTTCATCGTCCATGTGGTCCATCTTCTGGAGCTTGAGTGGGTTCGATCCACATCAGTTCTATCGCTGATTTGGGCAGGTTCAGTTAAATCACATGGATATCCAGTTTCTAAAAATCCACCAATCACAGTTCAGTATGATGTTGGCATCAGGAATGTTTTGAGGTCAGATAAGCAGCAATTGAAAATCTCTGTCGACTCACCATTCAGGACACAAAATGGTTAAAACTGGGCCTTTCTGGCTCTGCAGGCACCCAGACGAGATGTTTGTTTTGCTGCCTGATTTGTATTCATTGAAAGAGTTTACAGCAGCCACCTGACTGTATGCGGTAAGGTCAGTAATAACTGGTCTCGCAAGCTCACTATCTAATTTGGAAACGCCAGCTCCTTTTTTTACAAGAGGTAGGAGAGGCAAACAGCCTGCGAGGAAGCAACATTTTCCAAAGAAACAAAATGTTTCAGTTAGTACTTGGCTCTCGACGATTGATCAGCACTGGAGGGGATTACCTTAAACCACCGGGGATTTAGGCTAAGTGTTTTTTGGAACAATTAAAGACTCCTGCAGTAGTTTTTACCCGTGTCTGCGTGCTCTGGAGTAAGCAAAGTTTGCACATTCCCTCCGCTTCTGCAGCCTACAGCCACAAAGCTGTAAAGGGCCTTGATGGACAGAGGAGTGCAAAACTGTCTGTCGTGCCTGCACAAGACCAGCAGAGCCATTCACCCCTGTCACCTCTGTGAAGGGACCAGCAGAGAAGCCCTTTGCTGTGTCGTCCTTGAACATCGAAATATTTATTTTGTTCAGATTTTTTTCCTTCAGAGGTAAAATGCGGCTCCCTGTTCCCGGTTTAGAAGCGTCGCTGACGTTAGTACGCAAACGTTAGCACTGGACTGAGGTGGACATGTTGAGGCGTGGGTTTGACCCAGGGAGGGGCAGAGAAAACGATGCGGAGGGAAGCCGGGCGTTAGGTGAGCCGCGGGCTGCCCCCCGGTGCATTCCTTCAGCCCGTGTGCAGCCGCAAACACTTGATGAAAAGTGAAAGTGCAGTGAGGAGTGAGCATTTTCGCTCGAATAATGCTTTGTCTGTCATGCAGCCTTTCCCACACCCTTGATCCTCCCCTTTTTATCTCTTTGTTGTCCTTCCCTCGGGTCATTCATGTGAGGACAGGAGTGGTGGCTCCTCTGAGCACCCCTGACCCGGTCAGGTTCGTTTCGGAGGAGCGATCCATTCACAATTCACTGCACTTAGCGCGAGCCCTGCCGTGTCGGGCGCAGTGTGATGCATGTCAGTGGTTTTAATGAGTGAATATTATCTGTTTTTGCAGCATTGATAATACTCAGAAGGCGTCATTGAAGTTTGCTTCATTTTGCTCCAGGCTGTGTTGATACAGCCAAGTACAACTGCTGTTTTGTGTTTTATGCTTTGGTCTCTGTTGTTGGAGGATTTGTGGGAGCGCCTCCCTAAATAATTAGCATGATTCAACTTTAATGGATTAATAGAATGAAAATACTTTATCAACAAGTGTAGAGAAGAAAAAAAAGCACATTTTGAGGTTATAGATTAAATTAAAAACGAAATTGCAAGAACATTAAACTAGTGGTCGATAGGTTATTACCCATAAATCTATTTGACTGTCTGTTTTGTTGTCTTTTTTCAAGACTGCTTTCTGATTGGCATTAAATGCAGCCGTAATTTTCTTTTATTACAAAGAGCGAAACACAAAAACGTGAGCTTTTCTGCAGAGCGGCTCCAAAGTAGATAATGTTCCCCTATCAGTAGTGACAAAAGTTTCACAACTGAAAACAACCATTGTTATGTGTTAGTGATGTTAATGCGACAGTTGACTGAATCATTTTACTTATATGTCCTGAAAACATTTAAGCAATTTTTCAAAATTGCCAAGTCCTCCCTTATCGACAAAGTAGGTCACCATGCGATTAATGTTTGTTGGTTATGCTCGAGGTTTTGAGCATTAACAAAAAGTTGGCCTCCCGGATTTGATTTGTACTGACAGGTATTGAGAGAGTGGAGCAAAATGCACATTCTTTCCGTGGCGTCAGCAAGAACAGCAAAGGGACTCAGTGCAGTTTCAAGAGTCATCGGTTTGCAGATCTGAACAAGTCACTAATACTTTAAGCTATCGTCAACATTTAGCATAAAGGTTGGACGGGAGCGTAATATCCATCAAGTCGTACAACTTTAATTCTGTGCTGGCAGTATTGTTGCTGTAAGATCTCATTTGTGAATGCTTGCATATTCAAAGTAATAACAATTATTTATTGATTTCACTTTGGTATTGATTTTCTTTTTTTTTTCCAAAACATCAAACAATATCCCGCACAGCAAAGCCTTTTTTGACAAGTTGAATTTTGCTGCTAAATTTCAAAGCAGACTATCTTGGCCACATGCCCAGCCAGGAACGGGCCTGGAGCACTTTCGGCATCTCACAGTTTCCCAGACCACCGCTCTCAGCGCAGTGCACACACATTTCACGTCGTGTGGTATTTGGTGGATCAGTACGGCCTGTGTGAAAACTCTAAGTAATTAAAAAATACTCCTGTAGGCTCAAAGTCCATGTCTTTTCATGCTCAGACATATTCTCTTCTGACAGCGTCGGACTGTGGAATGATGGTGTGTGTGCGTGTGTGTATGTGTGTGTGTGTGTGTGTGTCTGTCCGTCTGTCTGTCTGTCTGTCTGTCTGTCTCAGACTGGGCCTTGAAAGTGGACATGCTGTCAAGGCCAAGGACCAGGACACTTTGACCCTTTTTGCCAAGTGACCTTTAAAAGACAGAGATCCGCTTATCTGCAGCATCCGACCTTGACGTGTCCTCTGGGGTTAATGGGTGGATGCTGTTTTCCAAGTGCACTTTGCGTCTCATTAAATCTCATTAATCAAAACTCTCGAGGCGCAGACGCATGAACCGAGTGTGTCAACAAGAAAACACGACTTCACACATACAGAATACGGCTGTTGCTCTCATGTGTACCGGCTCAGTCACGGGAAAAGCTGCTCCTGAATTCTGCACACATGCAGGAGGAAGAGAATCCCAGCTCGTAAAAGACTGCAGAGATTATTAGACGCTTCGGATGAGGATTTCGCATCAAGGGTTCTAAAGTTTAATCAGCGCCAGCGCGGCATCCTGTGTAAATGACTGTATAATTAAAGCATGAATTAATCTTTGCCAGGTACTCAGAGGAATTACGGTTAACTCGCATCATAATCACGATGTAAGCCGAGCTGCGAAATCGTTGAGGGAAAAGGCGATTTAAAGATTAATAAAGAAGGACAAAGAAGCTTTGGTGGCAGACTCGTGCAAAACAACACTTCCACTTCTGTGACAAACTAAAAAAAACTGCACTTCCTGTCTGACTTTCCCTTCCACGCTAAGCTGTGTGGCAGCCATCCTTTCAGCGCACGGCTTTTTATTGCGTTTTTCTTTCTGCTGCAGCAGGTGGCAACAGTCAAAAGTAGCTGCCGAACACGGGCATCATTAAGCAGTTGAGGAGCCACTTATTTAACCCAGACACAGGTAGAGGTGGAAAAAGGAGCTGAAACTATAACTACTGGAATTTAATTTATTATCAGATTAGAGGCATGCCTTCCTCGTGAACCACTTTGCAAATCACTGTTTTCCCACCAGTTTGCCCTGTCATCCAAAGGAAGCAACGCTACAATTAAAAGAACCTAATAACATATGAAAAGAAGGTGTCAATTCGATTTATTGCAATACCGAGGGTGTCCACTGGGCATAATTGGAGGCAAGGCTTGAGCGTTTAAGAGGCACAAACACTTTTAAGTGATACATTCTCGCAGTTGTGTTTTCAGCCTGCTGCTGCCCACCTTTTACTTACTCTGAGTGTAAACAAAACTCTGTGGCTCAACTGTGTTTGCACTCGTGCTCGCTATTAGCATGCCACTTACTCTCCCCTTCTATTATGTCTGAGGCGGAGAGGAGCGGAGCTGCCATGAAGCTAATAATAGTCTGGTGCTGTAGCAGCGTGCTTCCGCACCGAGCAGTGAGACCGGGGGTAAATTGAACTGAGCTTTCACAAACAAATTACGACAGAGTGTGAGGATATTGGTGCATTCAGTCTGTTTGCTCGTCCATCCGAAAGCTGTCAGACACAGTGCCTGTGGAATATTATGGGCCTGCTGTGTTAAGTTGGAGCCCAGAGTTTGCCAGGTGTTCCACAGCTGGCATTGGAGGCTTAAGTGAGTCACCATAGTCTGGTATGTTGCGCAGGTGGTCGTGCAGGCTGCTTGGTGTCAGAAAAACTCAAAACTCACTCATGGAAGAAAAACTTAAGTTGCTGAGAAAAAAAAATAAAAGAACTTCAATATGTAAAATATGTAATATCGTAATATAATATAATGTTTTAATTCAATGTGTAATATGAATATGTGAATATGTGAAAAGAAATGGCCTGAAATTCTGCCCGGAAAAAAAAAATACTGAAGAACTACATTAACACCTGAGACTTTTTCTGCGCATCCTGCAAATGAGACGTCAATTATTCTGAGTTCCAACTCAGTATTCCTCTCTGGCTTTGAGATTGAACTGTTATCACTGCTCTAACTTATCTGACTTCTATGATAGATGATAGACTGGAAAGATTGCATTTTCAAAAAGATGTAAATACCAAGGCCTTTTTTTTTTTTGCCCATATTATGAATTTCTTAAATTTGTAGTTGTCTGTGCATCTTTAGGATAAAACTATTTTGTCACATTAAGGCAAAATAGTATTGCGCAGAGAAAGAATCAGTCTTAAGTCTCCAAGTGCAGTTTATTTTAGTGCTGCCTTCATTGACCCACATTCTTTACGTGCACTGTTTAATTTCCATTTGTTTGTGTGCCTCAGAGAGAAAACTTTTGAATGCAAAAATGATATCTGAGAAACATTGTATAACAATAATTGGGATTGAGCAAAAATTGATGCCTCTAAACTATTTATACGTCTAAATTTGAACTTCAACAATTGATAAGCAGCATCTCAGAAGTGGACCACAAGGAGCCCCATGCACTTACCGGTCAGCAGGTCAGTTTAAAGTCATTTTTTCCTTAATTAGGCCCAAGCAGGAGAGGGTCATGGATCATCAATTGTAGCGAGAGTGTCATCTTTAAGCTGACAGCTTTTGGCTGTAGGAGAGGATAATGGTGCAGTACAAAAAAAAGAATCTCCTGTCACACACGGGTCAGCTCCCAGACCTTGACGAGGCTTCGGGAGCATCACTGTTGTCACAGGGTCACGCTTTTTAAGAAGATTTGAAGTGCTTGTTTGATGCAACCTTGACAGTTTTAAGTTTTTTAACCATTTCTACCCACGACAAGGGCGTTCATGTGTTATAACACATCTGTCCCGAGTCGAACTTCAGTGAAGATATCTCTAGATATTTGCAGTGTGAGGCGGTCTAAGTGAAGTGCCCAAACCCGAGTGGCCCAAGAGTCTATTTTCACAGTACAGCCAAACTAAAACTAAACACGTGAACTTAAAAAAGCACAAAATGTTAGCCAGGTCCATGGCTGAGAAGAGTTTTAAAGCAGTGGTCGCAGCGCGCGCACTGCCACAGCCAAATGGTGGAACTTTATAAATGGTGTTAACTTTGATCACTTCTTAATTAATTTTCAATTTTGAATCAGATTTGGCCATTATAGAGACACCAAGTTGTCCCCACTTAACATGACATTATAAGACAGCAAGTTGCACATCAAGCAGTCATAACGTTCCTTTTTATGCCCCAGAGGCAGAAATAACAAACATCAGTCACAAACGTCTGATTATTTATTCATTTATTTTGATATATCAATTATTTTAGCCAGGTACGCTCAGTCATTGTATCGTGGAAAATATTCACTTATTCTTCCCTTAACCATTTCTGGGCTGCTCTTTTACAGCCTCACCACCACATTGGATCTCCTGCCCATGTGACCTATATTCTCTGTAATTTGGCAGCCTCGGAATTTGGACAGGATGTTGAATTTTATGTGGGGATTTTTACATTTCCTCACATACGTTTTGGCAAAATATCCTCTCGTGTCGAAGCTGACAGACAGAACCCTTTGGAAACGGCGTGTTTTTACCCCTAAATAAGACCCTACTTACATAAGCTACCTGCTTAAACAAACACAAGCTGGAGGAGGAATTGCAAAGTGGACCTGGTGCCCAAATAAATGTTTGCATGCGGTTCAGGGCCAGAGATCTTGAGCCACAAAACCAATCCTTCTGGCTAGCCGGGCGCGACACAGAGCCTGTGTTAACTTGCTAAAGACATACTGGAGCATTCATGTGATCACCCCCCCCCACCTCCTTCAGGGCTTAATTGGGAGTGTGATGCAAAAAAAAAAGATTTCAGGAAATATGGCAGCCCCTCTTTGTTAAAATGGTAATTTGGTAGGAGCAATTTTAGATAAGAGCACCATTAACCCGTTAGTCAATTGATGATATTTTAAGCAGCAAACTGCCGCTGCTACTGCTGCTGCTGTTGCTGCAGTCTCGCTTGATATGACTGAGAACTGTTTTGGCAGTGGAGGAAAGGGAAACAGTCCAGGCTTTGTACCTTCAACACAGTCACCGTGGCTTCACTTGAGCTTCAGAAACCTTTCACTCAGGAGGGGTATTTTTTTGCAAATTGCCGTCATGGTTTGATACACAATCATTTCACAAAAATCAAACAACCAGGTCAGACAGCTTCTGGACATGTAATGATGTGGTATTAATTCATGGCAAAACCAGGAATCAGCTGTAATTCCTCCTGCGGTGAAAACAACAAACCTCAGGGAACTGATGTGACTCCCAGGGGAGTTAACCCCTCCGGGGAGGAGGTGTGAACATACTGTTGGCAGGCTGCAAGGGTTTATAGGGTTTTGTAACTGGAAGCGTGCCATCTTCACCTGCAAGCCAGCTGGACGGCTCTTTACATTGGCCATCGGAGGCAAAAGAAAGTCTCTCCTTTGCCCGCGTAGAGGCTTAGAGGATGCGCTTGTGCTTAAGGAAGGCCCCTAAGGTAATAGAAATAAGAGCCAAATTTTGACTGCTTGTGCAAACAATTCTTTCGTGGCAGCCACACACAGACACCGAGAGCCAAGTCTTTGGTTTCTTAAACGGCTGTGAGCTTAATGAAGAATCATAAAACGCGGAAAGAAATTCCGTGACTATACTGTAGCCCACAGACAGACCCGAAATATGAAAGGCGAGCTATTTAACTCCGTGCCGTGTGGAGACTTCATACAAGCAGTCCCTGTGTCTCTCCCCCTGTCGCACTGACAGGGGGAGAGAAAGTGTGTGTGTGTGTGTGTGTCGGGGGGGGAGCTTTTTAAGCAGATCCTGTATTTTGGTGTGTTGACCTGGCGTATGTCCTCTGTGAAGAGAGGCTTTGTCGCCCCAGACAGCTCGCAGCCTTTAACGCACGCCCTCATAATAGTATCTGTGTCTGTGATTTTCCATTTGGAAAATTGTGAGCTTTTAACCTCATATTCCAGGGCAGAGAGAGGAGAGACTAATCATAAGGCCGGGCCCGCTGTGGTTGCACTGTGATCAGCCAGCTGCACACGCGGCAGGCGAGCGCTACACTACGCTAATCGCGGCTGTCTGGCTGCTGCAGTATGTGCCAACACCTGAGCGGTCTGTCATGTGTGTCCGGCAGCAACTCTGCCTAAAGGCCCACTGTGTAAGATCTAGCAGCATCTAATGGCAAGGAAGCACATTGCAAACGGTGTTAACGTTGATCCCTGCCTCCCGGTGTCCCGCTTGACGTCACAGCTTTCTAATGAGCCGATTCATGCTAAAGCTAAACATATTTCTACGCCTCCTTAGAGGCTCACTTGACCTTTCATGTTTATGCAATGGCCATTTATCAGCAAAGTAAAACAAAGTAGCTAGTAGTAATAAGAGCTGTACTATATATTTTTTGTTTCATCAATTCCAATAACTCCCATGAGATGTTGTGTACTGGGCCTTTTGAAGTGAACATTTCACACCTAAATTCAAGATGCGTCGTGTCTGTGTTGCCACTCATGATTGCAGAGTCTTTTGTTCGCACCTGCTGAATGGAGGTTCTGGCTTGACCTCTGACCTGTTTTTATAATCTCACTAGCAGCTGTCCCCCCTCACCGAAAGCAAGATAGGCGTCGCCTAATCTTTCTCACTTTCGCTGTAAGAGGATGCGAGCGGAAAAACCACCGCGAGCGTGCGGATCATTCATGAACACCCCGTTAACAATGGCAACTGTGGGATATAATGTTTGACTCACATCATATCACCTCTTTGCCTCCCGGTGCCCGGCGCTCGCACACACAGGGGCCACTGCGGAGTCAGAGCTGTGCCGCTCGGCGTCTCCAGGCGGAGGCAGGGCCATGACTGGCTCCAGTGTTTGCGCTGCTGGATGGGTGACAGTCGAGGTCAGAGGTTCACTGTTCTCCGCAGCTCCGTCACACTCTTCCAAGCGGCGCTCAAAGAAAGGGTCTGACTCGGAAGCGCCGCGGCAGCTGGCAGCAGCGCCGACTGGCTTTGCCCTTCCCTTCACATCCTGAGGGCCAGCAGAGCTCCTCTGTGGCGGCCAGAGGAGTGAAACAAGGTGCACACTGTGACATAAACACGGAGCGAGGGTGGGTATGTGTGTGTGTGTGTGAGTGGTGCCGGCGGCGGGGGGGGAATTACACCTACCCAAGGGGTAGGTGTGAGCTACAGAGACGCTCAGTGTGAGGTTGAGAGCGGAGGGTGAGGAGGGGAGCGGTGGGATGTGGTGCAAAAAAAATGAGCATACGCAGAACAAAAGCATTTCAATCAGTGAGCTCGAAACTCGCCAGCCGTCCTCCAGAGAAACACTTTGCTTATAAACACCTTGTCCTCCAACTTTAAGGTGGGGAGCCGTAACAGGAAAGTTCCACACGCACAGCAAAGCAGCGCCAGATGGTCTCACGTCTGACATCAGCAGCACAATTTTTCTCACGCAAGTGTAATTACGTTTAATATGATACTTATGGCCTTCGGGCACGTATAGATAAACTCGCGCTGCCCCGAGCGTAACCACGGCGACACTGGCCTACAGTCATAACACGCATCCATTTTATAAATGGCAGTGATTAGTGAAAAGTGGAGCGTGTCTCTGGAGAGGGTGTGTTTGCTCGGTCATCAGTGCAAAGTTCAAAGGGATTTCTTGAGGAGTTAAGGAGTGATGAGAGTCCACAGCGACTTCACAGCGAGAATATGTTGGTTCATTGGACCAAACAGTAACGGTCACAATAAACTCTACTGGACTAGATCTGCAGAAAGGAACATACTTAGCCCTCTGTTTACAGTCCGACTTGCAAAATGCTTTGTTGTTCATTCTTTTCCCAGAGTTCCATTTACAGGACTAAAGGGTAATGGACAATAGGCAATGGAATGGCGATGGATTATAACAATATTTTTATTCCCATTTTGGAACATACTTCCAAAACTAGATTTACAATGCACATCGTCAAACATAATAAAGTACTGCAAGTATAAAGGGAATGCAATGCATAAAATCAACTCACAAATGATAATAATGAATGAATAATAATATTACAGCATGTCAAGCTTTGTTAAATGATTCCATTTTGTCAGATGTAATGTCACACATAGAGCTTTTGAGATGCATCTGCATTTATTTGTGTTTTGCATTCTACCTCTTTTTGCCTCTACTTGCACTCTCATTAAGGCTAAGGTTTAATGGGAGTGAGGATGCTGCACTAGATCTATGACTCAGTCACCTTGACCAAACGTTTCCCTCACTGTTGTGTCTGTCGAGACATTTCTCTGTGGGCCACCCAAAATCTCTGTCTGCTTAGTTGTTAAGAGAGAGATAGGATTAGCAATCTTTGAGACAGTGAGTTGAGAGCTATTAGTGAGTGCATCTAAGCTGGATTTAAAACGAACCAACCAGTCTTCTGGAGTGGTGGAACTCAGTGCTGAGAGCAGAGGAAAGCCAAGCTGCTGTAGAGGACTGCAGGGATTCATGACTTGGTTCCAAAACACGGGGCCATGGAACTGACGATAAAGGGTTTTCCTTTGAAGATAGTGAATATTCCATGGAGGAACAACAACCTCAGCACACTGCACACGGAACCCCCTCTGTCCGAGCAGGGAGAGACCTTCATTGGGATCTATTTGATAGTACTGGGTAAGTCAGATGTCGTTTAAGTTCTTTCGAGGTACAAGGTCGATTTGGCTGAAGCGCAGTAACGGATGAATGGATTCTTTGTCAAACCATCGAAAACAATAAAGCAATTTGAGATGTCTTTCATTAGTTTCTGAAAATCGGTGATGGCAGCAGGAACAAAAGAGGTCTGTTATGCCGATGATAAACTGGCGTCACTTGCATTATGTGTGTTATTCAAAGACAGTTTATTTCCGGATTTCAGCCACTTGGATTTACAGATATCTTTGTTCCCACTATTATTAAAATAGGAGTCAGTATGCTGTGAATTCACAATGCTTTTATTGTTTGGCAAAGACACATAACACATCTGTCAATGTTTAAAATAAAATGAGATGCACAAATATAGTACTTCATGATCTTGCTCTTGTGCCTAAAACAGAGCTGTCCTTGCTGCTGCTCTTGAGGAAACCCCCCCCTTTTTTTTTTTGCTTTGCCTATGGAGGCTGTGGTGATTCCTGCAGTAATTGAAGTTCCACATTTGTGAATTGTCTCCAGAATATGATACATACAATGTATCAATGCTTGTATCAATACAATGCTTGTTTATTTGTTTCACAAAGTAGGTCAGTTGAAAAACATTTCTCATTTGCAATGTCCAACTGGCCTATGCGTTACAATTTTTTTGGTTTAATGAACTTTTGACTGGCTGCGTATTTATCGATGGTTTTGCGCATTGTCTCTCCGCAGGATGGCTGTCCTGGTTTGGCAACAGTTTAGTGATATTCGTCCTCTATAGACAGCGAGCCACTCTTAAGCCTACAGATTTCCTCACTCTAAACCTGGCCATCTCTGATGCCAGCATCTCCGTGTTTGGCTACTCCAGAGGGATCCTGGAGATATTCAACATTTTCAGGGATAACGGGTATTTGATCACCTGGATCTGGACCTGCCAGGTAAAACCTATGAGATAGATTCCATGAAGAATTACGAGTACTCTTTTCTTTCATAAAAACCTCTTTGTGAGTTTTAATCTGTCTGGGTTCCAATTCTAATTCCAAAATTTTTGGCCTCTAACTGTCTTTAGACAATCCCAATTAATGAAATACATTAAGGGAGACTCCCGGTGTGCGTGTATGTGTGCGCGTGTGTGAGTGCAAGGATTATGCCTGTAGCCATGTGGGCTGGAGGTTAAATCTTTAATAAGATTACAACTACAGAGGCCATTTAATGGGGGAAACGCTACAAGCGACATGGCACCTGTCAACAACCAAGCAGGAACAAAAGAGAAGAGCAAAACAACCCGCAGCACAACTCTACCGTGTTTTCATTTGCCTGAAGAGAGCTGAATGAAAAAGGTGTTCCCATAACTGCAATTCAATAGATGTTTTGAATCATCTCATGCGTATTTCTCTTCCCTGCAGCGTGAATTTGAAATGAAATACTTGTCATACTTTGGCCTCGAATCCACCCAGGGTATTTTTCTCGCTCAAGGCTAGCCGTGGCCGTGATATCCTCGCTGCAAGCGAGCTAACGAAAACAAGCTGCTGAAACCGGAACGCTTTCAGGGAGCAGAATCCACAAAACGTGTCGGAGAGACGCTAGCTGCAAGCTGAGGGCTGCTACTTTTAGGCTTTAATGCGACCGCGGAGGTGACCTCATCTCCCAAGCATCCAATCTCAGGTTCTTCAGGTGCAGCAGAAACATTGAGGCAGCAAAACACCCAGCTTCTGAACAGCAGCAGAGGAGGGTGGAGTGTCAGGGGTAGATAAAAGAAGAGCAATCGGTGACAGAAATAGAAGAGAGACGTAACAGGGAGGTGAATGAGACAGGCATGTGAGCTGCATTAACAGATTATGCCATGGAGCATGATGGGACATGAGCGGTCGTGTCCCTGACAGCAGTATATTTGAGGAAGAATTCCTGGAAATGATAGTATTTGATGCTGAAGAAGAGGTAAAAAAAAAAAACCCGGTGAGAACAACATACAAAATGTGTAAACCTTAAAATATAATTTGTTTTATGCTCTGTAATGTAACACAACACGTGCACTTCTTAACCCAGGGGCAATATTCAAAAAGTTATAATCCTTACACAAGTGTGATTAAACAGACAAAGGTGGAATACATTCGTCCTCTTCTGGATGTTGACGGTCGGTAACGTGCTGACTGTGAGGGTGAAGAAAAACGTGATGGCTGACAGTAATAGGATTAGGACTCAGGGAGGTCAGGAAAGTAATCGTTTAGGGGCCTCCAGTGATCCATGTCACCTGGAAGCGGCCCAGCAGGGCGGCTGGTGTCGCGCGGCAGGAGGCAGGCGGAAACCCGGCGGCATAATTCTCTTTAAGGAGAGCTGTGATTAAGAGATCATCCCCCATAGCAAAAGACAGAATCAAGACTGGCTGGGAATCTAATAAGAGCCGCGATCGAGGTTTTAAGGTAATTCCTCCAAGTCTCAGGAAGTGCCCTGGAACTGGGAGACACGGAAAGACAGGAAGAGCTGATCAGATGTCTCTATCAGATAAAAAGGTCAACCCAAACCCAACGCAACAGGCGGGGGTTGCCCGAAAGCTCAGCAGCAATGACACACTATCCACTCTCTCCATTCTCCTCCAGGTAGACGGTTTCTTCACTTTGCTTTTCGGCCTGGCGAGCATCAACACTCTGACCGTTATCAGCGTCACCAGATACATCAAAGGATGCCACCCGAGCAAAGGTCAGATCTTAAGCTGCTTAAATGAGAGAATGTAAAGGGAAAAAGTCTTGGCCGTCGTCTCCTCCAGCACTCCTCATCCGACGGGAAAGTTTGTGGGTTTTTTCAGCGCTAATAAAACCTTATAGCCAACCTTACAGCTGTGAAATACCGCCACTTCTCCACAGAAATTTCGTTTACATTTGGCCAACGTGTCATTAAGATCATTTAAGGTGACTAGCTCTCTATTTTGGGGTGTAACTGACGCTAAAGAATGTTTTAATTATACAGAAATTAGGCCGAGCATTTGTCGTCACAACGGGGAAATACTCTTCACTCCAATGGTTGTTAAACCTGTCATCAGGTGGAAGTCTGAGCATGCATGACTTGTGCAAATAGCTCAAAATATCACCTATTTGAAAATAAAATAAATATATCATGCGATTTTAGCTTCAATGGTACAGTTAGCAAAATTGATAATTTTATTTTGCATAACTAAAAAAAATGTTAAAAAAAAAGAAAATCATATGAATTAGCCAGAGGTGGCAGATGAATACATGCTAATGACGGCACCGCCTACCAGCAAGTCTATCTAAAACTGGTGAGCCCTTCTTTGTGGTTTAATGTCAGCACTGAATCTGGGAGCTCTGCTCAGAAATAGACCGACTGATTGTCTTTTCCTGCATGCGAAATCATGTGCACTTTGTTAACAGAGGGCTTCTTTTCAGCTGTGGATGTTTGCAAAGGCCGTCGATGTGAGGAAAGAGCTCATTGTGCAAAAAATGTCACAATCTTGACATTTGGAGCGAGTCAAGAATGCGGCAACCTTCCGTGCCTCTCACTTTTTCTGTCCTGCGTTTTCCGATGCCACTGCGTTTTGACCTTTCCAAACTGCCCTGCGTAGTGCTTATTGTCCTCACGCAACATTTGCTTCTGTGCCTTGCAGCTTACTGCATCAGCCTGAACTCCATCGCTGTGTCACTTCTCTGCATCTGGACTGGAGCCACGTTCTGGTCCGTTGCTCCGCTGCTGGGCTGGGGCAGCTACACAGGTCTGATGCCAATGACCGTTTTTTTACATCTCCATCATCTCCGTCATCCATCATCACCTTGTGTTCTTCCTCCGTCCTAAGATCGAGGTTACGGCACGTGTGAGGTGGACTGGTCCAAAGCCAACTACTCCACCATTCACAAGTCCTACATCATCTCCATCCTCATCTTCTGCTTTTTCATCCCCGTGATGATCATGCTCTTCTCCTACGTCTCCATCATAAAAACGGTGAAGAACGCCAACGCCATGTCAGCTGACGGCTTTCTCACCCCACGCCAGAGGAAGGTGGAGAGAGACGTCACCAGGGTGGGTTCCAGTTTTACATTTCGGTTCTGAAATCATGCACATCCATCCTGCCAACCCCCGTTCCTTATCGTTTCCCACTGATCCTGGCATTGTAACTTTTGCCTGCTGCGCTCAAAGAAACCTGTCTTATGCTAAAGCCATTTACATGGATGGAATAAAAGAGGCATTTTTAAGATACCAGGATGGCATCTTCGCATCAAAAACAGAGCAAATGGCACTTCAAGGCTTTCCGCAGTAGAAAAATTTTTATTCCCTAAAGATTTATTGCCTTTACACTGGGTGTACTGACTCAACTGGCTTTGGCAAAACTACACAAAAACATTTTATTGTTTCACAGTGAAACACCTCGACAGGGCTGTGACATGTGTCTAGTGTCACTCCTCTCCTGCTAACTTAAATTAGCAGGAGAATTAGCACTTAAAATTGATAAATCACCCAATCAACTTGCAAGGTTTTCACTGAGTTTTTCTCTCCTTTTCAAATATTTCCTGTGGACTCTTTCCCTGGTGAAAACATGAAATAAATCCCACAGATTTATGCCTCTGCCAAATTAGAAAAGCCTTGATTGGAAAATTGACTAAGACGCTTTGAAGTTCTAATTCATATGCCTTGTAAACAGTCAAGTTACCTCATTCAAGCGGACCCGACAATTGTTCCCTTATGTTCCTCCCCAGATTTCCATTGTGATCTGCACGGCTTTCATCATGGCCTGGTCGCCATATGCCGTGGTGTCTATGTGGTCAGCCTGGGGCTTCCATGTGCCCAGCACAACCAGCATCGTGACGCGTCTCTTCGCCAAGTCTGCCAGCTTCTACAATCCGCTCATTTACTTCGGCATGAGCTCCAAGTTCCGCCAGGACGTGTCTGTGCTGCTGCCGTGCACGCGAGAGCGCCGGGAGGTGGTGCATCTGCAGCACTTCAAAAACATCAAACCCAAGGCAGACGCGCCGCCCCCACCCGCATCACTTCCTGTCCAAAAGCAGGAAGCGAAATACATTGTGGAAGAGGTGAAGCCGTCCCATCACGAAAGCGACTCGGGGGTCAACAGCCTCCCCGAGACCCCTCCATCTGATAACCGGGAGGCCTTCCCCACTGAGCCTGCCTCGCATATCGAAACGTCAGAGTACTGGTGCGACAGGCTCTGAGGGACTCACTTTAATACTTGATGACACGGGGAGATTGAGAGTATTTTTTTTTTGTATTTTTTGGTCTTACCCATGTTTATAAATTGTACAAATAACCAGGATTATTAAATTATTTTCTGAACCTTAAGTGACCCTGGACACCTCTTCATTTTTAGCTTGTCTTTTTTAGCATTTTGCTTACAAAGACATTGACTAAGTCTGTGTATCATTTGAAAGCAAGCGGGCAGACAGTAAAGTAGCAAGGTGAGGGGTGCATACAAACATCTGGAAATACTGGACTGCCCTCAGTGAAAGCAATGAAACGGCTCAAAATCCCATTTCCCCTCTGCTGCCCCTGGGGCTGTCATACCAACAGATCCTCCACGTGGCACAATGTCAAGTTTCATCTAACTGTAGGGATGTCATCTCACCATTCACTCAAGTACAATTTTGTCAGTCTGTGCTCAAGTCATTCCACTTTTTGTCCTGATTAGAAGGTCAGAGGATGTGCTGCGCATCCTTTGTTTTCTGTTTGTTAACAATGGAAGCAGGCAGAAAAGAGAACATCCTGAAATAGCACCAGAATTTTTTTTTCCCTCTTAGCAACACCGAAAGGCAATTATCTAACTGAGCTATGGAGGCATTATCCTTCCATAAATACAGAGCTGCTGGAGTGCTTTTCCACATTTGACCACAATCATATACACAATGAGCTCCTTTACACTCTCCAAACCAAAGTGGCAACCAGCCTTAGTGTTATTATAGATATGAGGTATGATGGCAGCAGCTAAAGGACCAGTCTACAAAAAAAACAAAAACAATATAGTCCCCATGTTATTTATCACAGTACATAAACCACAGAGTGGCGGTGCTTAGTGTCTCTTTTTCTCAAACAGGTATGAGAAGAGTTTCAATTTGGCGAATGAGGAGGGATTGATGTGCATTAAAATATTCCCCTTGGTCAACCTATTTAATCATTGGATGGTAGGTGGATTGAGGGGTGCAGCAGAGAAGTGTGGTCAGGTGAGGCAGGTTAACCTCACCTGTCATTATGAGAAGCAAAAAAACAACAAAAAATAGAAGAAAAAATCCCCTAAATAATTACGAAATGAATTAAACATGAACATTTCTCAACTGACGGATGATACTAATGGAATTTCTACAGTATTTTTGTTTATCAATTCAATTTTATTGCGCGACACCTCAGAAACTGGGTTGAGCACGTCTTATTGTCTGTCAATACTGTCATGTTTCTAGACAATATTCTTATATGTCACATCTTTGCATATAATATGTAATGTGTTGTTCGTGGACGTCGGTTCAGAACCCATATTGCGTTTCTGATCTGACGTAACACCGCGTTAAGTAGCACAGGGGGACACTACCTCTTTCTTAGAGAAGGGGGCGTGCGAGAGCCCACGGATCGGTATGTCGCTCTGCTGCTCTTCTTCTACGCTGACAGTCAGGTGTGCTAACAGCAATGTGTTTATATTTTGCTACGTCATCTGGTGATTAACCTCCATTGAGACGGAGATACTTTTAACACTGAAGTAAGATGCGGAGAACTTTTACAACAAATGACGGAGATATTTTTTCAGAAGGACTTTGTTTACGAGTAGAGCACGACCACTCATACACCGCAAATTAGCTAGCTAGCTATTATTTTTGTTTGTTTTATTGAATTTTGAAATAAATGTCGCCTCTCAGCACCACACTGAGGAGATGCGCTACCAGTTTATATCTTTAAAATGTTAGACTAGTTGCGATTCCCCCCCTTCCAAACCTCAAAACCAAACACTTTGAATCGTCTTCGAGAGGTGAGGTTTGTATCTGGTTGGTTCCCAGGTGTCCGCATCCTTGCCCCGGGCTATTGATCTGCTGCCTCCGCCTGGCTGGCTGGTTGGCTGCAGAGCACAGCAGAGCAGAGCAGAGCCTGGTGCCTGGAGTGGGACGGGCAAAGAGGAGGAAAAACTCCGTCCCCGTCCCGTCCTCCACTTTTAATGAGCGCTGCGATCATGCAGGAGTGAAGAGGTCCAGGTGGAAACACTTCAGTGTACGCACACACGCCGGGCTCGACACATCTCCTCTCAATGAACGCGTGTATTTAGGATCCGCTAAATTAAGAAGGAAAAAACGACCAACGGCGCGGGGATCGCCTTCAGGACCGCTTGAACTCCACAGGTAAGTGATGATTTTTGGACGGAGAACCACTGTTTTGGTGCTGCTTTGCGTGATGACATCGTGAGATGTGTTTTTTCATTCATGTTTTCATGTTAAACGGCGCACAAGAATATCCACAGCATTCACGCAATTCAGCGCGTCTCTGCGTGGTTTTGCGCTCTTAAATTCAAACACATTTACCCCTTTACCTCCACGACCCCCATGTTTAATTTTCAACTGGCTAGATTTGACAAGCTACCCAAATAAGCTCAACGCGTCTCCAGTTTCACCGAGTTAAAGTCTGTTTATTTTTTTCCGAGTTTTTCTCTTATTAAGCACACTCGCCCCCTTTTACCAGATGGGGTTTGTGGGTGAATGAAACCAGCCATTTCAGGATCATTCATAATACACTCGTTCCTAAATAGGGCAGCTTTTAATTTTAATTTTAATTTTAATTTTTTTTTTTTTTTTTTTTTTTTTGCTCTTTGAGGTTGTTGAGTGTACTTTTATTTTGAAATGAGCTCATTTTCCAGCGTCTTTTGAGAGGCAAATCCTGCGGTTGATTTCCTCACCATTTGGGTTGTCATCATCAGGGTGTGTGTGTGTTCAGGATCCTTATCAAGCTCAGGTGGTCTCTGCACAATGTGTCCAGCAGCAGGCCCCAGCATGCGCTTGAAAAACTGTGCCAGGAATCAAAGCGATTCAACCAGTTCGGTGCCTGCATGATAAACAAATACTCTCCCGTTACGTGGCAGAAACACAGAGGGCGACAAGAAATGACCTTGTAGAGACATGTTGGCGTCCATGAATGTCTGATCTCCCCATTAGCTCTTTGCTTGGCTTGTTGCTACAACACTTTGGCATATCCAGCTGCACAGCTCTGACACCTGTGAATGCAGGGATTAAACGCTCCCTGGCGCTGGCTGGGAGTCGGGGGTGGGCGTAGAGCTACCAGCCATCAACCGGCAACCATTGTGAAACCGTGCTCAAGGGCTGCTGCCCGTGATGCATAATAAGCCTCAGTCCACTTTACAGCTTATCCGAGCTGCATTTACAGTAGCCACGCGGGACTTGGAATGCGGCTGCATTTGAGATGGATTAGGTTTGAAGTGCGTGCCTCGCGCTGGCTGAAGTTGCGTGTGGCTGTGCGCAAATGTATGGAGCTGACCACTGGTTGATGAGGAAGGGCTGGAATGAATGGGGATGGAGGGATCGCGGCGTGTGACGTGTATATGATCGGTGCCTGTTGGCAACTTCCTTCATGTGCTTCATTCAGGTTTTGGTGTGAAGTTCTGCCTGCGTGAAGTATCCAGACTAAATGGTCAGATATCTGCTGCAGGAGAATTCGTGTTTTGTTTTGAAATCGTATGCAAAAAGCTTTGTAATCCTATGTTGGTTTTGTACATGTAATCCACATTGCATTGAATCACGCCGTAATTCCTCAAGCTATGCAGTCTCTTAGCAGCCCACTGCTAAGAGACTCACTGCACAGAAACTTTTAATCTCCCATGAAATGAATTTTTCTTTTTCTCTGAGTCAGTATTTCGACACTTGGGCTTGAGCTGCATCTGAGAGATGGAGATGCAGGGGATGCATAATCTAAGAGTGATGGCACTGCCCTTTATTTGCAATTCAACATATTTGTTTTTAAAATGTGCACCACCGACTCACAATGTCATGCTGACCACGCTTGATTGATAGTGGAAGGAAGTGTCGGGTCCGAAAAAGCCTTGCATATATTGGCTTGGAAAACATGCAGTAAGTTACTCCAAGTGTCATCCATCAGTGTCGGGGGTTTCAGGAGGGAGTGTGTGTATTCAGGTAGCTACTGCAGAGGAAAGTCCTCCGTGTGTTTGCCAAAGGATGTCGCTTTGTTTGCATTTCTCTGCCTTGAGACGGACGCGTTTCCAGTAGGGAAGTAAACACTGAATCGATTATCGATTAGTTGTCGATTAAGAATTTAATCGATTCAAATAAATTAGTCGCAATTAATTGAACATTTTGATATCATTATAATAGTGTAGTGGCAGGAGAGAGCAATTCACCTGCAGATACTGTGATGGTCATAATATACCTAGAAAAAGTAACAAGTCAACTTAAAGTCGGAGGATAAATGTTTAATGTAAAAATGGGTCACATTGGACGCTCAACATTATTTAAGGGTTAAATAATGTGTTCCTTACAGGTTTTACATTGTGAAATTTAGGTTCACAGGAAAAATCGCCGCTTATCAATTAATCGTTAATTGATTGATAAGGTCAATCAACTAACAATTCATGAATTAATTGACAATTTGCATCTCTAGGTTCAAGGTGTGCAGACATGAAAACCCCCAAAATGAAATCATGTTATTGTCATTGTTTTGCTCACTTCATTATTATTGTTATTTAAGCACCTCTCAGATGCAGATGGCCTTCTTGCAATGGAAGGTTTGGGTTATTTTACACAACCGAACAGAAAGCGACAATAAAACTGCCCATGTGACGTGATTTTAATCTTGGCATCCTTCATCCTGGGGCCATTTTTTTTTAACCTCTTGATTTGAACACAAGCTTGTGTAATACTTCACCTTTTCATTGAATAATCCACGTTGTGCTGATATAGATCGCCACCGGTTGGACACTGTGTTTAGAAGATGTCTCCATCAGTGTCAGTGTCTTGTATTCGTCAACTGAGAGTCTCTCACAGAAGTGCTTCCCGTGCACTGTAGGGTTCAAGGGGCAGACTTCCCTTCAGGTGTACATATGCCAGATCAGGTTTGCGGCTGAACCAGGCCCCACTGAGTCACCTCTCGTGCGCTGCAGGTCGACCCTCCTGTACGCTGTGGTGCGCATATCTGCCCCGGCTTGTTCCCGGTGTACAGCCTCGCTTTCCCCCCACGAGGACAAATTGGAAGCCCTGGCTGCGAGGCTGCGAGCTGCCTGTCAAAGCACAAATGCTGTGGAAAAATTATGTCTGTGCTCATGAGTGTCACGTAAAAATGTGAGCCTGATCTATGGAAGATATGCAAGCTGCAGCTGTGCTGATCCTGCGATTTACGAGTCGTGAGTTACCAATTTTGATGAGTTGATTACGACGAGTGACTTCAGGTGCCACCTGTGGGTAGAAACAAACACGTACGTGGCTGTTGTTTAGTACGGTCCCCAAAACTTTTTTTTCCATCAAGAAATATCAAGAAAGAAAGTCCCTGTTGATAAATGTGTTATTTATTTGTTTTATTATAACTGATTGTCATCTTTAACTTTCAGCAGAATAAAAGCATGGTTATTTAACAGTTTTCAGTCCTTATTTTTCCTAGATGTGTGTTCCTTTTCACGCTAAATGTTTATTATTTTAATTTTTTGCACCGTGCGGGATCCCTGCCTTCTCGTGGCCACCATCGGCCCTTTTTTCCCCCGACGTGCAGCTCAGAGGTTGCGCCGAGGATAAGACTTTCCCAGGTCTGTCCTGCCGGCCCCCCGACGGGCCAATCTCATCGTCTAGTCTCAAAATAATTGTGACACGTACGGCGGCATTAGCGGTGGCGTGTCTGACGTGGCCTCCGAGGTCGCCCGCACGATCACGTGGCCAGGTTGAACCTGCTGTGTGTGGCGGGCAGGGACAGACGTTACGCCAGCGCCGGTGGGAGGTACGGCATTCCTCTGTTAACAGGGAGGTCTCGGTCATCAACTCCCAGCGTTGCGCGTTTTGCCAGAGAGGGGACCGTTCGTCCTCGGGCCCGAGCGAGGCTTTTCTCCCGCTCAGACAGACGGCAGCGCTATCATCAGTACCGTTGGACCTCTTTTTGTCGTCACACGTGACTTTGCAAGCGTTCAACTATTCATTCTGAGTGACAAACAAAGCTTTTTTTTTCCTTTCTACTTTTTTCCCTGTAAACTTTAATTCTGCTTGATGTGGCCGATGATGTCAGTTTTTCCCCTCCGCACCTTACATCTTAGTGGGCTCTCTAATTGACTCTGCAACTTACAGTTGTCACACAATCCAGATGTTTCTCTCCACAGCAGTGGCAAACACTCTCGGCGCTCTGCAACAAGAAACAGCGGAGCGGCTGAAACTGCCATTTTCTTTCTCCAGAATGTTTATTAGCGGCGCTGGTCTGTTAGGAGGCAAGATGGGCTTCACAGTCAGCAGTCTGTCTGCTGTTTATCAAAAACTACCCCCGGAGAACGTGTCTCTGTGGCGCCGGGTTTACTCTGAGCAGCCTCCAGCTGACGCGGCAACACTCATCACACTCACCAATGTTGACCCAAGTGTCCTGGGTTGCTTTCAGCGAGTAAGCAGGAAGCAGGAAATGGGCTTTCGGCGGATGAAAGTGAAATTTTTTGGCTGCTCCTCCTCTGCTTCTAAGGTTAGGAGGTTGTGTAAGGACGTCTGGCTGACCCGCTGAACCGGCGCGCCACTCACCATGAGCAGAGCATCCCTCAGAGCCGTCTGCCTCGGTGAGCAGCTTTTAAACATAATAATATAAATATGATGTCAGTGTCCACTATAATCTGGCGGCTGGCTCCCTCCGTATCAGTTTTCTGTGCAAACAGCTGCATCCTCTGCATGTAAACGTGACTCAGTCATCATTATGTGACCTTGTCTGCTATTATTGTGAAACTGAAACTCCCCTCTGGCTGAACCGCAGTGCTGCTCCTGTGCTGCGCTGCCTGGGCCAAGCCCAACGGATCAAAGAACAAGAAACCAAAGCAAGGTAGACATCACCGGTGTCCTGCCCGGACCTATAATCTCCCGTGTTGTTGGTGCCTTCACTGGCTTTCCCTTTTTTTTTCCCTTTATTTTTTATGAATTGAGTAATTTTTTGAGAACACAATGAGTCTTGCTTTTGAATATGTCTCTGTAACTTGAAGACTTTCAAGAATGATCCAAATGATCCAAATGTATCCAATGATACAGTGCATTTGATTGTGGTTATTGTGTATGGAAGCATATTGCATTCACTTGGAAAAGAAAAAGCACTGTTTTTCAGGGTAATTATTTCTGTTTTTGGGGGTAATTTGTTTTTATGGCTGTTTTTTTTTTTTTTTGTTTTTGTTCTGTTTTTTGTTTTGTTTTCAGACTATTTTTTCCCCCGAGTTTAGAGAGCATCTGAAACGTTCGCATCCTTGCCTTTATTGATAAGCTGGATTTAATGGAAGCAAACATGGCCAGCTTGTTTAGTTTAATCAAGTTTTACTTTGACCTGGGTTGAAGACACTGGGAGACATCGATGATATCATCATTAGTTTGTCGACTTAGTTGGCACCTGAGTTGACCCGGTACAGTAGAAAGTTGAAGATGGGGCATGTCCGCACAACATACACCCATAAATCCACAGGAGTCTCTTGCAGGTTGACAGTTTTCTCTCGGGATTTCAAAGTATCACGATAATTCAGAAAAGGAAACCTGAAAAGTAGGGCTGAAAAAATTACCATGAATAAGAGGGAAAAAAAATAAATTAGTCAGAAAAACAGAAAAAATATTACTCGGAAAAAACAGAAACAAAATAAATTACTCCAAAAACAAAGGGAAAAAAATAATTATCCCCGAAATAATTACATGGGAAAAACAGAGCTTTTCTTTTTTCTCCAAGTAAATGCAACACGCTTCCGTAATTGTGAAATTGATGTGTGATGTCACTGTTATTGATTCACCATGAGAATTCTTTTCTGAGCAGCAGCATTAACGGCTTATTTTTCAGTCCATGAAATGCTTCGGAAAGTCAAAAAAGGAGCACTCGTGATTATGAATTCATCACTATTACAATTTATCAAAACCTTGACAAATCAATTGACTGTTCAACAGCGCTCAACAAATGTTGAGCCTCTTGTAGATACACTTTTTAACCATCCTCAAACTCTGTTTGACGTCGACCTTTCTCCCCCGCAGTCATCCCAGCCATCGAGTGTGATGTCAGAGCCGGAAAGATCAACCTCCCGGAGTTCATCGTCAAGTGTCCCGCCCACTGCAAGGAGACGAAGCAGCAGGTCTACGGGACGGGGGTCTTCGCCTCCATCTCCAGCATCTGCAACGCAGCCATCCACAGGTAAACGGCGGGCAACCGGCGGTTGTGTTTGCGGCTGCTGCGGCCCGACGTTTGTCTTTTGACGGCCTCGCGTCTTTGTGTCCGCTCACAGCGGCGTCATCACCAACACAGGCGGGAAGGTGATAGTGAGGAAGATGGCCGGCCAGAACATCTACAAGGGCAGCAACTCAAACGGCGTGCGCTCGCTGTCTTTGCCCAAGTGGCGGGAGTCGTTTGTGGTCTCAGGTATCGTTCGCCAAGCGGGGCGATGGCAAACACAGCTCTTTAAACTTTACCCCCGAGCCTAACTGCTGCCTCTGCTGCCTTCCAGTGGGGAAGCCCAAGAAAGGAGTCATCTACCCATCCACTCTGGACTACGTCCCATCAAGACCAACCTACGTCAAAACGAGTGAGAGGAGGCTTCTTTGTTTTTTCATATTCTTCGGCAATCTGAGTTGAATTTAGTTAAAAAATATTTAGTGGGGGTGGGTTTTTTTTTTTTAGTGTAGATATGCGTAGATTATTCTGAGGGAAGTTTTATATTGACATTTATTCACTTCGACAAAGATTGAAGGTCCTGTATTGTGCAAAATTCACTTCACTAATGATGCTTTAAGACTATAATATGTGTCTGTAGCCTCTTAGGGAACCATTTGAGAACTTTTTATGAACCTTTTTTTAAGCACATGCTCAAACGCTGTTCTGACGATAAACCTTTTGTGACATCACAAAGGGCCCTCTCAGGACACCCTACCCCTACCCAGGTTTATCTTACCTTATAAACATGTGGAAGGTACAACTAAGAATCAGTTTTAGAAGGAACTTTAAGGGGTCCGGTGCACAAATCCAGTTGCTTTTCTATGTGTGAACACAACAAGTGTGCTGTGGCCTGTGGCTGATACCCGCCAGGAGAGGTGACTTTGGGCACGGTTCCCAGGAGGCCCGGAAGGGCAACAGTTGCCGGGCGGGCATGCATAACTCTGCCCAGACAAGGAAATGTGGGCTGCTGCGTATAAAATTCTCCTGTTTAGACCAAAACAAACATGGCTGCACTCTGTAAATGGTAAAAAGCAGGAAGCCAGTTTGTCACCAAAGTAAAAAGAAAGTGACGGGGCAGCCGTCCTGGAAGTGTCCTGCACAGGATGACATGGTGAGCCAGTCTGAGCAGCGGTGAACCTAAATGAGTGTTTCTCTTTCTTCGTGTTGAGCGTGGACGCCTTTGCGAATCCACTCAGCGCACACCGCCACCTACTGTTGTGGCCTGTGTACTTATGCAGGCTTGGGATTTATGGAGGGCCTTGCTTTCGCTAAGAGCCGACCACAGGTGGAGAGAATAAAGCATTTTTGCTCGAGGCTGGAAAAGTGAGGGCTAAATATAATGTTTTCGCGGAGATGCGAGGAGTGTTTTGTGATTGTAAATCACCTGAGGCTGCCCCAGTGAAGCCTAGGATGAGCAGCAAAGACCAGAAAATTGCCATAATAAGGGACCTTAACTGTAAGCCTAAAACATCCATAATCTGCGACACTTTACTTTGAGCGCAGTTTTAACCCCATATCTTAACTCATCCTTTGGCCCACAAATCATCCCGAGGTCACTCATGATGCCTGGGTAATGTTCAACGTCACTCTGGTTGAATTAGGAGTCTTGCGTTCTGCCGCCGTCCCGGCTGAAGAATGCCAAAAATGCACCCGCGCCGAGCGGGCCGCGGAAGACGCCCCGTCATCCGTCTCGCGCGGCGCTTTTCAGCTGTCATCTCCTGGCAGGTCAAAAAGACAGCAAGGCGCCGGCGGTCACCACGGCGCTGCCCGCCACAACAGCCCCGGAGCCCACCACCAGCGCCGAGCCCACCACCACCATTGCCACCACCACCACCACCGTTGCCACCACCACCGCGGCTCCCACCACCACCACCACGACCCCTCCGCCGCCACCCACCACCACCACCAAGGCTCGAGCCGCAGTCCATAAAGTCAGGGACGCAGGTGACTTGAAGCTCACACACGCTCTTTGTTGATCCACATCAGTGTGTCCAAACCAGTGGATCTTGTCTTCTTGGCTCTTCTCTACGTCGGATTGTGTTTTTGAAACATTAAAACACAATCCCTGCCTTCCTGCGGCTAGCGCGCCAAAAGCCAAAACTAACACCCTCGGCTGTAGGAGCTATCATTTGACCACGGCAAATGATTGCAGCTTGTAATTACGAGTCGCACCTGCAATTACGACAAATTGCAGCCGGGGGCCCGTGACGGGGGGGTGGTCGGCGCGCCGCCCGACCTGTGCGGCGCACTTGATCGCCAGACCGTCCGCGGGAGCCTTAATAAAACGCAACCATCTCTGGCCGCTAATCAAAGTAAGTCATCTTCCCCCGCTTTGGGGGGGGATTGAAACTCAGCCAGTAGACAGTGCCGCAGTATCTGAAGGTATGTGTGTATACGCGATGGGCTGTTTGCCAGACAACCCTCCCTCCCTTCATTTTCTGTAACATTATCGCTCCCTCCGCCATATCGGGACCCTGTTTGTCTTTTTCTTCTGTCCAGGCAGCATTCACCCGTACCTTGCCTCCGTGGCAGCTGCGAGTTCAAGTAAGTGAAACTTAGCCAACACGGGTCAACACGTTCTGTTTTTTTTTTTTCCCCTGCTGGCATGAAGGGGCTGCGCCGGTGTTGCTTTACAATGGAATGTCCAGCAATATGCATTTAAATCCAGCATGAAGGGTTTGACTTCTAATCAGGCTTCTGGCCACTTCAGTCGTCCAGATTTGGAATATGAACGTTTTTTTGCGGTCATCTTTCTCTTTATGGAGCTTTTATTTTGACAGGTATTTATGCAGAATAGTTTTTCTTGATTTAAAGCCCAAAAAGGTGGGGACTTTTTAAATTAAGTCCAAAAGGGAATCTGCCAGATTTGCACCAATTTACATGACCTTTTTCAACACTGGTGTAGGACAGACACAGAATGGCCAAGGGAAGAGTGTCAGCCCAGGTATGTTGAGACCACCACTGGTTCTTGCAGCACTTGGAAAGTGCGTCACGTGATTTGCCTCAGCTTTGAACTAAACCCAGACATTTTCTCAAAGTATTCAGAGGAAGCGCCAGCCCAAATAGGTTCCCGCAACGTGCCAGTCCAGGTAAAACCAAGCCGTAATCCGTCCCGTGTGTGTGTGTCTTCCATTAACCTCCTGCATGTGGCATCTGCGTTGTCGGTCAATTGCTGCTCTCAGTTAGTCTCCTAACCCCCGAGACATAAGCGGAATCTTCTGGCTGAGAGCTTCTGTGTCGTTGCGATTCACCGACAGAGCGCCGCTGAATTTTAAGGATTACGTGCTAAGAGTTCACTGCATCCATTACATTACCCTTTTGAGTTTAATGAGCTTGCTTTTATGGAATGGAAGTTTACAGTCGCGCCAGCAGTGCTGTGGTCTAATGAGATGTTTGTGTTCAACTTTGGTCTCAGGTCTGCGCAGACCAGAAGCAGGGTCAGCTATGAGGAGACCGCCGTCCTCTCCAGTTGGTCCAGGTCAGCCTCATAAATAAACACACACACACACAAACACACACACACTAGTGGGGAATTTGGACGGCGGGCCGCGTGATTTGGGACAAGAATCCAGGAGACCTGCTGTAAGTCTGACCCTCTTGTTTTAGCGCCCATAAGCTCTTGTGATCTTCACCTGAGGGTCACCACTAATCCTGCTCCCATCAAGCATCTCAGCTAACATCCCCCCCCCCCCGGTAACTGCTGCCGTCTGTCATCAAGCACGTCCTCTCGTACCTGTTTACATTTAACAAGGCAAATAAAGACAAATGTAAGGCTCCCGTAAACACACCCCCGCTCACATCCTCTTTGCTGTCGCTATCACGCTGTGGAGAAAACTTCCAACTGCACTGGGAGCGAAACAGCTGGCCCGCATTTGCGGACGAATCCCGCAAAAACCTCGAGCTCTCGTCTGCCCTCCTGTCGCTCCCATTTTCCACCTTCTCATCCCCTGTGCCTGTTTCTCGCCGCTGCAAACAGCTTTTAACAAGGTTCAGCCGGCCCCACCCGAGCGGACGCCAGCCAAGAGCCAGCCCAACACCGGTAAGTGTCTCCAGACTCCCGAGTTGGGCGCTCGCTGACGAGGGCGGGCGGGGGGGAATAGACAAGTCCGATCAAACGGGAGAGAAGGAGGGTAAGGAGAACGCACTCGGTCTGAAATAATGTTTACGCTCTCGCGGGCTGCGGCTTGAAGCCCGGCCTTCCGCTACCAGCGCGGGGCAGAGGTGCAATTATAGTCAAAACACAACGCCGGCTGCGAGCGCGCGCGCCGATATGGCGCGGAGATAAACGGCGACGCGACGTCGTCATCTCGCGCCGTGTCCCAGCTATTTTAAGACGACGGCGGCGAGCTCTCGACTCCTCTCCGTCCTCCCCTTGATAAGACCACGATGAGAAACGCACTCTGTCAGTGCCGTAATAACATCTTGTGACAGATCCCATCTGGTCTAGCCTCGTCGTCTACCTTGTAAAAAGCCAGCAGGCAGAGGAGGAGGGAGATGAAAGAAGCGGCAGCAGCAGCAGCGGCCCCGGTGCTGCTCCCCGGTCGAGCCGGAGCGACCTGATCCCCGGGATCTGCGTCCAGTCTCCCGCCTGTCGAGAATAGCTCGCCGCTCAGCCGGGACCAGACTTGGCTCACTCAGGAATGCGCCTCTGCTGTTGCTTTTGTGGAATGCGAGAAAAAAAAACATGAATCCCCTAAAATTACACCAAAACTATATCTGCACTATGCAAATTATGGTCTATTGCAGTGTTTCTCAACTGGTGGGTCGAGACCCAAAAGTGGGTCTCAGAGCTGTTTTGATTGGGTTGCGGCTTTATGGGCAGTTTCACTTTTTTGCGGGGAAAAAGTGATTTTAAAATATATATATTCATAGAGAAAATATTGAGCATTTCTTTTGCAGGACAAACAAATTCAATAATTTCAATAATTTAATTCATTTACTAGACATTAGGGCTGGGCAAATTTGGAGAAAAATAAAATCCCAATTTTTTTTTTCTCTGAAAACTCAATTTTCAATTTCGATTTTTTGATAAAACTACAAAAGACAATGGAATAAATTATTTCAAATTTTTAAAGAAAAATAGCAAACAAATTTCCATTTTGGGAATGAACTGCACCTGAAAGATGCTGTAAATCCTCCCTGCGTTCAGTAAGGTTAGAACATTTACAGTCTTCTTAACCAAACAAAGATGAATCCTTTGAGATTATTGAAGTGAGAACCTCACTTTCACCAAACTTCACTTAAAAATGAACAGGTTCTTCATAAACAAAGATGAAGTTCCCTTATTTGGAAATAAAGTTAAAGCTTAAGAACCAAACAAATGAATCCCCCTGTGGATAAAGTGATGACCTTAACTGTCTTTCACCAAACATCACTTTTAACATAAAAGGTCTTTCAATCATCTTAAACAACGATGAATGAATAAAGTGCAAAACTTTCACATTTTCTAAAATAACTAGGGGCGCACAGCCTGGAAGCATTCGAGAGGAAAATCGATTTAAAAATTTTCCTTCTTTTTTTTTTTTTTTTTTAACATCGTCTTGACTAATAAATCTTACATTTGAGCGACTTTATCATTATCAGGTGTGAGTCCTGAGACGCCACCACTTGAGAACCACTGCTGTATTGCGTGATACGGTTTCATTCAGTGCAGCATCAGCCGTTCTGGGGGCCGCGGAGCATCGTCTATCTGACTGACCTGCGATGCGTCACAAGCAGCCATTCCCATCAGCATCCTTAAGGCCGACGCAGTGCTTTAAAGATCCCCTCTGGGACATTCTTAGCGTTGGGGAGAGGGGTCAGAGGTCAGGGTGAGCCCACCGCTCAGTGTCTCTGGAGCCGGCAGGTATTCTCTCTCAAGGACAGCTCCTCCGCCGTGGTGGTGGACGTTCGCCGACTCTGGAGGTTTGAACTCCTGCAGTTTATGAGTGGAAGGGTTCTTCGCCCCGGTCGCCCTGCCACCCGGCAGCCTCAAACAGATGTTTGGCTTTTACGGCTCGGCTTTTCTGGCAACGTTACGATCCCAATTTGGACCCGCGTTTTATACATATTATGTCCAGCTGACAGCCTGTCAGAAAGTTAAAAGACGTTAACGAGGCTCTGTTAAAATTGCGTAACTTTAGGGGAAAGTGCGTAATACCCGAGGCCGCCGAAGACATCCTTAAAGGACCCAATAGGGCCTGATAATAACAATAACTTTAATTTGTAAAGCACTTTTCAAAACAAAGTTACAAAGTGATGTACAGAACTTAATGATAATAAAACAGCAACACAAAACATATGGAAAATACCTGATCTGCTTTACAGGACAGAAAAAAACATTGTCAACTCATAACCATTTAAACCACCATTGAAACATAAATAAATGTCTCAAAAGCTGGGAGGCAACAGGTTCGCTCAAGGAAGGGCCTTCCTGTAAAAGTAAGTTTTGAGGCGGGATTTAAAGGAATGTATTGAGTTTGCTAACCTCAGATCCTCAGGCGTTGAGTTCCATGGATGGATGGATGGATGGATAGATTGATAAATTCAAAAGAACAAGAGCAAGACGTTCAAGAGGCTTTGCATCAGGCGCCGACGTGGCCGATCCTTGTAAAGCACCTGTTTCCTCAGTAGTTAGAAAAACAAAACAACAAAAAAACGTGTCCACTGTCTGCTGCACGGCGCTGGGTCTTCAACCAGCCGCACATCAGGATAATCTCTGCCTCCTGCTATCTACACTGTCCCTGGTTTGACACCAACTTTAGAATAATACTCCCACGCTTGACTGGGCCGCTTGGCTGGGGTCTCCGAGCACGCCCCGGTCAACAAAGACCTCGCTCAGTAGCTGGCGCTGGATGGGAATGTCAGAGTCGGCCCGTGTGTTTGTGTAAGCCACCCAGCCACCGCAGGCAGAGGTTAACTGGAGTGAGTTGTCACAGCTCAGTCAGTCGGTTGAGACGGATGCAGCAGGCGGCCAAGGCTGCGCTCCAACCGTCTCAGCCCTCCAGTTCCGATGAGCCAAGTGAAAGTGTGGGCCCATCCAAAGGCCACATGCACGGTTCCAAGGATGCGATTTGGAGTTGGAGCGAGATTTTTTTTGTGCTTCGAAGCTGCAGGTTGAAAAAAAACCCCAAAAACTGAACACATTTGTTGTCGCCTGCAGCTCCAACGCAACACATTTTCTCAAAGGGACGAGCTGGCCTTTGCCTCCCTTTGCCCCGCAGGCAGGAGTTGGGTCACTGACAACAAGCAGTCTCTCAGTCGCCGTCTGTCTCGAGCGACTGCTGTGTGTTTTCGGTCTCTGACTCGGCGGCAGATCATCTTGTGCATACTCCACTAATAACGTGACTGGTTTAAGTGGAGGTCACAAGCATGCTCCTCCCTCCACGCCTTGCGCTGAACGCCACTTTCTTTTAATCTCCCTCTGCACAGCTTTTGCCAGAAGGGATTGGGCCCCCCCTTCCTTTCCTCGCCCCGACTGGTTCCCTGGAGCTCGACGACCAGCAGGTACCAGACATAAATAGATTCTGATCCCGTCTCGTGGCTCGCAAAGAATGCAACCAGTCCCAAAAAGGCTGCGATGCTCTTCAAAGTAAAACAGAACATGTATTTCCAGCTAATATAAAAAAACAACACAATATTTTTTTATAGTTTTTTTTATAGTAATTTATTTAAGGCAGGTTTATATATAAGGCAGGTTTACTTTTTCTGTGATGTTACGTTTTTTTTTGTTTTTTTTAACATTACAAGTTTTGGAACTTACAGGTGGTGGTCTTTCTTTCCCATTGCCATACAAATGAGACAAAATACATATTTCTTTGACATAGCACAGTGTTCAACATCTTATGTGGCTAGAATGATCATCCTGTAAATATACTGTCAAAAAGTCAAACATATCTGGACAAATGGAGAACTGATAAACATCTCTAGAACAAAAATAATTGCAAATGAAGTACTTATTATTGCATATTAGTGCAGGAAGCAGACCAAGCAACACAATTGCTTTTTTTTATTCAAAGGAAAGAGTATCGTGATTGAACATGAAAGGAGCCCAATGTCTGCTGCGACATGAGCGTCTTTCACTGGGACCTCTCAGCAGGACAGTGCCAAGCCACACGCTGTTCTCCACACATCACTGTGGCTTTGGAGTGAAGGCATCTGGGTATTCGACTGGCCGGTCTGTAGCTAAGGCTTGTTCCCAATTAGAGAATACTATATATGCTTTATTGGATTAAGATCTGGAGACTGTCGGGGCCTTTTGGGTTCACTGAACTCACGGTCACGTTGAAGACACCAGTCTGGCCACTGCGGTTGTAAAGGGATGTACGTGGTCGGCAGCAATACTCGGGAGAGGCCGTGTGGTTTGAACAGTGTTCAATTGATACATTCCGGCATCACATCACTAGCAGCATCTTGGACCATTGGCACGAGGCTCAATCCATTTTTTTCATGTTGTTTGCGCCAAATTCGGACCCTACTGTCCAAATCGCGGCAGGAGCTGTGACTCAGCAGACCAGGCCCGGGTTTTCCAATTTTGGTGAGTCTGTGTGGTGAAGCCTCAGTTTCCTGCCCGTCAGCTGGCAGAGGTGCCACCCAGTGTGGTCCTCCGCTGCTGTCGTCCCTCTGCTTCATGGTCTGAAGTGTTGGAGATGGTCTTCAGCACAGCTCGCTTATAATGAGTGCTTGTTTTGGGTACTGTTGCCCATCAGCCACCTCAAACCAGTGTGCCCGCTCTCCCATGTGTGAAGGTTCCAGTAGAAGCTCAGTTTGTTTTTTTTGTTTTTGTTTTTGGAAATACTGAGAGGACCGTGCCATGTCCAGACTCACTCAACGTTAAATGATCTCTAACCCTGATGTTGGTGTTTGAACGCCAGCAGGTTGACATCTGTGTCCCGACATGCATTGACTTTCTGCCATGGGATTGGCTGATAAGATATTGGCTATCTTATCTTATACTGTACAGTTGAACTGACTTCTAATTCATCTGTAGTACAATAGATAGGACTATAATTGTTTTTTTTTTTCCATCCAGCTAGTCGTCGTCCTGGCCATTTCACGTTGTTTTGCCCTGAGTTAATAAATAATGATAATATAATAGAATAGATGTGCTGTACTTTATTGATCCCAAATCTGGACACTACACTGTTGCAGCGTTAAAACAAGACAAATTATAAACTACACAGTAATTACAGTAATTACAAGAAACATTCAAGTCAATCTATGTACAACAAACAAACAAGAGCAGATGCAACAGCAGGGATAAGCAGGTTTTTTTTAAACCGTTAGTGCATTATTTGCCATTGTGTCCAGAAAAAGTCCAATATAATAATCTAACTACTGTACCATCAGGTCTGTGTTGCGAGGATTGACTTACGTCTTTGTTTTTGCTCTAAACACCTTTAATGCAACGTCCCCCCCCCCATAGTTGCTGATGCCTTCACCCTCTCTGCTGTACACTCAGATGTTAGTTACGCAGCTCCAGACTCGGGATACACGTGGACTGAGACCGACACGCCTGAAGTCCCAGGTAAGTCAGGACACCGCCGCCTCCTCCCCCAGAAGGCAGCACGGGCATGACAGTTGGTGCACGCTGCCGCCCTGCCACACTGGCACGCCACCGCACCCGCTAGTCGCATGCGCGAACACGGCATGCATGCACGAAGCGATACAGTCGAGTGTCTGCAGGCGGCACGTGTGTGTCTGCGTCTGCGTCTGACGAACCGACGCCGTCTGTGAGCTTTGCCGTCTCTCGAGGTGTTAACGTGCCGTCTGCCCGCCGTGTGAGAGGTTCCGGTGCATGTGCAAGTGAAATGCGTGAGGCAGGTTCATTGTTTGTGCATGCGCGAGGGGAAACACCGCGCGGCGAGCGACCTTCGCACAGCCGATGTTTTCGCCGGTGCGACAGATCGGTCGGAACGCGCATGCTGCTCCTTCTGAAGTGGACTACGGGAGAACTAATGGGTTTTACCACATCCCCCCCCCCCCTCTAGCCTGGGATCACATGCCTGATATCTCAGAATATGAGCGCTGGTTTTATAACTTTGGACCGTACCGTAAGTGTGTTTTTGTTTTGTTTTTTATCCATCATTTCTACTTAAGGGGTACTAACTAAGCCGTGGGGTTCAAGGTATAATGTTGTGATGCGTGCAGCAGTTTGTGATTTCTTTGCACTCCCAGACATACAGTTGCTTCTTTTATGTAGGTAGTTAGTTTTTTTTTTTCCTGCATGGCCATACAGTCATTTCAGGAATAGAACCAATTTTTCACTTTGACAGAATGACCTAGAAATGACTCGCGCTCCGCACTGTGCCTGAACACATCCTGATGGAGGGCAGAGCCGAAGCTGTCGACTGCGAGACCAGCTTTGACAAATGCTGTAAGGCAGAAGAAAAGGAGGGGAAAGGGATTATACATATACTTACGACGTGGGTGGAGGCTACAGGTGTGAAATGCGAGCACTCCATCCCGGGTAAAGAGGACCCTCAGACCCTGTAGTCATGGTTGCAAGACTAAAAATAGAGGAGGGAATTTTACGCCCTCAAATGTGGCGTTTTGGTTCGGCAAAGTCGGTGTTCAGGCTGCCCTGCAATTTGATGTTTTACTGAAGTTGGAAAAAAAGCATCAAAAGATCAAACATACTGCTGTTACTGCTGTTAACTGTGCAACATCGATTCTCTTACAAAGGCACTTTAGTCACCAAAATGCACCAAATGTTTTCCAACAATAATTCATCTTCATACATGTTTGAGCCTTTCAGTAAACTCCTCAGAAATGAGAATGGACCCCCACTCCACTTTGTCCATGCATGTGGAAAGTCCAACAAAGTGCTAGTCATAGGCTGCAGACACAGGGCTAAATATGCAGTGTTTTTAGGACTGTGAAGTTTTTTTTAAAGATATGTAAATCTGCAGTGCAACAGTATGTATTTACCCCCCTTTGCTTTCAAAAACACGCACCTCATGCCAAAGATTGATATCGGTCACCTTACATTCTTCTCTGCTTGTTGCAGCCTTCCCTCAGCGTTCACTCAGCATTTTTAGAGAAAAACACATTTGACACACATTTGGTTCGTTAACGTCCCAGCCTCAAAGATAAAAAGAAAGCTAACCACCTCTAAATACGACCCATTGCTTTCGCACGATTTGCACAAATAAAGGGAAACCAGAGGCCTCACTTTTAGATTACAGGGCTACGGTTCGATCCGTTTTGACGACACAGCGGAGGGGCGGGGTTTTGCGCAAGTATGCGCGGTGGAGCCGAGCCTAGCGTGCGCCGCGGGGCGAGTGGCACGCTGCGGCGTCCCGAGGGAACGGACCTGGTGTGCCCCGTCGTCACTGGTGTCTCCTGTTTTCAGTGCCTCGTCCCTCTGACACGGACGGCCACCGCAAACCGCCAGTGGACGCGACGCACACCAGAGGTGAGCGCCGCGTTCCAGTCCCCCCCGTTTCACTGTCCAGCAGGAACACAGCAGGAACACAGCCTCCTCCATCGCAAACTTCTGAGAAGCTGCTGGTCTTTCTCTCTGCTGCCAAGTAGCTTGACTCCTAAAGAGCGCTCCTTGAAGGTCCAGTGTGTAATATTCGATTTTTGGATTGATAAAAGCTTAATTTACTGCCCATAATTGCATTTTAAAAAATGTGTACTCGCAGTACAGTCAAAGTCCTCTGGATTTCCTGCCCATAGAACAGTTCTTATGTGTATGTACCCCAGGACAAAGCACCAGACATGGGGTGACCGGGCCTTCTGTCGCTGCCCCTATGAAACTTGCTTCCCTCCCACACCAAAACCTCCCCCACCCACTCCTCTTTTTTGCACTAAAAACTCTCTTTTCAACTCGCCTTCTCCACCCAACTCCCAACCTTACCTGTATGTTTCATTGTGACTCAGTAAAGGATTATTTTTGCTTGTTTGAGGGTTAGGATTTGTTGGCCAGTTTGTAAAGCGACTTTGAGTACTATAAAAATCACTATATAAATGTGATTTCTCAGTCTCATTACTGTTAATATTTGCAAGAATATACAGGGTGTCCCCCAAAAATTTGACATTTTAAAAGCAATTATTTTGAAACTTTCAAGTCTAGCTCAATGCTCAATGTTCAGCAGTTTAGTTGTTGAACATCATAAGTTTATTATGGGACCGATTTTTTATGCAGGTCTGTGTGGGTAGTTCACTGGCAAGCTCGGGAGAGGGAGGGTGAGCGAAAGAGCGCCGCGATCTTAAACGTAACCACTTGACGTCGCTGTTTCTTCTCAAAACCTGCCCATATTACACACTGAACCTTTCAGAGACTCCTTCAGAAAGACTCCTTCTTCTCTCCTGGATCAGCACTGTTAGAGGTCCTTTCCTCTAATAGCCTCGTTAGTGCACAGCCTGGCATCGCTTCTTTGTCTGCTGCTTGGCGGCGCAACTCTGCTAACGCTGGGCTTGTGTGCTATCACCCACGCAGTGGAGCCGGTGGACGCCTGGAGGCCAGAGGCAAACCGCTACGAATCAGGTAGGACGGCTTCGCACTGCTCGTTAACGCTGCCCACAAAACAGATCACCGTGGCACTCAAGTCCGTCCCGGCGTGTGATTGCAAGTGGCCGGCGTTCCCAGGCTGGCCCAAGAAAAGACATCGGTGGATGTGCGACAGCCACGTAATTGTGGTGGTTTTAGAATCAAAGGATGTCCGCGGATTAAACCACTGCCAGTCAGGCATGAGCTTTTGCCACGGCAACTGCCGACTTTGGTTTTGAAACCCTGTAAAAGTGGACGGCTGTGAGTTTTAGGATTTCTTCTCCAGACGTCGGCGAAAATAGCAGGCTTTGTAGAAGCGGTTGGCTGTATTTTGTAAAACATTTTATTTGCCTTTTTTTTTTGATTTTTGAGTTTATTCGCATGTGCTCAGTCTCACTATAAAGTCTGTTTTTAAAGTCCACAGTGGCAGATGCAGTTGATTCTAACCTGATAAAGTCAAACGTCATTTATTTATTAATGAATTTGTTTATTAAACATCAGAAGAACACATTTTAACATGGCAGGATTCAAATTTTTGGAAGGGGAAAAAAAAAAACAGTTTTCCTCTATTTTTAGGTTTCAACGTGAGGGAACCACAACCAGCACCCGAGCCAGTGCCAGTGTCACAGGGAAACCCAAGTAAGTTCACCTATATACCACCTATTACTCATCATTCCTTAGCGAGGGAGAATACTTCAATAGACTTTAAATATTAGTAATTGTAAGATTGTTCCTGCCAATGCGCTGTAGAGGAACATTGTCTGGTGCTAAACAGTGTAATAAATGCAATTAAAAAAGGTTTTGTTTAATGAGCTGTCATTTCCCGGTGTGTTATGCAGACTGTAAAGTGGACATGGCCTTCCTGATGGACGGTAGCTGGAGCATTGGCAAGAGGCGCTTCAAAATTCAGAAAGACTTCCTGTCGGATGTGGCCCAGGCCATCAACGTGGGCGTAGCCGGGCCCATGATGGGAATCATCCAGTACGGGTGCGTTGACTCGTTCCCTCCGGGTCGACGTCGGAATGCTGACGGCGGTTTAACATGCAACGGATTATCAAAAATCTCGCCACTCGCAGGGACGAGCCGGTGACGGAGATCAGCCTCAACACTCTGAGCGGCTCCAGGGAGCTGAAGTCAGCCATAGACAAGATTGTGCAGAAGGGAGGCCTCTCCAACGTGGGTGAGTGAGCCGTCAGGGCCGCCCGCTGCAGCGAAAACACAAGTGTGAAAGTGAAACGGGAGCAATTTTCGCATCGGTTTACTACCCAGGCACAGTTTCACGAGCAAGGGATGGAATTAAATCTAAATTTGCTGCGAGACGCCGTTAGCTAAATTACAGCCCTGTTTTTGTCGTAAGTCGTTTTTTTTTTTTTTTTTTTTTTTGACTCCCTGACCAAAAAGCACTTGAGTCATCCAACTCATCTCCTGGGGGTCCGCTTTGGTTTTTTCTGCCTGGCTTGGCGCGTCAGTATGCGCCCGCTGCCACGCGGCGCCTTTTATGACCTGATGGATTTTCTCTTCACGTACGCGCCGCGTCGGTTGCCCAGAAGTGCTCTGTAATCGCACACCGACCGGGGTGCGTGGCCGTGAACGCTCCCCCTATCCCGACCAAATGATAGGATATCACATGATTTGTCATGATGTACACTTCAAGTAATGCAGAGCGATGACCAGAATACGCAGCTTACCATGAATAGTTTCGATACGACAGTAAATTGCTCGCTTATGTCCAACCAAGTTTCACCCCCCCCACCACCACCAGAGAGGACATAATAAGCACTTACAAAAATATGCTTTTTGAAAGTGTCCTTCATTTTTCATCCCACTGTCTCTGTGTATTTTTACTCACTTGTTAGGCACAAGCACTGCAACACATTTGGCACGTCCCGAATCCTTTCCCCCAGTCTTTTCACTTGTCTCTCTGCCGCCCCCTTGTGTCTGCGCAGGGAAAGCCCTCAGCTACATCAACAGGCAGTACTTCAGCGACGCCAACGGAAACCGAGGAGGGGCTCCCAACGTGGCCGTGGTGCTGGTGGACGGCTGGCCCACCGACAAGGTGGAGGAGGCGTCCCGGCTCGCCCGCGAGTCCGGCATCAACATATTCTTCGTCACCATCGAGGGCCCCGACGAAAGCGAGAGACAGAACCTGGTCGAAGCCAACTTTGTGGACAAGGTGCGGTAGGAGCAGCGGCGCATCAATCAATCAGTCGATCGAATATTTATTTGTGTAGGCCGAGTTTTCCAAACGTTCTGTACCGATGAAAGGCACTCGACCCTCTGATCGTCCAACCTCCAAACTACGGAAGAGGATTAGGGCCACAAGAGAGAGAGAAAAAAAATTTAAGATAGAATTGTTTTTCAAGTTTCCAATTCGGGAATAAAGTTGAAGATTTGAGAGTAAAGTTGACGTGAAAAAGACGAAATTTCGTGAATAAAATCGAAATATTGCAGTTAATGTCAATGTGAAGTAAGTCAAAATGTCGAAAATAAAGTCGAAAGGCTCTGCGTGCAAGTCTAGTGGAGTACTTCTGTTTTTGACTGGGTGAACCTTGTGGGATACACCTGTTTTCGGCAGTTTATTTTTAACTGTGGGTCACTGGGTTAATCCACCATCCATATCATTAATATTGTAATGCCCACTTTATTCACGAAATGTCCACTTTATTTGCGTCGACTTTATTCATGAAGTTTCTACTTTATTCAAAAAATTTCAACTTTATTCACAAAATGTCTTCTTTTTTCCCCTCGACTTTTTTCACGAAGTTTTGACTTTAATCACGAAATTTCAACTTAAAAGTACAGATATTTGAAAACAAAACAAAAGAAATACTCAAGTACAGATACCTGAAATATCTACTCAAGTGCAGTAACAAAGTATTTGTATTTCATTACTTTCCACCTCCATTCCAGCATAACATTGCCTGGAACGAGGAATATTGCTCATGGATATTAAAGTGTCTGTCCAGATGGATGTGAGCTGTGAGTGGAGGAGCAGCATCGTTAAGGCCCAGTGTCACATTCCTTTGAAAGCACGGTCACTCCACAATGGAATGTTATTCTCTTTTAGACCAATTAAATGAAATTGGATCATTTTTCACGAGACTCCTGACATTATCTCACGGCACAGTGGTTGAAAAACACTGCTTCAGGGAACCGACCGACTGCTCCCGTCCATCTAACACCGAGCGCGTCCCTCTGCTCTCCGCAGGCCGTGTGTCGCACCAACGGCTTCTTCTCCCTGCCGGTGAACAGCTGGTTCGCCCTGAGGAAGGCCGTGCAGCCCCTGGTGAAGCGGGTGTGCGACTCGGACCGGCTGGTGTGCAGCAAGACCTGCATCAACGCCAACGACATCGCCTTCGTCATCGACGGCTCCAGCAGCGTGGGCACGGGCAACTTCCGCACGGTGCTGCAGTTCGTGGCCAACGTCACGCGCGAGTTCGAGATCTCCGACACGGACACGCGCGTGGGCGCCGTGCAGTACACCTACGAGCAGAGGCTGGAGTTCGCCTTCGGCCAGCACAACAACAAAGCCGAGCTGCTCAACGCCATCAAGCGCATCAACTACTGGAGCGGCGGCACCAGCACCGGCGCCGCCATCACCTACGCCGCCGAGCAGCTCTTCAGCAAATCCAAACCCAACAAGCGCAAGATCATGATCGTCATCACGGACGGACGCTCCTACGACGACGTCAGGGCGCCGGCGCTCGCCGTGCACAGCCAAGGTGGGCGAGACATTAGCTTCGTATAAGATTAGCTTTAGCATCTGTGAGAGTTTTTAAAGCCAGTCTGAAAGAAATGAAACTGGATTTGCCACTCCTTGAAGGTCGAGCGTGTAATATATCGAGATTTTGAGAAGAAAACGGCAACAAGCGGTTACATTTTAGATTGCAGCGCTTTTTCGCTCACTTCACTCACCTCTCCCGAGCTTGCCAGTGAGCTACAGTGGCCTTCCTGTATATACCTCACTCACCTTCTTCTTCGTTGGTTCATATATTTGAGGATGTGCGCGTTTATACGAAATGTATATGTGCGCAGGTGTGATCGCCTACTCCATCGGCATCGCCTGGGCGGCCCAGGACGAGCTGGAGTACATCGCCACCGACCCAGACAAGGAGCACTCCTTCTTCGTGGACGAGTTCGACAACCTCTACAAGTTTGTGCCCAAGATCATCCACAACATCTGCCAGGAGTTCAACTCGCAGCCGAGAAACTAAGTACTTGTGTGTGTGTGTGTGTGTGTGTATGTCTGTGTGTGCGCTGTGTGTTTGTGTGTGAGGGGACGTCTCACTCCTGAGCTCTCTGACTGATTGTAAATTTGCTCACTCTGTTGCCCAGACGGTGGCGCTGGATTGGCTTTGTGAATTTGGACAAAGCAGTTGTTGAAGCGAGTGAGGGTTCAGCTCCAAACAGTGCAGATGTTAACGGCTTGGCGTCACGGATTGCGGTGCCGACCGTTTTCCGTCGGTGCCTCGGTTACGGAGAAGCCCGATTATTTCATTCTGACACCAGGGAGTCGTCATACTGGCCTTCACACGGTAAATGATGATCAGTCCAAATCAGTGGGTCGCCAGGTTGAAAACTATCTTTTGAAACTAAATATTAGGGGTCTGCCAGGTTAATCACGCAAACAAACATCCTCGCTTCTTGTCACCTGGAAGATAACAGACCCAACAAACAGCCTGTTAGTGTTCAACTGCGTTCTGCTTAAATTTCAATGCTTACAAGTTTGGGGAATCGATTGTCATGGATTTTTGAGAGTAATTTTTTTTAAATAAAAAATTAAAATGCATCGGCAAGTGATGCCTTTTTAGCGCAGCCCTAAAATCAGATTTACAGACTGTTGTAATTGGGGAGTTTTTGTCGAAAAAACACAAAGCTACCTGTCTCAGACATGGTTCTCACAGGAAAAAAAAAGTCGATTTTCAGCATGTCTAGCACTTCCTCCTATGGCTTAACATTCTTCATAAATTTCATAACATTGTGCTTTTTATTTTCTTTCCAAAAAAAAAAAAAAAAGACATTCTCTGCGAAGAGGATGTACTTTCCTAGGACTGGTACATTTTGATCTTCTTAATAGAAGAAATTTTGATTGTAGGGACATTGTTGAAGTTCCTCTCAAAAAGCAGATTGGAGGTGGAAAGGGCGGAAACCAATGTGAATCAACAAAGTGGAAAAACTAAGGAACAGACGTGTGTGAGGGAGGGGGGGGGGGTGGAGAGAGGCTCACAACAATGACGCCAATTGCACGTTGAAAGCATTTAAATGCATCTCACAGCGTGGTTACTCCTCACTTTGCATCTGTGTTTTGCTCAAAGTATTTATGATTTTTTTTCCTCCCTACATGTCTTGTTTGTACATACTATGCATATTAAGAATCCTGTCGCTAATAATGTTCAGATAACTGATCAATATATTTTTTGCAGTTTTTAATAAAATCAAAAAATGAAGACTACACAAATGTGGCTGATTTCTGTGACTGATTTGAACAGTTCGATGGCAAGATTATGCGTTTTTCCCTCAATCATATTAAAACAGAAACCTGTCGATTGCAACAAAAAAATTCAGAAAAATATTTTAATCAGCCCGAAATACACCGAAACCAACGTCCTATTGTACTTGATAGAAATGCTTATGTTACTCAAAAAAAACCAACGCAACCATTATTCATTTTAGCATTTTTTGACTCTCTCAGTAATTCATAATTTCAATCGTTTAAAAATAAAAAGACAAACATGGCCAAGTTCTGATTTTACAGCAGGTTTTATTTTGAACATCCTTTCATATACAAACCAGTGACTGAGAAAATGGCTCATCGGAAGCTGCACTCTACGTGAACAACAGCTTGATTTTCTTTTTTCTTTTTTTCCATTCTTCCTAACCCAGGGTTACGGTTTACAGTAAACTGGCATACGTAGGACATTTCTCTCAACGTCGAATGGTTAAACTCATCGTTTTTAAAAAGGAGCCCTACAGTACTGCACTAATTTCCGGCTAAACACTGGACTACTGTTAATACCCGGACGTAAATACATCACGTTGTAGTCGAGCAAGTCCACATAACTGGGGAAAACTACATACAGTACAAGCCATTCAATTGAAACAAGAGCAAACGGTCCAAAATCAGTTAGTTCATCCTAAAATGGACACCGAGTTTGAGCTGTTATTCTCCAACCAAGATGGTTTACTTTGGACACTTATGATTGTAGCCTTACTTCCGAAGTGTACAATAACTTGAATCTAATGGACAGGCAAAAATATTTAAAAGGTCTGTCTGTGTCACTCTACTAGCTTTGCCCTGAAATGCACAAAAAAAAAAAAAAAAGTTTGATTCCCCACCCACACTTATCAAAAAGGAGCACTCAACCTCACGCTGCACATTAAATTTTTTTTTTAAGACTGAATATATATTTTTGTTTATTATAAGCATTTGTAATTTTACATCCAATGTTAAAATCAACAACATTGTGACCATCTGCTCCCTTTTGTAGCCGCTCCATCCATCCATCCCTTCCCCCCCCGCCTCCCGAAAGACAAGCTTGTTAAAAATGACATTTCTCCGAGACCTTTTGGAAGCAAAGGCACATTTTTTTGTCAATATGTGTGTTTCTGTTTGTTTGTCTGTTTGTTTGTTTGTTTGTTTTAAAAAGGAAAGGGTAAAGGCAGGCCGGCAAGCGGAATCAAGTCTGGGGGGGGGGGGGAGCGGAGTGGGTGGGGGAGGGGTGGAGGTGTGAGAGCCTTCCACTGCAGGTCCAGCAAGCTCATTTGTGGAACAGCACAAACAAAAAGAAAGAATGAAAAGAAAAAAATAAACTCACGTGGCACAAAAGGGCCTCTTCGTCTACCTCTGAGTCCGAGGGATGAGTGTGAGGTCACAAGGGGGCACAACAGCCGCTTCGGGCCCTCCTCCCAATCCTCCACTCGCCACTCTGAGCCGTGTCCCGAGCCTCTTTAGCGGTGGAGGTTCCGTCGGTCTGGGGGATAGGGGGCGCCGTGGCCGCGTCACACCCAGGCCTGCCTGGATGGTAGATAGGGGGCGCTCGAGAGCAGTTCTCCTCCCCGTCCTCCCTGCTGGACTTGGAGGGACAGCGTCCAGGACGGCGGCGGCGGCTACACAGTCTAGCAGTCTGGGGCGGCTTGAGCCGCGCCTTGAAGGCCCTTCTCTTCCCCGCCTCCTGCGTCTCTATTGGTCCCCGGTGGTGGGAGGAGCAGGAGGAGGAGGAGCAGGAGCAGGAGGAGGAGTTGGAAGGCGGGGCTGCGGGTGGAGGAGGGTGGGGAGTGGTGGGGGTGTGGGGGGCGCGCCCACGCAAAAACAGGCCCCGCATCATACGAAGACTTTGGCGAGAGCGTCAGCCCCGGCGCTAGCGATGTAGCATTTGGACGGGTGGAACGCCACGTCGTGGATCGACTCCTCGAACTTCTTCCGGTGGGCCGTGAACTCCTGGATGCAGGTTTTGCTCTCCAGGTTCCAAAGGCGGATGGAGCAGTCGTGACCTGCGGGGGAGAGGAGGGTTGAACGGAGCCGCTCAAACGTCGCACTTGGTGGGAAAACGTGCGACTGAGCCGCAGAGGCGGATAAGTAATGTGAATAAAGCGAGTAAATTTGGTGTGAAAAAATGAATGAAATCAACTTTAAATGGAGGACAACAAATAAACACCCAGCCTCAGACGGTGTTGTGAGTGCTACTTACTGCCAGACATGAGATAGAGTCCGTTTGGATCCACGGCCAAGCTGGTGACGGCGTCCAGGTGAGCCACCATGGAGTGAATCAGCTTCCCGCTATTGTTGTCGAAGAACTTGATGTGTCTGTCCTCCTGCGCCGTGATGGTGATGGGCAGCGTGGGGTGGCTGAGCACCTTGTTGATCTGGCAGGGGGTGCCTGGAGTGCAGGAACAAGACCAGCGACAATCAGCGCAGTCGGAGGGTCAGAGAGTTTTTTGTTTCAAGAAAGGGAAACTTTGCAAAGTCTGACCTGCAGATGTCAGCAGCGAGTTGCCTTTATACTACGCGAGGTCATTTTAACATCTTTAAACTGCTAGCTGAATTAGTTTAAAGGCCACTTGAGACTAATTTCATCAAATTAAAAGAGAAAACAGTTGTCATTGTGGGACGAAGACCTCCTGCAGGCGCCACTTTTACTAGGAAACAGTTTTTTCTGGAAGAGGATCTGACTGATTGTAAAAAAGAAAAAAGGAATTTTGTCGCCCTCTTCTGTCCATTTTATTTAAAGGTGCCTTTCAGGACACTCGAGGTCTCTGAACAGGAAGGTTAATAAGACAGCTAAAAACACAGTGAGAGAATGCGGACGCTCCGACTCCGCCAGAAGCCCACCTGGCTCTGAGGTGGACTCCAGGCTGAGCACCAGCTGACGGGTCTCCATGTTGAACAGTCCGATCTGGCCGTCGGTGAAGGACGTGACCAGGTGGGCCGGCTCGCTGCACACCAGGTCGACGGAGGAGGGAACTCCGAGCTCTTGCAAAGGAGAAGCAACGTTCCCGTTAGCCAGCAGAGAATAAAGCGGGGCGAGGGGGAGGGGAAGAGGGTCGAGACGGGAGCGCTTGGTTACTTTTGTCTTCGTTGAGCACGGCGAGGGCGGGCGCGGTGGTGTTGGCGTCCCACAGCCTCACCGTCCCGTCGGCCGAGCAGGAGAGGAGGCGCTGGTGGGCGCTGCTGTACACCAGGCCCCACACCGAGTCCGTGTGTCCGCACAGCGCCCCTCGCAGCATCGACGGGTCTGCGGGAGCCAGAGCGGGAACCGGAGCGCGGGTCAGCGAGCGTCGACCTTTGACCCTCGACGTGCAACATTGCGCAAGGGGAGGGGCGGCGGCGCTACTTTACCGTAGGAGTCGTAGGGGTCGATGTTGGGGTTGGGGGTGTTCCAGCACTGGATGGTTCCATCCACGCCTCCGCTGAAACACTGCTCCCCCGTGCTGCTCATCACCACGCTCAGCACTGCCCCCCTGTGGTTCGAATCGGGATTAATGTCCCAACTCCTCACTTTGGTACATATATATATATTTTTTTTTTTAAATCAGGCTTTATCTTTTACCTGTGGGCTCTGAATGTGTAGATGGGCTCCACGTCTAGAGATGCACTCCTGCAGACAAAGAATTATCATTATAATAATGCAAATCATTAGAACAGGGGTCACTAGGGGTCACCAACACGACCCAAGGACCCCGAGTCGCCCGCAGGCCTGTTGCATAAATAGCACAACTCATAGCACATTCAGCTAATCTGATCCAACCTTGTTAGGACATTGTTGATCATTATTGTGATCAGTGTCTTCACATGCATGACTATTATTAATCATAACATATAACTGAAGGCTAAAATGTGTTAGTCCAGGAGAGTGTAGCCCTTCGTATGACTCAATACTCATGAAGTGGCTCTCAGGTTGAAAAAGGTTCATTGACCCCTGCATTAGAACAGCCCACACTAACTGAATAGAGGAGCATTCTCCTGTACTTCTGCTGGTGATCATCCTGGTCTGGACCGGAGTGTCAGTTCACATTCAAAATGATGAACACATCAGAGGACCTCCAGACTGTGTGTGGGCTGCAGACACGTGATGTGTGACATCACGAGGAGGAGCGCAACAGACCGCTGTCAGCTCCTCCGGGGACGGTTCTGAGTGCGTTTGATTCCGGCCGACAAACTCAGAGCGTCCGTTAATGACGGAGAACAGAGAGGAATCGACAGAGACAAGACGTGGAAATCTTGTGAGTCAGAGCGAGAGGCGGCGCTAAGGGGGCGGGGGGCACAGTCCTACTTTTTGGCGGGCGCCGTCTTCTGCAGGTTCCACATCTTGAGCGTGTGGTCCTCCGAGGCGGTGACGAGGACGGGCTCGACGGGGTGGAACGCCAGAGCGCGGATGCCGTCGAAGTGGCTCCTCAGGGTGAACTTGGGGTTCCACGTCTTTCTCATGGCGTCCGTGTTGTTGCCGATCTGCGGAGAGGGGAGGACGCCTCGTCAGCGCGGCACACATCGCAAACAAGCGGCAGGCGTCTCGGGAGCGGTTTGGAAACTGGGATGACGCTTGAACATTGCAATTAGAACACAGATGGAATCGCTTCCACGGAAACATCAAAGTCTCCTCCTCAACTAATTTTCGCATGAAACTGACGACCAACGAAAGAGCGCCGGGGCTGCACTAATTGAGGCTGCTTATTACAGCGCAGCGGGGGGGGTTTCACGGCTGACCTTTAGCCGGTAAATATATTAGCATGTTCAGAACCAAGTCGCGAACCTCATCAGTGTTTTCTGTCTTTCCTCCGTTCCTCACACAGCTACTGCTTCGCTCCTCAGACCTTCGCTGGAAATTTCCACGTAATGAAAATTCAACACATAACAAAACCTGTTTGTCAGCCGTGAGTTCATTTCAAACTAGCGACCCGTGTTGAATGCAGAGGTCAAAGGTGACTGACGATGATGTGGGGAAAAGCACATTGCAGTACGAGGGGGGCGAGGACGAACGGCTAATAACCAAAAAAACGAACGGCTAATAACCTTGAAGGGCTATTAGCCCTTATTTGGCTAATAGCCAAATAAGGGCATTTTAAACATAGTGGCAGATGCTGCAACTACAACTGGAATAGCAAGATTAAAAATAAGGCCCAGATGTCGGGTTACAGAAGAGGAGCACATCATGCTGCATCTATTGATTGGGTTTCCCCCCCCCCAAACCACTCTGGCTTTCTCAGTCAATATGACCCACAGATGGTTTCCGGCCCCTCTGGCCAGATACTGAGCAGCAGGGACTGAAAAACCACCTCGTGGTCGGGGGGGGGTGGAGGTCGCTACTCACGTCGTAAGCCAGGCTGTCAGCCTCGTTGGCCACGGTCAGTCCGGCGAGCTCCCCCAGTCCCAGCTCGCTCTCCATGGTCTCGTCTGCGCCCATGATGAAGGACTTCCCCGAGGTGGGCGGGAAAGTCAGCGCCTCGACTGGGAAGAGAAGATAAATACATTTTGTAAGGTGAGATCCAGTGTTGAATACTGATGTGTCTCTTTTTTCGGCAGTTACATTTTGGAACGGGATCAGTGACGATTTGGAAATGTGTGGATCTTTGATGAGTTTGAAAATTATATTGAAGGGCAAAATACTTCTTGATTATAATGATTGAATTGTGAGTCAATTGTGAAGAATAATGTAGTTGTTGTTGTTGTTGTTGTTGTTGTTTCTCTTTTCCCCCCTTTTTGATTTTGTATTACTAATATTCTAACTGGCTGCATAGGATGAGGCAAGAATAACCTTCGGCTTCAGCCTCCTGCTTTGTTTTTTGTTTGTTTTGTTTACAGAGTTGTTTTTTGTTGCGAGTGTACATAATCTGTTTTGGAAGGTCCTTTTCATTTTTGTCAGTTGATTGCACCAGATTGCTTTAACTTAACTTTAATAAACTATTCATTCATTTGTTCAAGAAAAGGATTGGAGCTTCCAATTCCACAGTGGCAAAGCCGGTGGTATCGAGGTCTAAAAAGTAAAATGCAGAGTTGCGTGTCTGCACGATCGTGTGATGCTTCAACGGACCACGTCTACCTTCGTCTGCGCGGTTCCCGTCGTGCTCGCTGAAGCGGACGGCGCTGGGCCGCGACTGGGACTGGGGGGCTGCGGGGGGCTGCACGTGGGACAGGTCCTCGGCGTCCCTCAGGTTGGCCAGCAGGTCCTGCAGCGTCGACCGGTTGGGCCCTGCGTCGACGGGGGTCAGGTTAGAGGTGTTAGCGGGGGTGGGGGTGGGGGGGGGGGCGGCGAAAGAGCGGAGGAAAAAAAAAACGTTTAAGAGTTAAAGAAGGCGGCGAAGGCGAGCTGAAAAACGAGGAGGCGAAAGGAATATGAAAAGAGAGCGCCACTCAAAGGGAAGGACAGCAGTGTGCAGAGGAGGAGAAATGAAAGGAAGCCGGCTGCAAAGTGAGTGTTAGACCAACGGGGAGGGAGAGACAGAAATTTAGCGACGACCTGCGAGTGTGGGCTGCCAGGAGGAAGACAAATAGAAACGGCAGCTGCTTCTCTTTTTAGCTCTCACACAAATACAACAAAAAAAACAAAAAAAAACCCCGAAGCCTGGACGGATGGTCCACACAAAGGTGCAAACGCGTGGCGTCATTTGACGAGGAGCCGCTGCACTTTTTTGATTCATTCAGAGGAATAAAACGAAACAAAGTTGGAGGGCTGTGGCGTCGAAACGTGAAGCCTAATTTAAATTGAAAAGCCCTGCGGCGGCGAGCGGGGGAGGGATAGGAAGGAGAGAGGAGGAGAGGAGAGGAGAGGAGAGGAGCGGAGTGGAGTGGGCTGTTATCCTGAGGGCTCTGCTGTTCAGCCAAGTCACTTCAGCCAGCGCACCATAATAGAGAGAGGCGGCGGTGGGCGGGCGTGCGAGCGCGCGCGGCTATAATTACGTCGTGACGACCGGAATGGAATCAGACGAGTGCGGCAAGCAGCAAAATAAAAAGTGGAAAAATTTTTTTTAAAATCACGATGAAAACATTTGAGACGGGACAGAACGGACGACATGCGACGGGCTGCAGAACATTCAACAGGAAGACGGTGAGTGAGATGAAGAGGAGGGCGGCGCCCAGTCCCAGGCGTTAAAACAACAGAGGAGCTGAGGAAGAAGATGAATGGGAAAAATAAAGAGCAGAAGTGCTTTGGTTTTTTTTTTTTTTTTTTTTTTTTTCTCTCGGTTGAATCTGAGGCTTTTGTTTTGAAGGAAAGTGGGGCTGAACGGAGAGAGAAAGAGGAGGAGGAGGATGAGGAAGAGGCTGCAACACCTATCGGGGGACTTACTCTTCGCCCCCTTCTTGCCCTTGCGCTCCTTTTTGTACTGCTCCTTGAGTTTGGTTATCAGGCCCGGGTCCACGTCCCAGGCCTCAGAGACGGGGCCTTGCTCGTCCTTCTCTACACAGGACAGCACACCAACGCCTCGGGTCAGCGGCAGCAAATCACAAAATATCTCACCACAGCGGCCGCTTTGTGGGTTGTTTTTTTTTTGTTGTTTTTTTTCCCCGCTCACGTGGCGCGCGAAAAGAGGCGCGAGCTACAAACGAGTGAATGTCAATCATGTTACAGAGACACAGAGACATCTTGCCAGCTGCCACACCTTTTTTTTTTTTTTTTTTTTTAAATCACCAACTGTATGAAACCATAAGTCAATGGGGCTTTTAAAGCATCTTTGTTTGGTTTAATGGACACTGAGATGTTTCCTTAATGTGAGACTATTGAGCTCGCAGACTCGGCCACTGAAGTGACGAACAGCGATCGCTTGATTTTTGACTCGGAAGTTTGTCACGTCGATCACTGCAGACAGAAACGTAGCCGTCCGCTATTTATTATTTTATCTGTTGTCGCATTAGTGGCTGGTTTCACTTCCCCAACCTAAGAAAAAAAAACTCCTCCACGGTGCATCAGGACGTGACGTGAAGTGCAGGAAGCTCCCTCGGATTCTCCTCGGAAGCCATTCAGAGCCGCCGGGAGGCAAAAGCCTGCGTCTTTTTCTGCGCCTTTCACAGCCTGAGTGAAATTAGAGGCCCGGGGGGGGGCCTCTAATTGTAATAGTAACCCTTTCTGAAAAGTACTATACAAATAAAATGTATTATTATTATTATTATTATTATTATTATTATTATTATTAAAATCTCTCACTAACAAATACGTGAAGTAATCATGTTGATTTGTGAAAAAAAGGCCATTCGGTTTGGCTTTAACTTCAAGGGCCGCTGGGACTCAAGAGACAGGGGCAGGATGGAGGAGACACGCTGCTCACAGACTGGCTATGGAAACACACAGTGGGTGACAGACTATGGGTTAAACAGGGACACCGCACAACATCATGACTGTATGATTTATGACCACAGCAACGGTGAATTGGTGAACGACGACTCGTCTGCGAAAACGCTCACCTAGGAGTTGGGGAGGGAAAAAAAAAAACACTGAGCGAAAAAACCCGAAGCGGCGAAGATCCCGTGGAACCGTGAGCCGGACTTACCCCAGTCCGTGCCGTCCCCGTTGCCCCTGGACTCGGGCGACGTGTCCATCTCGTCGGGGCTGGACAGGAAGTCGAAGCCCTTCAGCGCCTCCTCCGTGTCGGGGTCCTCGCTGGTGTCCATGCTGGCGGGCGTCGTCGTCGAGGAGGAGGAGGAGGAGGAGGACTTTTTTCTCAGGATCTTGCAGACGGAGAGAGACTAGCGGTTAGCGGCGGAAGAAGAAGAAGAAGACAAATGGAGAGCGCCCTCGTCTGGCAGCGCTCCCTCACCGTCCTGGATTCCACGTTGGTCCGGTCCCGCCCCTCGCCGCCGTCCTCGTCCTCGTCCTCGTCGCTGAACTCCGCGGCGGCGTTCTCGATGAACTTGAAGGCCTCCAGCACGTCGCTGGTGTCGGACAGCTCCGCCTTCCTGCAAGGGGGAGGGGCGTTTCTGTTGACACCGGGCTAACTTTAGCACTAGCCGAGTGCCGGGGCGGTCCGGAGGTCCAGAGACCCGAAAGATGGGAATCATGTTTGGAATTTTATTTGTGTTCAGAGGAGAGCCTTTACCCTCTGTTGCCCTTCGTTGACGCGTCTGTACCGTTGACCAGAGGCTCGGTGCCGGTTCTTTCACCCGTCTTCCCGCTTCCTTCGCCGGTGAGGCCCAGCAGCGCCCTGACCCGCTGGGACTTCACGTCCAGGATCGTGTCTGTGTAGCCCACCTCCTGGAGGTACCTGGATAAACACACACAAAAAAGAAAACTCAATATTCTAACCGCATCTAGCTGACCACATTTAGATACAATTTGTTACAAAAAATATTTTTATGAGAAACACCAGTCAATGGAAACACCTGCAAATCGCAATTGTACTTGAAATTTCAGAAATGTGGCTTTTATTTTTTCCAAAAAACTGTAATGGAAACGCAGCAAGGAAACAACTGTGTCAGCGTAAAGTGCTGAATCATCACACTCACTGAGGGACTGATGGGGGGTCCTTTTTTGTTCTTGTTTGCTAATACCTGGGCACTTTTTTCAAAGTGTTCAGACATTTAATCGACACAATTCAGATTACCAGGTGACTAAAATCAGAACTTTTGAAAAAAAAGAATCCATCCAGGGTGAGGATTTTCAAAATACTATACTTTACTGTTTGTGCATGTATACAGACAGGAGTTGCCTCCATTGCTTGACATCATCAACACATGTGCAATGCGTATATACGCACCCAGATGTGCCAGATGGTTTTCCTTTTTTTTTAAATTAACTTTATTTCCTTTATTAGTATTCAGGTTTTTACTTCCTCTTTAGTCATGTGATTGGTCAAAGAAGCGGCTTGAGGTTACATCACCACCTCCTTAGTTGCAGTGCGCCTGACATCACCTGACAGCCTGAGTTGGCAGACACACCCAGAGCTGGTTATTTTAAACTACCGTGCAGTGATTTCAGGGCAGGACACACAAAAAATATTAGAACCTGAATACAGGTTCAAATATTGCCGCTGCAAACTAGTGTACTGTGAGATAGTGTCAGGTGCAATGTGGAAAATGATCCAATTTCACTTAATTGGTCTAAAGAAAGAAAAAAAAAAAAAAAAAAAAAAAGTTCTATTGTGGAGTGACTGCCTCTCAGGATATCAGCTTTGTGTGCATCTAAACAGGCCAGGGTTTCACACTGTGAGAGTATAAATGAATTAAGTGACTATATTGACACTATTAGGCTAAAAAGTGTCATTTTTTTCAATGTAAATAAAGTGCCGTGGATCTAAAGAGAACACTGCTTAATTCATGTAGACAAAGCCTTACTCTCATTGAGATATAACAAGTAATGCATTTAAATACAATGTGAGATTCATGTCTCATACATTTTCTTTAAAAACACAGGTGGCAAATGTACGACTTCAAAATAAAATGCGACCAACGCAACTGTCTCCGGGACGACGGATGGAATAAATCTACAAAACAGCGCGAGTTGATGAGAGACTGAACGTGGAGACGTCTCAGCCTCTCTGCGCAGTATTGATCTTCCCCTCGGCGCCGTGCCAGATGTTATTAATTGTGCTGATTAAGTGGGCGACGGGCCGCGGCAGATGATGTGTTTGCCCGCTCGGTGCCTGGGATTGTGGGTGTATTTTTAAACACAGACACAACACCCACAGAGCATCATTAGATAACAAGCGGCAGCGTCGCCGGGCCAGATGGGTACGCCAAAGGCAGATGAAAGCCAGACATGTAAGGAATTGGGTTGGCCATGTGGGGGCGCTCTTGTCTGCATTTTTTGCTTTGTTGTTGTGGCAAAAGTAGGAAGATTGTCCTTTAAAAAGAAGATGCAGCGAGGGGCCGACACATCTCCTGCCTCTTTATTCTTTGTTTTTTTTTTTCCTTCGAGGGTCACACGCGGTGATGAATGTACGGAGGCGTGCTTGGCTTACTGTCTGAGGAGCTGCCGGCCCTGTTTCCAGGACAGCTGATTGTTGAGCGATCCCGAGGACTCGTTCTCATTGGCCTCATCTGGTCGGGCGGGGATGGGGAGGAAGGGAGGAGGGGGAAAGGACACAAATTAGAAGTCTGTGAAAACTGTGCGCCCGCCCCCGCCGACAAATACGACTGGAGCATTCCTGCACCGGAGCGTCCTAGCAACTACAAGCATCCAACGCTTGGCTGCTCGTAGGACGGACAGGGAAAAAAAAAAAGAGGAGAGAATCAGCTGGACAGAACCAATTAAAAGCAGAGAGATTCAAATTACAAGGTGGTTTTTAATTAACTGCTCAAACTGAGGATTTTTTGGATTATTAAATATGTGCCACTTGAACAACTACACTAGCTTCAGGCATGTTGCATGGATGCTAGAAGGCCATCGTCTTAATAAAACTGCACGTACAGGCCGCCGTGATGGAAACAAGGGCAACATAAATAAAAGAGATTTGAAACCTCCAATTTCCAACCGCTCAACTGAATCAAAGTGTTTGTTATTTCCTGACGCTCTGGCAGCGGCTCCAATCCAGCCTCGTCCCGTGACATTCTCGAAAGAGCAATAATGCACGGCTGCGCTCGCAGCATCCGGAGCGACGTGCGCGCTCCCTCGGCTCATCAGCAGCAGCAGCAGCAGGACGAAAACACACAGCCAGACTCAGAGCTCACTGTGATATTAGGCGACGCTAGTGCGCCATTCCTGGAAAGCCGAGGACTCTGTAAGTCTTGTTTATGAAAGAGTGTGTGTGTGTGTGTGTGTGTGTGTGTGTGTGTGTGTGTGTGTGTGTGTGTCAGACAGACGAGGACGGCCGCCTGGTGAAATTGGGTCATTTCTGAACTCTTAAGGGGCTGAGGGCAGGCGCAGGCAGGTGTGTGCAGCCACGCGGGCGACACCTCCCACTCCTCAGTCTCCCCTCACCCACCCACCCCCTCACACCTCTCCCGCCCGACTGCCGTCACTCATCAACACTTCAAGGGCTCGGCCGCTTTGAACAGCCCTCATGAATAGAGATGAGGAGGGAAAAACTGTCGCAATCTAGCGTCGTGACGGCAGAGGATTTGAAAACAAGACGGCAATTAAACTGGAATAATGCGACGCGGTTCGGGGGGGGGGATTGGCGAGACAATATAGTATGGATTATTTTTGAAAATCCTTATTATCCTTATTATTTGTTACCGTTTTATAGCAGTAGAAATACACATTTTTAACAGTAAAGCAGTCTTATGATGGTGATGAAGTTCAAAATTTGAGGTAAAGCGTTTTAAGATATCAAATGTGTCGGAAATCATCAGACTAGCCATAAGCCAGTGAGTCAGTCCTGACGTATTATAATAAGATGATTGTGAATGCTGTTGCTAACAACGACAACAGGGTAAAGGTAGATAGCTATCTACACATACGTGTGCAACACATGCACACACAGGAAGGGACACTTTCATTGCTGCAGTAACCTCATTCTATGGTGCAATAACCTCATTCTCATCCATAGTGCAATAATTTTAACTTAACATTTACCATATAAGCCACATTCAGCTTTTTATATTTATTCATATTATTATTTAATTCTCTTTTATATATATATATATGTTAAGCTAAACAGTTACTGTTTATTTCTTTTATCTGTGTGCTGCTCTTTTCTCTTTTCTATCTGTGCTGCTGGAAATTTTAATTTCCCTGAGGGAGTTATCCCAAAGGGATTAATACAGTTTAGTCTGAGTCTGAGTCTAAGTCCAAGTCTAATGCTTGTTTCAGTCAACTTCAAACAATAAAGCATGTGATAAATATGTATTTTTTTAAATGTTGAGAACAGTCTCCAATTACAACGACAGCACGTCCTTTCAGATGCTTTCTGGCCGGTTGTATTCAACTGACAGTTTACATTAGTATTAAAAGCTTGTCTTAATACAGTAGGCGATCATTTTATTTGTTTTTTTTCTCATTGTTTTTAAAAATGCTACAAATATGAAAAAATTAAAAACATCAGGTTTTTGAGTAACTGAAATTCAGTGAAATTCACCATAGACACGACTAAACTACTCCTTCAGACAGAAAAATTGACATTAAAAAATAAAGATTTATTTAAAAAGAATGTGTAGCAGTGAAATCCATTCTCCTCTTTACTTAAATCTGTTATGAAGCACTTGAAAGCAATCAGATCGGATGTGTTGTCTGTCTCTTTTGACTCGCCCAATATTTGCTTTGCACACGAGTTAACAAATGAGCTTCTTTCACCATTCAAGGAGCGACAGCGAGCTGGGAGCCTTACGACACCAACAAGATCCAACACGAGCGGCGGTGCACGCAACACTCAAGGTATGTAAACGCCGCAATCACAGTGATTTACTCCGAGGTGAGGACGGCAGGAGGCGGCGCGCACTCACCCGAGTCGTAGCTTGGAGGCTTCACGTCGCCTTGGTTTAACTCCGTCCCGTATTTTAACTTGTGGTACTTGGCTCTGCGGGAGGGAGGGAGGGAGGAGGTGAAAGAAGAGAACAGGTGGGGTTAAATGTGAGAAACAAACTGAAGAAATATCTTAAAAAAACACATACCTGCAGTATATTACAATAAGATCATCAGGGATGTTAATCGATTATCGATTAATTGTCGATTAAGAATTTAATCGACTAAATTAAATTACTCGCAATTAATTGAAAATCTTTTAGACAGGGTTTTTTTTTGGTGTACACCTGTATATCTAGAACAAGTTACTTTTAAACAACTTTTTGTAATTGTAATTTGACCCATTAAAAGTCAACTTAAAGTCCGATGATAATGTTTAGGGCGTTATTCACTGTTCATTAATGTAAAACATGGGTCACATTGGACCCTCAACATTATTTAAGGGTTAAATAATGTGTTCCTTACACATTTTTCATTGTGAATTTTAGGTTCTCCTGAAAAATCGGCGATTATCAATTAATCGTTAAACGATTGATAAGTTCAATCAACTAACGACTAATGAATTAATCGACAATTTGCATCCCTAATCATCATAAATCATCATGACAGAATCATGACAGAATCATGACAGAATCATTGCCGCTAGTTGCAGGGATTCACAGGGGGAAATCTGTTTGGTCAAACATTATTTTATGAAAAAATATAGACATTTAGAGAAAGAAGTCGGCACTATTGCAATAATTATTTCTCTAGTAAACCACAAGAAATGTGTTGGAAAAATAAAGAGAAAAGCAGAATACAGAACAGAAAAGTAGACACTGGGCAATAAATCATCAAAGTCAAGGTGCATTACAAGGATCCATCTTGACAAGAATAATTCAAAAACACCATCGCTCCAAGTTGACAAGTTGCCAAAAAAAAAAAAGGCTAAAGAAGACATGGTGTGTGTTGTACTGTGGGCCTGTTGAAAACAAGGTCAACATTAAATGGATGTGGAGTTGTTGGGTGGCGCCACCTGCCATAGCAAAAATGCTGCTGCTACACAAAGAACACACCGTCCTGCACATATACGCGGCACTAACCTCCCATGGCGACACACACACACACACACACACACACACACACACACACACACACACACACACACACACACACAGTGGAGGAGTCACTAATATGTGGGTAGCTGTATCTCACCCCTCAGTATCTCTGTGTGACTCAGAGGAAGCCCCCCACGCCACCCCCATCCACACCTAATTCATTTTAAATAGGGTGCATCCTACATTGGCAGTGCTATTTCTGATACTGCCTACCCTCGGAGACGTGACCTGTTGCTTAGCAACCGGCCGAAAGTGGTGGTAATCCCGCGTTAAGAGAGTCATCCCCGAGTCCACAGTGATGCCGTGTGAGCGAGAAAAGCACACACACACACACACACACACACACACACACACACACACACACACACACACACACACACACACACACACACACACACACACACACAGCTGGCTGGCAGCCGCAGTGACAATGTTATACTTCGCAGGACCGGCGATGACGTCGCTAACGATGCGCTCGGCTCCAATTACAACTCCTGAGCCTGAAATATTCGGTTGCGTCTTCAGCACGAGCAGTTGGAGAAAACCTCAAACTCCCCCACCCCCAAACCTTCCTCCCTCCACCGGCTCATCCGAACACACCTGCAGTCCGCGGCCGATTCCGCTGCTCATCGCGCTTCTCACTCCTCTATTATCTCAAACCCTCCGGGGGGGGGGAAGACCTTCAGTCATCTCAGAAATGTTTGACTTTGCATTCGCGGGATTCCAAAGGAGACCAACCCAGACGGTTGCTGTGCAGCGCAAGCTGTGTCTCGTACGGTGAGCAGAGGCCTGCAAACAACTCGGCGCTCGCGCCGTAATAGCTGCTGAGTAAGAACCCGAATTCCCCAGGTGGTCCCGGCTAATTCTACGACATTAAATGTTAATTCTGGTGCGTTTGATGATAAGCCGGCGGGATGAGTGATTGTCAGACGACCGGGGAGGCTAACCGGAATGAAAACCATTTCAATTCAGAGGTTAAACTGACGGGGAGGAAAACAGAAATTTTAATTTTTAAACGGAACGGACACACCTGCCGTTAGCTCAGCGGTGGATCACGCGTCTGGGATGTGAGATTTAAATAAATTTGACTGTGTGGCTGGTTTTGTGCTGAACCTTATCTGCCCTGGCAGATGATGCCTATGAAAGCATCCCATGCATCTCGGGGGGTTTGACGTCACTGGATCAATTCTCAAGTGGCTTGCTGGCGTCAGGGTTTAAATGATTGGACGTGCGAGTCACAAACATCCCGTAGTTGTTTTATTTATTTGTTTTTTTAACAAAGATGCGACTGTGTGTCGTGGATGGAGGAAAATGGAAAATATATTTGGGACACTCCAGCTGATCAGACAGCACTAAATATTTCAAAGTAGTTTGAAAGTTTAAAAGTAGGCCTACATTCAGCAATTGCATCAAAAGATTTGATGAGATGCTCTCTCTCTCTTCTTCCCATTTTCTGTTAGTTTCTAGCATTTTATGGCATTTTAAGGCTTTGAATGCTTTGGAATAGGGATGTTAACAATTAATCGGTTATCGATTAATTGTTGATTAAGAGTTTAATCGATTAAATAAAATTAGTCGCAATTGATTTTATTTTTTTTACACTGGGTTTTTTTTTGTTAAATGGTGTGGTGTATACCTGTATATCTAAAACCAGTTACTTAAAAAAAAACAAACGTTTAAATGTGACCCATTAGAAGTCAACTTTAGGGTGTTTTTGCTGTTCTCTGACGTAAAAATGGGTCACTTTGGACCCTCAACATTATTTAAGGGTTAAATAATGTGTTCCTTACACATTTTTCATTGTGAAATTTAGGTTCTCAGGAAAAATCACTGCTTATCAATTAATCGTTTATCGATCGATAAGATCAATCAACCAACGACTAATGAATTAATCGATCATTTGCATCCCTACTTTAGAAAAGGTCTTTTTTTTTTAAAACTTTGACTCAGGCTGTATTTGTGCAAAACCTGCACTGCGGGAGAAGTCAGGAGTGACGTTGGATTTAGGGCAGGAGTGTCACGTAACTGACAACACACGACCCCAGTGTGCGACCTGGAGTTGGCCGTGTGGTTCCCTGCCCCTGCGTTAGCGCAGACGTGCCGGAAGGCGCGTTTAGCACACGGCACCTATCGGATTGGAAAGCTGAACCAATCCTGGGAAAGTCTACGACGTGTGCCGTCTGCTGCGTGCGGAGGACACCACAGCGTGAAGCAGCAATATTCCACAACTGCAATAATAATAATGAGATACTGGGCACAAGGAAAATCAAAATAATGTGAACGATGGCAGAAAATCATGAGTGTCAAACTCCAAAATGTGGCCCGGGAGGCAATATTAAATCACTGCTAGGGCTGGCCCACCGCTATTATACAGCACACGTGCCGCTAAGAGTACAAATCCCAGAATGCCCTGCTGGTATTTTGGCAGAATATTTACTTTAACACTATAATTAATGTTTTCCTGCTAGACCACGGCATGGGCTCGAATGGTTGCATGTTGCATAGTATTATTAGTTAATAGGTTTATTATTGCTATTTTTTTTATTTATTTATATGTTTTTAGCACGTGGAAAAAGGTTATTGTAGAAGTTTAAATCAGATAAAAATGCAAGTAAAAATAAGGCATATGATTTTTATTCACATTTTATTTATTTTTATTGTTTTTTTTATTTGAAATATGATTTTGCATGCGTGCAATATGAAGTTATTTATTATACAGTGTTAAGATTTGCTTGTTTCATATTCATTGTTGAAGCAAAACTGGCTGGGGTCCATATAAAAAGGTTCTCTATCATATCTGGAGGAAGATTTTTTTCAATAAACATCAACGTTGGCCCGCGACTTTGTCCACCGCTGCAGTAAATAATCCGTCGGCTGGAATCAGCAGAACCTCCTGACGGCACAATCCCCAGAGCATCCCTGAAATACATCCCTGCTACTGACACTGGGATACTCCTGAGCCGACAACTCCATGCCGTTATCGCAGTGGAGTAAGACGACAGTCAGCCAGTCTCGCGCATCTTTCAGGAGGGGATGATGCAGCGCCGGCAACGGCAAATGTAGAATTCATGCAAACGCAATCTCTTGTCTGGCGCTCGCCTCGGGGAACGGCTACTTGGGCTGAGAACAGTGCGCTCAGAATGCAAACTGGAGGATGCCAAGGGTCCTAGTGGCTGACAAGTGTTTTTTTATATCATTATTTATAGCAGCATCCACAACCCTGTGGTTGTAGCGGGCTAGCTGGGGTATTTTTGTGCGCTGCGGGTGGGCTGAACAGGCATTTACCTCTCCTGCTTGAGTGCGTACTCCAGCATCTTGATCCTCCGCACGAGGTCTTTCTTCAAGTTCTCCTGGCCTTTCCTCTCCCCCTGCAGGAAGGCAATCTGGGCCTGGGAAACAAGAGAGAAAAAAAAATCATAAAAAAAAACAGGATTGTCACTCTGTGTGTTTTTTAAAGCGGGAGATTTAGAGCGTTGGGCTTTATAAATAGAGTCGATGTTTCCGCCGCCGCTTTTGACGCCTTTGATAAGAGCTGGTTTGCAAAGACTTCGAAAAAGCGGTTTTGGTTGGAGGGGGCGGGAATGAAAAGAGGGAGAGAACAAAACATCCCGGAGCGAGAGCTTCTGGCGGGACAGAAATAGGCTGATGTCAAATCAATACGTGTGGCATGATGGGAAATAAAAGGCCAATCTGCACTAATCTATTTTAGAACACACACACACACACACACACACACACACACACACACACACACACACACACACACACACACACACACACACACACACACACACACACACACACACACACACACACACACACACACACAGTCCCCTCCGCCTGCGCACCGCTGTCTCTCTTCAGTAACAGGCAGCAGCTGTTGACGCACTCGGTCTGAGTCAGCAATACGTTACATTGCTGGACACCACCGCGCTAGCGAGCACCAGCGCACACGCTGGCTCGTCATGAGAGCGGCTGCGGCGGACAGAGCGGGCCGTGCGCGCGCCGTCAGGTTGCAACCCCCTCCCTGCCCGCCAGGATCGGACACAAAATGATTCCAATCGTCGCAACGCGTTTCAGAGAAAACCGTGGTGTAATTCTGCTGATTGAGCTCTGCTGGTCCGTAGTGAACCAGAGCCAGGCTCACTGGTGTCCACCGAGGGGATTCACTGTACTGTGATTTTTTTTTTTTTCTCATTCAGAGGTGTTGGTGATATTTGGATTCACAATCAAACAGTTTTTGTTTTTTTTGGTATTATCAGATTATCAGAGGCCGTACTAGTTCTTTTTTTTTTTTGGCTAGATGATTCAGTGTAGTGCGAACCAAAGACTGCAGCTGATGAAACAGGTAGACGCCGGTCTTAAAAAGATGTGTGAACATGTGAATCAATTTCACTCAGTTACATTTTGAATATTCTGTAACACGTTGCGGGAAAGGGGCAGAGTTTACTTCAAATATCGCTAATTAAAGGTCCAGTGTGTCAAATTTGGATTGATTTAGGATTTTTTTTATTGGTCAAAGCTTAAAATATTACCCATAAATGCATTATTAAAAGTGTATTCTTGCAGTACAATAAAAGTAATCTGGTTTTCCTACCCTTGGAGCGGTTCTCATAAATATATAAGAATCTACAAAGAGCAGGAGGGCCTTGCTCCCAGTTAGTGGGTATTTGCACCCTCATTTCTGAAGGAAGCCTCCCTACCTGACAGTGGCCTAATTACGAAACGCACAGTCAGGCGGGCTTCCTTTAATTTTTACAGACTGGACCTTTAAGTTAAAAAGGCTTCAAGAACCTTTTGCTGTCATAGGACTTTTACTTTATCAAATGAATCATATGGACAAATCTGCGCCTCTTCGAATATGGAATTAGCAGTACACATACAGTATGCGCCGCTCGTTCCACCAAGATTAAAGCGGCTGATCCACCTTACACAAGAATCTTTTTTTAAAAGAAGCACGCCAGGCTCTGAATCAGGGCCCTTTTAAACACCTCCGAGCTTTTTCCTCTTAGAATGTAAATCCCGGCCCGGGTTATTATGGGGGATGATTCAAATTCAGAATTTCCAAGGAGCTGCGGCTGAGCGCTTCCCTGGATCGTCGCCCTACAATGCGGAGGACGAGTGCGAGTTTTGGAGTGGGCAGGCGTCGCACTTTCGCGCGGCGGCGATGAGTCAGTGCGGCTCTTCAATCTGTCTCGAATTAATAACGCCGCTTCTTCGAAAACGCGCGGATCTGGGGAGGACCTCGTAAAAACAACCAGGACATTCGGACTCGACTTCGAGCTGGAAGCGGCCCGATGTCGGGAAGCGATGCTGCAGAAAGGCGAGCCAGAGCGGTGCCGGTGCATCGCTCCACCTATTACAGCTGCACAGCCTCTAATCTGTTACTCATCCTCTTTTATGTGCATCTAGCCCTGGCTGGATCTTTACTAATGCATTCTGGATTGACCACAAGGTTAACAATGCTGAGAATGCGTCTTGGCTCCCCCCCGACATCCTTGAGGCAGCATCACTTTGCACTGAAAGCTGAAAGATTTGAAAATATATAATACTAAAATAAAAGAAAGAAAAGGAAAGAAAGAAAGCAATGCAGCAGTGACTGAAAGGCCTGAAAAGATCCGTGGTGCATTTGCATGAGTAGCAGTGGGATAGAAAAGCAGAGCATTATAATGATAATGGGATTATTATGGCAGATATTTTTTTTATTTTTTACCTAAAGGAACTAATTAAAGTTTTCTGATTGGGGTCAGAGGGAAAAGTGACCACTTGGTCAGGTTGAAAAAGGCTTAATCGTAGTGTTTTTGGTGAATATGCAGGGCTGCCCGTGAAGGCATCCAAGTAAGGCATCAGCTTAATGTTCATATGGAAAATCTAGACTGTTTAGAATAGGCTGGTTGGCCAAACTCCCAAAATAACTTTTCTCAGAAGTGGCTCCCGTCCAAATAATAGTGAGGACAGCTGCCTGGGGACACCGAAGCTCTCCATCGCATGCAAATACTATAATGAGGGTTCATTAGACAATGATTCCCACCTGAGATGAATCAACAACGCACGGCACTAAAACAAAACAGTGAATTAACTTCAGATCTTATGATCTCCTCTGAAAAACTTTTGGCCAATTTGAATGATGGGAGCAAACGAACGGCCTGACGGAGGTTATTTGTCGTCCTGGAGATAAATGCGACCGCAAACAGCGCTCTTTTGATTAGGGTATCGAGCATGTCACTATCTGAGAATAGTATAATTTTTCTTGGTGGTTTCTTGAGGACAATTTGGGGAACTTGCCATCATTTTCAACCAGCTCTTTTTCACATTTTAACTCCACTGTAGTGCTGGCCGATCATGGCGGAACTCATAATCACAGTCACTGTAAATGAGGCCGAAATCCCAATAAACGAACGCAGTGTCATTTCCAAATGCCTCAAAAAAACGTAATGACACATACCTGATTATGTCATTTAACTGGAAGCTGAAAAGACAATGAATGTTTTGCCGAAAATTCAATGTATAAAATAAATTGAAAATCACTGGTGTGTTCAAGTAGAAATAATGAACTTCCCAACGGTGGAAGTACAAAGACCTCCAAAAGCAGCTCATTCCTTCTTCTGCTTCTCTAAAGACACCAACAACAAGGAATCTCTTGGGGGGAGTTTGTGGATCGGTGCAGATTAGTTATACAGAGTTAGATGCTGCTATTTATGCGGGAATCCTTTATTTACTTGGGGGCTCATCAGTGCTGCGCACCGCTATGAAAACTGCAATGAGCACTGAGGGGCGCAAACCTACTGGAACGAGTGCGGCAGCGACGACTTGCAGCAATGCAATTATTTTACGGTGATTAAATTGATTCCACGGTTGTGGAAAGGCAGAAATAATGGAGTTTAATAGGTCGAGCGTGTTAAATTTGGCCTGATTATATGATTTTTATCTTAAGTAAAAACCTAATATACTGCCCATACATACAGTACATTAATGAAAGTGTGCACTTGCAGCACAATGAAAGTAATTTTGTTTTCCTACCCATACAGTGGTTCTTATATATCTATAAGAGATACAGCAAGGGTCTTGCTCCCAGTTAGTTGCATCTCACATTGCAACATTTCTAAAGCAGCCAGTCCAGCCCGCCTGACTTCACGTTACGTATTTAAGGCAAATGCTTGCATTTTCAAACAAACCAACAAAGAAGAAGGTGGACAAGATGTCCAGGTTTGTGTGCGCAGGCCACTGTAGTTCACTGGCAAGCTCTGGAGAGGGAGGGTGAACAAATGGCAATGCAATGTCACAACCTGATGTCGCCGTTTCTTCTCAGAATCTTCAAATATTACACAGCTAACATGTCTGTGGAGATTCATTTGTCCGGGTAGGAAGTTCTTTGAAAAAGGATTTTACTTTAACACACTGGACGTACAAATTTAAAACGTTTAAGACGTTTCGGTGTTCATCCAAACACCTTCATCAGTTGTTTGGCCCACAGGAAGTAGCTCTGGCAGTTATAAACACATAAATGTCACATGACTGAGGTCACGTGACCGCAGCTAAGCTTTAATTGAGCTCTAGAACAACAGACAGACCAATTATTAATCAACAACGACGCAAAATTTGTAGGGTTTCGCTGGCAAGTGTTAAAAATAAATAAGCCAAGCTAAATAAGCAACGTATTTTCTATCATACTTAATTCTGCACTGCACATCTGCACCCGCTGATGGGTATTTTGACTTTGAATTCTCTTCTCCAGACTAGACGATGGTCACGTGAGGGGGGGGCCCCCTGCAGACGGAAAAGAGTGCAGCTCTGTCAATCTCTGGCTCGACGTCGTCGGCCCTCCATCAAACATTAACCTTGGGCAAGGAGCGCGATGAGTCAACTGGGGCCACAGGGAGAGACACAGGAAGCATTTAATTCCCCGGGCCTCACACTGGCCGCATTATTGGGCCGCTGGATAAGGGTTCTCTCTGTCTGTCCGTCTGTCCAAGTACGAGACGCGCAGCCGCGGGGCATCCTTTCAGGGCCCAGGGCTTTTCAGACACAGGAAAAGGAGGCAGCGAGGGAGACGACGAAGACGGTGGGAATCGAACACCGCCGCCTCTCCACGAAGTCAAGAAGCAGGAATGCAACTCGGGGCTGAATAGTACAACTAGCTTCTTCTTCCAAACAAATCCAGAGCGGTTTCGTTTTTCCTCCCTCACCTGCAATCTACTACTTCAAAACTGTACCCAAACGTTCAGACTAATTTCATTCATGTTAAGGGTTTCACTTCTTGGTTCAATCCGAGCAGGGAGAAAACAGGCTTCATTTCATTTTCGGCTCATCACAGTCACAGAAGGCTGAAGAAAGTGAAACTGTCGCCCTTTTTAAACGCACCGATGATACAATCACACAGACGGTAAATAGAGCAATGAGTGAATCAGATCGAGTTTCGGTGGGAGTGAAAATACGGTAGGCAGAAAGATAACAAGGGAGGACACATTTTTCACATTTCTATGTAGAGCTCGATTCTCAGAGTTCGCCGAGAGAGGCAGAGACGTGATTTTCCCCAGAACTCGCTCCGGCGTCACAGACACAGGCTTCGACAACACAATGCATTTGTTTCATCGGGACATAGTGACCTCGCGTTACAAAAATACACACACACGCACAGAATATCAGCAGCGGTGAGCTCACTCCATCCGGGGGAAGAAAAAAAAAATGTGTCCAGCGATACGGCCCCAGGGATTACTCCACGTGCGCTGCCCCTACTTCCCCCTCAATGAGGGGGGAGCGGGGGCAGCGCGGGGGGTGAGGGGCTGGTGCAAATCCCACATTTACAATGCAAACAACCTGTTCGCAGCAAACACTGGGTTCACTCTCACGGCTACGGCGAGCCAAGTGCATTCCACGCATGCCGCTGCGCTGGTAGCCCAGAGAGGCGCGGCAGAACAACAGCGGTGAGGAGGCGAGGGCGACCCGGCCTCGGCGCCGCAGCCGCCGCCTTTCTGGTTGCTCAACAAAAACATCAGCAAAGATTAACAAACCAAAAAAATAAAAATAGCTCGATTGAAAGAGCTACGTGACGTCGAGAGGTGGAAGCGTGTATTGCCCTTTAAAGATGAAATGGTGGAAACCTGGGGTTATGTACGGTGTTGTTGTAGCCTACATGCTAGGCAGGTATACCCACTAGAATAAACTAGACTACACCACGGGTTACGTAGCAGCCCGGGGTCTCATGTCATCGACATACACGGAGCCAAAGTGGGGCATCGAGACAAGCAGAGTTAGTTTGCAGTGTTGACGTTTGCGTAGGATGATGATGTTAGCAGCCGCTGTGCGATGAGTGTTGTGGGGATCAAAAAGTCAAAGTGGTCTCAACTTATTTAGTGTCTGCAGTAGAAGCTGAAGGGGGTCTACTACAAAATGAAAGGGAAACGGTGACGCACATTCCCACTTATGAGTGAGGGAAGATAGTAGGTGTAATTATGTTGAACATGATTTTGGAATGGGCGATAGATGAAAAAAAAAAAAAAATAATAATAATAATATATATATATATATATATATATATATATATATATATATATATATATATATATATATATATGAGGAAAAATATAACAATGAATGTATTTTTATTAATCCTGTCACAGAAGTTCACTCCCAAGCAATAACTTCCACAGAATATATCCTTCAAGCCTCCAGTCGTGGCTGCATGAACCACTCAGAGTGTGCAGGAAGTATAATGAGGTCTGATGGCTGCCTGTATCAGTACTGACAGCGCTGCACAAAGATCTGATGGGGCCGACTAAAACGTTACTGAACAGAAACTAACCATGACCCCTTCTGAGCTTCTAGCCGCATCACCATCAGCCGTCAAACTTGTGTGTGTGTGTGTGTGTGTGTGAGACCACCATCAACTTCAGAAGCACTGTACTTCTACACAGAAAGTAAGAGTAAGTCACAGTTATTCTGAGACACAATCATTTGCTGCATTTAAATCAGGTGCAGACCTGCAGCTACCTCGGATGTCTTTAACAACTCTGGCTGGAAAATCAAAGATCACCATAGCAACAACCGAGCGCCGCCATGAAACCCAGCCTCACGTTTGACTTGATTTCGGAATAACAGCGACTGATTTCTGAAATCTATTAGGGTCGTGTGTTCACCCACTTTAAAAAAACAAAAAAAAAACAAACAACCTTTGCTCCCCTCCTTCCCCCAAGTCACTGTTAACATTCCTTCTGCAACCACATGGTGTTTCACACCGATACTATAAGCGTGCTGATTCTATGTTCGCAAAACAAAAGAAAACAGTGTTGAATTATCACATACTGAGTCACAGGGATGCCCTGTCATTGTAGCTGGAGCTACATCTTACAAGCAGGCGCGTCGTGCGCCTTGTGTGCAGCAGCAGGGAGTCACGACCGCTCGGAGGAACTCGGTGAGATGGCTCGACGGGCGGATTTAATAAAAGACTTCTGCTGGGTTATCTGGAACACGCTGTGCCTTCCAAACACGCATAAAAGAACAAACCAAAAACATGAACCCTCACACTTCAAACACATATCCTGAGCCCACACACACACACACACACGAGTCTTCACCGGGGCCGCATTTCACACTTTGCCGCCAGGCGGCTCGACGTCAAGTTGTCACCGCGGCGCCACCTAGCAGGGCTGCTGGAACAAAGGCGGCAGCACGTTGGGCGGATGGCAGGACGAGGGCGCCGCCTGCCATGTCGCCGCATTAATATTACATAAAGCTGTGGCGCCCGGGCTCCCACTTAAAATACATGGATGCTCGCAAAGAGCTACCCGGGTTTTTTTTTTCTTACTTATTTCGGCGTCAGCGTTTTCCCCCGACAAATGCTGCGAGGTGGAGGAGCGGAGGAGACACGCAACAAGGACCAAGGACGACTTCAATGTGTGCTTAGGAAATGCGACAGTAGAGGGGGAAAAAACAACATTGGAAAAGGGAATAAACATGAAAGACTCTCAGCTTGTAAAAACCTTTAAAATGATTCTCATCTACAAACAGCTACAAAAACAACACCTGGTAAAACATCTGATGATCCAATCCTAATGCTTGGCAAATTGGATGGAGCCTTCCTGCACTAAATGGCCACTACCATTTATCGACTACTTACTTTAAGCACATGCAAGTCAGTGTACAGAGAAACTCAGCTACCTTCTCCTAAGTATTTTTTGTATTGGACGACGCTGGTTCAGTTCTGCGTTGTGTATCTTACCTGAACACATTCATTTGCGACTCCAAAAACAACTCTGAGGTCTGAATGGCCATGTAAGAATTCCTGGCGAGAAGCTACGGGAAACTGAATCACATTATGAGAGCTTTCCTGTTGTTTGCATTCCAGGAGATGGGACTATTTCTTTTCCTCGCCAAAATAACTCTAATTTTCACTGATTAACCAAGTGAATCATGCGAAGAAAACACAGGGCTTAATTAACAAATAAAAAAAATGATGAAACGAGATCTTTATGTGATGTAGGAAATAGATCACGCTTTTGAAGTCAAAGAGAGATAATCTAGGAGAAATAATAGTTTGAGTTGGTATTTATCCCCATCATCTCTGCCCTCTTCGTTAAACAGCAGAATTTAAACGTCTCAATTGAAGCTCCTGCATTACGGAATCCTCTGGTAGCTGGAGCTTCAGCGAGGAGTCACGCCAAGCAAACATTCCTCTGTTGGAACCACCGTCAGGTTGTTTCGTTTGTATAGTTGCCACTGGTTTCCCCCGGTGCTGAAAACGCGACAAAAAAACAGAATTCCACCCGGAGAGGTTCCCCCTGTGGATAGTTCCTTCAAGTGAGTTCACCCTCTGTGGTGCAACCATGCGGCAGTCCCCCTAACCTACAAAGATAAGAGGCAGGAAGCGTGAACTGGGACAGGAAGAGGGAATTACCAGGCCTTTCAGGCAACCTGAGAGCACAGTGATGGGTCTCTGGTGGTGAGGGTCCTGCGGGGACAGTGGAGCTAGAACTCGAGGAGGCGGGTTTTGGTTAATAAACAATGGTCCCTTTCGGCACCCTCACAGGAAAAGATCCAAACCCTTTTAACCACTATCTCCGCTGGGAAGATTCCACATACAAGGCTGAGCATTCCTGTAATTCGCTTTTTTTTTTTTTTTTTAAAAAAAAAAAAAAAAAGGATGAAGATGACTCTTTGGTCATACACAAGACAAGAAGCACTCTTTACACTTAAATATTCTTTCCTAATATCTCCAGGAACGACCTAAGGAAAAGGCGTACGAAGCTTTGCGTAACCTCGGTGAAGGGGAACGTGAAGTTTCTGCGCTATATCAAACTCTGCACTCAGAGGGCAAACCAAAATAACTGCAGCTTTGCCTTCAGGAATGATGGCGACGCCCACTCGTGCCACAGCGTACGCATGATGTGTACGTTCGTGTGGGGCTCAGTCCCGTTTTTATCGCGCCGCTGGGGTTACACGGCCCCGGGCTTTGCCACTGCTTGAAGTAAACGCGAGACAGCAGCCGAAGGACTGTAACTGGGGCATGCCGGGTTTCTTGACCGCTACAAAGTTCACCCTGACACACCGCGATGTGCAGCGGCGGCAGAATTGTAGCCGCGTGATAACCATCAAAGAATGTTGCTCAAGAAGGACAAAGCGGTTACAGTAAAAAAAAAAGAAATAAAAAATGTAAAAAATGAGCAGGGCCCTATACAAGCATGCAGCACCACAGCGACACCTTACACCCCAAGACATCTTCAACCTTCTTGTGGTGTCAAATTATGACTGCTGACAGATACTTCTGGCAAAGAGATAGCCTCCAGAGCGGGGACTTCCCCATAAGCGGCCGACGGGCCGGTGAGGCACACCTACTGATCTGTTTCAGGAGCAAACCAGGATAGATCCGCGCTGCTCTGCGAGGCCCGTTTTGCAATATTCTGCAATCCTGAGGACAGCTGCTGCCTCACTAGAGATTTAGCTGCTTTCTAAAAGCAGACAGGAAGACATTGAAGTCCCTGGCAACCTGCATAAAAGAAAACTCTAAAACATTTATATGAAAAGATATTCTTTCTATTCTTAACTCAGGAATATAAGAATATTCAATTAACAATTAAAGTACTTTGTTGTAAGAAAGACATTCTATACCAATTATAGACATAAAAAAATAAATTCAAAAAAATACAACTGAATACTGAACATTTTAATAATATTCCGTAGATTGAATTTCACATCAGCTGTCACTCCAAGTGGCCAGATAACACACATCCTGCCCCGTTTAATGCTGTTACCAATTTGCAGGAAAATCAGCTTGATTGAGACGATCTACTGATAATCAGAGGCCGCATCACCGCAGTCCAATCGTGGTGACAGCCACCCTGTGCATTGATGGTGCGCAAATGGGAGAGCAGCAGGCCTCGCCGGGCACGTTACAGTACAGTACACTTTCTGTGTCCCACCACGAGAGGAGTGGCTCTGAGCATGACCTAACAGGCTGGCTGGACAACATTCCTACGAGCTCTGGGGCTTGCCTTCCTTTCCAGACAGCGGCAAGAGACACAGCCCCGACTGTCTTCACTTCCAACGGCTGTACAAGCGTAGAGGGGAAATGAATCTATCAGGAGGAGGACGGCACTGTCAAAAACGCATGAGGAATACTCCTTATTGACTTTTATTTTTTTTATTCCGCTTCCATTTGTCATACAGTGCGTGCGCATATTTGGGAAATTACATTTAAGCTTATCTCTTTTCTTCCCGGCGGAATGTAGGCTGACAGTTGGCCGCAGCATGCACATTTAATAATCCTTACTCTGGTGGGATAGAAAGATTGTTTAGAAAAATAAAAGGAAAAAGATTGTAATTGTGGGGAAAACAAAGAATTCTGTTCTCATAACAGGTATTCCCATAACCTCTGTGCAGCGGTGATTAGAGAGCAATTACGAGTCAGCCAGGAGTTGTAAGTAGCCAAGTGCAGGTTAAATTACGTTCAGAGCCAGCCAGCCAGCCTCTCACTCGGGATCCTCACTGCAAAAACAAGAACTCAAATTGAGCGCGCAGCGTCTTGCCGCCACAAACAAACCACCAAGTAAGCCATTTGGTTTACCTCACTGCGCCCTGCTGCTGCTGCAGCTTCGCCGATCAGCTCGCTTTATGACAGCAGTGAGGGAGCATAAAACACGAGACGAGATGTGTCAGATTGCTACTCAAATTAGTAATAAGTCACCGATTTAAAAACAAAGCCCTGTACCACCCCTTGTCTCTGGTTAAACCAATGACAGCGTGACACCAGCTGTACCAACTTAAAAGTCAGTGTTGGCTCCGGAAACATCAGCTACGGTCCCACAGGGACGAGGATGCCGCTACTTTTCTCTCCAGTAGGTAATTAAAGTAAAAAGAGCTGATTATGTGGGCAGCTGATGGAAGTCTCCACATCATGATTACAATCAGATAAAAGCCACAAACTGAACAGCGATTGTACTGAAAGTCCATCCATCCATCTTCTATACCCGCTTATTCCAATTCAGGGTCACGGGGGTCTGCTGGAGCCTATCCCAGCTGTCTTAGGGCGAAGGCAGGGTACACCCTGGAAAAGTCGCCAGTTCATCACAGTGTACTGAAAGTTTCAGATTTTACTTGCTCACTAAAAAAGCATGTATTTAAATAACGGAACATATAAATGAAAGGATCATTCAGGTAGACTGCCCGGCATTCAGACGGATGAGGGTAATGTTTCACACTAACCCCATTTCTGTCATTTTTGGTTATTTAAACATCAGAACCTGTTCGTGCTCATTGTTATCATGTTATTTTGTATAAGTCCACAATCGGTTACTAAAGATATTTGTAAAATGATTGTGAGAAAAAAAAAAAAAAAATTGAAATAATCTTGTATTGTTCAAGAAGTCATTATCTACACACGTTTCAGTATTTTTCAATCTATTCAATTATTAAAGGGACATTAGATAATAATGGACATATGCAACAATATACATAAATACGGATAAACAGATTATAGGCCATGACTCAGGGATATAGGTGATAATCCATTTTAAAGGTTAAAAATATATTTTGTAAAAATGTACTATATATATCAAATAAGCTTAAAATGGTAAGTTTCTGCTCTAAACCTGAAGCTGAAAAGAAATGGAAAAACCCTATCAAGTTAACTTTAAAGCAAAATCGTCGTTTTGTCACAGGTCTTACAATTAGGAGGTCTTTATAGAACAAAAAAGTGCAATTTTCTTTTCCAGACGGACAAAACTGCCAGTTATTTTTCTCTGAGGAGTGGCAGTGGTTGGCAGTGACATAGCAGCTAGCTTGTGACGATTGTAAGAAGTCATAAACAAGACATCCTGACTCCATTGTCTTTTTTGCTCGCTCTGTCAGCACTGACACCTCTTAAGGGATCAGCACACTTTAGTAAACCATCACATTCCCTCCGCGCCATTATTAAGGGGCTCTGAGATAAAGCGACAAAACACCCGGGTTTATCTAAGGGTGTTGTACAGTAAGTAAACTGTGGTGTGGACAGGTAGCCGCTATATTTCTACAAGCTTTACTCTGACGTTACACACTGTGTACTTCGCTAAATATGGTCGATAATAAATATAAATGTATTTTTTTTTAAATAAAAAACTACGCCACTCTTCGCCTATTCTTCATTTCTTATAATATGAAATAGAAACAGCAAAGTTTGGCGGTTTAAGACACAGTAAGAAGGTCGCCAACATTTGTTGTACCTTCGAGACTGGGGGCGCTGCAGCTGATTTAGCTCCTTGGCTAATGCTAACGAGCTAACCTGCTAACAAGAGCAACCAGCCACAGGAACTCGAGTTACTCGAAAAGAACGGCACTATGGCCCAGCAATGTTGCTAATAAATGAGTTGTAGGTGTAATGTGGTGGATTTACCTGTAATTCTGCGCGCTCCACCTCCCATTGTGCTCTCTCTACTTCGAAACGGGCCCATTCGTGCTGCAGGAAGTGCAAGATCCCCGGGATACTGTACTGCGCCCTTGCCGTTTCAGCAGCGTCGCCATCGGGCAGCGATCCTTTCCCGCCGCCCGGTAAAACAGAGTTATTATTGTTGTTGAAGAACACGCCGGGCCCCGCCTGTTCGTCCATGGCCGGGCTCGGTGGAAAGCTTCGCCCGTTGTTGAGCTGATTCTGGTTTCCAGATACTAACGGAAGGACGTAAACCCTTAGCGCTCGGTCTCCTCCGCTCGGGGAATGAACTCACTCTCTGACAGCTAGCTGTCATTGAATGACGTCGGTAACTACAGCCACGCCCACAGCATGTTGACGGGGTGTTCGATTTGCTCACCCACACCGCCAGTTCGTGATAGAATATTTCATCGGACTCACATGAGCCTCTTATTTTATAAGCAAAAACGTTGGAATTTAGAATGCAAGCGACAGATCAGTGATTTAAAAGCAAATTTATTGAACAGAGAAAAAAAATCAAGGGGATCCACGATTCCACTGGCAGAATCTGACAATGCTGCCACTTGATGACAGGCGACGCACAACTATTTGTGTATTGCACAGATATGGATTAAAAAAAAAGAAAAAAAAGATTACATCTAATCACATCGACTGCCTTTAATTTATTATTACTTCACCATGTTCTTGCAATTAAAAGCAGACATGTCTCTCTATGATATATTTCACATTCAACAAGTTCCAAAGCAATCATCTAACGACCTTAAAATCTAATTTAAAATATTTCAAAGGAAGGGTTACAAGACAAAAGAAAATAAGCAAGTTTGAAACACACCAGCTCCAGTTCACAAACATGCATTAATGCATGACATAAAGACAAACAATTGCTGCCAGTTCAAGGCAATGTATAAAGATAGGAAACGCCCAGCAAGAAAAGAAAATGCAACAGATTAATTCAGGCTGGTTGGAACAGACAAAAGGAATGAAAAGAATTTGACACTAAAAAAAAAGAAGAATGTAAATTGTGTCCTAAAAAATGCATGTAAATTGTGTCCCTTTAGAAATGTGCATCCAGTCCAAAATGAGAAACTCACACAATCAAAACTTCCTTCAAATTTGAAAGTGAGTCACTTTCGGTTAACATTCAAAAAGCATTATAATATTTACATTACAGCGTAAATTACAATTGCATTCAAGACACAAGAGGAGTTCTTGTACATCAAAACCAAAGAGATGAGATGATGAAAAAAAATAAATAGAGGAGCAACTGTAGTTTCAGAGAGAAGTGCGGCTACAGTGTCCACTGTCTTTTTGTTGTTGTTGCTGATTTCAGAAGAAGCTTGTCTTGAGTTTGATGGTGGGTGCAGCCTGCACAGTTGGTTGGGCTTGCCGGGCTGCTGCTTTGGCCCTGCTGCTGGCCTGATTGGCCCGTATAGCAGATTCCAGACAAGTTTTAAGCTCAGGTGCTGCACCGATGACTACCTTGAAGGCAGACGGATACTGGGGGCCGATGCGCATTAAGTTCTGGAGTGCAAAATCATGCAGGCCTTTGGAGACTTGGGGCGCGGAGGAGATGGCATTTTCATCCAAAAGGTAAGAGATGAGGGTCGGAACAAGAAGAGCCAGCAACTGGACACCTAAAAAAGACGTGCGCGCAATGAGACACAAAAAAAGACAACATGAAGCATTTACTGAACCCGCGCAGTCCATTAAGCTGAAGCATACTTACGGTTCTGTTCTTCGCCCATTCCCACCAGAGTCTCCAGGACCCTGATGCCCTCCTGGACAGCCTGGAGCTCAGCGGCAGTCCCCGGCCGACTACGTTCTACCGCCTTAAGCTTCTCCACCATTGGCGGGGCAAGTGCATGTATGTATGGGGTAGACAGAGCCCGACTGGAATGCTGGAACACCGACAGCAGCAGCTGGTAACACCGAGCCTGGACCTGTAGCACAAGAAACTTGTCGATTCAGACACACCCAGAAACTTTGACACACTTTGGACTAGGATTCTCTCTTTTCTTTCTTATCAGGGTGGAGGCAGTCATACATAAGCTGAGGCGTGTGCACACAATGTGCTTACCCAGGGATCACTGGAGTTTAGAGCATTTCGGAAGCGGTCCATGCAGCCTTTCTGCAGGACGCTAACTCCGACAAGCTCGTTGCTGGCGGACAGCAGGAAGAGTGTGACTGCTGTCAACATGCTGACCTCGTCCGTGTCGGGCCTGGACTCATCTATGAAAACAAACAAGCGCAACAGGTGAATAACAGTAGCTGAGTTTCCATTACAGTTTTTTGCGAAATAAAAGCGATATTCCTAAAATGTCAACAAAGAACAATTGCGATTTGCAGTTGTTTCCATTGAATGGTGTGAAGCGGATAAGCCCTAATTCTCGTAAAATCTTGTCCCGCAAGATTTACGAGAATCATGTTTGCAATCGTATGTTTACGTTTGTTTACCGTCAAGACTGGTTGCTATATTTTCCCCTTTGATTACTTGTAAAAAAACAACCCATCTCCTCCTCCATCCAACCATAAGATGCCATTTTTAGTTGAAGTGAACAAAGAAAAAAGTGTTTCCATTACACTTTTGCGATATACCTCTATATCGATACGTCTGAAAAACCACCTCATGAGAGCGTCAAAACCTTTTAGCCATATTTGAGAGTTTTTTTTTAAGTTTAGGCGTTTCCATGACCAGTTTTCTATTGCGATATTTATGTTTTCCGCAATTCTAGGGGTAATGTAAACGCAGCTAGTGTTAGTTTAGTCTGTTTGTGTTGTGTGCTCACCTGGCTCGGAGTGCTCGAGCACAGAAGCGAGGCTGCTCCTCACGAGGCTGGCCCACTGCGTTTGTATGCTGTCGACCTGCGCCAGCGGCGACGTGATGATCGTCTTGATGGCCTGTAAGGCCGCCGACACGGGCAGCGGCACAGAGTTGTCCGCCGACCTGAGCGCCGTTTCCCTCAGCACCCCCGTGATCAGAAAGAGCGCTGTGGGAAGGATGGTCATGCTTCCTGCCGAGGAGAAAAAGAAACCCCAAATCAGCGCGCCTCCAAAAACTACGACCGAGCAGAAAAGCAAAACAAAGGCCAGGCTGTGACGGTCGTGAAAGATTAAAGAAGTCGTGTGGCGCGTCGCTGGCCGTGGGCCTCACCGGCGGGGGAACAGAGCGAGGGCAGCTCCGCCAGGATGGAAACTGTGTTGGCCACGAGGCGCGCGCTCTCTTCGGGCAGCCGCTGAGGCCTGTGCGGCACATGGCTCGGTGACTCCTTCACACGTGTGTTAAGCTGCGGCAAGTGGCGAACGAGGATGAACACGAGCAGCTCCATGGCAGCGAAGACCAGGGACTTGCCGGGGACCAGCTCCCCTGCGTCCCCTCCTTCCCCGAGGCTTGGCTGCGAGTCTTTCTCGCCCTCTTCCTCTTTGCCTGCGCAAAAAAACAGTGACCCAGTTGACTCCCCACAACAGCCCCAAAACCCTTGACATAACTATGCTCATCGTGTAACCCCTCTTTGTCAGGTCTTTCGCTTTAATGTCATGTGTTCGTCCCTGACCTCTGCTGGTCCTCTGTCGCTGCAGATGTTCCTGCGCCGCTCTGACGGTCTCCTGCACTACGGCGGCGACCTGCAGCTGTATGGCTGGGGGATCGCGGGTCAGCAGCAATCTGTGCAGCACATTCAGGAGCTCCACCGCCAGCAGCTGCGGCAGAAATGTTTACAGCACGCATTACGAAACGTTCCACATCAACCATTGTCTTTCATAGTTATGGTTTGTGGCACATGTTAAGGGCAGGGTCAACAGGGATCCTGAAGAGAGAAGTGCACACTTGAAATTTTCTCTCGATGCTGATGAAAAGTCCCCATAATCCACCTATTTATTCTGTGTCTCAAAGTTCTTTCACTAGACTCTAGCGAGCCGAATCACTCAAGAAATCAGCCAGATATTACTGTGTTTATTACTGCATACTAGCTCACTGGTAAATTCACCACTCGAATTGGGCTCATTAGATTAATTAATTATATATGTTAGAGTAGAACTACAAGAGACCATTAATAATGGCCAACTTTTTATCTTCATGATATACAAAAACACACTGTGTACACTGTGTTACTGTAGCTTGTTTTTGATCGCAAATTTAACAACTACACATGCTGCATTTCCAAGAAAGTAAATTAACAAACCTTAAATTCTGCAAAAGTATTTCGGAAACCCTTTTTCTCTTCTTACTGACTGTGTCGTGACTTTACCTGGTCCTGTGCAATGTGGGCCTTGGCACATGGAGATTCAAGCAGAGTGAACAGGGCCTGCAGGCATGACATCACGTGTTCGATGGGCTCCTCGGGCCGGGGGAAGCAAAGGAACTCTATACTGACACCTGGGAGACACAAAAAATACACACATTGTCAGTGCAATTCTCCCTTTGATTTCCGCAAGTTGCGGTGATATCATGGCTGTGATCTTTTCTTGGCATAATATCTGAATACCTCAAACGGTGAAAAAAAAATGCTGGATACACAGAAATATTATGGGACAGATTTTTTTTTTTTTTTTAATTTACCCAACATTAGATGCATTCTGTCTTCTACGGACTCCTTTACAGGGACAGTGGCTCCTTGAGGGAGAGCAGGAGACTTGGAGGAAGCTGAGGACTCCTCCTCTTTTTCTACATCGGCTCCAAACTCAGTGCTGCTCAGCCACAGGGCCACAGCATGCAAGACGGGGGCCCAGGAGCTGCGGTAGTGGAGCCGTGCTGTGTCAATTGTCTCTGGAGTGTAAAATGCTCCACCTGCGGAGGCACACAGAAATTTAGTACACACATGATCGTCAGTATCGTTAGGATCTGAATTGAGTTGCGATTAAAAGTGACATGTACATTAAAAAATTCTACGTTTATACAAATATGAACCTGTGTGAACCTACAAATGAGAAGTGTTAAGTGTATAAATGTTGCTCCGAGGACAAGTTGACATGAAGGGAAACAGGAAAATTCTACCCTGTAACAGGTGTGTTAAATTTGAGGGACACAAGAACATCAAGTTTGAAGAGAGTGTCAAAAAACCCATTGAAGCGTTTTGCTTTTTTTTCTGTAAATGAACTAGGAGCCCTATTTCATCTTTTTCGAGATGAGAAGGCATCAAATAGCACGGGGATGGAGAGAAAGTAGCCGGCTGAAATAAGATAAGAGTCTGCGTCGTACCATCAGGGGGCAGCTGGCTGGAGAACTCGGCCGGCAGAGTGAGCAAAGCGTAGTCTCGCAGCATGGCGAGCCACAGGCGGCTCAGCGAGGGCAGCTCCGGCTGCACCAGCGTGATGAGGCTGTCAGGCGGAAGCACGTCGGCGCCCAGGTCCTCGTCATCCTCATCCTCGTCCGCGCTTCGGACCGGTTTGGCAGGCATGGACTCAGCCTCTCTCTTGATCTTCATCGACACCACATATACCTGACAGAGAGCACGCGCTGGTCAGACGCACTGCGTGCACTCTTTGCATTAAATGGACAATGACGCAGACAAGGTGTCTGCAGTCTGACCTCGGCCCACGCCTTTAGCACGGCTAGCTTCTCCATCGTGGTGGCGCTCTCACTGTACAGCTGGCTGGACGAGCCCTTCCCCGTCTGGACCTTGTCCAGCGATGACACGAGCAGGTTGTGCACCCTCCGAAGGTCATTAAGGTCACTGACTACGCCGCTACCAATCCACGTACTGCACACCTGTACACACGGGGGCGAGGGAGGTCAAGGTCCAGTCAACAGTAAAACTAGCTGCACGTTCACGGCTTTCAAAGTATTTTCCAATGCAAAAGACCATTCTCATATTTACATAACAGTCTTCAAGCATGATGACCATTTATGCATGCAGCTGAAGTAGTCGGGGTGTCAAAGAAGATTTCAAAATAATGCCGGTGATTACGGGTTAGTGGAAGGAACTGTACATGTTTTGATTATATCCTAAGAAGTGCTACCCAACAATGAGCTAGTATTAGAAGCAAGGACTATGCAAAAACATATACTTTCCCCTTTTCACACACAGTAACACATATGAATGTAGACTGGTTTGTCTAGATTCAGTAGTCCAGTCTAGTATAGCGAGAGGAAGCCCTGTCCTCTCTTAAATCTTATGAAATGCTAATTTTCCTTCTTTAAAATATGAAAAAAAAGAAATGTACAAACAATCATGGAAAACACAAGAGCTTAAAGAACTGCTACAATTTGAAAGTAGATATCTTGATAATTTCAATTCCACAAAAAATTGCCAACAAAGCTTTTCAGTAAAAATATTATGATTGCTTTTATTGTAAATAAATAAAAGTTTATATTGCTCTTTATTTTGGGCTAAGAAAGCAAATGGGAAAAGTTGGGCACAGATGACATAAAGGTGTACTGTCCCTTTAAGAATATCAACAACTCTATTGAAAGGAAGACGTATTGGCCTGTTTATTGTTGCTTTATGAAACAATGACGGAATTTCCTTGAGGGGAATTCCATTGGGATGCATTCATTTTTCTAGTGTCTCCTATAGCTTGAGAACATGAGGAACAATTCACGTTTGTTTTGAGATTTACTAATGGTTGTACAACACGACACCTAGCCACATGAACACTAAAGCGCTGCATTTTTCAAGTCAACACAAGGCTTCCTACCTGGCATGCCTTAGCTGTTATGTCAGACGGAGTATCAGGTGAAAAAGCAGGCCTCAGGGCAGCTCCAACCTAAAAGCGTACACAGTTTGTGAAAAGCACAATACAATTGTTGTTGACGCCGTCCATTTTGGACTCTCTGAAATGTGATGTGTTTGTGACTCACATTGGCCTGGTATTGTTCCAGGATGACATGCCCGGGGAACTCGGGCTCTGGAACAGACGCAAACTTTTTAATAATGTCCTCCAGAGCCTGAAGGCCAGCCATCCTCAGCTGGTTACTGTGGTCTGTGGCTGCCATGAAGGCCATGCGGATAAGGTCAGACAAATGCAGCACCAACAGATCTCCTGCAAAGACAGAGGGCAGGTCAAAGCCGGGCTGTGTGAAGTTCAGAAGTTAGTAAGTTAATAAAAAAGTGCTGTGCTTTTAACAGCATAACATTTATTTGTCCCTTACTGACTAGTCTGCAGAATGTAACCTTTTTTGGGAGCGGCTCACAGAATTACTGGCACCACTGTAAGAATTCCTTTCACTTTTGTTTATGTCCCTCTTACTGGGTTCTATCTTTTCCACAAGGATTATTTATCTAGACGCTTATCAGCTGGTTTTTTTTGATGATCTTTTTTCTTGAAGAGACTGATTTTTTTCTGTACCAAACATTTAAACCAAAATGAATAGAAAAATATTATTATTTTTTTTTACAAATAATATAACATTTATCTTCAAAAGCTACTTCAGGCAACTCTTTTCCCAGCAGCACGTTCAAAAGTACCTTTAGGGTTCTTGGCTTTTGCAGAGCGTGCAGCCGCCAAGTCAAAGTGCGCCTTGTCGTTCTCACAGAGCAGGATTATGCGGCACAAGCAGTCTGCGGCAAATACTCGCGTCACCCAGCGAGGTGCTACAGACGGCTTGGACTTGTCATCGTCGCCCAGGCTTGTGAACATGGTGTCATCGTCCATCTCGTCTTTTTTCTCGGGGTCTTCCTCATCTTTTTCCACCTCGAACACAACAGCTCCCCCTACATCTGAAGGAGGGATAATCGAATGTATGACAAGATCGTGATAGGCTGAAATGAGTCTGCTCATTTAAGTACGGCCTCTATTGCAGCCAAAGTCCCACTGCAGTGATATGGGATTCTAAAAGCCTCATCTCATGACAATGCAGAAAAGTAAAGCTCACAAAACATTTACGCTAACGCAGGGCTCAGGGATCTATTTCAATTTGGCAGCTGTGTGTCTTACTGTCAGCTGAGATGTGTTGCGAGGAAAAAAAAAAACAAATCTTTTCCAGTTTACTTTTTACCTGTTGTTGCTGCCAAGACATCCTTGCACAGTTTCAGCCAATGCGGGAGCTTTTCCACCGCGAGAGACGAGAGCATGTGTCCCAGAGTGTCGTGGATGTCCGAGCACAGCTTCCTGTCCGTCTCCCGATCCAGCATGCCGAAGAGAACGCCCTCCAAGCCAGTCTCTGTGATGTTAAGATCTTAGGGTGGGGGTCGGAAGGTGGGGTAAAGAGAGGAGTAAGAGTCAGAGCTCCTGCATCCCACGGAGGTGTGTCGATGCAACTGAAAAGTTCCCATCGGCCTCATCGCGACTCACTTATTGTGCTGTCTCCTGCCCTCTTTGCCAGGCTCATGGCGTACTCGCACACCTCTGCAGCTTCTCTCTGAGCGAGCTGTCTCAGGCAGGCCACGGCGGCGCGTCGCAGCAACAGATGGGAGCTGGACAGGTGGACCTGCGTCGCACAGGACAGAGGGGATTACGATGGAGACGAGACACAGCCGCAGCTGTTTTACCCTGAAGCGTCCGCGGCCTTACGCAGAGACAAGGCACCAGGCTGGACAGGTTGACGTGGCGCGGCGCAAACATGTGCAGCTGCTGGAGGCAGGAGATGGCTGCTGCTTGCACGAGGGAGTCGGAGTGGTCCTGCATTATGGCGCAGCCAACCAGGCAGGATGAGCGGATGGTGGAGATAGTGGCTCCGTTCCCTGCATCACAATGGAGTGTGTTAAAAGGAGGGGAACATTGACTTCATTTATTGGATGGCAAAAAATGTTTTTAAGGGTGTTAGGTTGCTTTACTAGTAGTAAAATGTTATTCTGCCACCTGCTGGCCAAGAGAAGACCTGCACAGCTTTTGAGTAATGGCAGTCACAGGAGAGAGAGATGGACAGTAACCGAGCGGTTGTACATGATTTTGTTTGTGTTCACAATTACCCTGTAATTCTGGCCCTACAGTGGTGATGAGAGCTCCCAGACAGCGACCCAGACACTGGTGCACCTCCGTGTGAGATGGAGGCACAGTGAGGAGCAGGGTGAGAACCAGGGATAGCGTCGGCTCCACGTAACCTCTGTACATCGGACCGCTGGAATCCACAATTAGAGCCAGAGAGTGCAGAGCCCATGTCTGATGGAAAATGGAAACGGATCACTTTCATTTTCTTTCATTACAAAAGGTGGCTTCAATACAGAAAAAACAAGTATAGTTTCCGTTTTGAATGTACTGTACCTGAACCTCGTGGGAAGATCCATCCTGGGCCAGAGCCAATAGAATGCTGACGCTAGTCTTTAAGTGCTGGCCTGAGCCAATTCCCCCAACGTATCGGTGCAGACAGCCAAGAGCAAGTGAGTGACCTGTCCTTGAGACTACATCCCGGGCTGACCTCAGTCTGAGGACAGAAGAGGAGAAGAAAAATGATCACACAAGTAGGGCAACCATCCAGGAGAAAGCTGTATTCAGTCTTAAATCAGATCCTAAATGCAAGTGACAAGAAAAATGTCTATTTGGCAGCAACTATCATTCACTACCACAACACAAATCAAAATCAAAATTAATATTTCTTTAATGATTTGAACTTTCCTGATTATTTTGGGAGAAAAACGGGGATAAAAGGGATGACATTCAAATCTTACTTGTCAAAACTGGTCTGAGCCATTCTGGCAATAAAGGTAGCCTCTCCGACCACCTGAGCCATCCTGCCCAAGGCCTCTCCAGCCGCACAGCGCAGGATGGGGTTGGGATTGTCTAGCGCTCCCATCACCAAGGCCAGGGCAGACTTGCGCACCTCCTCGGGGCCCAGAGTGCTCTTGTTCTCAGCCAGACCCTTTATTAAGAAAAAGATTTGTCAGCATAAGGAATTTTTGTCATTGCACATATTGCATGAGTGATTAAATATATCGTGTTTTAAGAAGACGGTGAAGGAAATGTTATCACCTTGAGGGCACTGAGCACTGCGGTGAAGATGTTCAGCTGGACGGCCTGCTGCCGAACTCCCTTAGCCTGCTTTATACATTCTGCAAAGTGATCCAGCATCTGCAGCCTGAGTCACAAACCAGCAGTCAGGTAAGGTTTATGAGAAATAAATTGTAATGCAGAGAATTTAGAAACAGCGCAACTGTGACATCGCAAATTGAAAGAAAATTTCAGACAAACTACAAAAAGAGTCTCAACCTGTGTTTGAAGGAGACGTGGGGGAAAACCACACCAAACAGAGCCACCGAGGCGTCAATTACGGACACGCCCAGTGGGAGGGGCCCTGGGATGGCCTCGCCAACGGGTACACGCAGGTAAATGGAAGAGGGGTCGTGCTCAAGAGCTCCGCTGCCAGAAGCACTGTTAGGCTGCAGCTGTTTCAAAAATCATTAGTACAGACCAAAATGTAATATAGCTCTTTTGTAACCAACACGACGACTGTTGGAGTATCACATTTCAGAGTCAGAAAGTTGCGGATTATTTTCAGCACCTGGTCCTCGATCGACTTGTGGTCAGTCTCCTGCAGCCAGGAACCCATCAGCACGCTGTCGTCATAATGACAGAGAGAGCGCAGCAAGGAGGTGGTGGTGTTGGCCGAGTTGTCGGTCAAGGTGAACTCTGCCACCAGCTCCCTCAGGAGAGCATTGAAGCTGCCTAAAAGGGGAAAATGAGCGCTTTTTAAAACTTAGTCCACAGAACTCTTGAACGTCTCTGGAAACAAGACAAGGGGGGGTGACTGTTACCTTCATAAGTCTTTGGAGGCAGCAGAGCGAGGATGTCGTACAACCTGAGCCTCACCATCGCTGCACTCGCCTTCAGGTGAGCGCCGTGGACCTTGATGATGGCAGGGACACTGGCAAAATGGAGAATATCATTAGGGGAAATAAATGCAAGAATTCATTGAGAATAGAGGTCTTCATTGTGCTGTGCAGCAGTACTTACTGAGACATCATGGTCATCGCACATTCGATAGGCGTCATGAGTCGACGGATCACGTCTTCAGTGAGGAGCTCTGGGCAATGAGCCACAAAGCTGCGCATGGCTGCCGTGGGAAGAGACAAAAAGTGTCGGTGCAAAGTTTTAAAAACCTCCAATACGACTGTGCGCTTGATATTGTATATGTGTGCAGTCCCAGCCAAATGATTCAATGCTGCTCATTAACCTTGTACCATTGTAAAAAAAAATCTTTTGCACCTGCATACAGCAGCTACTGTGAAGAAGGCAGCACATTGCTTACCACACAAGGCTCCAGCTCTTCCCTCCAGGGTGACCTGCCAGGTGAAGTTATCCCCTCTGGCCTTCTCCGCCTCCAGCTCCTTCTGGGAACGAGGGAACACGTTCCTCCAGAGCAGCAGCATCTTTGGCAGGTGGTAGCGCACGAGGGAGGGGCCTGGGCAATAAAACAAGGTTGCGCCGTCTGCGCTGTCAGCAGAGGGAGCGCTTTCGCCAAGACGGGAAAAAAAAATAATAATAAAAACTTGCGACAAGATGTAAACTCACCCAGAGTCATGAGGGCACCCAGGAGCAGCCACCCGGCCTGCGTGCGCTGCAGCGAGAGTCGGCTATTCTGCGCAGCTGAGCGCAGGAGGTCCTCAGCGATGCTCACCACCAGCTGGAAACACGCAAAGAGTTTCAGCACTTGTAAACGCTGGCGGAGTTCGGCGGGGATGGGAGAAGCATTCAGTGAGGTTGTTGCTTATTACTTATTGACGCTATACACACAGACCTTGCCCTTGGAGTGGGGGATGCCCAGCGGACACTGGTGCACGCCACCCAGCAGAGCGGCCATGGCAAAGCTGTAGCCGCTGACGGCCTCGGGCGAACTCTTCAGGTTGTTGATCCTCTCTGCGCAGCGGTCGAGCAGCGGGGTCAGCTGATAGGGCAGCGCCACGGCCACAGAGCGCAGGCACCACGCGGCGGCCAAGCGGGCGGCCATGCTGGGGTGCAGCAGCACGGAGGTCACCGTGTCAAGGAGTCCTGGGGAGGGAGAAGCAAAACACGCATTCAGCGTAAGGGACTATCGCATTTCTTTAATTGACCTCCAAGCCAGACCTCTTGAGCCATGAATGTTGGGAATAATGGAAAAATATTTTAATTGAAATGATTGAAATATTCAATATTTTTTGCATATTTGAATGGGGCCATCATTCATTGAAACAATGGTTTCTAACAATATGTGCCTTAATTAATTACGCAGAAATGAGAAAATCCCATAATAACACCATACTTTGCTTGCACCTTTTTACAACAAGTGCGGCATAACAACGCAAGTAAATCTGAAAAACCAACCCTTTGTCACGTCACAAAGGGCCGATACCTCTTATGGGTTGGTGGCGACGAACGCAGCCAGATATTCTTTCTGTACTTGCAGATCATCTTGTCTAAGTCCTCTATCAAACTTATGGACAGTATATACATTTCTGACGTGCCCTTAAAAAACGTCATTTTGCCAGCCCAGGCAGCCCAGACACATATGCTCACCTCTCTATTTCAACAAGGCTTACATCTTATATTGAAGGTAAAAAATAAATCAAGGACAAGAGGCGAAAAGTGACAGAGTCTATTTAATTTGGGAGTAACTCTGAAGTGAACAGTCGGCTCTCTGTTTGATTCAGACACTGTGACCTGACAGATGAGGGTGGTGGGTGTCGAACAAGCAGGCTCGAAGTCCCAGTCTCTCACCTACGGAGGGCTCCTGGATGAGCGGTGAAGCTGTGGCGCTCAGACTCTGAACTAAGCTGCCCAGCTCCTTCAGTGCACACACCATGACATGCTGACTGGCGGAGACATCGCCAGCACCAGTCCTGTTCTCGCCAGTGAGGTCATTCACTACAGCCTCTGAGAGGGGAAAAAACAAGCAGCAGGAGCACAAATATAAAGGATTTGTTGGAACAACACGGGGACAAAAAAAAGGATGTGTTACTGAATCATAATGTGTGCAGCACTAATGGATAACCTGCAAACAAATAGGAATTTTAGAATCTAATTAAATCAGATTCCAATGTTATTTCAATTCCACATTATTCCACATAATACTGCACACATTTTTTTTTTAATCACGCAAGTAGCGAGAATCTCAACATATCAAATACTTTGCCATTAAATGTCACAAAACAGAGCTCTGAGGATTTTCATTTAAGTACTCAATGATATTCAAGGACAAATGTGACAACAGGGAAGGGGCTACATGTTGTATGTGACTGGCTGAGTCAGACTGATGACTTGCGCTTTCAGACCGTCTTAAATCCTCAGGGCTCCAGACAGAAACCAGCAAACAAGGAGACAGAGAAAAGGAGGGAAATAATTTGATCAACTGACTTTGTGGGGATAAAAAGCCTCTTAAACCGTGGCGAGTTTCTGCACAACGCAGGATGCAGAGTGCCTACTTACGGAGAAACACACTCAAGGGTAGCCCGCTTCCATCGTGGCTTCGGAAAGCATTTGTCAAGTTACTTTTAGCAGAGACACTAGATCTAGTTCGGAGGTATGAAGGAGCCCAGGACGCCGTCACAGAAGACACCATATGTGACATTAATCTAGTCGTTCTCACAAAACAAACAAGCAGGTGTATGTTTGACAAAAAGTTCTTCTGTTTGGAGGTTGCAAAGCAAATCAGAGTAAGATTCATCCTTTCTGAGTATGAAACGCATTGAAACAAAAGTGATTATGTGTTGTGGTTCATATGAAACAAAAATGAAACATTTGGAATTGATGGAACTAAAAACAAATTGAATGTAAAATAAAAACAAAAAACTTGCAGATGTTTTTAAGCCATGTTTCTACTGTGTTAATTGAGTGGCACATGCATTTTGTACTGTTGGTGCAAGCCACATGCCTGTGGTCATAGACACATTATTGCCCCCTGGGGAATTAAAATGCAACAATAAAATGAAAAAGCCACAGAGGCAGCACGAAGGTTTCCATGAACTATGACAATAATGACGCACGACAATATGATGCTTCCTGACATGCGGGGGGAGACGGGAATGATCCGAGAGGAGTAGAGCCAGAAATGAAAGAACAAAACTTCCCAAGCAACCAGGAAAAAAGACCCATGTCCATGCACAGCACAAGCAAGCCATGCGACATTGACAAAACCCCAAAACCAAGAACGGCTGAAGCAGAATTATAATGGATGAGTACTTACTCTGCAGTGCTTTGAACCGTGATATTTCCCCCCCATCCTCCTTACCCACAGCCCTCATTTGCTTGCCGATGGCCTGGCAGATTTCTTTGCCGGCTGCTATTTGCGCCTTTTCCCCGAGCAAGCCGCCCAGTGTGGCGCGCAGCATGAAAGACACGCAGCGGCGCGAGTACACGGCTTCCACATGCGTCTGCGTGGCCTTCGGGTGAGACACCAGGTCCAGCACGTGGGACAGGAACGTGGCAAAGTTGCGCTCCAGCCACTGGCCACCGAGCGTCGTCACAAACACGACGTATGCCTGGGGACAGCGGAGAGAGGGAGCGACTGCGATGAAGTGGCAGCAGTGACAGAATGTTGCGGATTCATGAAGGGGAGCCTCACCTGCGTGACGCCCACCCGCACCTCCCGGCTGACAGAGCCTCCGCCTTTCAGCATCTCCCCTCCACTCTTTAGGAAGCCGGATCCACCGCGCAGGAAGCCCGTGGACATCAGCTCCAGCACCTCATCCAGAGTGGCCCGCTTTACATTCTGACGCATGACTGGGGAGAAAGACATTCAGATTATTAAAAAGATGAAAGAGTCTGTTAAAAGCAACCTAAAAAAAAAAAATCATTTTAGAGGCTCTGAGTTAATTAAAACAAACTTCTTTCCCTAAAACATTTTGCACCTTAGCTCCAATTAGAAAATGACAAAAATCATCGGGAATGACCTCTACACATTTCATTTGAAATAACTTGCACCGTTTTCATAAAATTATATTCTTATGGTGAAAATTTTCTTGGCCCGCGTTACAAGGTTTTATGGAGACGTACTAATGAGAAAAGTCCCTCCATTGCTTCTTTTGCTAACTCAATATCTTGTGTCTTGTGCCAATCACAACAAACATCAAAATCAAGGTGTTAGGAAAATCAGTCTTGCAAAGCCGCTACACTGGTTTCCATGATGAAAAACGAAGACTGAATAATTGGCTTTTGGAACACCTACCTGCAGCTTGTTTGGGCATCAGGGCCGTGGCCATGACGGTCCCCAGCAATTTGGCCACGGCCACACGAACACCATAGTTGGATCCTTCCAAGGCTTTGAAACACAGCGTGGCCAAATTTTCCAGTTCTGTGGTCCACATGAAAACTGCCTCGTTCTGCAGCTCCAACAGGCACTGAACACACAAGAGACACGGAAGATGTTGTTAACTTATCTGCAAAACATGCTATTACACGTTATTACACATTATAACTTAGCGTACATATTTCAATGAACAATTCAACTGTTTTCTTGCAGTAGGTAGGAGATGCAAAGCACAGCACTAGAGGTCGAAAAACTGAATAACAGGGCAAAGATATGTGTGCTTTATTTTTCAGAGGGAAACATACTGTTACCAAGGACTCGGGGTACACTATTAAATTTATGACCTTCGGCCGCCACTGACCAACCTTTGCGACTGCACAGCGTACAGCCATGGACCTGTCTGTGAGAAGAGAGCGAGCGTTCTTGTAGATATCTCTGTGACATGAAGCTGCAGCTCCTCCCAGTCCGTTGAGCACCTTCTGTAAGCTGAGCAGGATCTCTCCTCTGCCTTGTGACTGAATTTGCCAACGCAAAGGTGAAATTAGTGTCACATCAGAATTTGATGCAAATTAAACATTTTGCTAAACGTTTACCCATTTAAAAAAAATATGAGAATCTGAGCATACCTCAGCACTCTTTAATGCTTTTAAGAGATTATTGATGGTGTCTGGAAATGAGCTTCCAAGCATTCTGCCCATCTTCTCATAAAAAGCTCCAACACAGGCCACTGCGGCACTGCAAGAAAATATCAGGGGCAAATCAGAAAAGAATTTTGAGCTTTATCAGTTCAAATTTTTTTAAATATTGTGTTGCAAAATCAAACAATCATCCGTGTTTTTGTTTCTTTGCATATATTCTAATATTAATTAGGCCTTCTTCTAATTGTTTTTTGTGATATTCATTGCTGGTAATCAAATTTGATTTCTTGGACTATGAACACACACACGATTATTTATGCTGAAATGGCACATGTGTAGCAGCACCATTTCTCAGCAGCCTCCATAAAGATCATAACAGTCACATTGACCCTCTGTACATTTGCTATACCTAATGGACAGAGGTTGTATAACCCTGAAAGGTTATATCAGACACAGCTTTAAAACTGTTATATTCCATTAATACTGGCAAAGACAGACCATAATGTCAGCACTTGGACACCTAATCCTACATTTAAAATATAAAATGCCTTTCTGCAGATTAATATTGAGCTTAACTGTTAATACCGTTGAAGGTGATCCTATATGTTGGAGTTACCAAGAGCATTGCTGAGTAAATGTACAAGTGTTGTTGATTTTGGTCAGCATAATCGCAAGAAACCGCTTTTTTTTTTTTTTTTTTTTTAAATAAATAAATAAATAATAATAATCGATTCAAGGGGACTTACAGTTTTGTTGGCAAGTATGCAGGCGTGTCATCCTTGCTTTTAATGATCTCATTGCATTTATCCAGAGTCTGGAAAACAGTGAAGGTGTCCCCGATGCTGTAGAGGGTAGCCAGGTTTTTTGCAAGTAGTTTTCTCGTTGGTGGCCCGGGGGCACTGCTGATCAAGCCTGTCAGCTGTTCCACCAACTTCTTTTGCTTCTCTTTTACATCGACCTGCCATTCAAACACACCGAGGTCACAAGCTGAAGAAAATAATATCACGCATTTAGAACGCAAAAAGAATCGTTAAAAAAAATTGTAGTCACCCTATTTGCTGCCACGAGTACTTTATCCAAGAAGCGGAGCCATTCGAAGATGAAGACAGGCCTCTTTGCTTCGGTGATCTGGGCCAGAGCATCTTCATTGAGGAGCAGACTGTGAGCCAGCTCCATGGCGAAGACCTTTCAGCACAGTGTTGCCTCTGCAGTCAAACATATGTCCGTGGCATTACTTCCTTAATACACAACCTTCATTATAAACAAAATAATGTCAAATGAAATGTTGAACGACATTCAGAAAATACTCTTTTGAAAAGACCCAAAATAACCGTTATCGCTCAACTACTTTGCATTAATTTAGTCAGCCATACGCAGCAAACCAAAGTCAATGTTAATGCTGTTGTTCTGCAATGACAACTCCCTGACTCCAGCTGTTGATAGGTACGCTGGTTAGCAACCTAAGCTAGCTAGTTCCTATAGGGAGCAAGCGAAACTCCAGCAACACCCACTCACCGAACAATTAGTTAGCGTTCAGTATCTTTATTTTAAAATCATCCACATGTCTAAAACCAACACGGACGCAATGTTTAACCAAAATAAGAGACGCATTTCGCCGTATCATTTAGCCTACCTCAGTTTCGATAGCCCAGTATGAATGACGACGAGTATATGTGGTGTCGCATTAAAAATGCGCCGACGTCAAATTCAGAAGAGCACCGAGCACCGTGCAGTTTATTGTTAACAAAATGTGAACAAACCGTACACGTCGTTCGATATCATTTATACCAACACTAAAAGATAAAAACGTAATTTATTTTTGTGTGTAGAACAAGTGGAACATTTATTTCCTGTTTATGTTGTAGCAGCACGGAATGTATATCCAAACGTCCCAGTGGATATCCTATTTGAACACATCCAAACGTAGAATTAGATAGATAGGATCATAATCGTTAATAGACTAATTCTAAAAATAAATAAATAAATAAATAAATCGTTTTCGTTTGAGGTGCCAATATGTCCGACGATGAGGATGACTACATGTCTGACGCCTTTCTTACTAAAATGTGAGCTCCTTCTATGACTTGCTGTATAATGTCCTGTTCGAGAGTACAAACCATCGTGTTATTATGGAGTAGATTAATCATGAAGGATGACAGAGGCGGATATATAAATCATTACCCGATTTTAAAGTGTCAGTTGTGTAAAAATACGGAGGTTCATGTGAACGAGAGTTTGACATTAGATTGCAAGCTAGTTTTTCACCTACGTAGATGTTTATGTGCCTTAACAGAGACGATGTGAAGCCAGGTGTCAGCATGGTAAGGCGAGTAAAAGAAGCCATGAAGAAAGAAACAAAGCAAAAGGAGACCAACGTTAGGAACCGCCAGAAAACCTTTAAGGAGCAGGAGAAGGAAAGTAGAGAAGCAGCGTTACAAAACACCATCAGCAATGAGAACAAGGGGTTTGCTTTGTTGCAGAAGATGGGTTATAAAGCCGGCCAAGGTCTTGGAAAGAAAGGTAAAATAATAATAATAATAATAATAATAATAATAATAATAATAATAATAATAATAATAATAATAATGTTGTACCGAGAAAAAAGAAGAAGAAGGTGTTTTTAATCTCTGATTGTTTCATGCAGTAATTATCTCAATCTCTGTTATTTTTTAAAGGGGTTGGGAGAGTTGATCCAATTCCTCTGAACATAAAAACAGGTGGGTGGTTTTTGTCTTGAAAGTGCAATTAAACAACAGTGATACTCTGTCACATTCATGACACTCGTTCTAAATCTTTCTTTGCGTACTCAATCAGACCGAGGTGGCATTGGAATGGAAGAGGCAAAGAAGAGAAAAGCAGAACAAGAATTGGAACATTATCGACATAAAGTACGAGCTAAACAACAGAACGAGGCCAAATCTTTGGAAGATTTTAGGTGAAGGTTACAGCTCTTAATGAAATGCATGATCTCTTGAAATTAACAAACATTTTTTTCTTCCTTGATCACAGTTCGTTTCAAGAATGTCTATATTAATGAATGCCAAAATATTGCCATATTTTGTCTGTTTTTCTTTCAGTATGAAAATGTACCGAATTTCAAATGAGATTAACACATTTACAAGACTGGGAGCACCTTTTCAAATGTGTGTATTTTTTCCCTTTGGAAAATTCCAGGTCGAGAGTAAGGACAGAAAGAGAGGAGCGTAAGATTGAGGGAGATCTCAGAAAGAGTCAACGATCCTGTGAGCAGCTGGACAGTCAAAAGGTTGGGAAAGTTTGCCTTTGTCTTCGGTATTCACTCTGCTTTAACTAAAATATATGTCAGGAAATAGCCAAAAGCCAAATCGGTAAAGAAACTGTGCACCTTCAAAAAAAAAAAAAAAAAAAAAAGTTTCATGCAGTAATTTTCTTACAATTCCTTTTCAGGGCATCACGGTCCCTAGAGAAGACTGGTATTGGCCCAAAACAGAGAATGAGGAAGAGGAGGATTGTTTAAAGGAAGAGGAGGAAGAGGAGGAAGAGGGGAATGAAGATGAAGATGATATTGTTGACTTAACAGTTTGTATTAAGTTTAACATTTTTGTCATTTATAACCACTCTAAATTTCTGATGCTGTATTTTTTTTTTAAATTGACTTTGTGCTTTTTATGTCACAGAAAATAAGTGTTTTTTTTTTTATTATTTTCTTCCATCTTTTAGTCCTCTGACAAACTACAAATTCTAACGTCCTACTTGAGAGGAATACATTTTTACTGCATTTGGTGTGGGACCACCTATAATGGTAATAATTACAACATTAAACAATTTTACTGATGTTATTAACTTGTCTTCAAATAAGTCTTATTATCATTCCACAGATGAGGAGGACCTGTGCTCTAACTGTCCTGGAGATACAGCCGCAGACCATGAATGAAAAATTATGGAATAGTGGGAAAGACAATGCCCTTTCTGGGGGTTTTTCATCTTCCATGAAGAGGCTGAGTTATCTTTTTAATGTGTTATTTTCCCGAAAGGCTTGGTTTGTTAGTTTATTAAATGTCTTTTGAATCTATTCCAATGTGTCGTGTTATTTTTCTGGTATTGTTTTTACCTCATGTTGAACGCAATAAATGGTTGTGTTTGGAATTTTGAAAACAAAACATTGTTTTGAAATGTATTTCTATTGTTATATATCAGTTTGAAAGGTCCCAAATGAAAACATTAGTGGCAGAAATCAGGTTATTTCTCTTTTTCTTCTTCTTCTTTTTTTAAAAAAACAACTATTTATTACTTTAGACCAGTGCAATTGCATTAGACCTGTCTGTCGTGTGTGTATTTATTTATTTATTTTTTAATTTTTACATTTCACGCTGTTTTGCAATTCTCCATAGAGAGCTCTATGGAGGCTGCGATTGAATAAACAAGACATCATGACTCCAACGCTACCCTAAGAAGCTCACTGACCTCACAGGACCTCTGTGACATGCTGTTAAATCCTGTCTCAACCTCTGCACTCGCTTCAGTCCAACAATCCTCCAACTTGTCTGGGCTGCCTTTAACTTAGTAGTGAAGTTATCCATGAAGAGCACATGTGCAAAACAATACATGTAATAATAATGTGTAATACACAAAAGTGTTGGATGTGCTTTAGCATAGAATGACAAACACCTCTACATATATGGATGCAAACTGTAATGAGGAAGCCCAGGTGCCTAAAGCAAAGGAAAGAGAGAAGAGCGACAGGAGACAACACTTTTTGGGTTTATAAACACAGTTATTCTTATTTTCTCCTCAGTGGCTGTTTCACATTGTCAGTATTTCCTTGCCTTTCAGAGACTAAAACAATGTAGTGGCTTTCATGGTACTTGAAGTTAACAAAGACCACAAATCAAATTTTAAATATAAAGAAAGAAATATTTTGCTGCTGCCCCTGCTCAGTTATTTCATTTTCACTGCCCCCTGTAGACTTTGGGGAGACGTGTGTTTTACTCTTTGGGCAAGCCGCGACTTACCTTATAGTCTAGACGAGGAACGAACTTTTTTGGTTTTGTTTTAACTTATCAAACAATAGTTAAATAGTTAAGTTATTAGTTAAGAGTCTTTTTCTCGTTGAGTGGTGTACAAACCGTATTGGTGACGTCTCTGTGAATTTGACTTGGTGCCAAACATGAGGCGTCATCGCGAGGAAAACGAAACCTCTTAAAAAGCCGACTGGGAACTCGGAAGCTATTGGGCTGTACGTCCGAAGACATGGAGGCAGAGAGGCGATAGAGCTCGGTTGAATAGGGTCCGTTTGTTTGTTTTCTTTATTTTTAATTATTGGTTTAGTTGTGTGGCTTGCGCGTCCGCCCGCGGGCTTACTGCAATGGGTTCGAAAAACCATGTCGGGGCGTTACAGGAGTATGTACGCAAACATATCGGAGGAGAAGTAAAATATGAGGATATTGCATCTGCTGGTCCAGATCACATCAAAACGTAAGTAGATGTTTACATCCATGTGTCAGATCTATTGATTGGTTAATTATTCACCTGTATTTTAAAACAACAACAAAACTGTATTTAAGCTCCGATGACCCAAGGTCAGAAAGAAACGAAAACGTTTTTTCAAACTATTAAGCAACGTTGTTGAACAGAGCTAGCATTAAGCGACTTCGGCCAAACATTTCTGCGAGCTCTGAGTTCTCGCTAGGCGTTACGGTAATGGCAATTGCAAAATCAATGGACTCGCATTTCTCTGTATGACTTGCTTTCTGCTAGCTCTGCCCGAGGTGGGGTGAACCGGAAATACAAAAAAGACATAGAGCTGGAGATAGAAGTAGAGTAAGAGAGTGGCAGTGGCAGTCCAGAGCGAGTTGTAGTGGGAACGCCCTATCTATCCATCTATCCATCTATCTATCTATCTATCTATCTATCTATCTATCTATCTATCTATCTATCTATCTATCTATTCACGTAGAAAATCTTTGCGTGCTCGCGTAAAACTTTTAAGTGAGCGCTTATAAGGCTTACGTGCTTTTATGCCAGCACGTAGAACTCATTTTAAAAAATCAATATAAAAAAATTAATATAATTCTCAGTCTTTGCACTATACAGTGCATTACAGTACAGTTTTTGCTGCTGTAATTATGCAAAATTCTCCACTGTGGGATCAATAAAGGTCTTCTTCTTCTTCTTCTTCTTCTTCTTCTTCTTCAAAATCTGCTTTGAGATAAGTGAGCAAAATTCCTATTTCTGCCAGCGGTGACTGGGGGCAGGGGGTTAATAAAATAGTTGTAATGTTGTCTGAAGCAATATCAAACAATATGTTTGTATCATGTTCATGAAAGTAAATAATTGTCTCTTAGATTTTCTATCAGAGCATTCCTGAATGGCACAGCGTATCCTCCAGGAGAAGGCAGAAATAAGAAGGAGGCCAAACAAAAAGCTGCTAAAAATGTCCTGGAAACCTTGATGCAGGAACCTCGGGACTCTGTATGATCAAGTTATCACTATGCATCTAAAATCCAGAATTCCACAGCATGTGAGAAATGTTACCCATTCCGTTTTCCATCTTGACAGGCTACTAATACACCAGAGGCTCCCCCGTCACCTGCTCAGTCAAAAAGGATCATCCAGGTTGACTATGTTTCTTGGTTAAATGAGTATGGTCATAAGAACAGGTTGTCAGTGAAGGTTGTTGAGTCACCAGTTCGGGGACCAGGTGATGCCCTGCAGTAAGTCTCTGCGCCGTTTCCCCATTTCACTCAAATTGGCTTACTTGTCAATACAGATACATTCAATAAGATCTGCATTTTAACAGGCACCGTCACTTTTTGGTTGGTGGTAAGGAGTATCCAGAGGGAACAGGAAGAAATAAAAAAGAAGCCAAGGAGGCGGCAGCCAAACTTGTGTATCTTGAGGTGCATGGCAGTGAAATGTCTGAGGTATGTGAAAATACCACACCATGACAAGTTTTATCAAGGCGCTTCTTGTAATGAAAAGCGTCATTGCCACTCAGTAGTTGTTGAAGTAGTAGTTGGTAAAATAGTAGTTTAGTAACACTTGTAACTAACTGCGTTGAAGCCTGGAGAGGAGAGAAGGAGATTCCCCAGCGGTCCGAGCCCTGAGGAATCCAGTCAGTCTAATGTGTCAGATATCAGGTGAGTAGTGACTTTCTATCTCTACCTGGTTCATGCCTGGTCATTAAAACATTTTCAGGGATTTTTTTTATGTGTTCCAGTGGTAACACAAACCAATTGAGCATCACAGCGACAGGTGAAAGTGTGGTGGGGATTAATTACATTGGACTCATCAATGGCTACTGTCAAGAGAAAAGGATCCAATGCGATTACATCCTGGATCACAGAGACGGCCCAGCGCACAGTCCTCAGTCAGTATCCATCACTGACCTTTGATGCAACGGCTCTAGAAACTATTGAGAGATTGCTGTAATAACTGTCCGTGTTTGACACAATGTCTGTGTTTCCAATGCCTTTCTGCACAGTTTTGTTTACAAGTTAGTGATAGATAAAAAAGAGTGCTTTATCGGTGAGGGAAGGAGCGTCAAGAAAGCCCAACAACATGCAGCTCAGCAGGCCTGGTCTGCTCTTCATGACCATTCAGACTGGAGCAGCAAGGTATTTAGTGTTATACATTATGTCCAAATTTAAGGTTTGTCATGATCCATCTGTCACGTTTACCTTGACCAACCTCTCCGCTCTCCTGTGACATACAGGCAACATCCGAGGCTGGAGATAACGTGCAAACCAAACCGTCCAACTCGCAGAGCACTGTGTAAGGCGCAAGAGGACGACAGTGAGACAGGTGTAACGTTGACAATGGCTAAATAAATGATTCACTCTGTTCTTTGTGGGAGCCCAGTGTGACAAAAACAGGAATTCACTCAGCATCTGCCAGTGAATGGGTTGTTTTCGCAGATCCATCAAATCCTCCAAACGACCAGGTCTGTGACTCTACACATCAGCCAACTGTCTTTGCGTTAATGTTTTCTGATGAAGAAGTGTCCTTCACTTGTCTTTCTGATAAACTGTCATGATGGATTTTGGATGATGTGGCCTATTTAATGCAAATTACCCTCTCTATCCCTAACATTCCATTGTGAAGATTCAAAGTCCTGACAGCAAGTCCAGGATAAGGTAAGTCACACCCACAGTGCAATAATATTTCACCTTTCGTCATTTAATCATTCAATAAACTAAGCTTTTGCTCAATGTGTGCTCTTAGGATTGCAGCAAATTTCCAGAATATGCAAAGAAATAGCATGGAGGTAAAAGTAGATAATTATTTTATTAATTTTCACCATCCATGTTTTTTTTAGCACACTTTTATGAACTCTTTTACTCACTTGAACTGATTAATCACTTTTTTGTTAGCATCCGCGTAATTTCAAGGTTGCTGAAGCCAGTCAGGGCAAGAGAAAAACTGCCTCAAGGTATGGAAATAATAATAATAAAAAAAAAACTTGTGTGAGTTTTAGGTATGTTCACGCTTTGATAAATTAATGAAATATTATCCAAAAATGTAGATTTTTAACTTCAGGAGAAGCACAAAACAGACTGAAACAGCACTTGATTATTTACTGATTAAAAACTTAAGCATGGATCACTTTGTAATTGGAAAGAACAGATGTACGCTCATCAACCACTTTTTTTGACACAGCTAGCCAGTACTGGGTTGGAACCCCTTTTTGTCTTCGGGACTGCCTTAAATTGTTGCGTTATAGATTAAACAAGGTGCTGGGCACAGATGTACCTGCCAAATTTATTATTTTGATATGTGTTAAGCCAGACTTTGTTTTATTATTTCAGTCTGCACAGGCTTACATCCGAATTTGAGTCAATTCAGCGCCTTGGAAAAGGAACTTTTGGTCGTGTTTTCAAGGCAAGACAAGTACTAGATAAAAAGGACTTCGCCATCAAGATCGTCACATGGAAAGCGTGAGTAAAGTGTGGATGATGATAATGATGATGTTTTCTTTTGTTGTTTGATTTATTATTTACTTGCATCTTATTTTTGGGGTTTGGAAAACTAAATCAATAAGCTAAACAACATCTATGCGTACATTTTTCCCTTTACTGATTTTAAAGTGAATTTCTTTTTTCTTTTAAACAGACAAGCTCAAAAAGAGGTGGAGGCCCTATCAGGGCTTGACCACTGCAACATTGTTCGTTATTACACATGTTGGTTGGAGGATGACCTGTACGAGTTGGAGAGCGGAGCTGGCAGTTCCAGTGGTTCATAGTAAGTCTCATCCACTCATGCAAGGGTTGTCTGAAATGATCCTGAGAATCATTTTTATTGTGTTCATCAGACGGACAATCATCTACAGATCACGTGGGAAGTTGTTGTGATGCATCCAAATATTGGTTTGACTTTGGAGATTTTTTCCACTACATTAATTATTTCCTATTGATTTCAAGTTCAACAGAGGGTTTGTCGGGAAAAAAATACCTCTATATTCAGATGGAATTGTGTGACAAGACACTTAAAAAATGGATAGAGGACAGGAACAGTCGGGATGAAGACCCCAGGAGAAGAGTGGATAGTCTGACTCTTGCTCGGCAAATAGTCAGTGGAGTCGAGTACATTCACTCCAAAAATCTCATCCACAGAGATCTGAAGGTGAGCATGAGGGTGTGAAATCATTGATCAACCCTGATCAATCATAGAGTTGATCAATTTATTCTGATCCCATTGTTTAGCCTGCCAACATCATGTTTCGGAATGATGAAATAAAGATCGGAGACTTTGGTCTGGCTACTGAGGACAGTCTAGGTACAGAGGATCCCATGGAGAGAACAGTTGGGAAAGGAACCAAACTGTACATGGCTCCTGAGCAGGTGAGAAGGCCTTCACTGAGGCTGCCACTACATTTATCTGTTTACTAATGCTCCAAAGTGTCTTCTAACACGTTTGCTTTACTTCCTATTTCAAAGGAATGTGAGAAAGTATATGACAGAAAAGTGGACATATTTGCTGTGGGCTTAATATATTTTGAACTTCTTTGGAAACTACCTACGAGAATGGAGAGGAACAAGGTAAGTGTTATGGGTATCTATCTACAATTCTTTAGTTATTTAGCAGATGCTTGTTTCCAAAGTGACATACAGCACAAGCAAGAATTTAGACCAGAGGGAAAAACTGTTCAACAATGTGCTTCAAGTTTGATTGAAGTTGATTTGTCTCACGCTGAAGCTTTTGTCTTTTCTGCCCTTACTTTATGACTTCTAGATTTTCATGGACATCAGAAGGAGGGGGGAAACTCCCTCTGAATTTGAACGCAAATTCCCCAGTGAGGTACACAGTCTTTTACTTGCCACCGGACATTGTATGATTACTTAAATGGGAATACTTGTACGTTTAATTTAAATAATAAGTAAATATAAGTTAACCCTTATTTATGCTGCAGATATCACCTTTCTCTTTTTTGTTGCAGGACCAAATTATTAAGTCAATGCTGAGTGAGAAACCAGAAGACCGACCTGAAGCAAGCGCTGTGAAGCAGGACCTGGAAAAGTTCCATGTTAAACTTTTACCTAAAACTGAAGACATCAGTCTTAAAACTGTATGATTTTTTTTTTCCGCGCAGAAAATACTATCAAGACCAACAAAACCACAACTAGTGATAAAGCCGATCTTATAAAAATAACACTTTATGAACTAAGGTTGTAAAATGTACAACAGATATTGGGGTTGGTGCATTGATGCAATGATGGATATCAGTGCCAGCATTTGTGTTTTCTGTCAAATGGAATCTGGTGTTATGAGGTCTTGCTTGCTTGGTTTTGTTTCCTTCTCAACCATTGGGAGTTTGCACCATGGCCCTGTTTGAATAGGAGGGCTCCTCCCCTAATCTGCTCTGCCCTGTTGTCATACTGTCACCTGAATTACAGTTTGCATACGACCAGTGCAAGAATTGATCGCAACAAAGAGAAAAGGTGTTTCTATTTTAAACTGTGGTAAACAAAACTATTGCTCTTGAGCATACATGATATGCTTCTAGAACTTGTGTACATGAGATTTTGGCATGTACTGTTGCACACACATGAGAAGTGTGTGTTCGATGAGAGAAGGATTAACAATCAATGTGCATTTTAAATCTGAAAAAAAAATTGTTCACCTAGTACCATGCCTTGGATTTTAACATAGAACTGGTGTCAAAATCATGTGGTTTGTGATGAAAGTGGGTGAGTCTGTCTACAGTGTCATTGTACTGTTCACTTTAAGAAGGTAAAGAATAAAGGATACATGTCTACAACTGGACTGAGAGTGCTTCAGGTTTCTATATTTCTGATGCTATATTTTTTTTTAAATTGACTTTGTGCTTTTTATGTCATAGAAAATAAGTGTTTTTTTGTTTATTATTTTCTTCCATCTTTTAGTCTTTTGACAAACTACAAATTCTAACGTCCTACTTGAGAGGAATCCATTTTTACTGCATTTGGTGTGGGACCACCAATAATGGTCGGAATTACAACATTAAACAATTTTACTGATGTTATTAACTTGTCCTCAAATAAGTCTTATTATCATTCCACAGATGAAGAGGACCTGTGCTCTAACTGTCCTGGAGATACAGCCGCAGACCATGAATGAAAAAATATGGAATAGTGGGAAAGACAAAGCCCTTTCTGGGGGTTTTTCATCTTCCATGAAGAGGCTGAGTTATCTTTTTAGTGTGTTATTTTCCCGAAAGGCTTGGTTTGTTATTTTATTGAATGTCTTTTGAATCTATTCCAATGTGTCATGTTATTTCTCTGGTATTGTTTTTACCTCATGTTGAACGCAATAAATGGTTGTGTTTGGAATTTCGAAAACAAAACATTGTTTTGAAATGTATTTCTATTGTTATATATCAGTTTGAAAGGTCCCAAATGAAAACATTAGTGGCAGAAATCAGGTTATTTCTCTTTTTCTTCTTTTTTTTAAAAACTATTTATTACTTTAGACCAGTGCAATTGCATTAGACCTGTCTGTCGTGTGTGTATTTATTTATTTAATTTTTAATTTTTACATTTCACGCTATTTTGCAAATCTCCATAGAGAGCTCTATGGTGGCTGCGATTGAATAAACACAAGACATCATGACTCCAACGCTACCCTAAGAGGCTCACTGACCTCACAGGACCTCTGTGACATGCTGTGAAACCCTGTCTCAACCTCTGCACTTGCTTCAGTCCAACAATCCTCCAATTTGTCTGGGCTGCCTTTAACTTAGTAGTGAAGTTATCCATGAAGAGAACATGTGCAAAACAATACATGTAATAATCATGTGTAATACACAAAAGTGTTGGATGTGCTTTAGCATAGAATGACAAACACCTCTAGATATATGGATGCAAACTGTAATGAGGAAGCCCAGGTGCCTAAAGCAAAGGAACATGAGAAGAGCGAGAGGAGACAACACTTTTTGGGTTTATAAACACAGTTATTCTTATTTTCTCCTCAGTGGCTGTTTCACATTGTCAGTATTTCCTTGCCTTTCAGAGACTAAAACAATGTAGTGGCTTTCATGGTACTTGAAGTGATCAAAGACCACAAATCAAATTTTAAATATAAAGAAATAAATATTTTGCTGCTGCTGAAAAACCCAAGGATGTCGTCTCCCCGTTTCCTTCCGCCCCTGCTCAGTTATTTCATTTTCACTGCCCCCTGTAGACTTTGCGGAGACGTGTGTTTTACTCTTTGGGCAAGCCGCGACATACCTTTGTTTTTAGGTTAAAAACAAAGGTAAGTATGGTCTAGACGAGGAACGAACGTTACGCAGCGACTGCCAGATTTATTTATTTATTTTAACTTATCAAACAATAGTTAAATAGTTAAGTTATTAGTTAAGAGTCTTTTTCTCGTTGAGTGGTGTACAAACCGTATTGGTGACGTCTCTGTGAATTTGACTTGGTGCCAAACATGAGGCGTCATCGCGAGGAAAACGAAACCTATTAAAAACCGACTGGCAACTCGGAAGCTATTGAGCAGTACGTCCGAAGACATGGAGGCAGAGAGGCGATAGAGCTCGGTTGAATAGGGTCCGTTTGTTTGTTTTCTTTATTTTTAATTATTGGTTTAGTTGTGTGGCTTGCGCGTCCGCCCGCGGGCTTACTGCAATGGGTTCGAAAAACCATGTCGGGGCGTTACAGGAGTATGTATGCAGTATCGGAGGAGAAGTAAAATATGAGGATATTGCATCTGCTGGTCCAGATCACATCAAAACGTAAGTAGATGTTTACATCCATGTGTCAGATCTATTGATTGGTTAATTATTCACCTGTATTTTAAAACAACAACAAAACTGTATTTATGCTCCGATGACCCAAGGTCAGAAAGAAACGAAAACGTTTTTTCAAACTATTAAGCAACGTTGTTGAACAGAGCTAGCATTAAGCGACTTCGGCCAAACTTTTCAAAGTGAAAACACGGAGCCTCAAAGGGACACAGATTATTATTATTATTATTATTATTATTATTATTATTATTATTATTATTATTATTATTATTGTGCGTTTTACCTTAGCACGTAAACATATAATGAAGTACATGGGATACATACACTGTCGGGTATATTTCGTGATTTAAGGTGGTAAAATCTACCTCTGCCGCCATGTCCGCCACCTGACGGAACAAGCTTGTTTGAAGTACATAATCTGTCCGGCTACGGGATCTGTCATTGACTGGCGACAACGTCACATACCGCAACTCTATCTATCTATCTATCTATCTATCTATCTATCTATCTATCTATCTATCTATCTATCTATTCACGCAGAACATCTTTGCGTGCTCGCGTAAAACTTTTCAGTGAGCGCTTAGAAGTCTTACGTCCTGGCGTAAAACTTTTACGCCAGCACGTAGAACTCGTTTAAAAAAAATCAATATAAAAAATTAATTTAACTCTCAGTCTTTGCACTATACAGTGCATTACAGTACAGTTTTTGCTGCAGGAATTATGCAAAATTCTCCACTGTGGGATCAATAAAGGTCTTCTTCTTCTTCTTCTTCTTCTTCTTCTTCTTCTTCTTCTTCTTCTTCTTCTTCTACTACTTCTTCAAAATCTGCTTTGAGATAAGTGAGCAAAATTCCTATTTCTGCCAGCGGTGACTGTAAGCAGGGGTTAATAAAATAGTTGTAATATTGTTGAAGCAATATCAAACAATATGTTTGTATCATGTTCATGAAAGTAAATAATTGTCTCTTAGATTTTCTATCAGAGCATTCCTGAATGGCACAGCGATCCTCCAGGAGAAGGCAGAAATAAGAAGGAGGCCAAAAAAAGCTGCCAAAAATGTCCTGACGCCTTGATGCCGGAACCTCGGGACTCTGTATGATCAAGTTATCACTATGCATCTAAAATCCAGAATTCCACAGCATGTGAGAAATGTTACCCATTCCGCTTTCCATCTTGACAGGCTACTAATACACCAGAGGCTCCCCGTCACCTGCTCAGTCAAAAATAATCACCCAGGTTAACTATGTTTGTTGGTTAAATGAGTATGGTCATAAGAACAGGTTGTCAGTGAAGGTTGTTGAGTCACTATTTCGGGGACCAGATGGTGCTCTGCAGTAAGTCTCTGCGCCGTTTCCCCATTTCACTCAAATTGGCTTACTTGTCAATACAGATACATTCAATAAGATCTGCATTTTAACAGGCGCTGTCACTTTTTGGTTGGTGGTAAGGAGTATCCAGAGGGAACAGGAAGAAATAAAAAAGAAGCCAAGGAGGCGGCAGCCAAACGTGTGTATCTTGAGGTGCATGGCAGTGAAATGTCTGAGGTATGTGAAAATACCACACCATGACAAGTTTTATCAAGGCGCTTCTTGTAATGAAAAGCGCCATTGCCACTCAGTAGTTGTTGAAGTAGTAGTTGGTAAAATAGTAGTTTAGTAACACTTGTAACTAACTGCGTTGAAGCCTGAGAGAGAGAAGGAGATTCCCCAGCGGTCCGAGCCCTGAGGAATCCAGTCAGTTACCTTGACCAACCTCTCCCGCTCTCCTGTGACATACAGGCAACATCCGAGGCTGGAGATAACGTGCAAACCAAACCGTCCAACTCGCAGAGCACTGTGTAAGGCGCAAGAGGACGACAGTGAGACAGGTGTAACGTTGACAATGGCTAAATAAATGATTCACTCTGTTCTTTGTGGGAGCCCAGTGTGACAAAACAGGAATTCACTCCAGCATCTGCCAGTGAATGGTTGTTTCGCAGAGATCCATCAAATCCTCCAAACGACCAGGTCTCAGACTCTGGCCACATCAGCCAACTGTCTTTGCGTTAATGTTTTCTGATGAAGAAGTGTCCTTCACTTGTCTTTCTGATAAACTGTCATGATGGATTTTGGATGATGTGGCCTATTTAATGCAAATTACCCTCTCTATCCCTAACATTCCATTGTGAAGATTCAAAGTCCTGACAGCAAGTCCAGGATAAGGTAAGTCACACCCACAGTGCAATAATATTTCACCTTTCGTCATTTAATCATTCAATAAACTAAGCTTTTGCTCAATGTGTGCTCTTAGGATTGCAGCAAATTTCCAGAATATGCAAAGAAATAGCATGGAAGTAGATAATTATTTTATTAATTTTCACCATCCATTTTTTTTAGCACACATTTATTAACTTTTTTACTCACTTGAACTGATTAATCACTTTTTTGTTAGCATCCGCGTAATTTCAAGCTTGCTGAAGCCAGTCAGGGTAAGAGAAAAACTGCCTCAAGGTATAGAAATAATAATAATTAAAAAAAAACACTTTTTAGGTATGTTCACGCTTTGATAAATTAATGAAATATTATCCAAAAATGTAGATTTTTAACTTCAGGAGAAGCACAAAACAGACTAAAACAGCAATTGATTATTTACTGATTAAACTTAAGCATGGATCACTTTGTAATTGGAAAGAACAGATGTACACGCATCGACCACTTTTTTTGACACAGCTAGCCAGTACTGGGTTGGAACCCCTTTTTGTCTTCGGGACTGCCTTAAGTTGTTGCGTTATAGATTAAACAAGGTGCTGGGCACAGATGTACCTGCCAAATTTATTATTTTGATATGTGTTAAGCCAGACTTTGTTTTATTATTTCAGTCTGCACAGGCTTACATCCGAATTTGAGTCAATTCAGCGCCTTGGAAAAGGAACTTTTGGTCGTGTTTTCAAGGCAAGACAAGTACTAGATAAAAAGGACTTCGCCATCAAGATCGTCACATGGAAAGCGTGAGTAAAGTGTGGATGATGATAATGATGATGTTTTCTTTTGTTGTTTGATTTATTATTTACTTGCATCTTATTTTTGGGGTTTGGAAAACTAAATCAATAAGCTAAACAACATCTATGCGTACATTTTTCCCTTTACTGATTTTAAAGTGAATTTCTTTTTTCTTTTAAACAGACAAGCTCAAAAAGAGGTGGAGGCCCTATCAGGGCTTGACCACTGCAACATTGTTCGTTATTACACATGTTGGTTGGAGGATGACCTGTACGAGTTGGAGAGCGGAGCTGGCAGTTCCAGTGGTTCATAGTAAGTCTCATCCACTCATGCAAGGTTTGTCTGAAATGATCCTGAGAATCATTTTTATTGTGTTCATCAGACGGACAATCATCTACAGATCGCGTGGGAAGTTGTTGTGATGCATCCAAATATTGGTTTGACTTTGGAGATTTTTTCCACAACATTAATTATTTCCTATTGATTTCAAGTTCAACAAAGGGTTTGTCTGGAGAAAAATGCCTCTACATTCAGATGGAATTGTGTAACAAGACACTTAAAAAATGGATAGAGGACAGGAACAGTCGGGATGAAGACCCCAGGAGAAGAGTGGATAGTCTGACTCTTGCTCGGCAAATAGTCAGTGGAGTCGAGTACATTCACTCCAAAAATCTCATCCACAGAGATCTGAAGGTGAGCATGAGGGTGTGAAATCATTGATCAACCCTGATCAATCATAGAGTTGATCAATTTATTCTGATCAATCATAGAGTTGATCAATTTATTCTGATCCCATTGTTTAGCCTGCCAACATCATGTTTCGGAATGATGAAATAAAGATCGGAGACTTTGGTCTGGCTACTGAGGACAGTCTAGGTACAGAGGATCCCATGGAGAGAACAGTTGGGAAAGGAACCAAACTGTACATGGCTCCTGAGCAGGTGAGAAGGCCTTCACTGAGGCTGCCACTACATTTATCTGTTTACTAATGCTCCAAAGTGTCTTCTAACACGTTTGCTTTACTTCCTATTTCAAAGGAATGTGAGAAAGTATATGACAGAAAAGTGGACATATTTGCTGTGGGCTTAATATATTTTGAACTTCTTTGGAAACTACCTACGAGAATGGAGAGGAACAAGGTAAGTGTTATGGGTATCTATCTACAATTCTTTAGTTATCTAGCAGATGCTTGTTTCCAAAGTGACATACAGCACAAGCAAGAATTTAGACCAGAGGAAAAACTGTTCAACAATGTGCTTCAAGTTTGATTGAAGTTGATTTGTCTCACGCTGAAGCTTTTGTCTTTTCTGCCCTTACTTTATGACTTCTAGATTTTCATGGACATCAGAAGGAGGAAACTCCTCTGAATTTGAACATAAATTCCCAGTGAGGTACACAGTCTTTTACTTGCCACCGGACATTGTATGATTACTTAAATGGGAATACTTATACGTTTAATTTAAATAATAAGTAAATATAAGTTAACCCTTATTTATGCTGCAGATATCACCTTTCTCTTTTTTGTTGCAGGACCAAATTATTAAGTCAATGCTGGTGAGAAACCAGAAGACCGACCTGAAGCAAGCGCTGTGAAGCAGGACCTGAAAAGTTCCATGTTAAACTTTTACCTAAAACTGAAGACATCAGTCTTAAAACTGTATGATTTTTTTTTTCCACAAGCAGAAAATACTATCAAGACCAACAAAACCACAACTAGTGATAAAGCCGATCTTATAAAAATAACACTTTATGAACTAAGGTTGTAAAATGTACAACAGATATTGGGGTTGGTGCATTGATGCAATGATGGATATCAGTGCCAGCATTTGTGTTTTCTGTCAAATGGAATCTGGTGTTATGAGGTCTTGCTTGCTTGGTTTTGTTTCCTTCTCAACCACTGGGAGTTTGCACCATGGCCCTGTTTGAATAGGAGGGCTCCTCCCCTAATCTGATCTGCCCTGTTGTCATACTGTCACCTGAATCACAGTTTGCATACGACCAGTGCAAGAATTGATCGCAACAAACAGAAAAGGTGTTTCTATTTTAAACTGTGGTAAACAAAACTATTGCTCTTGAGCATACATGATATGCTTCTAGAACTTGTGTACATGAGATTTTGGCATGTACTGTTGCACACATGAGAAGTGTGTGTTCGATGAGAGAAGGGTTAACAATCAATGTGCATTTTAAATCTGAAAAAAAAAATTGTTCACCTAGTACCATGCCTTGGATTTTAACATAGAACTGGTGTCAAAATCATGTGGGTTTTGTGATGAAAGTGGGTGAGTCTGTCTACAGTGTCATTGTACTGTTCACTTTAAGAAGGTAAAGAATAAAGGATACATGTCTACAACTGGACTGAGAGTGCTTCAGGTTTCTATATTTCTGATGCTATATTTTTTTTAAATTGACTTTGTGCTTTTTATGTCATAGAAAATAAGTGTTTTTTGTTTATTATTTTCTTCCATCTTTTTAGTCTTTTGACAAACTACAAATTCTAATGTCCTACTTGAGAGGAATCCATTTTTACTGCATTTGGTGTGGGACCACCAATAATGGTCGGAATTACAACATTAAACAATTTTACTGATGTTATTAACTTGTCCTCAAATAAGTCTTATTATCATTCCACAGATGAGGAGGACCTGTGCTCTAACTGTCCCGGAGATACAGCCGCAGACCATGAATGAAAAAATATGGAATAGTGGGAAAGACAAAGCCCTTTCTGGGGGTTTTTCATCTTCCATGAAGAGGCTGAGTTATCTTTTTAGTGTGTTATTTTCCCGAAAGGCTTGGTTTGTTATTTTATTGAATGTCTTTTGAATCTATTCCAATGTGTCATGTTATTTCTCTGGTATTGTTTTTACCTCATGTTGAACGCAATAAATGGTTGTGTTTGGAATTTCGAAAACAAAACATTGTTTTGAAATGTATTTCTATTGTTATATATCAGTTTGAAAGGTCCCAAATGAAAACATTAGTGCCGGAAATCAGGTTATTTCTCTTTCCAATTGTTGTTTTTAAAAAACAAAACAAAACCTATTTATTAGTTTAGACCAGTGCCATTGCATTAGACCTGTCTGTCATGTGTGTATTTTTTTTATTTCAATTTTTACATTTCACGCTATTTTGCAAATCTCCATAAAGAGCTCTATGGTGGCTGCGATTGAATAAACACAAGACATCATGACTCCAACGCTACCCTAAGAGGCTCACTGACCTCACAGGACCTCTGTGACATGCTGTGAAACCCTGTCTCAACCTCTGCACTTGCTTCAGTCCAACAATCCTCCAACTTGTCTGGGCTGCCTTTAACTTGCCTTTAACTAAACACAGTTATTCTTATTTTCTCCTCAGTGGCTGTTTCACATTGTCAGTATTTCCTTGCCTTTCAGAGACTAAAACAATGTAGTGGCTTTCATGGTACTTGAAGTGATCAAAGACCACAAATCAAATTTTAAATATAAAGAAAGAAATATTTTGCTGCTGCTGAAAAACCCAAGGATGTCGTCTCCCCGTTTCCTTCCGCCCCTGCTCAGTTATTTCATTTTCACTGCTGTCTGTAGACTTTGCGGAGATGTGTGTTTTACTCTTTGGGCAAGCCGCGACATACCTTTGTTTTTAGGTTAAAAACAAAGGTAAGTATGGTCTAGACGAGGAACGAACGTTACGCAGCGACTGCCAGATTTATTGATTTATTTTAACTTATCAAACAATAGTTAAATAGTTAAGTTATTAGTTAAGAGTCTTTTTCTCGTTGAGTGGCGTACAAACCGTATTGGTGACGTCTCTGTGAATTTGACTTGGGGCCAAACATGAGGCGTCATCGCGAGGAAAACGAAACCTATTAAAAAGCCGACTGGCAACTCGGAAGCTATTGAGCAGTACGTCCGAAGACATGGAGGCAGAGAGGCGATAGAGCTCGGTTGAATAGGGTCCGTTTGTTTGTTTTCTTTATTTTTAATTATTGGTTTAGTTGTGTGGCTTGCGCGTCCGCCCGCGGGCTTACTGCAATGGGTTCGAAAAACCATATCGGGGCGTTACAGGAGTATGTATGCAGTATCGGAGGAGAAGTAAAATATGAGGATATTGCATCTGCTGGTCCAGATCACATCAAAACGTAAGTAGATGTTTACATCCATGTGTCAGATCTATTGATTGGTTAATTATTCACCTGTATTTTAAAACAACAACAAAACTGTATTTAAGCTCCGATGACCCAAGGTCAGAAAGAAACGAAAACGTTTTTTCAAACTATTAAGCAACGTTGTTGAACAGAGCTAGCATTAAGCGACTTCGGCCAAACTTTTCAAAGTGAAAACACGGAGCCTCCAAAGGGACACAGATCATTATTATTATTATTATTATTATTATTATTATTATTATTATTATTATTATTATTATTATTATTGTTATTGTGCGTTTTACCTTAGCACGTAAACATATAATGAAGTACATGGGATACATATACTGTCGGGTATATTTCGTTATTTAAGGAAGGTGGTGAAATCCACCTCTGCTGCCATGTCCGCCACCTGACGAAACAAGCTTGTTTGAAGTACATAATCTGTCCGGCTACGGGATCTGTCATTGACTGGCGACAACGTCACATACCGCAACTCTATCTATCTATCTATCTATCTATCTATCTATCTATCTATTCACGCAGAACATCTTTGCGTGCTCGCGTAAAACTTTTCAGTGAGCGCTTAGAAGTCTTACGTCCTGGCGTAAAACTTTTACGCCAGCACGTAGAACTCGTTTAAAAAAAATCAATATAAAAAATTAATTTAACTCTCAGTCTTTGCACTATACAGTGCATTACAGTACAGTTTTTGCTGCAGGAATTATGCAAAATTCTCCACTGTGGGATCAATAAAGGTCTTCTTCTTCTTCTTCTTCTTCTTCTTCTACTACTTCTTCAAAATCTGCTTTGAGATAAGTGAGCAAAATTCCTATTTCTGCCAGCAGTGACTGGGGGCAAGGGTTAATAAAATAGTTGTAATATTGTCTGAAGCAATATCAAACAATATGTTTGTATCATGTTCATGAAAGTAAATAATTGTCTCTTAGATTTTCTATCAGAGCATTCCTGAATGGCACAGCGTATCCTCCAGGAGAAGGCAGAAATAAGAAGGAGGCCAAAAAAAAAGCTGCCAAAAATGTCCTGGACGCCTTGATGCCGGAACCTCGGGACTCTGTATGATCAAGTTATCACTATGCATCTAAAATCCAGAATTCCACAGCATGTGAGAAATGTTACCCATTCCGTTTTCCATCTTGACAGGCTACTAATACACCAGAGGCTCCCCCGTCACCTGCTCAGTCAAAAATAATCACCCAGGTTAACTATGTTTGTTGGTTAAATGAGTATGGTCATAAGAACAGGTTGTCAGTGAAGGTTGTTGAGTCACTATTTCGGGGACCAGATGGTGCTCTGCAGTAAGTCTCTGCGCCGTTTCCCCATTTCACTCAAATTGGCTTACTTGTCTATCCAGATACATTCAATAAGATCTGCATTTTAACAGGCGCTGTCACTTTTTGGTTGGTGGTAAGGAGTATCCAGAGGGAACAGGAAGAAATAAAAAAGAAGCCAAGGAGGCGGCAGCCAAACTTGTGTATCTTGAGGTGCATGGCAGTGAAATGTCTGAGGTATGTGAAAATACCACACCATGACAAGTTTTATCAAGGCGCTTCTTGTAATGAAAAACGTCATTGCCACTCAGTAGTTGTTGAAGTAGTAGTTGGTAAAATAGTAGTTTAGTAACACTTGGAACTAACTGCGTTGAAGCCTGGAGAGGAGAGAAGGAGATTCCCCAGCGGTCCGAGCCCTGAGGAATCCAGTCAGTTACCTTGACCAACCTCTCCGCTCTCCTGTGACATACAGGCAACATCCGAGGCTGGAGATAACGTGCAAACCAAACCGTCCAACTCGCAGAGCACTGTGTAAGGCGCAAGAGGACGACAGTGAGACAGGTGTAACGTTGACAATGGCTAAATAAATGATTCACTCTGTTCTTTGTGGGAGCCCAGTGTGACAAAAACAGGAATTCACTCAGCATCTGCCAGTGAATGGGTTGTTTTCGCAGATCCATCAAATCCTCCAAACGACCAGGTCTGTGACTCTACACATCAGCCAACTGTCTTTGCGTTAATGTTTTCTGATGAAGAAGTGTCCTTCACTTGTCTTTCTGATAAACTGTCATGATGGATTTTGGATGATGTGGCCTATTTAATGCAAATTACCCTCTCTATCCCTAACATTCCATTGTGAAGATTCAAAGTCCTGACAGCAAGTCCAGGATAAGGTAAGTCACACCCACAGTGCAATAATATTTCACCTTTCGTCATTTAATCATTCAATAAACTCAGCTTTTGCTCAATGTGTGCTCTTAGGATTGCAGCAAATTTCCAGAATATGCAAAGAAATAGCATGGAAGTAGATAATTATTTTATTAATTTTCACCATCCATTTTTTTTAGCACACATTTATTAACTTTTTTACTCACTTGAACTGATTAATCACTTTTTTGTTAACATCCGCGTAATTTCAAGCTTGCTGAAGCCAGTCAGGGCAAGAGAAAAACTGCCTCAAGGTATAGAAATAATAATAAAAAAAAAAAACTTTTAGGTATGTTCACGCTTTGATAAATTAATGAAATATTATCCAAAAATGTAGATTTTTAACTTCAGGAGAAGCACAAAACAGACTAAAACAGCAATTGATTATTTACTGATTAAACTTAAGCATGGATCACTTTGTAATTGGAAAGAACAGATGTACACGCATCGACCACTTTTTTTGACACAGCTAGCCAGTACTGGGTTGGAACCCCTTTTTGTCTTCGGGACTGCCTTAAATTGTTGCGTTATAGATTAAACAAGGTGCTGGACATAGATGTACCTGCCAAATTTATTATTTTGATATGTGTTAAGCCAGACTTTGTTTTATTATTTCAGTCTGCACAGGCTTACATCTGAATTTGAGTCAATTCAGCGCCTTGGAAAAGGAACTTTTGGTAGTGCTTTCAAGGCAAGACAAGTACTAGATAAAAAGGACTTTGCCATCAAGATCGTCACATGGGAAGCGTGAGTAAAGTGTGGATGATGATAATGATGATGTTTTCTTTTGTTGTTTGATTTATTATTTACTTGCATCTTATTTTTGGGGTTTGGAAAACTAAATCAATAAGCTAAACAACATCTATGCGTACATTTTTCCCTTTACTGATTTTAAAGTGAATTTCTTTTTTCTTTTAAACAGACAAGCTCAAAAAGAGGTGGAGGCCCTATCAGGGCTTGACCACTGCAACATTGTTCGTTATTACACATGTTGGTTGGAGGATGACCTGTACGAGTTGGAGAGCGGAGCTGGCAGTTCCAGTGGTTCATAGTAAGTCTCATCCACTCATGCAAGGGTTGTCTGAAATGATCCTGAGAATCATTTTTATTGTGTTCATCAGACAGACAATCATCTACAGATCACGTGGGAAGTTGTTGTGATGCATCCAAATATTGGTTTGACTTTGGAGATTTTTTCCACTACATTAATTATTTCCTATTGATTTCAAGTTCAACAGAGGGTTTGTCGGGAAAAAAATACCTCTATATTCAGATGGAATTGTGTGACAAGACACTTACAAACTGGATAGAGGACAGGAACAGTCGGGATGAAGACCCCAGGAGAAGAGTGGATAGTCTGACTCTTGCTCGGCAAATAGTCAGTGGAGTCGAGTACATTCACTCCAAAAATCTCATCCACAGAGATCTGAAGGTGAGCATGAGGGTGTGAAATCATTGATCAACCCTGATCAATCATAGAGTTGATCAATTTATTCTGATCCCATTGTTTAGCCTGCCAACATCATGTTTCGGAATGATGAAATAAAGATCGGAGACTTTGGTCTGGTTACTGTGGACAGTCGAGGTACAGAGGATCCCATGGAGAGAACAGTTGGGAAAGGAACCCCACTGTACATGGCTCCTGAGCAGGTGAGAAGGCCTTCACTGAGGCTGCCACTACATTTATCTGTTTACTAATGCTCCAAAGTGTCTTCTAACACGTTTGCTTGACTTCCTATTTCAAAGGAATGTGAGAAAGCATATGACAGAAAAGTGGACATATTTGCTGTGGGCTTAATATATTTTGAACTTCTTTGGAAACTACCTACGAGAATGGAGAGGAACAAGGTAAGTGTTATGGGTATCCATCTACAATTCTTTAGTTATCTAGCAGATGCTTGTTTCCAAAGTGACATACAGCACAAGCAAGAATTTAGACCAGAGGGAAAAACTGTTCAACAATGTGCTTCAAGTTTGATTGAAGTTGATTTGTCTCACGCTGAAGCTTTTGTCTTTTCTGCCCTTACTGTATGACTAATAGATTTTCGTGGACATCAGAAGGAGGAGGGAAACTCCCTCTGAATTTGAACGCAAATTCCCCAGTGAGGTACACAGTCTTTTACTTGCCACCGGACATTGTATGATTACTTAAATGGGAATACTTGTACGTTTAATTTAAATAATAAGTAAATATAAGTTAACCCTTATTTATGCTGCAGATATCACCTTTCTCTTTTTTGTTGCAGGACCAAATTATTAAGTCAATGCTGAGTGAGAAACCAGAAGACCGACCTGAAGCAAGCGCTGTGAAGCAGGACCTGGAAAAGTTCCATGTTAAACTTTTACCTAAAACTGAAGACATCAATCTTAAAACTGTATGATTTTTTTTTTCGCGCAGAAAATACTATCAAGACCAACAAAACCACAACTAGTGATAAAGCCGATCTTATAAAAATAACACTTTATGAACTAAGGTTGTAAAATGTACAACAGATTTTGGGGTTGGTGCATTGATGCAATGATGGATATCAGTGCCAGTGTTTTCTGTCAAATGGAATCTGGTGTTATGAGGTCTTGCTTGCTTGGTTTTGTTTGGCCCTGTTTGAATAGGAGGGCTCCTCCCCTAATCTGCTCTGCCCTGTTGTCATACTGTCACCTGAATCACAGTTTGCATACGACCAGTGCAAGAATTGATCGCAACAAACAGAAAGATGTTTAAATTTTTTCAGGTGTTTCTTTTTTAAACTGTGGTAAACAAAACTATTGCTCTTGAGCATACATGATATGCTTCTAGAACTTGTGTACATGAGATTTTGGCATGTACTGTTGCACACACATGAGAAGTGTGTGTTCGATGAGAGAAGGGTTAACAATCAATGTGCATTTTAAATCTGAAAAAAAATTGTTCAACTAGTACCATGCCTTGGATTTTAACATAGAACTGGTGTCAAAATCATGTAGTTTGTGATGAAAGTGGGTGAGTGGGTCTACAGTGCCATTGTACTGTTCACTTTAAGAAGGTAAAGAATAAAGGATACATGTCTACAACTGGACTGAGAGTGCTTCAGGTCTGTGAATTCTACAGACTATTATTTGTCTGTCACAAATTATTTATATATTAAATATATTAAGGATTTATGGCACATAGACCAGTTTTTGATTATTTTTTTTATTTATTTGTGGAGATAGTTTTTATATTAAGTAATTCCTTTTCCTGTAAGTTTGTACTTGAACCTTATATTTTATATCAGATATTTTTTTGTATTTAAATGACAACAGCATATATTCAAAAAAATTACAATAAACAGCCAAAATGGAATTTCTAATATCTTGTGTTTAGTTGAAAACAGATCGTAACTTTTTTTTTGCAGATGTTGCTGATGGAAATGCTTGATAAGATTGCAAGACATCACCATGCTCAAAACGTGCACCACACGGGGGCAGTCTTGCACTTAAAAATGTCTCTCTCTCTCTTTTTTTTTTTTTCTTTTTTACAATCTTAGAGTATAAAAATAAAAATATACATTTCCTGAGATTAAAATGAAAAAAATGAGGGCAGGAATAAGTGCTACCCCTTTTCTTTATTTATAAAGATGTCCATTGATGATGATGGCAAAACAAAGAACGGCCAGCGTGACGACTGCGTCGCTTCTTTCAAATATGACCTGTAGGCGGCACTGTGGCTCTGCGCGGATCACGCAGCACTGACCGTGGCTGCAGACTGTTTCACAGCCTGTGGGTGAGGAAGATTTATTCACAATGATGGCCAAAGCCAAGGGAGCTGGGTGACATTTAATCATGCCTTAGGCGCATGCTTGATGATTAGCATCTCTGTGGAAAACAACGGTAACAAGTGCCAAGACGCAGGGTCCCACACAATCACCTGGCCACAGAGCGCACAGTCACATCAGCACCTGCTAATCAACACAAATCAGCCGCTGCAGCTGAACACGTACACAGTCGCCACTCTACAAAAGCTGTCCAATTTAGCTCTGTGTCTGCAAAGACACAGTCAAGGCACGGGGAGCGATGGCAGGAAGGCCTTTGTGCGGAGCGACCCTGACAAATTCGAAGTCGCAGTTCAGTCACTGTACAAATACAGTGACAATAGAGAACCTGCGCAAGGTGCCTTTGAATTGTGTATATTGTTTCCTCAAGGAAAGACTGGAGGTTGCGGAGATTAAAATGTTGAGGTTGTCTTTGGGAGTGAACAGATCGGATAGAATCAGGAATGAGTACATCAGAAGGACACGGCGAGAGTCAAAGCCAGAGATGCCAGACTGATGGTTTGGACATGTGTAGAGGAGCAGTGCAGTAAATGGATAGTACAATGGATGAAGGATGCTCAAGTTAGAACTGCCAGCCTAGACGAAAACAATGACGACGACGCAGACAATAAGGTTGGATGGAGACGGACAATTCCATGGTCAGATTCTTTTGCTACTATGAAGAAAGCAAAACAATTTGATAACGGTAACGTTTTAACACGACAAATCTTAAACGTCTATTGTGTGATGATGTTAATGTCAATATAGGCTGGCTGAAACATACAGGGAATGTTTCCAACACCTCGCTTAATCTTTGTCATTAATTAATTACAGCAATTATTTTTGGCAAAGGCGAGTCCAAACCATACTGGCAAGGTGTACCAGATAAAGTGGTCGTTGCTGGTACATAGCAGCAATAGCGTAACATAAGCTTTTTACCGGAGTCTATGGTGCTTCAAAAGCCTCACTTTGTTTAGTAGTGAGTTGCTAGGTTGTTTTGCAAGTGCAAGTGATTACTCCCTACTATTTTCAACTTCATTGGTTTCAAAGAGGCCAGTTAATTTGTAGCTTAACCCATTACAACCACACGACGACTGTAAATGTTCCCCGTAGTCACACAAATCAATGGATCGAAGTGAGTACAGGGAAATAGATAGAAATAATATAAATAGAAATGTTGATTGTGTTTTGTTTTTTGCTTTTAAATGGTAGAATTAAATCCTAGCATGAAAACAGTACAATTTGGAGAGTTGTTTGGAAAATAAAGTTAGTGAGTAGGTGTTTTTTTCTGTTCTGTTATGACTGACGATGATTCAAACAGCACAAGAAATGTGTCCTTGTAGATATACAACAGCAGGATGACAACAGCTCCACACTCAGCTTCAACAGCATGGGTACCATCTCTTAAAAAGTCATCATCTACTGTAGTCTTCTTTCCTGGTGACCTGACTGCAGCAAAATTCCAGCACTCTAGTCGTCAGCATAGCAACACAGCTTTAGTGACCACCGTAAACAGCAGATAAATGAGCAGCACATTGCGTCACCACTCAGTGATTCTGCGCTGGAAGTCCCTCACACACTCTGTTTGGGTTTTCACTGTGCGTGACGCCCTCGGAATCATGCTGGACGTTCTTACTGCTGAGGCCAGCTCTCTGGTGCAATCTACTTCCTGGAGATTGCAAGCAGATGCCATTGAAAAAGTGTGCAAAGTGTGTCCACCCAGGATAATTTCAGTTTATCTTTGGCTTGCGTGTATTGAAATGTGTCAGTAAACACAGTGGAGGACAGAAGTGGCAGTTGAAAAAAAAAAAAGTCGCTTCTGGTAAGTGTGAAAAAGCAGTGCACAAATTTAGGACAACGCTTCCCATGTCGAAATCAGCACACAATACAATCAGTGTACTGGATTAAAGTGGATTACTTTCAAGTGCAGCAAAGGTGTTATGAGATTTTGGTTACAGCTCTGGTGTCTTTTCCCACACGCTAATTCTCCTCCCCAGTATTTAGCAATAGCTGCAGCAGTGAGCGGAGATTTTTTCCCCTCCGTCTCTGCAGATGCTATCTGGATATGACGGAGGCGCTCGGCAGAAACTTCTTCCCTTGACATTTACACCTCCAAAACAAGTCCTCCCGTTCCCAGTTTAACAGTGGGCCTATCTTAGATAAGAGAGCTGGTATGGTTCCAATCTTCCACAGCTGTCGCGCCTGTGCGAGCAGCTTTATTGGATGTATTGAGGTCACTTCCTCTGAGAGCAGTGTGGGCACTGAAGCAGCACTCCAGTCAGTGGCCTGGACCGTGTTGCCGGGGGTGAAATAGACTCACCAGTCAGGAGCACAGCGGTGGAGTGTCTCCCCAAAGTCCCAGGGGTCGGACAAAACTATTACTGCGAACACAACCTTCGTTTCAGATACAGCACTGCGAGTTTGTTCTTCTCACTCTGTGTGTTTAAAAGTCGGCAAAGGGAGAGGCGGGGAAACTATACGTGCACATAACTTCTCATTCAATGTTGCCATCTTCCTCCTGGGTGTCTATATATTTCTGTTGTTAACTTTCCACTTAACCTCTTGTGAACCCCGGTGAACTAGAGCATGACCGCACGCTGCGCCTTGCCAGCGGCCAGACTTGGCTCTCACTGCCGACTTGCCGCTTCGAAAGCAGCACATTCTGCCACTGTTCAGTCTGGCGTCGGCGCACTGGAAAAGCACAGCATGTTTAAGCAACCAATGGAAACTTTACAACACCAGCAACCTTAGGGGAGGCCTCAGTTTCCATCTGAGCCCATCTGGACAGACTGATCATTCTACTGGCCATAGATGGTTTGTATAAACAGTGAAACATTTTTCATTAGAGCACCATCATTTATTAAAAAATAACTGCTGTGATTAATATTATTTAGAGAAAGACAACCTAGTTAAAACCAAACGGAATCATAATGATTCTAATCCTTTTTGCTTTTCATAACTTTCAGTCTTGATTCTGATGGCAATGATGTCATAGGGTCACTTAATCCGAATTCACGCATCGTCCTTTAACGCTTTTAATAATTTCTGAGATATGAGAGTTTGGAAGTTTCTAAAGAGAACTAACAGAGAGAAACAATGTAATCTGTAAGAAATGTATACATTTAATTATTCAATATTACCCTATAAACATTTTGTTTAGATTATTTTGGGAAGAAATAAATTGAGATGGAAAATAAATTCCATTCTGCAGGGAAAGTTTTCGGTTTAAAGGTGGAACTCAGCTGTGCTGTTCCCTTATATGACCTTTTATTTTGCAAAAATAAAAAAAATTGAGATGTTTCTCCCAAGAAACACAGCCTGGCAAAATACAGGGTCAGGAGTAGAATATGATTCGAGTTGGACAATCTTTAACCTTTTCACCCTTATTTCGCATGGGGGTCTTCACCGACTGGAAGGTTAAACCACAGGGAGCAAGTCTCCCCTCCCTGGGTTTCTCTCCCTTCTGGAGAGTACACTGTGTAGAGGACAAACAACTCTCACTTTCCCTTTGAAAGGCAAAACAATCAAACTCAATCTGTGCATCCTCCCCTCCAAACAACAATAAAGAAAAAAAACACACTTGCTAGCATCCAATCGATTCATCTCTTTTAAAACACACCACACCCGAGCTCTGGTACTCTGGCTTATATAGAAGTCATTTCCTGTGTGAAGCCCCCCACTGCTGTGCCGTAAATGCAGCGTATATTGGATGCAACTGAATCGGCAAACTTCATCTTCACACCTGTCAAATATTCATTCATACATTACAATATTCATTTTCACTTTTTATATTCGTACCTTAAAGTTCCCACCCCACTGACTCCTGGGATGATGATTCTCAGAGAGCGTGAATACAATGCTTACGTCAGAAGACATCCTTTGTTCTCTGTTGTTGGGGAGAAGCGGCTTTTGCTTTTTTCTTCACCGTGAGACGTTGTTTACAATGCAACGACTGCATTTTACCTCTAACTTTCATTGGCGTAGGACAACCAGATCAGAGAAAAAGGCCCCAAACAAGAACATTTCCACCTGGAAATGGGAAAAAAATGGGGGCGAAAATTTAAATTGTCTAATTCACACAATTTCTAAACCTTTTTAATGGAGAGATTTCCAATTTGAAAATTGTGTAACCTGGCAAACCAGATGGAAAGGTTCCTAAATCATTAATCATTTGGCTCTCAAGGTGGAAAGCTTCCATAGAAAGTGTTTTTAAAAAAAAAACTGAACTTTGTTAACTTTTGCCGATCACATTCACGCAGGCAAACAGATTTGTTTCAGCCAGTGTGCGAAATACCTGTCATTATTCAGGAGGGTCCCCATCTGCATGATTCTTACTCCATACCAATCTAAATTTCCTTAACACACAGCATGCATGTTTTTAAAAATGTAATATCAGACAGGGATGATCTTAAAGACATTTTAGTAACCATCAGTGACATTTTTTTTTTTTTTGGTGTTTGAAAAGAATATGAGACCCCATTAAATTTTGCTTTGAGGCTCTCACGGGGTCTCATGGGTTAATTGGAGGGTGTCTGACCCCCCCAGACTCACCTGTATTTCACACACTGGTTCCAGCTTTTGTAGTGAAATGTATTGTTTTTCTTTCAATGTGAAAACGCCACAAGATAAGAAAATGCCTTTAGCTTCAGCTAGCTACAGTTTCTTTTGTTGTTTCCTCCCTAATGAAAAAAACCTTAACGACCCTAATTTTAAGACTCACTGGAGATGCTTTCAGCTGGAGGTCGGCGAGACGGATGAGCAAGATGTCAGAGTCGAAACGCGAGGGCTGGAATTTGAGCCGCGTGAATTGTTTCCGCTTTGCTGTCACATGTGGGTAGAAAAAGCGCGGCGGGTCTACGTGCAGTTTTCCTCTGGCAGCTGGGGCTGCTTGTCAGAACATCTCGACGTATAAGCAGCCTTGTGTCACATTGTGTGGGCTGATAATTTACTACAAATGATATCGCATTTTCTCTGTTGACAGCCTGCCAGCGCTGTCAAAAAAAAAAAAAGCCAGGAGGTCGTCCGTCAACTCCTGGCCCCCTCGCGTCCCAGACAGCCGAACCTCGAATCCTCAAAGGTCAAGGACATCAAGAATACTCGCCGTAGTAAATCTTTAATAAATCTAAGTCGAGTCAGCTGCCTGGGGGGTTTTAGCAGCACACAGCAGAGCGGCGGCGGGGGACTGCGACATTGTCGGGAGGAGCCTCAGAAAGCCTCCGCAGCCTTCCAATCCGCCCCTGCTTTTGTCTGGTAGAAAAAAAAGTGACACCTCCTGACAGCCCCGGCTGTTGTGCCGATGCCGGTGCCCACAGGAAGGAGGCGTGATGCAAGTGATGCAATCATGACGCTGTAGGAGCAGATTCTAAGGTGGGGGGAGGGAGTAGTAGGGGGATGATGAAAAGGAGGGAAGGTGCAAAACGGGTAGTGCGGTGCTCCGAGAGGAAACCCAGGTGGCATGCTAGGTGTCAAAGTTTGCGTCTTTATCGGTGACAGGCAGTCAGAGCTGAGGGTTGCGATGTGCAGCCACCCACTGACACTTATATAGAGGTATACTGCAAGACAGATGCCTCCAAATCAGCAGCCCCCTCATGTAAGTGTGAGCCGCTGCTCCAAAAGACTTTGAAGTCATGTGTTTTTTTGTTGCCTTTATTATAAGTCGGGGGGGGGGGTCTTCTTCTACTTTTGCACCTGCTGACAGTATGAGATAGCATTCATGCTCCTTGCACTATTAAAGTCTCCACCGTGGAGGTGTTTTAAAGTGCGGAATTTTTCAAATGCTCGTCGCGGGCAGAGTCAAGCAAGGTGACTCCTCGGCCTAATTTAAATGATAAGTCGCAGTAAATTCAGGTTGGCGCGGTGGCGATGGCAGTGATTAACACTGCCCGGGAGCAGGGGAGGGGTGGGGAGGGGCACGGCGGGGGGGGCAAGCTCATCAGACTGGCAGATGAGCGGAGAGATAGCGTGAATCGACAGGATTGGATTACTTTTGTTACGTCTGCAGATTCATGGTTGCCTCTTCCTCTTTGTGTCAGTAGTAATTACACAGGCACCTACTGGAGCGGCAGGCAGTGGGGGGAGAAGGGGGCGAGGGGGATGAAAGCAGCAGTAAAACCAGGACACGAACAAAGCCGGAAAAACAGAAAGAGGAGGCCAAGCGCTTAAACGCCAAGCCATGACAGACAGCCTTTCGCCGCTCTTTTATTCAGCTGCCAGGAGCTTTTTAGGATTTGTTTTATCTGCTCTGCCTTCCCCAACCCACACACCCACACGCCCACCCCTCTGGACGGCGCTCCGCATGATTTGTGTCCAGCTTCGGTTCCACTCGAGCCAACGCGGCGTCTAAAAGCGGACACACTCTGCCTCCGTCTCCGCAATCAGCCCACCTGTCTTGTGCTCGAGAGGCCGTTTAAACCTCTTTTTCCGTCTCCAGTGGGCTTGTTTGCGTTCGAGGGAAAGGTCACCTTGGGCTGCGTGTTTCACACAGCAGTTGAAAAACTGACTAATTGTGCGACTAGTGAGAGGAGCAATTGGGGTCTTTCATTAAATGTGTCAAGCGTGAATGAAGACGGAGGAGGGGAACCCACAAGCATATTCCATTTTTCGCATCTATTTTTTTTACATCAGCAACAACCCACATCTTATATTAGCATATTTAATATTAAAAAGCAGCTACTTATGTTTTTTAGTCCTAAACCTTTAAACCAAAGATACCACGTATCTCTCAAGCGTTTAATAAATACTTTCATTTCTGCAAGTTGAAGGAAAGAGGGAAACATCACATGGCTGCTGAATATCAGCGCAGATGTGATGCAGTTGTGGGCGTTGATATTCAGTACCACAACATGACCTAGAGCGTGAAACTATTTTTATGCATCTCTGCAAACCCCGTGGATTTGTTACTGGCAACCAATGATAATTTTGTTTACTTATTCCTCTGCCAGTTATGCAATGAGACCAAAGGGTGTTTCAAATCACAGACATCCATTATTATCCATCAGTACACTTCAGTGCAATACACTTCTGTGGCGGTGCCACAATCCCAACAGAGCACACACCGTGTACTGTACCAGATGCACTTTGAACTAGAAATGACAATCTTTCACTCTGAAGCGCCTCTTTCTCCTTTGCTGCTGCTACTATTTTCTTAACGACCAATTCCACACAGATGATGAAGGAATACTGAAGGATGACAGATGACATTTTCAGATGACGACTTGTCGCATCAAGCCAAGTGCAACCACCCCTACAGCGGGCAAATGCAACGCAACTTCACAAAACACATACATGAAGCGTGCTCCAAATGAATGCTAATATTTGCTAAAATGATGCTGGATATAACCTTAAATCCAGAACTGTGACCATGTTGTGTGTCCAAGGGGACCAATATCAGAGACGAACCTGCATCTGATACAGAACTCTGTTAAAATACATAAGTGGTTTTGTTTTATTTCAACCGACTTAAATAAAACCAAACAAAAAATCTGGTCATGGCAGCGGCGTTCTGCGTTGCAGGCAGGTCCGTCACTGATAGCAGTCCCCTTGAAAACACACCATGGTGACAGAGTTTTGGCAACAGTTGGCGACCCTCCGGATTTAAGGTTATATCCAGCAGGGCCGTTTCTAGCTTCGTGGGGGCCCTAGGCAAGATGCTGTTTGGTGGCCTCTAGTTTCTCAAACTGTGATGAAGAGATTCCTATCCCTTTAGATGGTCTACTAAGATGCCACAAGTTAAACTGATTTAAAAAAACACTATAATACAAGGAAAATAATTCTCAATATGTCAATAAATAAAACAGATTGAATATTTATAAAAATGATTTACTTTAAATAAGAAAATCCAACAAACCAACAAGTGCAAGAATAAAAACAAACCAACACTTAAAATAATGCTTAATTACCTTAGTCTCACACTTATCAGCATAACACCTAATAATAACACACATTATTCACCTGGACAGAAGGAGGTTCTGAGGAACGTGATGGTCCTGGAGCTTCCAGGTCAGGATGTTTGGGAGATCCCTCTGGCTCAATGTCTGGAGCTCCAAAATATTTCAGAATTACTCCTGCAAAGACAAAGCTCATTAGATCATCAAGCAAAATAGATCATGAGTGCATATTCCTATTTTATTATTACAGTGACGTTGCAGTAATACAGAAAAATTAAAATTAATTTGTTTATATATTAAACATTGTGATTGCAGTGTCCCTTTAAAGCTTTTACCCAAGCTTTTACCCAATTACAAAATTGTCACTTTTAAGAGTTTTTCGCTGTAGTTTACACATTGTACTAGTTAAAGTAAAAAAACTAAGATAAATGATCCACTGCCACAATAGTTTTAAATAGTCACCACCATGCCTAATAAAATAATTCCATAAAAGATTTCTTTGAATGATAAAACAGTAGCACACTTCTAATTAGGGGGCTATAAAATACACACTAAGCTTAGTAAATTAATCCTAAGTAAGGCTAAAAATAACATTAGGTGTCAATATGTGAGAGACAACTTCCACTGAACAATGACAGAGAATAAACGTGTCAGGAGTCAACCAGTCATTCCCATGGCAGGACAGGTTAACTTGGCAGGACATGGCCAACTTTCATAAAACAAACAAAAAAGCTGAGTTCATGACGAACAAATATTAGCCAGCGAGCTAACATTTATCCGACGCTAGCTAGCTGGCTAGCAGGACAAATAAACAGACTTGGGTTGGGACGGGGACGTTTCACCTCCACCTCTCCAGCCCATATCACCAACAAATAACTTACTTTTATCCTTTGCCCGTTTTTCTTCATCAGTTTACTTTTTCTTCCGTTTTTCCGCAACGCTGGTATAACTCCTTTTTGATGACATTATGGTGTTTTATTTATTTATTTATTTTTTTAATCCTCTTGCTAACGGGAACGAATGGTAGCTGTCAATCATTCCCATCATACCTGTCGGCGTCGCCGGCCCGCTACGTCACTGATAACTGTGTGACAGAACTACCTAAAAATGCCCCCCAAAAAATGCTCCCCTCCCCAAAAAAAAAAAAAAGAAAAACCACCAGCCACAGCTTGTTATTGCAGTTTATTTTACTTAAAGCCAAAGTTTATTTTTAGACAAATAAGGGGTGTAATTACGGAAGCGTATTGCATTCACTTGGCAAATTAAAAAAATATCTGTTTTTCAGTGTAATTATTTCTGGTTTTCGCGCTTTTTTTTTTTTTTTTTTAAATGAATACAGCAACAGTAAAAATAAATAAATAAATAAAAGCATGGTGTGCAGAAGAGATCGTTTGATTCTATGATATTTATAAATTGTATTACAACATCTACATAGGTAGTCGTTGCTTCCCTGATGCACACAATAGAAGTCAGACTGGTAAAAATAAATAAATAAATCCTGACACATTTGTGTTCATAGTTGTAAACGAATCTTGATTTTGCTCACAACAACGAACGTACATGTGTAATTCAGTTCACCAGCCTGAATTGCTATCAATCTGTCTGAATTAGGGGTAAAAATGTCAAAGAACACATTTCTGACGCAGCACTGATACAATAATTCAAAAAATATTTTAGGTGGATATAAATCTCTATGGACCTCACATAACTCAATAAGGCATCTCTCTAAAAGCCCCTCAGCAGAATCAGATTGAATGCACAGCACATCTGGGTTCTCAGAAATCCTTTTAGTGATGGTCGGGAGTCGCCGTCGCCGCCACGCGGCTCCTGTGTTCCTCATCAGGCCCAAATTTGTTGCATTACACGCAGAGAGCCATCTCATAAATGGATTTCTTGTTGTGAGTGAAGCCTCATAGGGGAGCCGGTGCACCATGTGGCCATCTGTCTTCGTATTTCCAGTCTCCCGAGACACTTTCCCAGAAATCAACACCCCATGCTCTGAGTCACCCTCGTCATCATGTCGTTTGCATTTATTTATTTTTTTCCATCAGAGTTCGTAAGAGCTGGCAAGTGGTTTTTTTCCCCCCCTCTTCCTCCAGTGAGCTCATGCTGTACCCTATCATTAGCGACATGTCCTTCTTCTGCGGCGAACATTACGAATCATGCCATCCCAAAGAGCTTTTTCCCTGCTGTACATTATCTCCACTGAAGGGCATGTTGCCACATGAGACATCGTAGGCATCCTCATTTATGGCTTAGCGATGAAGCTATCAATGGGAGCCTATTGAGTGCAGACTGCACATCCATTTCTTTATCATATTTCAAGGATTTTTGCATCTGAGACCTCTTTCACCGCATTATCTCAGCATCCTCCTCACGACAGCAGCGAGTATGATAAAATTTGAGTCTCTTATTCATGGAGCAGATGTACATGATGCATCTGAGGCTTTCAAAAGGCTCTGCTACATTAATACTATACCCTTAACTTTGACTTCAGTTTACATAGTTCACATTTATAAATTCACATTTATCATTATTTAATACAGACATGATCACTCATTTAGCAAAAACCAACAGATCCTTCCCTCATGCTTAGCATAATCTACAAGCCAGCTAGCTTGACTTGTCCAAAAATACAATGAGTACATGCAAACATCATCCACCAAACTATCGCTAGATGTTTTTTCAACACACATAACATTTATATAATAACGAATTAGTTTCATTTGTCACTCTTGTTTTAATGTAAGATGACTGAGGAAATCTGACAATTCAAAATCTGACCCACTTGCCATTCGTTGGATTTTAAAATGTTCCTTAATGAATAAATGTCTAATCATTTTATATTATAATGCTATCACTCCATCAGCGACTGCCCTTCTCGGCACCTGGCTGTATTTCTCCCCCATCTGCTGGTTGTCTGGGAGGACAATGACTGGCCTCACGAGCAAGGGAAGTCACAAGCCAAATTGGCAAATTTCAATTGGAGCTCACAGACACAGAGCCAAAGTTGGCTTCTGTGTAGAGTGGCACTTGGATATTTGGTCTGTCTGCCCACTGTTCTGCTGCCGATTGTCTGCCTGTAAAGGGACATTTGGGACAGGCACATGAGTCCCTCCACGCCTGGATTGTGATCTTTCTGCTTTACCCTGCCAGCGCCACCCTGGCCATGTGAGACCAGGTCATGCAAAAAGCTCATTTTGAACCCACTGCTTCTTTCCTTTCTACTTTATCTTGGTCAGGTTGCGTCACAGCCGCACATTTAACATTCAGTACAGCAGCTGGTAATTAAAGAAATGTGCACGTATGTGCACCTCAGTAATTGCATTATGCAAACATTACAGTCAGAATAGTTTTCAGCCTTGTGTAAACACCTTGGTTGTCCAGTGATATTTTCAATGAATAGAGGCGTGTCCTCTTGGGGGCACTGTTGTATCAGGCTAAATCCCATTCAAAGTGCAGCGAAGAGTAGGGAAGTAGGGTGGCTGTCTACCACCTCGTGCACTCTCGGCGCTATCACTTTGTATGACAATGGCACTATATTCTTATCCAATCTAACCTCCTGCCTGAAGAGAAAGGGATGATTTGTGTGGCGCTTTTTCACCTGCAGCAAATTTAAACAGATTCACATAATAGAGAAGCACACAGCACACACACACACACACTCCTACAATTCGACACGACCATTGTAATGACCAAAACAGGAAATAAGGCATGTGTCGGCTAGGGGTTGTATATTACATTGGAGCAGGGGAACAGAAGCGCTCTTTGAGATGGGGGGCGGGCTCCATTAATCGATCGCGTGCATGATTCTGAATAATAGTCACTCTGCTAATCGAACTGACAGACCCATTTGAATTATTGGAGAAATTACTGGAGGAATGTTGATCCCCGCGAGAACAATAGGTCTGATCCCGGAGCAAGGAGCGCAGCCATTGTATAAGCATAAGCAATTACTTGGGGGTTACATATTTTGTGCGAGGAAGAGAGAAAGGTTTCAGACAATGCATAATTCGGATGTATAATTTTGTTGACCTTGCCCTGACAAGCGCACTTCTGAAAGTCTTTGATTGGCCTGCTCCTCACATCTCACCCCTTTTGCCTTTCCACCACTAGTTAAGCCTATGTGGTGCTTGGGCGTCTGAATATGGATACCATCTTTCACAACGTTATTGGCCTGCTTCTCCCCTCCCGCCCTTCATTACAAATGATCTCTCAGTGCTAATGAGTACGCGTCTAAAAATACCCCCCTACTCCAGAGTGCTGGATGCATTGCGGTGCGCGTTGAGCTTTAACAGATGTTAATGGTTACCGAACATCAGAGTGGTGTAATGAATAGAGGCGCGGCATCCCGGGCATCGTCCAGGGAGAATATTTTTATATTCAACATGCATCTGTGCCCACCCACTGAAATTCCACAGCCATGGATTTAGTTAGGACGCCTCGTCGCTCCTCCTGGCTACCTTTTTAACATACCGGTGGTGTTCTCTGTTGCCAGGGTAACAGCGCATGACCTTTCCAGGAAGGTCGAGCTTGTGTCAGTGTGTTGTTTGGAAGATTTCGCACCAGTCCCCCACCCATTGGTGGGGTCTTTGCAGTTGGAAATCTTACCTCCGCTTTGACGGATGAGGGAAAGACTCCAACTGGACTTGTCTCAGAGTGAAAGAAAACGTAAGGTGATGGATGGAGCCGTCACCACCCTTTAATTAAGCGTCAGGGTCCCCTGAATGACCGCACGGAGGTCCAAGGGCTTAATTCATGGATATTCATGGAGCGTATGAGTATGATCATGCTTGGTGTTGCCTACCTTTTTCTACAAATAAGTTTGCCTTCATTTTACATGTGGTTGATCAACACTAGGATTTATTACTTTTTGAGAAAAAATTAATAATATTGAATTTTAGCATTCAACTTTTTTGGGTAGAATCAAGAGTCGATTGGAAGTTAATCAAAAAAGAAGATGAAGAAGAAACACAACGGTTATTTTTTAGATGTACTTTATTAATCCTTTACAGGAAATGAAATTTTTGATCATCCTTAAGCTTTTGCTGGTTAGCATGCTAACTGACCAGCTTGACTGACTAGCCTGTGAAGACTTAATCTCTTCAATTTCATCAATTTCATTTCATTTGGGCATAACTGACAATGTAACTTCTAAAGCATTTTATTGATTGGTATAATCATATTCACGTCCAACTCGCCCCACAGTTTAAAATCCTGGCATTTTTTGACAAGCTTAGTTGGCAGCAAGTGCAGGACGAAGAAAAAGCAGCAACAGCTCCCTGTGAAATTTAAATTCAAAAAACTGCAGATATTTCTCAAGCACCCAATTGTTTGTCCATGGATCGAGCAAATTAGATTTCAAAGGTTGGTTATTGAAATGTAGATCATAATATACAATAGCAGACTAGTATTTGTGGAGCAGTTTAGTTTGCCTCCAGTATTTATGCTACAGCAGGTCAAACCTGAGTGACTTTCATCTTTCTGCATTCCTCCCATTTTACTTGCTTGGTTTTGATCGCTGTGACAGTCTTCAATGTAGCCTGCTATATATTTGAGATATGTAATAATATTAATCGTCTAGTGCAGGGGTGGGCAAACTTTTTGATTGGTGTGCAGGAGGGGCCGGACCAAGAGCAGATGGATGGAGTGTTTTGGTGACCCACCTCATAGGAGCAAAAAATATATCATGGGATATGTAGAAAACATGTGCTTTAATGATAATTGGCAATGAACAAAGGTGTTACAACAAAATACGTGTCTTTAAAAACCCCACGGTATTTAGCTCTTTATTGAAACGACCATTAAAACACAGAAAAAAATAGATGAAATACAGCTATTTTATTACTTACTTACAATAAATATAATATTTTCAAGTTTGGCGGGCCGGATTAAAAAGCTTAATGGGCCACATTTGGCCCTTGGACCGTAGTTTGCTCACCCCTGGTCTAGCGCTTGTGCATTCAAAGACACAGTGTTTTGAATGGGTCATTTTCCTTTTAGCCAGGAAAAAGAGTGGAGCCATCAAGACCAAACATCTGCTGTGCACAAGTCGTGCTTTTGTCTGAGTCATGCGTGGCTGATGAGTGTATAGACAGGCCAACTGCAGTAATCCTACTTTACTAACCTGGATATTACACAGTGGTGTGCGATGACTATGAGGCCACATGGGAGAGGCTGCCAGGATGATTTCATCAGGCCTGTGAGTTCATTATGGCCACAGCAGAAGTGCCAACTTAGCAAAAAGCTCTAAGTCAGCTGTAAGTTGGACTCGGCAGCCTTTTCCTCCCTCCGTGAGAAAGCGTGGGGAGACATGGGGAACAAACCTCCCCCTGTTCCTGCCCAAGGGATCAAGACTAATTCGGACAAGATGTTGGATGTTCAACAGCCTCCTCTTCTCTTTGGCGGCACAGACAGAGATGAAAAGGTGGCGAGTGGCAGGAGCAGGCCTCTCGGGGCTTTTCATTAGATATTACAATCTAAGATTCCTCCGAGGCCAGGGTCAAAGATGGCTCCTATTTGCACGTTATTTCATGGCCAGGAAGATAATCGACCCACGCGGAGTCCATCTGGTTCACATGGAGGTCTTCCGAAGGGAAAGGCCCTTTGTAGCACGCGATGCCGCACAGCCGATTAATAAGGGCCAAACACGGACTGTGAGAAAGGGTTGTAAGGGGAGACAGGAACCAACCTTTCCTTTTTTTTTGCCGAACCGTGAAATCAGATCTGACTGGGTGCAGATTTGTAGGCCGCGCCGTGCATGTGACAACCTCATGAGTTTCCAGGGCCTGGGCGATCAGTGAGACTGCTGTCATTGTGCGCTCTGGCTGAGCACGACGATGCCAGAATAACCTCCCATTCTCCGCTCATGCTGCTGCTTTGTGTCCTTCACAGGCGGTAATCAGATACAGTGGGCTGATTGTGGAACAAACAACCCGGGGCAGTCCAGCTGCACAGGAGTAGGGTTTCGACCCGCGAGTGGTGATGTCACCGCTCCCATGTGACAGGGCTCAGTTTCACTGTCAGATCAATTATTCACAGTGTTTAATTGGATCAGCTGAATCCAGATCGCTCGGGGGATCCGTTTCCAGTAACGGCGGCTGCAAATAAACCCTGAGCCAGCACACGAGACATTAGGCGCAAATCGATATCCACAGACTGAAGCGCACGTCAGTGATTTTATCAAAAAAAAAAAAAACGACGTGCAAGTTTTCATCAATGGCACGCACTCCAACATTTCCTGTTCAAAGTTGGTCTCCTCCGCAGTGCTCAGCGGAGACATTGGAGTCCTGGGCGAAGGCCAGCTTGTAATGATGATGACGCCGATGACAATGCACAAATCATTAATCACACATCTGCAGCCTCTTAGTCATCAGATATTCCCCTGGCCTCTGCTCCTGCCTTGAACTTCCCACGAGCCTCCGAGCAAAAGAAGTAACCTTTGTTATTGTGCGGCTGCGCGCTCAGCACCAGCGGAACGGAGTTTCGGGATTGGTTTTAGGGTACAGAGAGCCCATTTTCAGAGTCAAAACACAAGGTCTATATCCACGGGGACTGGGAGCAAGAGGAGCCCATTCATCATGGGCGCTAATATGGAAACAGCACACTTGACATGTTCGGGAAAGTTGCTTTAGCAATCCAACGGTCATCTTTATTTAGATATGAAAGCCACAGTGTTTTTCTAGTCTTTGAGATGTTGACCAGCGGTTACTGACGTCATCATCTATTCAGCTTGCGTGCAGTGACTTAAACCCTCCCATGCCCTGAAAGTAATGATACTCCTTAGAAGAAATCCAATTCGCGTACCGGGGGAATTGGTCACAGAGAACCTGTAAATCCTGATTGAAAATGTTTATGGACCCTTTTACAAGCTACATCACGGCAATGGAAGTGCAGCACCGTACCCATTCAATCAGACGTATTTAAACCAAGAAGAGGATATATTTGCAAGCATCCATGGACTTGTAATTCCACAACTTCTCTCTTGTATAAGCCACGTTTCTCCACCAAATACGTATATGTATATGGCCACTGGATATTATGCCACTGAGGTGACCTTGTCCGCGCTTTTTGGTGATACCATACAGATCTGTAAGTCGGTTGTCGTTCGGCAAAGTTAATTTAAGTAGCTTTTAGTGATTATTTTTCCAGTCATCCCCTCGCACAGCTTGACAAACTCACAAACCTCCATACTTCCAAGATACATTCCAAAATGTGCGCGCATCCACACCATCGTCACCACTGTTTACAAACCGTAAAAAAGCCTATAAAACGCCAGTTATCCACGATCATAAACTGGCCCTGGAGGCATGAATGAGTCCCTTTCATTTCAACCATGTATGTTGTCTCATGCCACCTGCGAAGGCAGTATTTAACAAAGTCCAGAGTGTCTTTTACTAGCTTTTCAGACATGTTCTTGGGAGAGGGGGGGAAAAAAAACAAAAAAACTTGCCTTTCCATGTGACTCCAGCCATGGCACTGCCTGTGACTGGAGAACATTGCCTCCTTTGACCGTCACTGACTTGCCATCAGTTTGCACCTCACTGCTCCACCTCAGGAGAAGTCTCAGGCGGAGACTGATTGAACTCACTGACCCCCTGAAAGGAGGTTTTTGGAGCAGAGTTCATTGAAGGCTTCTTCAAACAATTGCATGCACCGCGCAACAAATACGTGGTGTTGGCTCTTCAAACAATAGTGTTAGCACGGTTCCGAAAAGAAAGATAAATTAAGTTGAAAGAAAAGAAAAGGAAAGGATTGGTGTATAGATCAAAGCGAGCAAATAATGCCGATCGATAGTTTCAGGAGTCTTATTCTATTAATCATCATGTGCTGAGAGGGTAAGAGCTGCACCCGACAAGAATCTCCCTGGGACGCAATGTGACTGGTGACCTTTCCTGTGTCTCCCTCCAACCTGAGGGGACATGCTGTGGAGACTGGGCTAATCGGCTTTGTTCACCACTCAACTGCAGCTCTAATAAGCCTATTGATCTGGATAGGCATTGATCCGGTGTTCAGGCTGGAGCCGGTCGGGGTTAGCGGTTGTGTGAGTGAATGGCGAGGGGAACCGGGGTAAACAATGTGGCCACTTCCTTTTTTAACGTAAGGCTGGGGAACAATGAACAATGTCCTCTGTGAGGATTAGCTTAGCCTCAGCGTTAGCTAACCGAGAGGATGAGAACTCGGGGGTCAAAAAAACGTGTTGACATTTAAAACCTCCATATTGTAACATATTGTTTCCCGTTATATCATTTGCCATTCCAGACTGCTGTTTAGCAACCCCATTAGTTTAATGTTAAAAGAATAAAACCTCTGTAGATCTCCACATAACAGCATATTTAGCACCCTGTTTACTGCTTCCAACAAAACAAGCACTCATGAAAGGTATCTTGGCCCTTAAGGACAGCACAAAGGTCTTATATAATTAACTAGAACTGTGTGTCACGCACTAGCAAAAATGTTCTAATATCTGGAGAGTTCATTGACGTTTAGAGACAAATATTGTGTCGGACTTGTTAGCAAAAGTGCAATTTGCAATACAAAATCAACAACAAAAAAACGCCACCTTTACAAACAAACATGGGGTCCTTACATTTCAGGGCTGGAAACACGCTGTTTCTGTCTGTCTGAATGCAAGCGCAGACAAACAGCACACACACTGTGTGGTGATCACATTATCAAAGCTGCCGCGGACGGCTGCCGTGGGATCGTTTGCATATTCATGTGATAAAAAGGAGCATTACGTGCTTACAGCGTTACGTCAGCAGAGACGCCTCTGTGAAATTTACAATGTGGCTCGGCAATAGTAAAACGGTCTCGGAAACGCTGCGTTAAACAGAAGCTGCTGTTCATTCCAGTCATGAAATATGTGACTCAGTTTTCTGCTCGGCTGGTCACAGTAGGCAGGAAAATGTTTAGTGGGTCTCATGGGAGCATACTGTATGTATGCAATGAAGAGCTAGTGCGGGTGAGTGTGAAGATTCTCTTGGCTTTATGCCCTAATTTTATCAAAATTATGGAGCTAAATACATAAATAAAGTATTTAAACTCTTGCGCTTTTCTTGACTTATACGCACGTTTGTTGCTTTTTAACGGAATCAGGAACATTGCAAATTGTTTTGTTTTGTGTTTTTTTTACCCCCCACAGCACTAATCTGGACAACAGTTGCAAGAGTGAATTGAGTCAGAAGAATACAGAAATAGGAACCAGCAAACATTACCATAAAGTCAGGGAAATTACTTTATGTCATCAGATGAAATTCAACACCTCTTATTCGCTGTGTATCTGCAGCTCTCAACAGAGCTCAGACTTTATTTCATCAAATAACACCTTCGTACCACTGGTGAAAAAGAAAAGATTTTTGACTCTGTGGCACATGATGCAATAGAATTGGCTGTACGTTAAAGCTGTGTTTGTTTAAAAAGTCAGCAAGTAGGAGAAATGCTTTCACTTTGGTGGTAAATGGAGCTAAAATGAAATTTGTTGCAATGTGCGCAAAGATTTTCTTTTCTTTGGAAAATATGGCATATTGGCATTGCTATAATTAGTATGTTGGTGATAGCACTGGGCTTGGAATAAATAGCAGCTTGGTGTTTTTTTTGACCATCATTCAATAAAGGGAATGTTTTTTCTGGCTGCAAACAGACTGTTTCTCCTGACTAGATTCTAGACTAGACGAGACTCCGCACCAGATTACTGCCACTGCAGGGAGAATCCACAAAATACCAAATGACTAAGAGCTGAATTGGCAGCGATTTCTCCAAAACGTCATTTCACTGGAACCGCACCTCGTTCATTCAGCGCTGCTCTCCCCTCGCCCGACCGTTATTCACAGGAAAGACGTTTGAATGGCATGCCGTAACATGGCCGTCATCGTCATCATCATCATCTTCATCATCGTACCTCGGATATGGGCAGCACTTCCAGTGAAAACAGAGAGGGAAAAAAAGACACACAAGTCTTTTGTAACAAACATGACCTGACATGAGCAAAGGCTGAGATGAGGGAGAGAGGGTAGTCTGTGGTGACACTGGGTTAAACGCAATCGAGTCGCAGACGTGAATTAGGGGCAAAAAGGAAAAAAAAAGAAAATAAGTGGAGGGACGGAGGGGGGGCGCGGGGAGGGGGCGGGGGGCTCAAATGGAACAGACAAGCCTCGGTTCCTTGGGGGCGATTATGAAACTCGCCTTTACAGTGAAATGATTCTCCATTCTGATGTTTTCATGAAGCGCTTTCTATTTCTGGACTATCCTCCCCTCCGCCTCCCCCCTACTCCCCCCCCCGCCCCGTGCCCTCCCTCCCCTCCCCTCCCCCGGCCCAGCGCGCAAACATCGGAACACAGTCAGCACGCTGAATATCACTGCGAGCGTTATTGTGGATGGCAGACGCGTTCAGCCAAAACATGCACGGAGCGCGTGAGAGCGCGTCCCCCGTATAAATGGGGTCATGGGAGTGCACGGTGCACTCTGCACCGCGCACGCTAGCGCGCATGCGCTAACGCGCCGAGCGTGCACTGTCACTCTCCCAATCAGTCAAATTAGAGTGAGGCAGATTTACGGTGCCAAAGCTGATTGTGAATCAAGTGCATGTCGCTGTCTTTTTTCTCTCTCTCTCTCTCTCTCTCTTCCTCCCCGTCCCTTCCATCTATTTATATTCGCCGTACATGTGCAACAAAACCCTGGCACGGATGGCGGACCCTTCTCTTCTGTCGCGCACATGAAAGGCTGTAATCAGTGTTGAGTAACAGCTGCATTGCGTAACTCCTTTTTGTTTTCGCTGCGACCGACGTGGAAACTAAACAAAAAGTCACACAGCGGCTATGCACTTCTGAATCCAACTCATTTCCCACAAGGCATAATAACACCCCCATCCCACACACACACACAAACACTCACTCTTCCTATTCGCTCCCTGCTCAGCCCTGTGGCGACAAATACTTCATATCCACCTTCTCTAACATAGTGAGATCATCAGTCTGTGCGGTGCGTGTGACAAAAAAAACATTCCCAGCAACCCCCACCACCCCCGAGCCGAGTCCGCCCTGTCCCCGTCGGGGGGGGAAAAAAAAAAAAAAAAAAGGCAACACGAACGCACGCATGTGCAATTCCTCTGGCCCCTGGAGGCTCTGACGAACCGACAGTAACAGTTGGCGTGCATGTGTGCGCCGCCGACTTGTGCCAACGCGTCCCGCTGCCTCTCCCCCCCGTTTGAAGATCTGCGCGAGCCTGGAATGCTTTTGTGTGACTGGACGGCGAATCTCCGACAGGGGTGGGGGTGTGGAGGCGGACGCCTCCGAGCAAGAGTGGGGAGGGTGGGAGGGTCAGGGGTCGCGGCACATATTGTCCCAATATGGAAACCGCGCTTCCAGCTTCGGACCGCGCCGAGAAAAAAAAAGCTGAGGCACAAAGAGCTCCTTGTCCTGATTGCGGGGAAGAAAAAAAAAAAGGACCCCGGCCGGCCGGGTCAACGCCGCCGCCGCCGCCTCTAGAAGCAATTAACTGAGGCTTTTTGGCCTCTTTTTATGTCCCAGATACGCACACGCAGCATGCACGGCCAGTGTTTGCATGTCCGACGTGGGTTGGTGCCCGCTGGAAATCCTTCCCCCCTCCCCTCCTTTGTTGCCCGTAATCGTCGGAACTGCGTTACAACAAATCTGGCTCCACTCCAGCTGTTATGAGAGTGGGGTGGGGAAGGGAGGGGGGGTGGAGTTGCTAGGAAGAGGGTGGTGGAGGTGGAGGGAGGAGGGGGGGGGGGGGGCTGCATTAAAGGATGAAAATGGAGGGAGAGCCACACAGGAGGAGGAGGGGGGAGGAGGAGGTGGAGGGATATCGGCTGTAAAATCCTGTTACGCAACCCCCCCCACACACACACACACACACACACCACCCAGCAACCCCCACCCCCGTTTATTTATTTTTTTTCTCATGGCTGGTGTGTTGTGTCTGTAGGAAAAAAAAAAGGGGGGGGGACAGCGCCGCAATTAGCGCGCCGCGTCCTGAGGGGTTCCGCTCTCCCCCAATCACGTCGCTCCGTCCCCGCTTGCTCTCCCTCTTGCGCGCGTGTTGCCGAGCAGACGACGTGACTCAGGCGAGCGCCGCGCGGCCGCTACTCTTTTGCAGCGTGAGCGACGACTACGACTCTGCCCGCAGCAGCAGCAGCAGCAGCCGCAGCAGCAGCAGCAGCAGCGCGCGTGTTTACCGGAACGGGCCGAGCCTCGCCAAATTGAACCAAGATGTGCTTCCCTCCTCCCGTAAGATGTGTGAGAATCAAAAAACGGGACGAGGCTTCCACTCCGGGGTTTTTTTCCCCTGCTGTTTAATGCCAAATCAAGGTTTTTAACAGCGACTTAGGGTGGGCTCTCCGACATGGGGGCTTGCCTGCGGTGAGTGTGGTGTTTATAGGTCTGGACCTATTTCCTGACTCTCAGATAAGGACCACCCATTGAGGCCTCATCACTCCAAATCTGTCAGCAGTTAATGATCCTTGGGGAGCCACCGGTGGAGCGGTGATGTAATTACTCAGCATTTATCAAAGTTCTCGACAACAGCACAGCTGGAGGAAGTATAAAAATAGACGTACGCTGTCGTTGGAGAGTTTTTGGGGTCACTGACTAATTTCTGCATTGAACTCCATCGCAACCGGTTTCATGAAATAATGATCTTGAATGCTATGCGATCATCACGAGTGCATGAAAATCAGTCAAGATGTGCTGAACGTGTATGGGAGCATTTGAGCGTTACATGAAAACCATTTGCAAAGTCTAATTAAAACTCAATTCCCAGTGTGCAAAATTCTGTGTGAACAAACTCAAGGACAGCTATTTTAAAGAGCCTAAAATATAAACCATGATGCTTTGTTCACTCTTTTATGGTTCAGCACACACAACCAAGTGTGATCGTAAGCTTTGTTTTAGAGATGTTAACATTTCTTTCAGCACTTTTAAAGCATTTGACTTCTCTAATGATGGCTGCATATTGCACTCTTGATATTCATCATTCTCTGAAATCACATTCAATTAGACCTTCAAGGCAACAACTGTCAAAGCCATCCCAAATGAGTTCAGCACATCCTCGCTGATTTTCATACACGAGTGATGTTCTTCGAGCATGACAGTAGATTATTTTTGGAAGCTGGTTATAATGGAGTTCAATGCAGAGATGAGTCGGCGACTTGTGGCAGTGAATGGTCGTGTGTATGTTTTATTTCATAATCCCCGAATCCAAAAATCTTCCCCTGGAGGCGCGGCAGTTAAAAGGTCGGCCGAACATGTTGGGTTCAGGCGACCTCACTTGTCCCAGGGACTTTCATCTTCACTGCGGTGCCGACTGCTGCGGAGTTCCTCTCTGAGGTTAATCCGAGGCGAGGCCGGGCGGGTGCGTCATCAGAGCCAGAAAAAGACTGGATGTTGTGGTCTTCGAATTAGGTCGGGCGGCGCTAAAATGACGCTCCTCCGAGGCACTCAAGAGGAGGAAAATCTGCCGCCGTTGTCTAAAACGAGGGTGAGGCGCCGCGTTTCATTGTCCGCGGCTTAATGGCCTTCATCCCTCGCGTGGATGGGAGGTATTTGTGCCGGAGCGCGATGCATTATTTAAGAGCGAGCGCGGCAGAGACAGAGGCCCAGCGGTGGCGCTGGCTCGTATTGATTGTGACAGGCCGGAGGAGACATGCACACCTCCCTTAAGTGTCTGGGGCTTCTCTCGGTGCCCCCTCCCCGTCCCCCGGCCGCACCCCCGCAAATCAACTTTTATAGCTCGGGCTTTGGAGTCTCTGCGGTCGGCAGCCTAAGCGGGCAAAGCAGCTTAGCGCAAGATAGCCCGCGGCAGTCCCGCCGCGGTGCCTCAGCGCTAGCAATCGATCACTCATCGCTATAGTCCCTGAGAAACAAAAACAAGCAGCCAAAAAGACAACCTGGGAGGGAGGAGAGGGGAGCTGGACCGTGTCACACGGCTCTCGGACCAGGGGGTTGGAGGGAGGGGGTAAAAAAAAAAAAAAAAAAAAAAAATCCCTGTCAGGTTTTATTTGGGAACAGTCCGTGTCCTGTTCCGCACGGCGCAAATTGAAACGTTGGAGGGGGAGGAGGCGAAGGAGAAGGAGGAGGAGGAGGAGGAGGAGGGCGAGGGAGAAGAAAAGTAATGAGAAAAACTTTCTGAAAGAGGTCGAATGAAATGTGGCCCCCCCGGCGACCCCCCCCGCCCCCACACACACACACACCCCACCACCCCCTCCCTCCCCCAGCCCTCCTTCACATTCCTCTCCCCTCAGCAGATCTGGCATGCCCCACAGGAGGCGGCGGCGGCGGCAGCAGCAGCAGCAGCAGCAGCAGCAGCAGCACAGTAATCTTTTCAAAAGGGCGGATTTGAGCGGCCGCCAGGGCAGCCGGCCAACTATTTCTCATTTGGAGCTGGCCTGGAGATGACCCTCCTGTTGGAGCCCCACTCTCAGGAAAAACAAAAAAAAAGAACGAAACAAAAAAAAACGCCAGCGCCGAGTAAAGGGAGCGCCTTGGCAACACCGGAGAGCCGGGAACAGACTAGCTAAAAGAAAACAGGGAAACCGCAAGTCTGCTCTCGGGAACATCTGTACTGCCTTCCTGTGTAAAATGGAACGGGGGGTGGGGGGTTGTGGGGGGGGCTTCATACGGTCTGCACTAGCCCAAGGGGACCAAGCGAAAACATGCGAGGGGCCGAGTTTCATTCTTTTGTTTTTGGAACTCTGTCTGCATGCCTTTTTTTCTCATCTGTGTATTTCCCTTTCTAGTGAACAATTTCCCGAGCTCAGCAGCCCCCCTCCCTCTCCCCTCCCCTTTCCCCTTTCCCCGACCCCCACCCCCACCGCCTCCGCCCCCCACGTCCTGTCTTCCTCCTGCACGGCCTTCCACTGAGCCCTGGCCTCCTGCACTCTCAGTGGTAGCCCACCCTTGACTTGGGAGGAGGCGGTCTGAGTCCTTGTTATGCTTGCTCAATGATGGATGGACAGGAAAACTAAGAATCCAAGCCCGGCATTCCTTTTTTTTTTTTTTTTTTTTTACAGTGGGGTGAGAGGGTGGAGGGGAAAGCAAAGGGGAGGGGAGGAAATTCCTGAGTGTCCTTGTAATCACTCTGTGTGTTTGAAAGAAACTGCAGTGACCTTGATGCGGACTCTGAAGCCGGGCCTTCAGACGAGAGCAGCCAGCAATTATCTGGGTGTTTCTTCTTGCGAGAGAAAAAAAAAGAAAAAGAAAAATAGCAGAAGAAAAACGCACACAAAAAAAAAAACAAAAACCAAAAAAATATTTGCAGGACACGCGGAAATGGCTTAAAGGCTTTGCGAGTCAGACCTCAGGACATCAAATTCCACATGCAGGGTTAAGATATCGTGTCTGTATGCAATGTTTACTGCCGCACTCAGCCCGCACTTGGCCACTGGGCCAATGAGACGGCCCCTGCGGCCGGCTTTAGGGGGGGCGGAGGGAAGGGAGGGGGGAGGACGACAACAAAGAGCGGCCTTGTGTTTTTCCCCCTTTCACGCGCACAAACACACATAAAACTCTCGAAAAAGAAAAAGAAGGAAAGGAGAGAAAAAGACAGAAAGAAAGACAAAAAAAAACCCCAAAAAACTGGGCCCCAGTAAAAACTCATCGCACATCTGCCAGATCCGCTGAGGCCTGCCTCCAATTATCCGCCCACCACGCTGGAATCCCGGGAAGGCTCTGTCCGGCCGAGCGTTTGATGTTGCCACGCAACATTTGACAGAGAACAGGGCAGCTTTGAAAATCAGAATGTAAACTTGCCTGCCAAGGTTGACGTGAAGAAAAGAGGGGGCCGGAGGAGGTGGGGAGGGAGGAGGTGCAGGGAGAGGGGTGGGGGAGGGGAAGGGGAAGGTGGGGAGGCAGACAGGGGGGAAAATGCCATTAGATGGAAAGCAGCTGCTGACGGCTGGGAAACGTTGCTCTTAAACGGGTGCAAATGCAGGGGAGCCTTCCAAAAAAGTTGGCCTGGCGCTGGGCTGTTTGGACTCGGAGGGACCGTATTTGCTGAGGTGAAGCTTTTTGAATGCGCTTCCCAGAATGCAGCGGCCGCAAGACAGATGACTTTTTCAAAAATCACCGATTTCATCTGCAGTTTTGGATGCGTAATGACCTTGCTCGATGAAACATTCTATTTGATTTTAGCAGCGAGAACCAAATTGTTCTTTCCTTACGAGGGGTGCGATTCTAGGACTGTTTAACATAGGATTGTAAAGACACTAACTGAAAACACTGAAGACATACTCACACAACTCATTTTGACCTTTCCGACTTTAAAAAAAACAACCGAATGCACCCAGACAACATTGATTCGATATGTGCTATGCGTATCCAACTATGATCTATCTTGATCCAACTGTGAAGTCAGCCTGGGTCACATCGTGAACTCACTGCGACAATACAACACAGAATGCAACCATTCTTCCAGCAAAGCGTCTTTTTGCGCTTCCAGGGCACGACGGTAAAGCAAAACCGCCTGGCCGAGCGCCGCCAACCTCCTCGGGGCCAGAGAGCGGTCGCAGTATCCTCACAGTAGCAACGCGGCCATCTGGAAAGGCGACACCCGCCAGGCAACTGCACGTCACGACAGGCAGTTCATAAACGGGGCCGCCGGGCCACACCTTCCCAAGAGGCACAAAGCAAAAAGCAAAACAAAACAAAACAGCGCGGTTACAGTAGAGGAGCCACATTCTTTCCCATGGTGGCCGGCCGAGTGAGGTAAGGCGAGCCGGATTAGTTGCGACGCAAACAAACGGCGTGCGTGCACGCCCACCGCTCGGCCTTTCACTGCTGCCAGGTGTAAAATGTCACGTCCGGGGCCTCGGGGGCCGAAACGTCCGCTTGCAGGGTTGGATTTTCATTTTTTTTGTCGGGTGTGTGTGTGTGTGTGGGGGGCGTATGAACCGGAGCTGTGAACCAGTTCCACCGACCGACACGCCTGCTGCGGTTGCGCAAACAGCCATCCGCAAGTTCCGCCAGCCGGGAGGGGAAAAAAACAAAACAACAAAGACGAGGATTCGGCTTCGAGTCGAGTCCCGAAGCAGGCCGAGCGACATTTCCTCTCTTTGTTCGGTGCCATCAATGGCGGCGATGGTGGTGGAGGAGGAGCCAGCGCAGGGTTTTTTTCACCGGGGGATGAAAACATCTCCGTTTGATGCAGCCTGGACTCGCGCACACACAAAAAAAAACGAAAAAAAAACAAAACAGCGAATGCGCCCGCTGCTGCTGTCTGCACTGTAGAACAGTGGCGGTAGTGATACATGACTGCAACCCCCCACCCCACTCCACCCGCGACTCTTTGTCTCGCTCCATTTGAGCTGCGGATAGTGTTACACACTCCTTTCCGGCCGGCAAGCAAAGAGCGCGCGTTGTCCCGTTTGACACGCGGAGGCTGAATTCATCTGTTCGGGCAGGTCCGCATGGCCGTCGCTCCCGCCGACTCCTAGCAGCCGTGCTACATGCGCGCGTGTGACCGACGCGGCGTCATGCGGAATGCATTAGCAGCGACACAAGGAAGGAAATGGGAAAGCTGGAAACACGGGTGCTGTTTCCCCTCTCCCAGCCACTCCTCCCCAAGAGCGGGGATGTCTGGCTGCAGCTGTTGATGACTTTTTTTTTTTTTTTTTCACAGAGAGATGGAGGGAGACAACAAAGAGCTGCCCCTCCAGGTGGGCGCCTCCACGTGTGGCGTTTTCGTCTAAAAATCCCGGCTGTTGCATCCGGTATTGTGTAAAACATGGAAAACTGCAAACATGTGATTCAGCAGAAGTGAATTAGAATGAATTTGATCCGTTTTTTGTTTTTTTTAACGTTGGGAGCTGCTAGCAGTCATTTCGTCGATGCTACAATGCTACAATGCTACGACGCTACGACGTTTCACATCCACCTCCCTTCAAAACTGTGATTTCTTTTTTTTTTTCCACGGGTGGGGCGGGCATCCGTTTGCAGCGGGGGTGGGGCGGAGTGGGGGAGGGAGGGAGGGACGAAAACGGAAAAGAGAGGAGAGCAAATCGTGTTTGAAAGGATTTACCCACAGGGTATCAGCTGACTGTCTGCAGCTGCCTTCGGCCCCTCCAGTGGTCTCCTTGGCAACAGTGTTTCCAAATCTGTCCGCTGCCAGCCTCCCTCCTTCCCTCCCTCCCTCCCTCCCTCGCCCGCTCGCTCGCTCCATCCCCCCCTCCGCCATCACAAACACACTCTATTGATGCGTCTCCGGAATGCGTCGCCCCTGTTTCCAGGGGGCCATTTGCGCAGCTGCTCGGCTCGAGGAGACCGTACAGTTTCAGAGTGCATGTGTCCGTCAGGTACGGCTGCGTCTGTCAGCCTCTGACAGCACATTTTGTAAAAGCCCGAGTGCCGCCTCTTTGAAGATACGGCTCCGTCGTCGAGTCTTCGGGGCTTTAAAGATTTCTCAGTCGCTTCCAAAACGCGGAAAGGAAGAAAGAAAAAAAAAAAACACACACACACTGAGCGCCGCCTCGTAAATCAACCTCCTGCTCAACGTTTGAAGTTGAGATATTTGAGGCTCAAGCGAGTTGTCACTACTGTTTTTTTTTTGATGTTTTTGTTTTTTTTTCTTCTCCGAGGAGCTTAAAAGCCATTTAACGCCGATCCAGCTGCATCTTCGTCATTTGACACTAAGCCTTTCACTCATTGAGATGTAATTGCTGTTGTCAAGCAGCCGGGCACGTCGTTGGTCAGAAATTAATTACTCCTCCGTTGCGAAGCAGCCTCTTGATAATAAGTCAATATGTAAATGAGGGCGAGTGAGTGATTGGGATGAGGTACGTAAAGCGGATCTGCAAAAGGATAAGTGACAAATTAGAGAGACTGATGAAAGAAAACTTGAGAAAAGCAATTTGTGGCCGGTTTGGTGCGTTAGCTGCGGCACACGAGCGCACGGAGACAGACTGCGCTCAGATCTCTGGGGAGGTCACATTAAACTGTGTTGCTCTTTTACAGCACAAAAGTGCGAGAAGGGGCGGAGCTGGCGTTTGCTCGTGGGACTCACGACTTGAATTAAAAAGACTGTATCACAAAAATTTCTAATCAAGGATTGTTCATCAGTTCACAATGTAAAAACACTAAACTGAAAACACTTGAGAACCTTGGCTAAGCCCCGGGTGAGCACGGGAGGTTGACACAGACCGGGCCGGAGATGTCCCACCTCGGCCCGCTCTGAAAGCCTCTCCTGGAAACTTTAGTCCCAATATTAAGTTACTCTAATCGGCTACTTGGTGCTATTGATCTGGCCTCCCGCCCCCTTGTTGGCTCCAGCGCTGAATGGATGCACCAAGAACAGAGCGCTCTTTGTGCGAAGTCCGCCCTTTTTTCCCCAACACACCCACCTGCTCGCCCGCCCAACCGTCTTCCAGTAACCTTAGATACAAAGTCAAGCTCCCCCCACCTCCTCCCTCCCTGCTCCTCCTCAGTGAGCAGGTAACAAGACCGGCCACGTCGCCATGGTTACGTGAGCAGCTCCCTGTGTGTGTGTGTGTGTGTGTGTGCCGAGGGGAGGTCGCTTCAATCCCAAGGACGACTCAATCACACCCGGCTGCCGCTCTGCTGCACACGGGCAATATCTCTCTCTGTCTCTCTCTCTCTCTCTCTCTCTCTCTCTCTCCTCCGCGCAACATTTTATTTTTTTCCTCGGCAGCGCAGGATTTAATTATCCCGCTAGCATTTTAGCTAAACGCCGTCTATCAGGGAGGATGGCAGGCCTGACCGCGCCGCCGAGTGCCATGATTAACAGCCTGGCAGTAAAGAGCCCGAAGCTTCCGCCGCCACTTGCTGTGTGAGTCAGCTTTGGGATCTTTTCCGCTCGCTCGCAAGGCAACCCTGCCGGCCAACCGGAGGGAGAATATGTTTGCGAGATAACGACACGATGAGTCTGCAGGTTTTCTCCCCCCCCCCCCTTCCCCCTACACCCCCCACCGCCACCCACTGGCCAGATATTAGATCACAAAACATCGAGGTCGTTTAGTTTCGCCGCTCCATCTCTTTGCCAGGCTCCTGCATCAGCACCTCGCTGCATGTTGACTAGGCGTGCACTTTCGGTTAATGCACGCTTTAAAATGCTGCTTTCAGTTACAAACACATAAAATAAATCATGTGTGTGCGTGTGTGTGTGTGTGAAAAAGCTCAGTCAGTGATTATTCCTCCAGTCTAACATATGTACGGGTGTGACTTTGCTGTATATGAGACATTAAACTGAGCCAATACACTTAAAATATGAGAACAACATGCGCTTTTGCAGTGCAGCGTGCAGAATATGACCTTGTACTGTATATGCAGGATAGCAGTTTAGTTCTGCTTTGCAGGCAGCACAGCGTGCAATAACATGGACTATTTTATAAGTGGAATCAAAAGGTGGTTGCAACCGATCAAGAAGAACAAAAGCTCAAAATATGCAGCCGCCCTTCGAATATACTGTTACAGCGACATGAAATGCTGTGGCCCTTGATAAACATTTGGTGAACCCTGGACTGCACGCATAATATTTAGAAAGCTTTGAAACGAGAAGTAAATTGCACAGTACAACGTCGGTAAGGCTGAAATGGTAGACCGTGCGCCAACATCTGCAGAGCAGATCGATGCTTCAGGCGCTAGTCCATCCGTCCACACCCCCATTCGTCTCACCCGGGCTCTGTTAGCCTGTTGCTATGGCAACTGGAGGAGCGAGCCAGCTTTGAAAACAGGGGTTTGTCCATAAAATTACGACTAATCCTATTCACATGGATCGCGCCACGCCAAGCCGCTCGACAAGAGCGTTCATCCATCTGCAGAGGTGATCTACAGCCGGGGCGGTGCGGCGTTGGAGGTGGGGAACGCGTGCATTTCAATAAGCTAATTACTCAGGCGGCCGCCTTTTTTCACTCCGTCATCGTCGCGGCGCTCTTTCATCTGTCTACAGCCGGCAGTCATCGGCCAGATGTTGCAGGCTCCTTAACATTTGCAAACAAAATATCATTGAACAGGAATAGATGAGGTGTCATGAGAAGTGAATCAGCTCCGAAGGAGCCGCCCCCTCCTGATTGCAATTTATTCAGCCGTCGCCCAATTAGCGTTGCTTAATTAGCACCGGCAACATACCTCCATCAATCCAGGGCAACAATGCCGCCGATTCTCTTTGAAATGCAAAGCCCACTGGAAACGCTTTGTCCCCGGACATGAAAGACACCACTCATAAAGCAAAATAATAAATTCCCCTTAATGCTTGTCTCATCATTATTCTCGCGAACAAGCCCGGCGCCGTCTCTCGCCTTGTGCGTGCGTGTGAGGGATGGATCACTTCCACTGCCGGCCCACGCGTCCTCATGCATAAATTCTCATTTGTTCCCGCATTAAGGTCATCCCGCGGTAATTGTTTGTTTTACTTTCTGACGATTGAATAACAACCTCGCAGCGATGCCACGCTGTGTTTACCACGTGTTGCCACGGTTCACGGGCTCCTTTAATGGGATTTTGTCGATTCTCCCGCAAAAAAACCCCATATATTACTCAGCACCATTACCAAATTGCCCCCCCCAAACCCCACCCTCGTGTGTGTGTGTGTGTGTGTGTGTGTTGCGTGACTGTTTTAGATGCACGCTCATGATGGTGCGTCTCAAAATAGCTCAAATATACAGATTATTGAGGCGTTGGGTTGCAGATCACCCAGATTCAGAAGGGTAACCAGTGGTATAGGCAAACGTTTTGACTGGTGGACCACAATGGGTTCTAACGTAAAAATATATCATGGGATATGTATGAAAATGTGCTTTAATGTCAATTTAAAATAAAAAAAAGCAAAGCTATAACAAAATATGTGTCTTTGAAGCCCCACGATATTTAGCTCTGTATTGAAATGGCTCTTAAAACGCTGAAAAAATCTTTTGATTTACTGACCATTAACATTATTTCATCACGTCTTGGCGGGCCGGATTAAAAAGCTTAACGGGCTGCATATGGCCCCTGAGCCGCAGTTTGCCCACCCCTGGGGCAGATGGTGATTTCGAGCTGGACTGAATGGGTCGGTGATTTTGAGCTAAGGGGGAGACGTGAGTGTTCTGTGTCCCGCGTGCTAAGATGGCAGGTGAGTCATTACAGCGCACGGACAGCGCACGAGCTGGTAGCTTCTTCGCCCAGCGACAGCGCAGGGGAGTCGTTGGGGAGGGGGGGTTGCAATTACCACGACTCGCTGCCTCGACTCAACTCGACTCCACCTGACCACTCACGCCGGGCCCTTCCACAAAAAAAAAAGTAACAAGCGCGACGGTGACGGCGGCCTTGAGTTTGTCACCGTGGCTGCCGGAGCTGCAGCAACCTTCTATCAGGGGCTCGCAGACTCCCGGCCGACTCGATGCCTGAGTGACTAATCGCTTTCAGAGGGAGCAGGGAGAACCAGCAAAGCCCAGGAGCAGTTCCAGCAGTCCTCCAGTCTGAAGGGGAAATTCACAGAAATGTCAGACAAGCTACCTAACAACAACAACCAAAAACAGCCTCCTGATAAAAACAAAAAAACCAAACAGTAACACAACGAAATGAGACCACGTAGATAAATGTAAACTTGCAACTACAGTGAAACTAAATGATCTGCATCTGGGAAAATTTGACAGCTGTTGACCGCAGACGGAGTGATTTTAAAAGATCCAAAACTGTCACTTCAGTTAAATACGCTGCAGATTTCGACATTTTGTTGTCACGGTGTAAACATTTCAATGTTGGTCACTGATACGTTTCTTTTGTTGGATTTTCATACGTGGGAGGCGGGAATAGACGGCTGTGTTTTGTTTCAAATGCCCAAACAGTGATTTTAGACGGCCTATCAGCATCCACCGGGCCGCTGGAGGTAAAGCGACCGATCGTTCCCACCTTTTCCAACGTCGAGCTCAAAGCAGCGTCCCGACTTCCAACCGTAGTGGGGGGGGGAAGGAAAGCAAAAGTCTGCGCACGTCGTGAATTATGCAGGGCGCGCGCCATGCAAAATTGATGCTGCCTGCCTGCCCTGCCTGCCTGCCTGCAGATCTCCTCAATTATATAAGTTTGCCCCGACGCTCTGTTTACCGCGCCGCCGCCAAGCGTTTGTGCGTGGATGTCTCAGAAAACTCGGCGCAGCTGGTGTTTTTGAGAGATGAAGAGGAGTCTGTCTCTCGCCTTTATCTCAAATGGGAGACGATCGGAATATTAATGGACTGCACGGGAGGGAAGGCGGGGAGGGGGGGGGTTGCAAGAGCGCGAGTGATGCCCAGACGCATTTATTCAGCAATCAGGACGACGCGTTTGCGGGCGATTAGCGAATGCGAATGAAGCCAAACAGCGTTGTCAGTGATGTTTTGAACCAGCCGGGCCTTGTCTGTGTGTGTGTCTGTGTGTGTGTCTGTGTGTTTCTTATTATTTCAGCCCATTTCCAGGGAGCTTTTAACTGGGAGTCGAGAAAAATGTACGCCGCGAAAGATCTGGTGAGAAATCCTACGTATTCCTCGGTGGTGGTGGGGGTGGGGTGGGGGGGGGTGACAACATTAAAGGATGTTTTTCTCTTCTTTTTTTTTTTCCGGCCGAGCGAAACAAAAAAAACAAAAAACGCACACGTTTGGATAAAAGGGGAGAAAAAAATCGGAAATGAAACCCTGAGATGGGAACGGAAATAGCTCCGCCCCCCACCACCCCCACCCCCCTGCCTTCAAAGGCTGCGTTTCATCACCCTTCTCCTTTATCGCACGCCACCTTTCTCGTCTCTCGCCGCGCCGCATCCTCCCCCCCTCCCCCCCGACGACCGGCGCCACCTCCCCCTTTCCCCTCCCCTCCCTCCCGCCGCCGCACGCCGCCGACCGTGGCAGAGCTGCCGGCGCCGCCGGTATCAATCACCCTCCTCCCACTCGCACTCGCCTTCCAACGTCCCCTTGTTTCCACGCGGGCACCGGGGAAGCTCTGCCGTCATGACTGGCAAGATTAAATGGCCGCGGATGAAAGAGTGAAACCTTCAAAAGAGCAGACGTGGGACTCGGGCAAGACAAACGGCGCGGGCGACACGGATAGCATGCTAAGAGGGGAGAAGGCCAGCTGGTGTCCAAGTGCCTCTCGAGACTTTACCTTCATGCATGTGCAATAGAAATGACAAAGCAATTCGGTTTCCGCCCTGGATGCAAAGAAAAAGCCAATTATTAGTCCTGATTGTGTGGTATTTTCAAAACAAAAGTGCACGTTGTCTAATGTCACGCCGCCGGCGTTTGCTCCTGACGTTAATTAGCGAGCTCCGGTCCAGGAGGGAGGGGTGAGGTTGGGGGGGTGTATTTTTAGCCCAGGCAGATGCTGACCCGCTCCAGAACACCAACAGCTGTGAAATGATACCGAACGGCAGCATTTAACCGTAACGCAGTATCAGGCTGCAGACAAACAGCAGAGCAGAGCCGTGCGGGTGTGTTGGAGGAGGGACGGGGGCGGGGGGCCGGGGCCGGGGGGGGGGAGACGGGACTAGCGGTAGCGAGGCCCAGGCTTCGCATTTGCTAGCCGCCGCAGTGGTCTTTTTTGCTGGAGCCGGTCCAATGTCATTTCACAGCGCTGAGCCTTGTAAGATAAGATGGGGGACATCAGACCCTGACCGGCTCAAATGAATGGGATGTCACTTCTGCTTAGAACCGCAGGGCTTGTCCTCTACACCCACGTGTGCGCGTGTGTATGTGAGCCTGTGCGCAGACTCTAAACAGAGAGGACATATCCAATCCTCAGGAAAGGGCTCTACTGTCCACCCCTCGGTGGCCCTGAGAAGAAGTCGGGGCGACTGCTCAGCGGTGGTTCGATTTCTAATTTTCTCGGGGGGGCGGGGGGGGTAATTGCCCCGAAACATGGACGCCGGCCGCAGCCCTGCAGGGTGGATCTCCTTCTGGGACGGCGGGCGGGAACAGGTGGGCGCGGCCGCCCGCTCTGCCTTGGCTTGCCGCACCCCCACCTCCCACCCCCCCCCGCCGACACATATTTGCACATAAAATAGAGCCGGCGTGAACTCGTCGGCGGAGACGAAATTGGCCGTGTCAGTCGTGCGGGTGCCAGAGCGACTGGAGCACCGCCGGGCCCCGCAGATCATCGAAAGGTTACTCGGCACGGACGAGGTTTAAAGGTTGTTTATTTCAGACCTGCGGGGGGGGGGGGGGGGTGGGGGGTTGAGAGGAGGTGGGTGGGCGGGGGCGGGTTACCATCGTAACCTTTCATGGATCTGGCACCGGCGGGCACGTGGGCGGAGCCGGAGGAGGCGGCAGGCACACAGGTGCCCCCGGCCCCGAGCAGCTGCCTCCCCCGGCAGATAAAGAGCGGTTTGTTGTTCGCTGCGCCCCCCCTCCCCAGCCCTCTCCCTCGCCCCCCCCCCCCCGACACACCCCGCCCAGCACACGTCAATCCCCAGTGCCCTTTTCACTTCTCAGTCTCCTCTCTCCCCCCCCCCCGACCCCCCCTTTTTCCCCTCCTCGGCCTTTGATCAGGGATTGGATTTGCTGGTAGAATGACAGAGGCAGGAAGTGCTCGGAGGCACAGGAGGGGAGGAGAAGGGGCTGCTGGCGGGGGGTGGTGGTGGTGGGGGGGGCTGTCCACAGTGCTCTCTGTTTTCCCGGGCCTGCGTCATCCCGGGCTTGGCCTGGCCCCTGCAGTCACAGAGGCTGGCTTTCAGCCTTGACTCTCATCACGGTCTATCTGTCAGACTGGCACAGTCACAACAGCCCTGGACCACTGATCACAGAGGCTGCGCATTGAAGTCCTGCCTGGATACAGCCCAGAGCACAATGGCATCATGTATTTGTCCGCAAATCACAAAGGTGGCCTTCTCTCTGTCCTCGGGGGCCGGATCATGACCTCCGACCCCCTTCCATTCTTGTCCAGTAGGATCACAGAATTTCACTCCGTCTCTCATACTCTGGTTTCATAGCATCAAAAGGAACAGCCAGACGTGGAACACCTGTGCGCCTCATTGTCAGCCTTTGTATTGATACAGGGCTGCGGCTGGCGCTCGCAAACAAAGATGCAGTGCTACGTCTTAGCATGCTTGTGCTAGTGTATTAGTGATGCATGCTGTTCCGTTTTTTTTTGCAGCAATAAATGAATAATCCCTGCTAAGCTACGCTAACCGTGTGTCAGGCTACATTGGTTACACCAGTAGTCAACTGTTTAGGGCTTCAAACGTTTCATCTCCATCTACGTTGAGACCTTCTGCTAACCGATTAGCCTCGCACGCGTGCTACACTGCAAGATGTCGAACTCACACGCACGTGTTCAGGCTCAACAGGAGTTCCCAGGCAGCAGCACCTGAGCCGTCAGCCCCTGCGACGCCCTGCCCTCCTCCTAATGTTTACTAGCCAGCTTAGCCTGTTTATTTGACGCAACTGCACAACACACGCTGTGACTGATCTGTTTGACGTGGCCCGCTGCCAGGGAAAATAGCCGTGTTCCCAGCGTTTCTAAGAAACCCAGCGCGGCGGTCACGGAGGCCACGGCGATGACATGTCAGCGCAAGGCTAACACAGTGCGACCCTTGTAGTCACGACTCGCAGGCGCAGAACCTGTAGCCTTGACAGCCGGCGCAAGCTGCGCTCACATGTGCTTTCTCCGACTCTGGTCAGCGAGAGATAATTGGCAGAACTTAAGTGGTGGATGGAGATGAAACGTGAATTAAATGAGCAGCCCGCAGGATGCTAATGTTCGACCGCACAGCCTCACTTTGTCTGATTCTAAATTAATTTGAAGCTTCACAGACGCTGGCACAGCGGCTCCGGTCTCTGCTTCCCCTCCCACCTCCAAAAGGGTAAAGTTGAGCTGATCTCGTCTCGTATCGCTCGGAAAAATCTCTGGCGCCCTTTCAAAATAAGCATGAGGAAATTCTGTGCTGACACTGTGAAAATCCGAGGCAGCTGTTTTGCGCGTCCGAGGGCTTATCTTCGCCATGTAAAGACATCGCCGAGCTCCGGCTCGTGGGCCAAGTTGAAACAAAAAAGGCGACGGTTAAAAAGTCACGAAACTACTTTCTGCTCCCTGCAGGCCCCTCTGGCGCGGACAAACTATTTAGTTTACACAAACGCAACACTAAAACTGTGCAGTAATTGTTCTGGCAGGGGCCTTGATCTGGCGTGTTCCTGAGAGCCATCGCTGCTGCTGCTGCTGCTGCTGCTGCTGCTGCTGCTGAGGGATTACAAGCTGTTCAAAGCCTCTGGAGGTATGCAGGGTTTGGACGGCTGATGTTTTTTTTCCACAGCAGTAAATGCTATTGCAGTTAATTCTGTATTTTGGCACTGACCCGCAGCTGGAAAACAACTTCGGAGTGCCAGAGGCTGTTTATTATTGCAGAGCTTTTACCCAAAATGGCTATTCAAGCTACTGCGGTGTCCCGTGTTATTCTGACCCGGTTGCGTGGTAACAGAGTACAGAGTACGTACGTGGCAGGCTGGCGGTGTGTGTGTGTGTGTGTGTGTGTGTGTGTGTGTGTGTGTGTGTGTGGCGGGCGGGGAGGGGTGAACGGTTGAACCTGAGCATGAACAGGAGCTTGCACATGCATGCGCTCGCACGTAAATCTCGTATCGCTCGGAGGGAAATCACAATTCCCATCTTGTGTGTGTGTGTGTGACGCAGCATTTTTTTTTTATTTTTTTTTTTTTTCGCAACGAGGCGATTCAAAGATTTGCCTTCGACCCGACGATAACAAACACAGTTTGCTATCATCGTCGTCGTCGTCATGGTCGCGGTGAAGCTTTTTCAGTCCCGGAAGGCGACGGGAGCACGTGTCATTTTGCTCATTTCTAGCCCAGGCGAAGTGAAACGAGGCTATCCCCAAAAAAAGAAGCACATGACAAAAGCAGCCCACCCCCCCACCACCACCACCACCACATGCCCCCACGGGTGCACGGAGGCGAGGAATAACAGGAATAGCAGCAGCCAGAGATCCCAGGAACGGGTTAACAGTGGAGCCTGGCTTTCATTTCCTCTCCTGTTCCATCTGAACAAACAAGGCGGGTGACCTGACAGAGCAGCGAGGGGCGGGTGGGGTGGGGTGGGGTGGGGAGGAGGAGGAGGAGGAGGAGGAGGAGGAGGAGGAGGTGCCGTGACTGGAATATAACCAAAGAGAGAGGAAAGCGCGTAGGGGGAAGGGGAGGTGGGGGGGGGGGATTGGGGGGCGAGCAGGAGACCACGTGACGGCGAAAAGCCTGCAGGCTGCTGCTGTGCTGGGAAAGGCAGACAGGGAGAGAGAGAGAGAGAGAGAGAGAGAGAGAGAGAGAGACGCCCCCTCCTCCCTCCTCCCCCCATATTGACGCTGCCGTTTTTCGCCACAACAACAGTTCTGGGAAAATGGCGGCCGTCGTGCGCCCATCCAGCCCCTCCACCACCTCCTCCTCTTCCTCCTCCTCCTCCTCCTCCTCCTCCTCTTTTGTCACAGTCTCCGCCGAAGGTTTTTTTGCGACGTCGAATGGAAAGAAAGCAGCGCGGAGCAGAAAAGGAGGAAGGAAGGAGGAAGGAAGGACGGACGGAGCGACGGAGGGATAAATGCATAAAGGCGAGGCTCGAAATAGGCGGCGGTGTGAGAGGATGATGAAGGAGGAGCGAGGGGGTCAGGAGGGGGAGGGGGAGCGGAGCGCAGTCTGGACCAGAAGCACTGGAGACATGAGTCATGGCGAGCGGCTCCCAGGGGGCTCGTTGGTGCAGTCTATAAATGGAAATAGCAGCAAAACAGCGGCTTCCCTCGCCCACCCGCACTGGGTTATGCCTTATTAGAATTTGATGGCTTGTGACAGCGGCTGCTTTGTTTAGCCCCGGCCTGAACTTCTCTCCCTCTCTTTCTTTCTCTCTCTCTCTCTCTCTCTCTCTTTTCCTTTTTTTGCCCCTGCTTTGCCAGGCTAACGGGGGGGGGGAGTAAAACCTAAACAAAAAATGCATAAACACGTACGACGTTAAGTAGCTTAGCGTCGGGGGCTGGGGGCAAAAAAAACAGACTAGAAGCAGCTGGCAGACGCTCCTTCCTTCCTTCCTTCCTTCCTTCCTTCCTTCCCCCCCCACCTATATTTATTTCATTTATTTATTTATTTGTTGCCAGGAACTGCAGCCGTTGCCCGTCGAAAGAGGCTGGCGAGTGACGCGAACCAGTTAACCTGAATCCTCGGCTTCCCTCCGGCCGCCCTGCAGCGCGGGGCCGGCCTACATGGAACGGCAGGCTGGTATCTGGGACAACCTCCAGAGCAAAACAACAGCCGGGGCGGCGTCACAGGAATGTCGTGCGAGGTGCGCGCACGTGACGGCCGGGATTAGTCGAGGCGCTGCGCTTCCACTGCGGCTGTGGTTACGTCGTTTCCAACGTATCGTCATCGAGGGAGCCTGGCGTTCCGAAACCACTGGCGAAAGCACAGTCGTGAGCGTCTGCGATAAAATTGCACGTCAAAGATGGAACCTCTTACAGGCATCGTGCAGTCTGTAAGATTCAGCAGTGCACAGAGCATGGGGGTCAAACTCTGGCCCGCGGACCAAAGCAATGCCAAATCACTACTAGGGTTGGCCATGCCGCTATTGTACAGCACATGTACCGGTGATACTACAAAACCCAGAATGCACTGCTGGTATTTTGGCACGTCAGTCAGGACAGGACATTCATTGAAGGATTTCATTGCTTTATTGTTATGATTTTATTTTTAAATGTGTTATTAGCCTGTGGAAAAAGGTTACTGTTGAAATTCAAATCAGAAGACTGTGGAGAAGACGATATTTTTTTTACATTTTACTTATTTTGATGTGCGATTAAAAAAATAGCTTACCAAAGCAGACCAAAAAATGAGCCATTACGTGCGCGAAATGATGCACTTCAGGATAATAATCACCCGTCATTTCCGACGAATAGGCGAGTTCTCCCAAAACAACAACCAAAAAAAAACAAACAGACTTGAACTCCTTTGTCTTCCAGCTGAAAGAGAGCAGGCAGCCGGTTTCGCTACATGCCTGATTTCATCAGCGGCAGCAGCAGCAGCAGCAGCAGATGCAGCAGCGTCACGCCAACCTGAGCCCCCCCCCCTCCCCCCTCTGTGCGCAATCCGCCCACCTGCTCTGGAGACGAGCAGACACACCCTGCAGCCCCCCTGCCTCCCCCACGCCCCTTCCTCACCACTAGCTAGCTAAATGGGCGGCGGTCTTTGCGGCGGCACAGAAGGAGCCTCTACGTGGCTGCGGGGCCTTTTTTTGTTCACGTCGGGTTTGCACCTGTCCTCACGCGACGTCCCTTTCTTTCACCGGCGGGGGCTCGTACCTCCTCCGCCCCACCCCCTCACCCCACCACCACCACCCTCGAGGCGGCCAGCAGGAGAGGACGTCATCATCGCGGCGGAGGAGAGGTAAAAGCGACAAACAAACGAAGGCCCCCTCGGCTTTTATCTTTTTTTTCCGTCTTCTTTGCAGCCGCACTGATATGAGCAGATGGGCGGCGCATCCGAGAGGACGCGGCTTGACGTTGAGGGCCCCACCTGTGCTTCTGGCCGGGGTCATCATCTTGGTGGTGATCCTGTTTGTTTACGTGGAGCTGATGCTGACGTTCCCATGGTGACGGATGCAGGCGGCGCTGCTGTTTCGCTGCGGTGAAGCCAGAGAAAGAATAAACGTGTGACACGCTCGGCATCTGTGTTCCTATCTTTGTTTTGTTATGTGTGACTTCCTTTTTGCACCAGTAGTTTTTTTTTGTTTGTTTTTTTGTCAAGGGGAAATTTCGAAACGCCTCACAGAAACCAAATTCTCCAAAGATGAATCCTACCACAGGGCAGGAAATGTGTGAATTAATGAAATGATCTGATCTTTAACTGCCAGTTCCGTACTGGATGCTATGTGAGGCACTCGGGTGTTTTGCTAACGCAACGTGAGGCAAATCTTTCACATTCAGTCTCACTTTACAGGCAATTGCAACGACGCACATCTTCAAAAACATCTCGAGCGATTGAAATAGACTTCTTTGAATTCAAATTCATGCTAAAGATCCATAAAATACCTTCATTTCTCAGTGTGTTTGTGAGAAGCGGCGCACACCTGACACTAAGCGGCGTGTTTTTTTTTTTTGCCAGAATATATGATGCAACCGGCAGCAACCTGCACCGCCGCAGCTGTGACGGCGGGGCTTTTTTTTTTTTTTTTTGGTCTCTTTTTCTCTCTTTCGGTTTCCGTTAAGGGCCCTTATTTGTTTTTCCTGCAGCCAAATGAGACTAGTGCTGCCTCAGCGCGGCATAAACAGCCCACAGGGCCTCATTCTTAAACACGGTCCTCCTCCGTAAACGGCTGCGACCGCAGGGCTTTGGCTCGCCGTCCCAGCAGCCCCTCTGGCTCGCAAGACAACGGGAGGCCTTGTTGTCGCCTCCCCCGCCCTCAACCCCACCCCCGAGCAGACTCTGACCTCCGAACAGTCGCAGCACATTGTTTGCCCAGGTGACAGATGCCTCACACTGAACACCACAAAACGAAAAGTCCCGCAAGGGCCGCAAAGGCGCAATGAGGTCACATGATGATGACGGCGGTGGTGGTGATGATGATGATGATGATGATGCAAAGCATAGTAAAGTGAATAGTATTTTTTATTTTTGGTTGTTGTTTTGTTCCGTTTTCTGCAAAATTTCAATTTGATGAAGAAGACGCACGCGCAAGCGGACGAGCACGAACCCCGAGGGAGTCACATGGGGGGGGTGAGGAGGTGAGTGGGTGGGGGGCGCTTCTGTGGGACCAGAAGTTTCATGTCTGGAAGCCAGCGAAACTGCTCAGGGACCCCAGCTGGTCTCCGTCTCCGGCGAACGCGCTGATTCATCGCGACATCTCCGCAAGGTTAAAGACTCAGAACGATCCAGCCAAGGGAAGCGGCGAGTTGTTCTTTTTCATCGTCGGGGGGGGGGGGGCGTGGGGGGGGTTGGCGAGTCGACGCGGAAGACTCCTGGCCCGCTCGAGCCGCGGCGGCTCTGACTCACTGGAGTTGTTTTTGGTCCTCAAAGACAAAAAAAAACACCCCTCGTACGTATCAATTACTTTACGACCCGGGCCGGCGTCGTCCTCAAGGTTGCTGCAGGATGAGGTCTCAATGTCAGCTGAGAGGCACATTCCGAGGCAAAAATAACAGCGCCTGCTTTCACCTCCGGGGCTCGTTTTAGTCGGCGGAACTGGAGCTCGCACAGCCGCAGTGTTCCTCTTGCATCAGCAAACAAACTTCTTTCCACATTACGGCTCAGCTGTCAGCGGCTGGAGGGGTGTGTTTAGGGGGTGGGGGTGTTTACGAGGGGTGGGTGAATGGATGTGGGAGGGACGGGGGTGAAAAAAAAAACGCCGCCGCTTTTTGTTGCTGCGTTGCGTTGAATTCCTGCAGAACTCGGACAGAAGAGGTAGCGTCACCCTCGCCGTGACTCACACAGCGCGGCGTGCGTGTGTATGTTGTGTGTGTGTGTGTGTGTGTGTGTGTGTGTGTGCCCTGAATGAACTTCCTGTTTCGTTTCTGCAGTTGCACTCATATAGGGTTTCTCCGAGCCCCGGCCGCACACAGGAAGTGAGTCACGCTCCCTCCAGTCATCTGCAGGTTTTTGCCGTCTCTCTCTCTCTCTCTCTCTCTCTCTCTCCTCTCTCTCTCTCCCTCTCTCTCTCTCGGAGCCCCAGAGTGACGGGCCGACGGAGGAGGCCAAATTAGCTTCTGAAACTTTAATCTCCCGCAACTCAATTATTTAATATCGGAGGCGCGCACTTCAAAGGGATACCTCGGCTTCCTCCTCCCCGGCCGCCTTGATGGAGGCTTTCATTCCTGCCTCCTAAAGGACTCAGCCATTTTATATCTCCACCCTGCGGTTTTGAGTGACGACGCTGCTCTGGTGAAATCTCTCTCAGAGCGCTCCCTGAAATCAGAGATATACTGCGCCAATAAACCGCAGCGCATTAAAGCCCGCGGCGGCTGGAAGGGATGAAATACGGTCGGAAACTTGAGTTTTGTCACTTTGCCCGTGCTAATTTTGGATTAGCGCGGGACGGTCGCAATCTGGAATCGTTTGCTGCTGCACGGCGCAATCTCCTCGCGCTCGGGTGAAAAACAGACAAGAGAAGGAAGCAATTACCGAGTTTTCACACGGAGCAGTAATTCAGAAGCATAATGGAAATGTGCAGAAACAAGCTGCGATAAATAGCCGCTGCATTTTAAAGCGAGCTGACAGTGAGGGAAAGAAGAAATGCGTAGTGGAAGCGGAGCGGCGCCGGCGTCCTCGGTTTGTCCTTGTTTACGGATTCATAATTGAGATGATGTCATCCAAATATGCAGCAAAGCCGAGGTAGCGGGGAAAAACAAAAGTCGCAGCAGGATTCGTTCATTTTCTTTCGAACCAGCCTTGACTTTCTAATTTAATTGCATTTTTATTTTTATTTTTTTTGGTCTCGGCCAGCCGCCCAACACGTCCCCAGACTTGCGTCGCTATTGGCTCCGTAGAAAAGTGGATCAGAGGAGTGGAAAGTTAATCCCCAAGACCTTCCCAACCAGAGACGGGGAAGAGAGGGGAGGTGGGTTGGGGGTGTCGGGGGTTGAGGTGGGGGGGTTCTGGCAACCACACACAGTCGTGTCTGTGTGGATTCATGCACATGCACACAGTGACTCTCTCTCTCTCTCTCTCACACACACACACACACACACACCGCAGTGCCGAGAAAATACCGACACTAAGCGCCCTCAGATGCACCGACCGAAATTGAGGTGACACTTGAGTCTCACTTCAGTGTTAAAATGGAATCTAAAATGCGAGTCGTGACACACTGGCGACGGAAACTGTCTGTGTGTTCAGTATCTGGGTCTCCGTCCACGCAAACTTTGAAGTTTAAGATTTTAACCCTTTCTCGGGAGGCGTGGGGTGTGCCTGTAGCAAAATTAGCTTAGCACACATGTTAGCATCTCTATGTAATCTAATTGAAAAAAGAAAACAAAAAAGTCCACACAGTCCCTACGTAAAAGCTGACACTGAAACACATCTCTATTCTTGTTGTTCACTTGATTACGTGTATGTGCACATGCACGTATTCCTCCTCCCGGTGCACAGGACCGCTTCCAGAATCTTCCACTACGGGCTCATGGACCATTTGGTAAGCGTGGAAGGACTTTTGCGACCGGTGACACATCATATCTGGCAACCGAGCGCTCGGCGCAGATGGCTCCTCGACCAGACTACATGAAACGGACCTAATGAGCCGCTGCATGTACGATCACTCGCTAGCCTACTTCCATTTCTAATCTCTCCACTATATCTGGATGTGTGTCGCGCAGTGTGAGCGAGCGGCGTCGCCTGGGTACTTGTTTGCCGGGCCCGCGTGCGTTTTAAACACAGACGCTCCTGTGTGTGTGTGTGTGTGTGTGTGTGTCGGAGGGGGGAGGTGGGTATTCTCGGCACTCTCAGCAGCCCCTCTGGAAGTGGAATGACTCTATCAGGGGAACAATGGGTATTCTGAGCCCGGCAGCGTGACAAAGGTTCACGCTGACACGCTTTCCCAAATTAGGCTGTTCATGCACAGGAGGGAAGTGAGCCCCGCTCCTATTCTTCTCCCCTACTCGAAGGTCATTGTGTGACAGGAACAGGCCGCGCAGACGTGTGACGCGCTCCACCAAAGTAGGCTAAGGGTGCTCCTCCACTCGCCCGGGTGCAGAGGAGTGCGAAGGAACGCCGATTCCGCTCGTGGCCAAAAAGGTAAGAAAAGCCTAGGTAGCCTAGGTGCGCGAACAGACCCCCATCCCAACCCGGTTTGCCAAGGCCACAGGTGTTAACAATTAAGCTAGCAGTCGGGACGTCCAGTCGGCCTCACTTGGCGATAAGCTAATAATTCCCAGAGCGTCAGGCAACCAGAGCGCGCGTCTCTCGGCGGCACGAGTCATCTGTAGCTGAAGAAAGAAAGCCTTCCCACCTCCGCTTCACCTTTCCACCTTCGATAAAAGGAGCGGGGGGCGGGGGGCATCGCCATGGGAAAACCAAGACCTCAACTGATGTCATTAGCCCATCCGCCATTACGTCAAATCCCCCTGTTTTTCCCAACAAAAACAAGAAGCGTTCCGGCCTTGACACTGGGCAGGCTCGCCGAGATGTTGCAATGCGGCGCGGAGGAAAAAAGCTCCGCACACACACGGGAAACAAAGGAATCCTTTGAAGGAGCAGGAGGTTTTTTTGCTGGGTCTCTGTTGATTCCAAACGTCTTTCCTCCCGGCGCACAAGACCGCTTCCAGGAAACCAGCTGTTGGACCGGGGGGGGGCAGGAAGGAGGAGGCGATGTTCTATATCAGGACTGTGAATCACAGTTCCCTCGCTCTGTATTTTTCCTCACGGCGGTTTGGCTGGGCTGAGCGGGCGGCGGGGCAAACGGGGGGGGGGAGGGGGTTGTGTTGTGGAGCTGGAACCCGGGCGCTGAGGGACTGACTGGGAGACTGTGGACGCAGGGTTGCTGGGCTATTACACGGCCCCCGGGGGTGCTTATTTAAAGCAAAGTCCTGTCTGGACTATTGCCCTCAAACACTGTTATTGTACTGCAGCTGCATGAGACACAAAGGCACTGAGCTGGAAATAGGGAGGAGGTGGAGGGTTGGGAGGAGGGGGGGGGGGGGGGGGGGGGCGGCTGTCTCAAAGAGGAGGTCTGGACAATGTCATCATTCGTTCTCAGGAAACAGCACTAACAATCAGGAAAAATGAGAGAGCCCGGCAGAGCAGAGCAGAGGAGGGCGGGGGAGGGTGGGGGCAGCGAGGACAGGCCATAATTAGGCATCGGATGACAAAAGTGTTATACCGAGCTGAACGCGGAGCGAGCCGCTCTCCCTGCAGAGCGGAGCGGAGGTGCGGCACGTCGGCGAGAGGAGCGCCGCCGGTTTCGACCGAGCATGCAAACCAGGGTGCGACACACATCTTTTTTTTTTTTTTTTTTTTTTTGGTCAAAACTGGATCCGTTCCGCCGCTCGCGTCTCATTTGCACACCAAAGTGAAAAAGTTGAGCAGCTGAGTTTCATTTAGGGAAATCAATTTGTTTAGTTTAGTTTTTTTTTTTTTTGTAGTTTAGTTTTCTTCCAGAGACGGAAAGTTGCGCGTCATCTTTAAAGTCGGGAGCTGAGCACGGGGATTCGTGCAAAACTCGGGGGGGAGAGCATGTGTGTGTGCGCGTGTGTGTGTGTGTGTGTGTGTGTGTGTGTGGTGGTGTTAGTCAGAACGTCTGGCCTACGCCGTGCTAGAAGCGGAAATCCTGGTCTGATTGTGCAGCCGTGTTTGTGCTCAGACAGCTCCTAGGAAAGGAATGTGTGGCCTACATTCCCCTCTTAAGCCCCCCCCGACACCCCCCCCCCCCCACCCCGCCTCTGCTCCGCCAAACACCGCACTCGCTGTCAGCGCGGGCGAAATTTAAGAGGCTGCATACCAACAACAATGAAGGGGGAAGGAGAAGAGGGAGAAGAAGAAAAAAGAGGCAAAACATTTGGAGCACATGGCCCTGATTTACTGCCATCTTCCTGGGAGCGATGGAGAAGTTTAATAGAGGCGGCGGTGGTGGTGGTGGCGGCGGCGGTGGTGGTGGGGGGAGGGCAGGGGAGGGGGGGGTTGGCGCTTTGCAGTGTTTTGAGTGGGACGGGGAGGGGGCCGGGGGGGCAGGAAGGGGTTAAGTCTGCTGCAGAGGGCCAGGAAAGGAAGGAAGGGAGAGGAGTGCAGCGGAGGTATGGAGGGACAGAGGGGGGAGGGAGTGGGAAAGACGAGGGGAGGAGGGGGGCTTGGGGAAGGTGCGTCTAGATGAAATTAAATGGAGGCTAAAGTGCTGACTCACTGCTTTCAGGGCCTTTATTACCTGCTCCGTCACCCAGGCTTTATGGGGTGGGCAGCCAGGAGAAGGCCTGGGCCGGGGTGGGGGTTGTTTGGTGGCTGGGGTGGGGTGGGGTGGGGGGTGGGGTGCAGGCAGCCAGCCCCTCATTTACAGGAAACCTTCTGGAGGCAATAAATGCTGCAACCGAGTCGCTCGGCCAAGCCCGCAGCATGGCTCACCTGCAAATGTAGCCTCGGGGACGGAGCCCCCGCCAACCCCTGAAGACCACCTCCACCCAAACTACCCTCCCGCCCCCTCGCCAAACACACACACACACACACACACACCATTTCTTATTTTTGGTGCTGTGCTGGAGGCGGCAGGGCTAATGAGACATCAAGGAGGAGCTAAAAATCTTTTCGTTCGCTTCATCCGCGTCATCAGAAGCGGCCGAGCCTCTCGAGTCTCGGCAACATCCGACGCAAGACGCGACGGCGCGGTTCGAAAAAACTCGAGGGCACGTGCGCCATCGCCACTTGGCACCCGATCACACGCTTCAGCACGTTCTCTGCCGTCGACGCCCGACTGGCGGCGCCATCGACGCGTCCTCATCTCGGCTCGTCGCATATCGACGTCGGGTCTCGAGTTTCTCTTTGCAAACCCAGGTAAACAAGCTTCCTCGCTGGCGGCGTAACAGCGAGCGGCGTGACGCACAACACGCCCACCAGGGATCTGTGGACGATGAACCTCGTCCAGGGTTCGCACTTTTAAAAGATACGCAGAGGCGTTTCAAGATTCCGACGATCAAGATGTTGTTTTTTTTGTGTTTATTGATCACAAAGGAACAACGTGGTTATTGGGAAATCCTGTGAGGCCCTTCAATCAACACTGACCTTCACCCCTGCAGGACACTTTTCTCTCTGCCGCTATACGACACGCATCGGAAAAGCAGAGGGAAGAAGCTCCTCCGACTTGCAAACAATGGATTCTGGTAAAGGAGATTAGCCTGGACGCCGCCCTGCATTCTCCACGGGATTGTAAGGAACCTGCCCATTAAAATAAAAACAGTGCTGAAAGCTTTCCTTGAATAACATTGCTTCACTTTGCTCCACGCTGGCTTTGGTAAGAGTTCAATTAGACACCGCGGAGCAGAGCCGGCCCGGCCGCGAGGCAGCGACGTGCGGCCAGCGTCGCGCAGGAGCAAGTCTGAGTGGTCTGCCTGAAAGTGATAAACAGACATTATGCCACACGTAGACACACCGTGCAATTCCACAGGATGTACTGTATGTCCCTTCCATCTGGCACTCGCTCCTTCCCATCAAACTTAGTAATGACACATTCTTCTGGTCTTCAGCAAATGTATCTGGCAGCCGGCCACAGCATAACATCCCGCAAGCTGCTTGGTGTCGAGCAAAATGCTAAAGCCGGCCGTCTGCAGTTAATTTTTTTTAATGCACAACAATAAATTTACATAAGAACAAATGTATGTGGTTAATATTCCTTTTTTTCACTGCCAAGCCAGCTAAACTGGGGAAAATGACTCATTTATTTAAAAATATAAAATGTGGTATTTTGCAACGACGACCGCAAACATGGGATCGAAAAATGTTTTAGGCTGAGCTCCAAGCGAAGCCAACCACAGGAAGTCAGAACTCGCACTTGTGTCGTGCAAGCAAAAAAGTGCCAATTTTTGAAAGCCGTGACTACGATGGAGCGCTGACTTGCGGCGCGCCTGAGGCGCCAGTGGAGGGAAGGCTAACCATTAAATGGGAGAACACGCCATGTTGATGCTCTCTCCGCACAAAGTTACGACTTTGGTTCGCTCTTTCGCTCTTTCGCTCTTTCGGAAAGACACGACGCAAACCTTGCGTTCCATTTGCGCCGCTGAATCTAATAATCTGTGGGTGAAAACTGTCACGCCTGGCAGGCATGGAGCGGGGGGGGCGGGAGGCGGGGGGGGAGGTGATGTAAGGCTGCCGCCGCCCTCGGACGCTCTCAGGCTGCGGGGAAAAGCTTATAGTCGCCGATCAGACTAAATGGACTCCAGCGCCGCGCCGGGCTCCGGTTTGTCTCCGACGGTCCGAGCAATCAGAGCATGCAGCCGACAAATGGATGCATTTTCTTTGTCCCCGGCTCGGGCTCGGCTCCCTCCGTCTCCCTCATTACTCCCATTACTCTGCAGCTTGTGGGTTATCTAATGCTCCTCCCCGGCCCCCACCCCTCACCGGCTTACGGTTTGGCCGGGGATTAGACTCATTTTTCCAAGGGCATTTTATAAACAACCCCGTGTGCCCCGTTCCCGGGGTGGGTGGCGGGGGTGGCGGAGGGCTGAGGGTGGGGAGCTGATGCAGCAGCAGAATTTACAACCTCCGAGGCCTTGTGGCCCTTCGCTCTCCCTCCGCAATACATAATTCAAGTTCATTTTCTCTCTCTCTCTCTCTCGCTCTCGCTCTCTTGCACACACATGCTCGGCGCGGAGGTCAATTATTTGAATATCCGTAGGAGTGCGGCGGCGGCGGCGGCGGAAGCGGAGGCGTCTCATCTGCAGCGGGCGGCGAAGACGGCGAAAATTGCCTCTCTCGCGGCGGACCAAGGTTGTCGGCGGCGAAAACGCTGTAATTTACGGCGCAGTTTGATATTTTCGGCGAAGTCATTGATTCCCACCCCCACCCCGTGTCGGACCTTGGCAAGGACAGCTTGAGAATTCGCAGAATGTAATTCAAATCCCGGCCCCGACGAGTCGCCGGACGCCCTCCCCTCCCACCACCGCCCCAACACCCGCTAATTGGACGCTTGGCTTGCTGCGCATGCTTCCAAATGGATTTTCCCCCTCGACCGGCTGAAATTGCTCCGAGAGATTCAACGCAGCACCCGGGAAATTATTGTGAAGGGTTTCAGCCAGAGATCTCAGCAAACAAGAAGCACAGCTTTGTAGTTCATGGGTTAAAAAAAAAAGAAAAAAAAAGCAGACCGATCGCATGCATGCAGCGAATCCTTGAAGTTGTCCTACTTTCGGCGAAAAGCAGACCCGGCGTTCCATTTCTCTTTTTAGTTTTTTTTTTTTACTCACGTAGAGGAGCTCCGCTCCGCCACGCACCTCTACCTCCGTTCGTGATGTAAGTGTGGCTCGCACCATAACAACACATGCGTTTGTACCATTCACAGATTCCTCAGCGGCTCCTCAACGCAGGCAGACTATAAGTCACACTTGATCAGCAGCCAGCTACTGCATAATGTATTAGTAATAGAGTACACGCTACTTCTGAACAAAGACAGGAGGAGGTTACGGAGTTTGTCTCTCTCCCATGCAGGCCTCGCCCACGGCCGCTGTTGGCTTTTTTGTCTCACAGCCTCGTTTATGTAACGCATCCCCAGTCATTCATAGTGATGTCAGTTCCTTTTTTTTTTAATATTCAACACACTGTTCCCTGGCGCTGCTTCCCTGTTGGTGAGCACAACTCTGGCTTTAGCGTTTGGACATTTGGACTCACTGGAAAACAAACTAAATATAGCTGCTGTTTGTTGCTGTTTTGAGTGAAACATACAGTAACGGCTATCGAAGTGGGTTCACGTGACAAAAAGCCGCGCACATCTGATAAACTTTGTTGTAAGTTGGGCAAGACGTCCGCTAAGTGGGCACAGAACGTGTGATTCCAAAAGAATTTTTCACGAGTCCATGTCTTGTTGAAAATGGCCATGTGAGTGGGAAATTGGGGCTGAACTCCTCTTTCTCTTTAACAGCTGTATCCTGACACCAAATACCTGGCAACAATTCGCGGGAATTGACGCAACACTTTCGGAAGTGTGCTCTGCCGCTCTTTTTGTGCTCTTTCAAGTGCATGTATGTGTTGCAGACGTGTCTAACGTGCCCGCAGGCGCTTGTGAGTCGGGTAATGTGACTGTGTCTCGTTCCCATCGCCGATGCTGTGAAAGCCACTGCTAAGACAACAAATCTCATTTGGTGCTAAAAGCAGAGCGAGGGCAGGTAATAGCCTGTTCGCCATGTCTCCCACAAGGGCAGTTGTTACCCGCCTTTTGGGTGTGCCTGTGGTGCGTGCTGATGAAAACCGCCGTGATGCAACTCCGTCTTTTTTCCAGGATGGTACGCGACGGGAGGCTTTCAGCTCCAGACGCTTGCAGCACCGTAAATAAATCATCCCAAGGCACTGGAGAGAAAAACCTCGGACGATAAAAGAACCCCCCCCCCACACACACACTCCTTCCCTGACGGGTGAGTCACCGTTCAAAGGAAAAAGAGGCCCAGATTTGCTGGCACCGAGCATTCAGGCATCAATTTCACGTGTGTGAGAAGCCAGCTGACAATGGAGCTAATTGATGAGGATTATCCAGCAGGACGAAAAAAGAGGAAGCCTGGTGACGTGAGTCATCGCCACCATCTGTGCGAGTGCACTGTAATTTCACAACTCTGCCTTCGAGAGCAGAACAACTTCCTCCAGGGCTGGAGTGGGATGACAAACTGGCCTCGGCGTTTCTGGCATAGTCAGGTCCCTCGTAATCTGTGCCCACCAGTACCATCCTGCCAATCCCTTCTGAGACGGAGGGATGAGTTCCCCCCCAAAACACCACACAGCAGACTAGCTGGGGACTGGTTCGCCAGTAAACTCACTCACACTCTTCCTGCTACAAGGAAATCAGTGGTGACGGAGAAAGACATGAATCACATGTGACACAATGCTGAAAGGTTGGAAAGAGAGAAAGAGACAGATCGTGACATGATCATCGACATAACCGAAACATGAAAATGAATATATCCTGGGGAAAAAGAGATTGTTATGGATTTTACAATCTTGAATTGAAATAAATTATTTTAGATGTGTTGAAAGAACATATTCTTGAACATATCTCAGATTCATTTCTACTGTTTTCTTCCCAAACCAGTATTTATCAAGGTCCTGGAAGAGGTGTGTTGACCCTCATAGCCAATTAAACAGATCGGGAAAACTAAGAAGCAAACCAACAAAACTACTCAGTGAAAATGTGACACGATTCGCAAATGTTTGTCCAAGCCCGGTGCTGTATTGATTGCAATGCTGATGTGGCTTGGCTCGAAATGTACGCTGCACTCAAGCTAATGAAGTAGGTGGCAAAGTCCACATGCTGTGGTAAAAGTTACAAAAATGATCTCGCATTAGAATTGGACTTCATCTTCATTGAGACATTCACAGCCTCTCAGTGCAATTCAACCCTTGGTCTACTTTGCCCACATCATCTCTCTCAGAGTCGCAGCCTCTACTCCCCCATACTGCTGCCACAGATGTCGAGGAGCCTGGTATAGCCGTACAATAGTTCCTTCCATGAATGTATTTGCTTCACATATGAATTTGATGTTGATCCCATTCACGGTGGGCTCTGCCAGAACTAGGATCGTGGCAAAACCAACAGCGGCCGTTCACCTCGCCGTGCCGGCCAACCACACCTGTCTTTGCAAGTTAGTTTGCTGACTCCCTGCCACGAGTCTTTCCTGTGAATGTTTGACTGTATATCCAATGAGTTTTTATCTACGCCCGCAGGCACCACCCCCTCAAAGGAAAAAAACACCTATGGAGAGGCTCCACGTTAGGCCGGCCTAGTGTCGCTCGTAAAGAATGGGCGATCTGCCTGCTCGGTATGCCAGATGGCCCAATCCAGCTTTAGCTCTCCTCTTTGGCGCAAAGCCCGAAACAAACATCACTCCACCCCGGCTCTCTGCGCCTGCATATTGACTTTTCAGACTCGTCACCAATACTTCAGAACCGCCCTCAGCGGCTGTCTAGTCGCTGCATAGGGGGAGCAAGTACGCCCACCCAGTGCCATATACCCAGGGAAATGTGACTCACCGCAAGTATCAAAACACTTCCCTCAAACGCGAGGCGTTCGGATGCTCTGTGAAAAACCCTGCATGGACTCGCATGGTCATGAGAAATTTTCAAATATCAAAATGCAGATCAGTCGATTGGGGGCGGGGGGAGCTTAACGTCGCCTTGCTCTGGAGTCAATGAATGTTGACTGAATTGGAGCGTGTGTGTGTGTGTGTGTGTGTGCTTGTGGTCAGAACCTGTGGCTGAGTGGAAAACTCCACTGCAGCTTCGCCTCGAGGTGCTGACGCTCTTGTCCTAACACGCTTTTGCTTTTAACTTGACTTTCGTTCTTTTTCTCTGGGCAGAACGCGGCAACTTCCCCCCTTGACGCGTCAGCGTGAACGTTCGGTAGTGCGGTTGGCGTCTCGGGTTGCTGATAGTGGCACCTCACGGTTTCAGAGGCACGCGAGATCATCAGGCGGAAACAGACGCGTCGCTGCAGAGGGGAAATTACGGCGCTCATCGGGTGATTTTTCGGACCCACTCAAAGCGAAAATGCCCTTTGGGTTGAAAGGGGGACTTTACAGGAAGATCAAATTGAAATAGTGGAGGAGGGCTTCCTGTGTCTGCTGAGTGCATACAAACAAAAATACACACTCGCGAGAATTTTTTTTTTTTTTCGAGCGAACAAGGGAAAGTAATAAAATAACTCTGACACACACACACACACACACACACACACCTTCCTTCCCCCAGCTGGTCTCTGTCTGACTCATAGGGGATTACTTGCCTTATCACTTTGATCTGCTCGGCGGTGCCAAAGCTATTTTCTTCACCCAGCAAGCGGCATGCAGGCTGCTTTAGCCCACAGGCAGAAAACACACTTTCAGGTTGGGCTCTCTCTCTTCTCCCTCTCTCTCTCTCTCTCTCTCTCCCTTCCTCTCTTCTAATTCCTGCCCACTGATAGCCGTACTGCTCGCACTGAAACCCACGCTCGCTGCAACAGCTCACAGCAAAATAAAAAAAAAAAAGGAGGCGGAGTCGATTCGGAGCCAATGTCAGTTAGGATGGCCGGGGAACGTTGCGCGGCTATTGGAAGGACGTTGCACAACAGTGATGAAACAGACACTTCTAACCACAAACTGCTCGCCTCGGTCTGATGCAACAGGATCTCCCACACGCGATGAGCGCTCTGATACGGAAAGGAAGGTCAAGAGGCTGACACCTAGAGCCGCGGTGGAAAAAAAGAAAAAAAGCAAAACAAAAAAAACCCGTGTGTGCGTGCTGTCAAGGCCACCGCGGTAGAAAAGTTCGGACGCGTTCTTTTTCTCTGTTTGAAGAAGAAGTCGAGAAAAAGAACCCGAGCATATGGCGCCTGCATGAACCCCCGTCTCCAGACAGTTCCCTCGCTCTCAGCCCAGGCACAACAAAAAATATTTTGATGGCCCCCTTCTGCCTATTTTTTTAAATTTTTTTTATGACACTTGGATCGACCTGGGGGCTCTTGAGTCGGCTGGACTCATCTGGTCTCCAGCGGTGTTCTCGCCCCGCCCCGGTCCCCGAAAAAACCAGCTGAAACCTGCTCCGAGCGGCCCAAAGACAGAACTGGAGCTGGGCCGCAGTTGTGTAAGAAGCAATAGTCTGCCGCTCTCCTCGTCATTTCTCTCTGTAAGCATCCATCCGCCCACCCACCGACCCCCCACCCCCCCACCCCCGCCTTCCCACCACCTCCTCCCTGCTGGAGACTCGGAGGAGCTGGCGCTATCAGCGGGTGTCACATCATGGGAGCCATCATCAAAAGGCAGCTGCCCGGTTCCCATGGAAACAGCCCACTTCGAGGGGAGGCGTATCGGAGGATGCTGCCGCTGCCGGGGGAGGCGGGGGGGGGGGGGGGGGTGGGGGAAGGTGGTTGGTTGCCATGGAGACTGCAGCAACACCTTACATAAGTATTCACCGCGCGCGTCTGTTGCCGCCGAGCCACATTCCACCATATAATTAATACTGGGGGTGTTTTGCCGCCGCCGTCAAAAAATTACGACGGCGTCATTGCGAGTGGCAGACAGCGGCCGCCTCCGCAGTCAAGGTCAGGCTAATTCACCTAACCCCCCCCCCCCCACCACCACCACCAATTAAACCCAGCTTGCGCACGGAACAGCTGTCAACCGCCGTCCTCCAAGGTGACACGTCAAATTATTCATAAACACTCTTGCCTCGCTCCCAGATGTGTTTCGCCTTTTAAAGGCACGCGCCAAAATCTCCGGCAAAGGCACCTTGCGCGCCGCGTCTGATCTTGACGTTGGCATAAAATTAAATAAAAGATAAAATAAAATAAAAACGCCCCCCAATGCCCCCCTCGACCCCGCCCCTGCCGGCGCCCGCCCTCCCGCAACGCAAAGGGGGAGCGAGAGTCGTGAAAGTGCTCGCGCAGGAGAGAGGAAATGGGATGCAAAAGGTTGCAGTCAATGTGTTTTATTGGCCCCCGAGATCCTCTGCCAATAACTAATGGATCCCCTCTGCAGGGGAAAGACTCGAGTCAAATTGCCCTGAGTGCCCGGACTCTAAATGGAAGGAGACAAACGCTGTCCATCTTATCTGAACTGTGCATAATGCATTTTCTCTATCTCTTGATTTATGCACTCATCACGTCATATATTCCGCCGTCTCCGCCGTGCGGCAGCCTTTTAAGTCCTGATTGCAATTAGCCTCTGCGTATATACGCTTTGCTTTCATTTCAGCGGTGGGAGAGGGCGCGGGGGGGGGGTTGACTCTAACGGCCGTCGCAGCTGCTGTCACGGGAGACCAACAAAAAACAGGAGGATCGCTTAAACAGCCTGTTTTGGTGGGGAAAAATTATAATGGCGCCTTAATGGGCACGGCAAAGAGGAAAATTCATACCACTCGCTGTGGCAGCTACTTCAAAAGAAGGTATTTAGACCGCAAGACTGCAATCCATTGTGACGCACCCCTCCGGAGAATAAGCAATATAATAACATAATGAAGGTCTTCCACCTTTTACCCGCCGCTTCCTCTGACTCAGATAAGCCCCATCACGTGAGCGGACACGGATCCCCAGACATGACCAAGTGTTTGGAAACAGCAACGTGTGAGCGAATATGCAAAACTGCACATTTACCTCCGTTTAGGCACATGAAGGCACACGCCCTTCAAGAAGCTGCTTCTCCGAGAGAGAAAAAAACAAAAAACAAAGCAAAACAAAAAAAAGTAGACTGTGGGCTGGTTGTAACCGAAACCATGTGCTGTGTGCAGCAGCAGCAGCAGCAGCAGCAGCAGCAGCAGAGCGCCATGTGGCGCAATCTCGACCGCTTTCAGAGGCTGTTGGAGGAGAAGATGGGGGGGGCGGAGGGGGTGTAGTGGGGGGTGGGGAAGTGCTGAAACACGTTGGTTGGCAAACCGCAACTCCAGAAATGTTGCGCTAATAACGCCGTTACGCCAGCAGGTTGCAGAGTCAGTGACTGCGGCTCCTACGGTTACACATATGTCCAACTGCACAGGCGCTTCCTCTTTAACGGCACGTTACGAGGTCAGGCAGGCGCCAACTGCTGCTGTTGTGTTAGCCACCGTCACGTGCACAACGCCAAGCGGAGGAAGTTCAAAATGTGCTTGAGAATTCTAGTCATTCTCTTTGTCATTATTTTGAAATGCCGCTCTTAGTTTGAAGGCGCCTTGTGCAGTGCCTTACTTTTTTTTTCCCCACAAGTTCGACTGTCGTTGTGTCACAGTGGTGTAGCAGTCGCTGATGATGTGAGATACCTTCATGAATACGCAAATACGCAATTAATGTGATCATGTTTGGACCTTAGTGCGTATGTCCACTCGCTAAAATGTCAGTTTCTGCACAATAACATGATCGCGACTTAGTATCAGCTAGCATTGTACTTTGTTTCATCTCTGCATTTAACGTGTAACAGTATACACAATGTTAAACTGTCTTTCATTCATGGAAACCGTCATACAGTCCTGCAGTAGACTGTTAAAATTCAACTGGCATCCCGTGTGCTCTCTGACTGGTGCCCTGCAGTTCCCAGCCAGGCTATAACCAGCGGTGTAACAGAGGTCCCTAATACTCCACAAAATGCAATCAAGCAAATACAGTTGCGGAAAAAAAAAAGCTTTAAAAAAAAAAAAAAAAAGAAGCTTCAAAGCACTTCGTCACACAGCTGAACCCAGGTGACTTGGCGACGGCGGCGGCACGTGAACTCTGGCGGCTGGGACAGATGGCGGGAAGGGGAATACCGTCGGACCACGGCAACCCGGAGCGTGACAGGGACACGCTCTCCTTAAGTGAGAGGAATGCGGCGTGACACTCCACGGGGCACCTTGCGAGCGGCGTGACCAGCCGCGTGGAAGCGTCGACATGCCAGTTTGCACGACCCTCCCCCCACCCCCACTCTCCTCCTCCCTACCCCGACCGTCCTGATGTCCTCAACCATCAGCTCTGCTGCTTCTTTGTCTGCGCTCCAAACAGACTTGTTCCTCCGAGGAACATCGAAGATGAGTCGCCCGATGCTGTTGTTGTCGTTGTTGTTGTCAGTGAGGGCTGTAAAAGCCATTTACGATTCCACCAGCGGCACTCCGGTGGCGCTGAGAGCCAGTGGCGGGGCCAGAAATGTTCCCTTGGAGTGGCCACAGGGTGAGATCACGACTCACATGAGGGTGGCAGTGAGTACCTGAAATGTCTACATGACTATTTTTATTATTATTATTCTAATTGTTATAGTGCTTGTTTGTATTTATTAAATGTTGACAGTCAACTTGTAGAAATTCCTGTTAAATACAGCATAGCAAATCTTCACTGGTGTCCTTGTATCAACATTGTTACATATTAATAAACCCATATCAGCTTGTTCCTACTGTCCTAGGATTGGGGTTAGGGTTACATCACATTTTTCTTTGAGTGTCTTGTTTCCGAAAATGACAAAGTCCAGGCCAATCATAAAATAACACAATAAAACACTGCACATGAATTAACAAAGACATGACTTGAGATGCTCTAGTAAGAAACACTGAGGCCTTCTGTCCAATTAACCCCCCCAAACCCCACCCACCACTGGCCACCTGCGGTTGGGCTGCTCAACTCTCTGCACCCTCATCGGAGCCACTGTCACACCGGACCGTAGTCCAATGTGAATGTGACTTGCACTCAAAGGCATTTTTCATGTTGCACCAAAAAAAACCAAACAAACAAAGCGACAACAACGGAGAAAGATTCCTCGCAGCGTGCACGCACACAGTCGCTGGGAGGCTTCCAAGGCCCGGCCCTGCCCAAAGTCTGAGGCCTGCTTGTTTTGACAGAGACGGCTTTTTTGGCACACGCCGGCAAAAAAAACCGACTCACCTGTAATCAAAACAGGGAGGCCGACACCCTTTTCCAGAGTGTCAGAGTATCAGTCTCAGTCTCCCCAGGGCCGGGTGTTGCGCTAAGTATATGGATAGTGCCAACCGCTGCCAGCTTTACCCAATAATCAGTCCCTCGCTCGCTATGTTAATCAGGGAAACAAAATGACCACTGATGTCATTCACAAAATAATGAGACCAGTAATTTCCTTGTCGTCTATATTCCGGGGTTGGCGGGGGGGGGTCGGGGTGGAGGCTGCATTATCTCCAGATGAATAGTTCCCATTTATTCGGGCGGCCCCGCGGGCGTCCTGCACGCCGTCGAAGGGCCCCGCCGCACTCGAAGGCAGTGACACGTTTTAGAGTTTGAAGCCCTGCCATGCCAAGTCTGCAGCCTCACTGATATCCTGTATCCCGCCCCACTTGCAGCCAGACCGTCTGCCCAGCGCAGGGAGGAGGAGGAGGAGGAGGAGGAGGAGGGTGAATAATTAATGCCTCATCTCTTTTGCCTTGTTTATTTCACCCAGCAAAAACGAAAAAAAAATCAAGAGGTTTTTTTGCCTTTATTGCCAAACACTCCGTTGGCCTGGCAGCGAGCTGAGCTCTTACTCAGTTCTCTTTTTGCTAAAACGTGGCATAATGTTCTACACCGGAAAAAACAAACTCACTTGGAAAATAAGACCCAGATAATGTCCCTGCTCAAGGCTGCAAATAGCAGGAAACTTTAAAATCCAGCTCTGACTAATGCTAGATCTTGACCTAATTGCAATTTTTTTTTTTTCTTCTCACAGCAGGGCTTGTCTGATCCTTAGCGTGGACGTTAAAAAAAACAACGTAAAACTGGATCTTGCCAGAGTGGGGAAAAAGGGAAAAAGATCGGACATGATTCATATTTCTGCCTGTGCGCCTGTCGTTATGCAAAGAGATTAAAATATATCATTCCCCAGCTTAATAAATCACAGGCCGTTGTAAATGTTGATTGCTGCAATTCATTCAAAATATTGCAATGAGCTTCCAGGATGAGTCATAAAACATTAATAACAATTTTGTCACTTAAGGAAGGGTTGCATTGTCCTCCTCTGTTTGTTTAAGCCTGAGAGGATGCATAACAATGCCTTTTCACATCTTATCCCAGAAAACTGCAACCAGTCGGTTCGATCCAGCTAACACTTTGATCGGCAAAGTGTTCAGCAACCTTTCAAAGCAACAACAATTCCACACGAGTAATACTCCTGAACGATTTGAACGCTAGGACGCTCACACTAGAGATGAGAATCTAAATGCCATTAGTGTTTGAGCTACAATTTTCTCGTCAGGGGAAAAAATAATTCAGTTCAGTGGGCGCAGGTGGCTGCAAGGTGATTGGACAGTCCTGCCAAGCGGTTGTTCGTGTTTACCCAGAACCGCCGGCAGACGGTTAACAGATAGCGGCTCAGTGCTCAGAAGAGAGGGGGTGTCCTGCTGCATCGACGCTGCCAGGAAACTACAGAGTGTCCTGTGATCCGTCCTTGTCACCATGTACCCGGCGCTCTATCTGCTTCCACTCTGGAAAAAAATACGCCGCGCACACCTTCCCGTGCAGCAAGATAAAAGGCACATTATCCATGACCTCAACCCACCCGATAATGGAATTGCTCTCAAAGTTAATGCGGCTACGTCATGCTCTCTGCCAACACCGCGCTGCTGCCGGTGTCTGGGCAGCAAGCATGATGTAGCCGCATGATTTTTTAATTAAATTCTCACTAATACCAAGTAGAACTCTTTTGTTGTGGGCCACTTTGGATTTTAGCTGGTCAACTGCAATGCTAAGCTAATCATAAACTCTGATCTAATGTTATGTCCTCCGACAATGTTGCCTGTAGCCATGCAGGATTTAGTACCGTGAGCCTGGTTGCATGTTAGCACGTTAGCACACAAACTTTCCAATAAAACAAAAGAACAATAGATTTGGCCAATCAATTAACTTAGGAAACTGGTCAACTGCGATGCTAAGCTAATCATAAACCCTGATCTAATGTTATGTACTGGCTAGCCGTGCAGGATTTAGTGGCATGAGTGTGTTTTTTTGTTTATTTGTTTGTTTGTTTTCTATATATATATATATATAAATCAATATGATTTCCCCCCAAACGAATCCAGTAAAACACAACTCCTGACCTTGTGCGCAAAAATTTGAACACCACCATGGCGGATCAACACAGGACATGCATGGGACATGTGCATGATGTGCATCTTCTATTTTCAGTTGCATAAAGGCTCCAGTTCAGCAGCGTCTTTCCACAGCAGCAGCTACACGTCCCCTCGACAGGCTCGGCAGGTCCGTCGAGACAAAGCAAAGCGGCGGCCGTTTGACGGCTAAAACAAACAGTGAGGCGCATTTGTTTTTCCGAGCGTTTGACCCACTGCCCGGGATTTGACATGCATCCAGCGAGCACGTGTTCGTGAGGAAATCGGCTCCATCTCCGGAAGCGATGTTCCGCCGCCGCCGCTGCAGAAATCACAGCCAACCTGTTTTGTTTTTTTTCTCTCCCTCATCAGATGCTGAAGTCGCCCGATTCGGCCTTATCTCCCCGCGGCACCACACCTGGCTGTCTTTGGCCGTTCGCTATCTGTCGCCTCCACTGATCTACGGCACCTGCTGCCTGTCACAGATATAAAGCTCCCCCTCCTCGTCCCCCATGCTCACATACTGTGCCGCCGTCCGTGGCGGTGCAAACAAAGCAGAAATGTCAGCGGCATTGTGCGGTGCAGTTGGGGCAAATCCATGGGAAATCTCAATTTTCATCGTGAAAAATGTTTCGGATGGGAGCTTGCGGACGAGCAACAGAACCGAGGATGCATTGTTGTATTTCCACACCAACTGATCCATCCTGAGATTTATGCGGCTGCGTCGAGATCTTGTTAATAATAAAGCGAGCTAGCTAGCTAGCTAGCTCTTTGGCTACTTATCGGGGAAATAGATGAAAATGTGAGAGAAACATCCGGAAAAAAAACAAATGGATTTCCAATCACAGCAGAGACACCGAGTGCAGTCTAAATCTGGAGATGTGCCACTGCTGGTTGCAGCAGGAGGAGGGCTGGTGGTGTCTCATGCTGACTGGGAATCCGTGGGCCAATCACTCACAGCGCAATCACATGACCCAGACGAAAAACGTCAATCAAATAATTGAACAATCTTTAATGGGAAGTTGAGTAACTCAGCTGGATTCATGGAAATTACTGCAGTCCAGGGGCAGAAAATTTAATAACAGAACTTTTCACAACGTCTTTTGTTGACTATCTGTTAATGATAAAAAAAGAAAAGAAAAAAAGACCACAATAAAATACAAGCAGATGCAGCGCCGGCAGAAGATTTACGACAGCACCGGCCTTCTGGAAACAGGACGAGTGAGTAATCGGGAGGGAAAACAAACTGCTCGTCTCTGTAGTTTCTCCTATTGCATCACCCGGCCTGTGGAGTCAGCATAGCGGTGTCACATGGTCATCCGTCAGTCACGACGCCGCCTGCTGCGACTCGCAACACACAACAGACGGTGAGTCATCGGGGCAAGGCGTCCACGCCCCAAAGGAAAAAAAAAAACAAAAAAGAAAAAAGAAAAAAACTCCTGCGCTTTGACTCAGACGCCGTAAGGTTTACAGCCGCGGCGGCCGACACCTTGACATCGTTCCGCCCGCCCAACGACTCAACCAGGAAGGGAAGAAGGGATTTCATCACCGCTTGGCAAACGGAGCTCCCACTTTCCAAACCGACGCGTTCCGTGTTTTTCAAATAAAAACAACACAGCCAACCGTGTGCGATTCCCCGAGCGCCGTCGACACCTTCATCCGCCCCCCTGCTCACCCTCCCCCTCCCCCGACCCGACCCGACCCACCTCACCCCACCACCAGCCCCAGCAGCTTCCGGAGGGCACCGCGGGTTCAGGGCGAGGCTAACGAGGCCTAGCGGAGGCATCGCCGCTCTGAGTGAGCTCCGCATGCGGCTTGTCTAGTTTTTTGCAGCCGAATGGAACGGCATCGACGGCTGCAGTGTGTGTGTGTGTGTGTGTGTGTGTGTGTGTGTGTGTGGTGGGGGGGGAGTTTTTTTTTTTTCTCCTCCTCTCCCTTTCTTCCTTTTTTTTCCCCGCCGAGAGACTTCTCCTCGTGTCGATGAATAATTGAGCCGCAGTCAGACGGAGGAGCCGTTTCATGAGCCCCTCCCCCGCCCCCCGCCACCACCACCTCCCTCCGTCTCCCCGTCTCCGAAGTTAAAATTAGAACCCTTCTCTCAGCGAGACGGTCTCCTTTGAAGTGCTACTGTCTCAGAGCATCACTCAGCTACCAACACCCCCCCTCCCCACCCCTCCTCCCCCCAGCCCACCCCCGCAGCTCGCCTGGGCCTCCTCAGCGACAACAACGACGACGCCTCAGCAGATACGGGCCGGGACGAAAACAACGGCCCGGCCCGGCCCGGCCTCGCGGATGAGGCGAGGGTCTTGAAAGGGCGGGAGGGAGGATGGGAGGTGTCGGGGGCGGGGGGGAGCGAATTCAGACTTTAAACAAAACACAGGAAAAAAAACTTTCAAGATGGAAATTCTTCTTTTGTTGAGGGCCGACGAGCCTGATCCCCCCTCGGCTCTAATGAAGTTCCGTCCCTGTCGGCCACCCAACTGCTGCTGCTGCTGCTGCTGCTGCTGCCGCCCACCTGTCATGGCAGAGTCCCGCTCCATCACCACACCAACCCCCAAACCCCCAAGTCCCCCTGGCTCTGCTGTCTTGGGCCGACCTCAGAGCAGCAGCAGCAGCATCCCGTCCCAATGCGGCACTGCTGTCAGGCGAAGGAAAGTAGGGCGACCAACCACACACACACACACACACACACACACACACACACACACACACACAATGAGAAATGCTTTACTAAATGTGATCTTCTAGCTAAAAAATAACAATGTCTGTGATGCGGGCCTCGGAGTTGGCCGTGGTTGTCTCTGTTGCTGCTGCTGCTGCTGCTGCTGCTGCTGCTGTAGGTACAAAATCTGTCAGACTACCGAATCTGTCCGGGGTCCGCGATTTTCGGCGATTTCAATGACGTGGCAAACTGTCATTGGCTAAGCCGTGTCTGTAAGACTACGAGATCTGTCCGGGGGTCCGGCGACTGTCGACGACGTCACATACGGCAACTATACTGGGACAAACTACATCACGAACGAACAAAGAGGAACGAAGACAGATAGATAGAATCACTGTCTGGCCTGAAAGATCTGTTCCTACCCATTTATAGCCATCCAATGACATCCTGCATAATATGATCCATAATATGATCTATCTATCTATCTATCTATCTGTTCAACCGCGACGTAGTTTGTCCAAATAGAGTTGCCGTAAGACCGATTCCGTGGGCAAGACCGATTTTGTACGTACACCGCCGCCGCCGCTGCTGCTGCCGCCGCTGCCTCTCGCCAGCCGCCTCTAAATGGGCCATTCAGTGACTCTTCAAAGCCCACTTTTCTGCAGGGCAACTCGGGCTGCATTGTCTGTGTTTTAATTAAGAAGCAGCCGCCGCTCGCCGAGATCCACCCGGCCTTCCACATCAAAGCTCCGCTCCCGAATAATGATGTACCCCCGTCCACGCCTCGAGGTGCCCCCCACTCCCCCACACCCCACCCAACCCAACCCCACTGCCTCCCCACTCCCTCCCCCCCGGCTCGCTGCCATTTCGCCGCGTGCTGACATAACACTATTTTTGTCGAGTTGGTGGAGCACTGTTTGTGGAGTTGGTGTTTTTTTTTGTTTTTTTCTCAGCGGATGCGTCCACGTGGTTGCGTCGGCCTCGGGGAGGCGAACAAGAAGGCGTTTGTCCTGTACAGTATGTCAGTCGGGGGCGGTGGAGGGAGGGGGATGGAGGGGAGGGCAAATCGCTGCGACCGAGGTTTAAAACTTGCGCCTCTGTCACGGTCTGGGGTGGCAAAAGCCTTCACATTGTGCACTTAAGCAAAAGCTAGGATGTTTGTGTAAGGAAAAATACTCGGGTAAAAGTACTGCTGTACTTAAGGAAGAGTAAGAAAGTTTCTGAAATGTACTAGTAAGAAAAAAAGAAAAAAAATTGATAATTTCCAGATAATTTAGCAAAAAATGAGGTTTTGCTTGAGCATCTGGATCATTTTTTGAACAGCTTTGCTACTCTCAATGCTGCAGTTTTGCAGCACAACCAAACTGTTATCAGCAATAATTAGGACCAGTGAGTCATTATTGGATGTTTGCACTTTTAATAACAACAACAACCAACGATTTCTATTTCCAGATGCCGCGCCATGCATTGAGTCTTAATTATTCTTGAGGAAATACGACTGGTTATATCACTTCGTCACATAATTCCCAACAGGGAGGATCAAACGTTCCTTTGTGTCTGAAAAAAAAAAAAAAATCAGACAACCACATCAGCCCCATGTGTCTGGTCCCTGGGTGAATGTTTCCACTCTTTCACGTTGTTGTTTTCTAATAAATTAATTAGATTTTTGCCTCTTTTTTTTTTTTTTACGTAATGAAGGCCAACTGATGGCCCGGGGGATGTTTTCCAAGGCCTCTTGCATAAAACACGATAAACGTGTTCGTACGAGGTGAGCCGTCCTCCGTACGGGCACGCCGGCTTCCGTGAACGCTGAAGCCGCGTTTAGAAAGTCCTCATGAGTTACGCATTAGGAATGCAGAACCCACTCGACGGGTGACGTCAAGCCCTTTCAAACATTAACCTGAATAATCTGACCTCGCTCCCAATGCGTTGCCGTTCCGCCGCTGACTCACGGCCGCATTCCTCGCACGCTCCTTTCAGTAAACATTCACGAGAACGAGGGTAAGGGAAGGAAGGAAGGGAAAAAAAAAAAGCGTCCCATAAAATGGGCTTATGTAACAGCTGAGATCACAGCCCAGTCAGCTGATCGTACAACAGACGTGACAGCCATTACGGCAAATCACTTTTTAAATGAGACGAGAACGTAGCATTATTGCGAGAAAGGGACAATACGCAGTTATGCAACGAGGCGAGGCTGCGTTGGACTTGCGTCATGTCGTCAAAGCAGGTCGGCCGACCGTCCTGCAGGCCGTCAGCGGGAGCCCATTTGAAATTAAATTCTGATTGAGGTGAAGCATGACAGCGGAAAGAGGTTGCGGGCGCTACACGGCGCAGGCAGAAATAAAGATGCACGCTGGTCGGAGCCCGACGTGTCACAAACAGCTGCTTCAGCTCGACGAGGACGCCCGTATTTGGAATCCAGCCTTCAGTAGCCGCTAAAGGAGCAAAGACATGGCTGCAAAAGCCAGTTAGCATAGTGCGCTCACCTTCTGAACAGAGTGAAAGCAGTCGCAGTTTAGGCACTTTTCGATTCTTCCCAAGTCAAGATAGTATGACAGTGTTGCAATAGTGCAATAGTTATTGATCAGAATAGATAGTGTCAAAATACACTGAACAAGGTTAGCCGAGTTAGATAGAGGTATTACTCTCAGATTGGTGGACACAGTTTATAAAGAAGGCAGCTCACACTCCAATAGTCCTCAACAAATTCTCCTCAACAAATATTCTGACTTACTATTTTCTATTTATTTTTTTTCTTTACGATTATAGTCGTTGTTGTTGTTCAGGCTAACAAAGTTAGGAGCTGCTCTGCTCCTTCATCTCAGTCTAACGGTGGCATCGTGTTAGCGCCGTTGCTTTTATCAGAGAACGGGGAAAAAAAGAGCAAAAATGTCACACTAATCCTCAAAGAAATGAAATCAGTAAATTTGCCTGGTGCGGGGATCGTCACATCCCTCTTGCAGGCATCTTTTTTTGCCTCAGGTGTTTTGCAAAAAGAAACCTGAGTGGTGCGGTAACAAGGTCAAATGGAAAATGAAAAACAAAAAAACAGAAACCCAAAACAAAACAGGATCTTTTCCGGGAGAAATCGCATTAGCAGGCGTCGCACGCGGGGGCGGAAATACATAATGTTTCCGGAGTTCGTATTCGCCGTTTTCCTTTGTTACAGCGGGCTTAGCAGACTAATTCCTCTTTGATCACTGGGACTTTGTGAATATTTAATCTCAGGTGAGGGCGTCGCGCGGCGGCTAGAGAACTGCTGAGCCGCAGCCAAATTTACATCTGCCCCCCACACACCCCCACCCCCACCATCATCCGGCGGCGGAGCGCTCGCCGCTTTGGATGAAGGGGTTTGTTACCGGGCCGAGATCGACTGCAGCAGTTTGACTGGATGCAGATTCTTCACTGATGTATTGGTTTTAATGATGTGTTTGGACGCATTAGGAGGGTAGTTTGGCTGCAAGAGATTTTGACTGCAATGCCGTTAAGGAGAGGTGGCAAAAGTATTCACATTCTGTGCTTACATATAAGTACGGGTATATTGCGTAAAGAAAACTCTGGTGTGTACAAATGTGCGGAGTAAAAGTAAAAAGTCATCAAAAAAAAAAGAAATACTCAAGTAAAGAGTTGATATCTGAAAAATTTACAACAAAGTATTTGTACTTCTTTACTTCTAAGGGAAACTACAAGCACTGACAAAGGGCTTTCTCCCTATACAATCACTTTTACTAGATGTCTTTTCTGCTCCGTCTCAGATAGTGACGCTAGCTCGGCAGCGCGGCTCAGGTGGTGGAGCTCTGCGCAGCTCCAGTCAAACGGGCCCGACGGAGCGTCGCGTTCAGGAGCCCGTAAACTCGGAGACCCACGTCACGACGTCAAACGCAGGGCGGTAAACAAAGGGGAGCGGGAGCCGCATGGGCGTGGCGCTGAAAACAAAACCAGCGCTTTAATTAGCGCCGCTCCTCCCGGCCGCCCGAGCTCTGAAAGAGTCACGAGCCCCGCAGGTCACGGAGAGGATGAAGCGCGGCGCCGACCGGAGCCCCGAGCGCAACAACAAACACAATCTTGTTTTAGGGAAAACAAAAGAGGTTTTTGTTGGCGTTTTTTTTTCCTCTCTCTCCTCTCTCTCTTTGTCTCCCTCCTCCCTCTCTCTCTCTCTCTATTGATCCTGCGAGTGGAGAGCGTGACGACACAGCCCACTGATCTTTGTTCCTGCGGTAACAGAATCTCTCTGTGTCGGTCCCGCGGAGGATTGGAGCGGCTGTGCCGGCGGTGGCTGATCACATGAGCGCCTAAAATAACAGAGCCCGTCTGATGGCGACGTCACATGATTCGGTTCTCTGAAGAAGCTAGCCAAATGTTGACGATCGGGCCAACGGGCGACGTGACCGAAGGAGAAAAACCAGGGCAGCTCCCGCCGAGGAATTTGCGAAATAGTTCACCAATAACACGCACTCGCTAGTAAATCAGTCACACTTACTTCTCGGGTTCCCGCTAGGTATTGGAGGTGCTCTCTGAGCCTCTATACATTGACCTCGTGGGATTAATTAACGCTGTAATTAAATTTTTTTTTGCTTCGCCGTAACGCTACAGGATCGATAAATCCTCTGGCAAGCGGCGTGATATCAAGAGACTCTCGGATTCAGCGGGGGGAGGTATGGGGGGGGTGCGTCGTGACTTTTATTTCCTAGCCGGCATGAGTGCCTCTTTAATGTCCCAGATGTCGGGGATAACAGCCGCGAGTGAATCAGCACAGACAGTTTCGCGCCCTTATAAGGTTTGGCTGGCGGAGCTCCGGTGAGGAAGGAGGTTGGGTGCGACGGCGGATCCTCCGCCCGCCTCCTCCAGGCCCTCCTGCCTCTCATCAGAGGTGTTGCGGGGGGAACGGGGCGCAGATTGCAAGGTGAGAGCTAGCGATGCAGATGCAGCGGGGCGGGGGCGGTGGCGGGGGCAGGCGGGGGCGGGGGGGAGGGTGATTTATGGAGCAATCTGTGCTGTGAGTATCGCTCTTCATTAACGTAGTGTCACATTGCACGAGCACGAGGCTTCTCTTTCGTGAAGTAACCAAACGGGAAGACACGGGCGACTCCGCGAGTACTAATAAGTACAAATACTTCCATAGTACTCAGGTATCAATCAGTACTTGGAGTATTTCTTTTTCTGTTGACTTTTTACTTTCACTCCCTGCATTTGTTCACAATTGTCTGTACTTTCTACAACTTACATTGGAAAAGCATCCTTGTTACCTTTGTGCTTAAAAGATACAATATCTGTTCAAAGTAATTCACTTATTATTGATTATTGTTGTTGTTGTCCTCCTAACTGTGTTGTTGAATGCAAAAGTGGATCATATTTTAGAGGGCGATCATTTTAGAGTACCTCGGCTCTGGGGTCACTGTTCCGTTTTCAATACAGAGAAAAATAAGCATGTAGAAAATAACATTGGTTATTGTTAAAAGTGCAAACATCCAATAATGGCTGACTGGCCATAGCTACTATTGATTACAGTTTGGTTGCGCTGCAGTTGAAAAAGAAATATATAGTATTGTATATATATATATATATATATGTAGTATATACTACTTGACGAACTGACTCGAACCAGTACTTTTACGTTCACCAGAGTATTTCTTTTTACACAAGTATCCTCACTTTTGCTTTCGTCCAGAGTATGAAAACTTTTGCCTCCTCTGCCGACTAAAGAAATCAAGTCTTTCCCTCCCTCCCCCACTCGCCCGCCCTCTCTCCTTCGCTCTGAGCCATAAGGAAGGCGTAATTACATCAATGACTTGGCATCTTTCTCCAAAGCTCCGGGGACAGATGGGCCGCAACGGCGTCTCTCCGTTGCATGTAACTCGAATGTAGATGGGAGTGCGACACGTGTCGGCGGGCTAATGCTAGCGCCATGTCTGATTTTAATATTTCAGGCGCGCAGCAGCTGCTGTTGTGCAGCGGGTCTCGGAACAGATGCGGCGCGGGTAAAGCCCGAGTGGCGGGAGCTGGGCTTCTCTGTTTACCGGAATTAGACGAGCCCACAACAGCAGCAGCATTGCGGGAGTGGACTGCGTCAAAACAGGGAAAAAAGGAAACAGTAGCCCCTGCAATATGGATGAGTGGAAGAGCGAAAAGAGGTAAAGATGGCCAGAGGCAACATGTAAAGAGTGAAACTTTACATGAAGTTAATATTTCTTATCAGACCAGGAGGTTGGAATATTCCAGAATCTAACAAAAGCTACGGACAGTTGTGTTGCACCACAGTGTTCGATCAAGGGAGAGGGAACCCAAAAAGTAAACACAAATATAAACCACAGGGTAAACACACAACACAACAACTGACCTTACAAAAGAAAATATTTGCAGAAACCTCGTGTTTGCTCATTGCAAAACAGAGCGAAACACCAGTCAATTCCACTCATTGGGATTGCTCGTACAGTCAGTAAGAAAGACGTTAAGCTAATACTGGATGCCTCAAAGGTACCACTCTGATTTGAAATGCACCTGGGCCGCAGCCTGTCTGGGACACTTGATTGCGTCCCAGCGGAATTGCGGCGGACGTTTCGGGGTCACTGTCAATGACGCGCGCCCAGCCGGCTGCCTCGTGGACGGCGGAGGTGAGTTTGTTTTTAATCTCCAATATGGAGAGTCACTTTGAACCTGGGCGGCTTTGATCGGAAGATGACCCTCCCCTCGCGGACGGGTGGGAGGGGGGAGCTAGCCAGAACTGCCAATCACCTGAGACGTCCGTCCATCTTAGAGTCTAGCGCAGGCATGGGCAAACTACGGCCCGGGGGCCATATGAAGGCCTTTTAAGGTTTTTAATCCGGCCCGCCGAACTTGAAGAAATTGTATTAATAGTAAATTAGTAAGTCAGTCATAAAAAGCTGTATTTCATCATTTTTTTCCAGTGTTTTACTAGTCATGTCAATAAAGAGCTAAATACTGAGGGGCTTCAAGACAGATATTTTCTTGTTAAGCTTTTGTTCATTTTCAATTGACATTAAAGCACATGGTTTCTACACATCCCATGATATATATTTCCTCCTATGTGGTGGGTCACCAAAACACTGCATCCATCTGCTCCTGCTCCGGCTCCTCAGTCAATGCTTAGAACCCACTGTGTCCGGGGGGCCCAGCCCAGTCGCTCAGAGCCATGTGGCTGCAAGAGTCGCATTGCATTCTGGGAGAAACTCCGGACCCCAGATCCCCTCAGGGCACGGCCTCGGCCCCTCCCGCCCGCGCCCCCGGCTGGCGAACCTCGCCGACGTGTCCCGACCCAGTCTCGGGGAGCGCGCCACGGCCCAAAATAACCGGACGCATCAGCACTTTCATCTGCTTCCCCAAGCGGGTGAGTGAGCTCAGACACTGCAGCAGCAGCAGCAGCAGCAGTCGGACCACTCAGAGTGAGGGAGGGAGAGCAGGGATGGAGTTCTGCAAAAGCCCCCCGCCTCCAGCGATATGATGAGAGTGCGAGGCGAGGCGTGGCTGGCAGAGCCGCCCTCTATCCGTCCTTCAGATTGGAGTGAAAGAAAGGAGGAAGACGACTCAGGGACGCCGGCTGAGTCATTTCGTATCGCGCGAGCCAATCGTATCAGCGTCAGGGGGGTGGAGGGAGAGAGGGAGGGGGGGCGGGGGGGCAGACAGCCTTGAGGATAAAAGGTTAAAGGCATTTTCACGGCCCGTATCGCCGCTCGTTAAAAAAAACAAAAAAAAAAAACGAGACGTTTGTGTCGCAACAGAGAAACAAAAGACAAACAGAGTGGGACGGGAAAAATAAAAAAAAAATTTTCTCCCCTCCATCGCCGCCGAACAACAGGAAAGGCTGCACGTGGTCACGGCCAAGGTCGCAGCTGCCGACCGCCTCGGCCCCGAGTCGTGATGTTGCAACAGAGCCGCCGAGCCGGGTGATTTAACGCAGGGGTCGTTCTGGTACGCTGGAAGTCTCGTTAAAAAACAAAACAAAAAACCCCGCAAATGGACGAGTATTGGGTTTTTTATTTGTTTGGTTTTTATTTCCTGCTTTTTGCGTCGTCACGCGGCCGAGGCGAACACAGCGGGGCTTTGTTCCGAAGCCATTCAGGGGGCTCGGCTCGGCTCGGCTCGGCTCGGCTCGGCTCGGCTCGGCGGCCTGGCCCTTGCGAAGGATTGTCCCTCCCCCTCCACCCTCCCCCTCCTCCCGACCCTGAGGCCCCCGGCGCAGTGGTTTCATCACAGCACTGGGTTTGTGACAGACCTTCCGCTCTGGCCGGCCGAGCGGCCAAATCTGTGTTGAATCTGGGAGGAGAAATCAAAAAAAAAAAAAAGCGAGGCTGTGACAGCGAGAGCGAGAGTCTTCCTGGTGGACGCGCTGCTCCCTCCTGCCGCCCCCCCCCCCCCCACCACCACCACCACCACCCTTGTTTCCTTGGCAACGGACGTATTGACATGCTGCAGTGCTGCTGCTGCTGCTGCTGGAAGATGGCAAGCAGCCAGGAAGCCCAACCCCCCCTCCTTCCCCCTCCTCCGCCTGAACACAATCTCGCACTCTGTCTCTTGCCAGCGCTATCGCTCCGCCGTCGAGCGAGTCCCATCTCTTATTTTTCATTCACTTATTTATTTATTTGCCGTTGTTGTTGTCGTCGTCGTCGTTCTCCATCTTGCCGGCTTTTCTGAAAGCGGCTAAACGCCGGCGGGGGAGACGAACGGCTGTATGCGCGTGGGGGCATGCGTGTGGGGGAGGATGGAGGAGGGTGGGGTGGGGGTTAAGGGTAGGAGGGGGCGGAGAACGAGGTGGAGGTGGGAGGGGCGAGTTCGGCGCTCGAATTGCGACGGCGGACGGAGGGGGAGGGGAGAACAGAGCAAGTGGCTCGGCGGGGGAGGAGGGTGGGTATGGGGGGGGGGGGCAGTGGGTGGGGGTGTCGGGCTCCACATCAACAGCTGGATAAGCCCTGGGAGAGGAATGCGTGCCAAGCGCCAGAAACGCATCAGTGGTTTGCCGGGGCACGAAAATGTCAGGTGTCAGCGGCGAGTCGGTCGCCGCTGCTCCGTCCACACGAGGCCGAGGCGGAGGGGGTCGAGGAGGAGGGGGTGACTCATCTTTTTATCAGACGGGGGGTTGTGGCGATGTGTTCAGACAGGCCAGGCAGGGAAATGTCAACAGCGGGGAGGTTCTGCATGGCTAACGACCGCACGGGCTGGATAAGAGCTAGCATTATCTCATCTGCAGCGAGGTACACACACACACACACACACACACACACACACACACAACCGCACTGCAGTGGGGGAAGCTGTACTTAGACACAGACCAAGTGTTGACTGGTCGTTCTAAAAACATAGCAACGCATTCCAGCCAGAGAGAGGGAGAGAGAGAGAGAGAGAGAGAGAGAGAGAGAGAGAGAGAGAGAGAGAGAGAGAGAGAGAGAGAGAGAGAGCCTCTTCATCTGCCGCCTCCCTCGTCGTTATTTTTTTCCCTCCTGCCGCCCGTCCGCAGAGGCCATGTGTGATACATTCAGCTGAGAGCTGGAGATTCGGAGCGAGAGGAGGAGTTCCCGCATTCCAATTAGCGAGCGGCTGGTGCACAAGCGACCCCATCAAAACACATCACTTCTTTTTTTCTTTTTTTTTCCCCCCTTCATTTTCTTTCCTTCTTTTTCCTCTCGGCTGCACGGCCTTTTCCAAAGCCCCCGGGGCTGGGGGTCGGGGGCTGGGGGTGGGGGTGGTGGGGTGGGGGGTATGTGGCGGTGGTACTGTGTCAACTGCGTCGCCGCCCGTCCCAGACAAAGCCTCCGTAAACCCGGGATTTTGGTTTCCTCATTGTGTCGCCGGTGTCGCCCCCTCTCTCTGTTGATTTTTCCACCGTGTGCGAGGCCGGGGTTATTTTGTACCAGTCTGTCGGGGCGGGGCCCCCCTTTCCAAAGGAAAGGAGGGAAAAAAAGAAAAAAGGAAAAAAGGTATCCGCCGGCCGCTCTTGACGGCTCAAGGCGGCCGGGGGGGGGGGGGGGCGTTCTTGTTATTCGCGTCGTGCCGGGGCGGTCGGTTTTAGTAGGGCAGGGTGCAGAATTTTCCAGAAGCAGCTGTGTGCGAGTGGAGCTGACAGTGCGCCAGCCCAAAAGGGTTTCTGCCTCTCCTCCTCCCTCCCTCCCTCCGACCGCCCCGCCAGCCTCTCCCTCGCTCTCCGTCGGCATGCTTGGCTCCGTGCCCGGACTTACTCAAACTCACACTCAACCAGAAATATCCGTTCTCTCCGATTCGCCCCGCCCCCCCCCCCCCCACCACCTTCTCCACCTCCTTCCCTCCTCAGCGGCTTCCATCCCTCCAGATGACATTGGATCATTTTTCTCCCCCTGCACATTCCAGGCGGGGAGCAGGACTGGGCCGGGTGGAGGGGGGGGGGGGGCAGGGGAGGAGGTGGGGGGAGGGAGGGTGGGAGGGCGGCCGCCCGCTCCTGCTCTGTGATTATATCATTACAGAGCGGCGGACATGCGTACAGTATCTCCAGAAGGCAGCTTGTCATTATGGCATTCTTCAATTGGACGACGGCAAAAAAACACACAAGTGCGCTTTTGCTGCTGGGCGCGAGCAACAGGGCGCCCCCCCGCCCCCGTCTACCAGCACCACCCACCACCACCACCAGCAGCGACGCAGGACAGGTTCAGGAAGGCTGCTGCTTTGTTTTGGGGTTGTTTTTTGTTTGTCTGTTTTTCTTTCCAAGAGCTCCGCATTAGGAAGCGACCTTGAGCCAGGAACGCGCTTCTCTTATTTTTGCCGTACCCTTATCCACACCACACCCACCACACACACACACGCGCGCACACGCACACAGACACACACACACCTGTCGTGACACGCTACGCCCAAGCTATCAGATACGGCGAGGGCTCCCAGCTCGCCGTCTAAAATAAACCCGTCCGAGTGACGCGGTTGTGTAACACACTTGAAGTAGCCGGCGCCAATAATAGCACGCACCTGTCAAACACAGGCCGCTCTTGTTCTCTCCTCTGACCGACCCGAACCCCACCCCACCCAGCCCCCCCCCCTACCCCGGCCACCTCCCGCTCCTTAACTCAGACTCAAATGTTCCATGGCCCGGAGACAACGTAAACACATCAGCACAAAAACAGCATTCTATCAAGAAGGAAGGAGAGGTGGAGGTGAAAAAAGTAGGCGAGCGGAACATTTTGAGTGGGGGGGGGGGGGGGATGGGGGCCACTTTCTCCCGCCTGCCTCTGCAGAGACGGCTGCCACTGCCACTGCCACTGCGAGCCTTGATTGACAACAACATTAGCACTCGGGGAGGAGAACAGCTCCCACTCTCGGTTATGTAACGCACAAAAGGAAGCAAGGGTTGTTTTTTTTTTTCTCGCTTCTGTATTGGTCTTTGTACGCTTGTGTGCTGGCGAGCGCACACGTCACATTCCCGGATACAGACAGGAGCTGGCGGACTATTTAATAGTTGCAGTTATCTGGTGAAAACGGCAAATCTTTCACGTTTTCTTTAAACATAGAGAGGATACCGAAGGAATTCAGGATTCATCCAGCACAAGAAAAGTTGTTCCAAAGATTTTTTTTTTTTCCTCCTCCCTGTGCTATTTTGTTTATTTCTAAGCGGCTGCACAAAAAAAAAAAAAAAAAAGTTTAACTATGTGGTTTTGGTGGAAGGGCGTGATTTCGTTGCATGCAGACGCTGCGCTATGTCCTGGCTTGAACTTGCGATAATTGCCCGCGACCGACCGAGACTTGTGGCTGAGCGAGCAAAGAACAGAGCCACAGGAGGACAAGGGTGTCCCACAATGCCTTGCTTCAGACCTGCTGACACACCCAGAAATGAAGCCACGGGTCGGACCATCCGCACTAATCAGGCCGAGGCAAAAAACGATTCACGACAGGTCGCCGTGGACGTTCCCTGAGCAACCAAACATGAATCTGTGCACCGGGACTTTTGTCGCAACGCTCTGCTGCTTCCACTCAGTAAAGTGACGTCAGCCACCTTCTAGGCTTCCCTACATGGGCTTGTTGTCGTCGTTGTCGGCGCACAGATGGCCCGCGCTAGCCATCTCATCCGCTTGAATCTGTACTCTCAGCTGACTAAACAAAGCGCCTCCCTCGGGGTGGGGGAGGTGAAAAAGACAAGAGTCACCTGCCACCCGCCGAGCCCCCCACCTCCTCCACCAGTTGTAACACACACGCACCACTCAAATTCCGCAGGCCTCCGCGAAGACAGCCGCCCAGGCTAGCCGCTCCAGCTAGCCGCCCGTACGCAAAGGGAGGCCGCAGCGGTTGGCTAGTCGGCACAAAAAAACCTCGGCTGTTTGTCAGATTACACGCGGTGCACACTGACGGCCGTGCGCTCGCGGCTCTCTGGCTGTCACTTGCGAGACGTCAGCGTGTCCGCCTGCAGACCCTTCCAGAGTGAAAAGCCTCCGCTAGCAGCTTGTGTGTTTACTTTTAGCACGGGTTCCTATTGACAGCCAGGGCTAACTTTAGGGTCGCGTGTCAAAGGCGGCGGCAGGCATCTTACTACTGTGACTGGCACGCCCCGCCCAGAGACTCGAAATACCCTGCGTACATGAAGGGGGCGGGGGCGGAGGGGTGAGAGAGATTCAGAAGAGGCACTCTTGATTTTTTTGTTTGACGGAAATAAAAACGGATTTCTGGCTGCCAAAATCCGTAGGTGTGCTTTTTCCGGCGCATACAAGAAGAGTCCCTGGTATTGCTGGCCGCTATTTTTCTTTCAGTGCAGCGAATGTTCCTGATGGCAGGAGATAGTGCTCGCCTCGTTCTGCGCCTTCCACTTTGTATTTGGCACAGTAGCGGCGTGCCGTCTTATCAGCTGATTCCGAGCCTGGAGCAAGGAGTAGTTGCTCAGCAGAAAAATGAGGGATTGTGCTGGGCTCGGCTATAATACAGAGAGAGAGAGAGAGAGAGAGAGAGAGAGAGCGGCAATGCTCTTGGATCAGTCCCACGCTTTGTCCCCGTTTTTTTGCCGTTGCCTCGATCCCTTGTTCCCTTTTTCATCGTCGTCCCTTTCATCTTTTCGTTCTCCTCGTCCTGCAACCCCCGACTTCCCCCTCCTTCCTCCGCGCTCGGCTCAATCTCTTCCTCCACCTCTCTTTCTCCCTCCCTTCTTCCCTCTCTCTCTCTCCGCTCCACTTATAAGATTTGGCGGCACTCCAAGATCTGAGAAAAACATTGGAGGCATAGCCTCGTTTTGATGTCTGGAGAGAGAGAGGCAGGCTGAGAGAGAGAGAGACCTCATTTCCATTTCACAGACTTAATTCGTGGCAACGCCGCGGCAGGAGGAAGGAATACGGGGGGGGATATTGTGAGCGTGAGCGTAACCGCCAATCAGGGAGGAAGAAACGGCGGGATTAAAGAGCTGTAGTCGTAGGACGCGCTTGGATGGCGAGAAAATTTGGAACACGAGGCTCAGGAAGTGAAATGGGGGCACGGGCGAAGAGAAACGCGGCAACGGCGGACGGCCAAAACGGTGCAGAGGGACACGAGGTGAAAGGAATACCCTGCAATGTCCTGGACTTGTCGTTGAGGTATCCATGTTACATGTTTGAGTAAAAACGCAGCACAGAAACTACCAGTGGCGCCGACGAGTCAAACTCAATGAACTTCAGCCTCGGTCCCACAATTTCAAGACTATAAATTTTTGGCGCTTTGCGTTATAATCGTCTTAACTTCGCAGGAACTTCACGGCAAACCGGCCCGAGCGGCCGCACGTGAATCCCCTCCCTCCTCCTTGTGCTCAGCCAACAATCAGAGGGGGGAAATTTTACACATCCTGCGGATTCAGCCGCGCTCCTCCTAATTGCCGGTTGTAGCTCCGGCTTCTCCCCCCCGCCCCCACAACCCCACCCGCCCTCACCCCCTCCCACCCCCGGCGCGGAGACGAGAAGCCGTCATTACTGGTCTCGCCAGGGAGCCAGAGAGCGACTCCAAAGGGAAACTTTGATTGATGAGGAAGAAAAAGAGGCAGATATGCGAGCATGTCCTCGATACAGCGTTTGCCGTGACCTTGTTTTCCCTGACAGGTTTCTAAAATTAACCCACGCAGATCAGTCGCACCGGGAGCGGAGAAACGCGGTCCAGATTCTCCCGTCTCTCCGCTGGCTTTCAGGGGGATTATGGCGGCACGAGCGTGCCTTTTTTTTGATTTATTGTGCTAAACATAGATTCATTAGCGAAACAGCTGGCTAACACGGCCGCGCTGTCGCCGGCTCCCTCGCTCGCATGCCTTCCCTTCCCGTCCCGTCCCTCCTCCGCCCACCGAGCTGGAGCCGATTCAACGCTGAAATGCGCAACAAACTGCCGACGGATTCCAATTTAAAGCGCTCGCCGCAGCAGCAGCAGCGGCTCTATCTTGGGCAAATTGCACAGTGGCTACCGAATTCCGTGTCCAATCAGGTCACACGGAAAACATAAGAAAACAACAACAAAAAAAACCTGCACACGTTTTACGGGAGAGCAGAACGCACTGCATGCTCCAAGAACAATAAATATGAACTCTGACCAACCCAGTTACGGCTTTACCATCACGCCAGCAATAACTTTGTGTGTGTCTGTGCGTGCATGCGTGTGTGTGTACCAGCCCCCACTTTTAGCTAAACATTAAAAAGGGGAGGCTCCTTCACCTGTCTGCTAGTGCCCTCACTCCGCTTGATTAGCAAGAGCGCGTCAAGTGAAATCAATCAGGCAGCCAATGAGGGATGTTATGACCAGCGATAAGGCGCCGTGTTGCAACACGCTGATAAAGAACACCGAGGCCGAGGCGACGTTTCCCCCGCTTCCCCACCAGGGCCCTTGTAAACGGCATGACTGCGCGCGAAAAAAATAAACCCTTGATGTTGCGTCGAGCGAAAAAAAGCAAAGAAACAAAGCTCTGCGAGGGCGGGCGGAGGGAAGAGTCGAAAATTAATCTTCGCCTGAGGGCATATCAGTTCCACCTGAACTTCCTGGCTGAGCCTCAGACGAAACATCTTACGAGGCTTCTTCTGCTTCTTCTTCTTCTTCTTAAAAAAACGAGAGAAAGAAAGAAAGAAAAAGGGCCACACAACTGCGGGGCAGGAGCACATCAAAGTCAAACAATGTTTGTCTCATGAGCAGGAGTTTAAACATTAAAACTCCTGGAGGCTTCTGACAAGTAAACAAAACGAAGAGTCTGTGAGTCATTAACCGCAATTGGCTCTCGCATGATTATACAGGGAGAGGAGGAGAGGTTTTACCGGAGTAGTAGTGTAAACAGGCAGGGGAGGAAAAGGAAAGAAAAAAAAAAACACAAACACAAACCGATGTAGAAAAAAAAAAAAAAAAAAAAAAGTGTGCTCGGTGCCATCAACTCTGTGTGACCTTGCAAACGTCGTCGTCGCCTGTTAACATAAGAAAAAAAAAAAAATCCAGCCGGAACATTTCACCCTGTTCCGCATGCATAAAAAAAATTATAAATTGAACGGCTGCGCTGGAGCATCTGCTGCGCGCCCATCTCGCCGGTAACCACGCAACGGCGGAGCATTGCGGTGCGACAGAGCCGCTTCCAGGGACACATTATCGCCGTGTTAGATACGGCGCCGGGGCTATTTTAGTCGGCGCTGAACAAACAGGTACCGGGTTCCTGCCGCCATAAATCGTGGCTGTGTGACAAGAGCGGCGTTCTTTTGTGTCTCTTTCCGGGGGCCACCTGGATCTTTTTGAAAACGCGCTGACCCGTCGCCAGGCGGAATAAAAAGAACCGGTTGCCAGCGGTGAGCACAGTGCAGTTAAGTCAAGTCAGTCAACTATGGCCAGCGTTTAAAGTCCAACTGATAAGATGGTTTTCCGTGCAACGGAAGAGGACCATAAACAAACAGCTGTCCGGCCGGAGAGTGTGTCAACGAGAAAGGTTAAAGCCAGTCACAATAAAAAAAAAGGAAGAGCCGAAAAAAAAAAAAAAAAAATGCTATTCAGAACAATCTGGCTCTCTTTATTTTGGTCGCGTGTAAACAAAGGGGGGGAGAGAGGGTAATGGTCCATGCCGTTCGGCCAAACAGCGGGCGGCTAAGCGCATTTTCATTTGGGATTATCAATCAATCAGCTGACGAGCGCTGCAACACAGATTATTAAAGCGCGCGGTGAGCGTTCACACCTATCGGAATACGTTCAAAGCGGTCGGCCGGCGCCGCCGAGGCCGCTAAACCCGCCCCCACTCTGCGCACAGATCCAGCGAGCGGGCTGAAACACAATGGAGCAGCATCCCAGGACCCTCTGAGGGCACTGAATTATTAAAAAAAAAAAAAAGACCCCTCAGTTCTGCACGGAAAGATCAACAAAACATGAGCAGGAAGCAGATTATGTCGGAAATAATTACGCAACCGCCCACGACTACACCGAGTCCCCCCCCCACGTCCCCCCACGCATCGCTCCGCTAGATATTAATCTCGCCTCGGCCCCCTTCGGTGCAGCGGCGGCCGCACGGGAGCCGCGATTCTTTTGTCTGGGAGAGAGCGTTTCTCTCTCACGGCTGCGGCGCTCGGTGGCAGCGAGCCCGGCTGTCCTCCCTGCCGCCGATATGAATCTGCAACAACCGAATTCGCCTGCGAGGAGATGCAGAGAGGGAGGGGGTGGGGGGTTGGTAGGTAGGTAGGTAGGTAGAAGTATCAGCAGCGTTACTGGTCCCTCCGGAGGCTCACATTGCTGCTGCTGCATACCCCAGTAGAAATGTGGCCCCCGTAGTGTGGTGAGGTCATGTGACAGTCTGGTCGGCGGAGCATGCGGTTCAACTTTGGTCTAAAAAAAAACGTGAAATAAATGCCGAAATTCAAGTAGAAGTAGCTGCTGCGATGCTCAGCCCAGCTCAAAAGTAGCCGAAAAATGCTGATTTGTTTCCAAATCTGAACAAAAAAAAAAAAAAAAGAGGCAGCCGCTCGAAAAGGCCGAGGATGTGTTTTTTTTTTTCTCTCGCCGTCTCCCTCAGCGAGGTTAAATTTAGCCAAACTCCTAATTTGGGGGTTACACAACACTGCACAGCACTGCAAGGTATGATGCTGGCAATTGTGCACGTTCTCACATTACTGACTCGACAGAATTCAGCTGACTGAACATGACTTGGCACCTATTTCAGGGCGCCGCAATCAGTCCGCAGCCATGCACGCGGCGAGGACGGCGCGCCTGTGTTTTTCCCCTGCCCGTGAAGGAACCACATGGGGGTGGGGGGGGATAAATAAATAAATGAATGAACGGACGGACGGACGGACGGACGAATGGAAGGCATTGTTGTGTTGAGGACGCTGCTGCTGCAGCAGCAGCAGCAGCAGCCTGTTCGTGTTGTGCAGCGTAAATCAAAAGTCTCCCCGAGCCGTCACAACAAGCCGTTGTATCCGAGCCCCCCGCCCCCCCCGCCATCCCTCACCACCACCACCACCTCTGCCCCTCCCCCACCCCAAACCCCCGTCTCCTCGTCTGACCACAGTGCTGCGCTCGCCGCGGCAGGCACTCGAATGAAGCAAGCTCAGACAGTCGGGTTCATACAAGATCAGAAATTGTATTTGGCAATTTTTTTTTTTTTTTTTTTTTAAACAAGTGCATACAAGTACAGCTAAAAGCATTTCAGTTTTTTTCTGCCAAGTGCTCGTAGAGTAGCATTAGTCACATTCTACGTTAAACAGGAACTGCCACCAGACCTAGAAGTACATCAAGAATTCTGTTAAACATCAACAAAGAGGAACGTAGTCCATTATAATGAGTACATACCTTTTATCTTCAAAAATATAGAAACACAATGTATTCAAAAATCAAAAATTATACAACCATGTTTTTACGAAGTATACTCTTCCCTTGGGTCCAATATGTACAAGTCTGTTAGTTTTTGTTTGAATGGTATGTATGTGATATTTATATATTTATACTCATATTTCCGCTTCCCCCTCCTCCCCCGGAGACGTGCGCCGGACAAAATCAAGGGTCCCTCTCCTTTTTTACTTTGACGTCCCCCGCGAGGATGGTGGCGATCTCCCCCTGCATGAAAGCCCACGGTACGTTCGAGCCGACCAGGGGGCACTTCTCCCCGCTGGGACAGTACACCTCGCCAGTGGCGCCCTGCTGCTTTATGCTCTCCCTCGAACACGGGAAGCAGAACTTGTGCGAGGGCACCGACGGGCACTGGACAAAGTGCGTGTCCTCCAGGCGCTCGTGGCACAGCGTGCAGCACAGCGGTATGCTGCCCGGCACCGAGGAGTCCGGAATGCTCTGGGGGTGCACCTGGTCCATGCCCGGCACGTGGGGGGTGCCGGCGCCGGACGCGTCCCTCTGCGCCAGCCTCCTCTGGCTCATGGAGGGCGACAGCGGGCTGCTGCTGTTCCTCCGGGTGGTGGAGTGGACCTGGTTGGCGTCCTTGGGGGAGCTGTTGCCGCCGGCGTTGTCCGCCGCCATGATGAGCGCCGCCATGGGGGACTGGCCGTTCTGGGCCGCTTCGGGAGGGGTGGTGCGCGAGTGGGGGGAGATGGTGGAGGGGGTGGAGGAGGCGAAGCTCGGCGGGGGGACCGGAGGCATTTTGAGTCCGTCGGCGGGCGGCGGCAGCCACTGCTGGCCCTCGCCGTTGAGCTTGGCCGCCGTGCCCTCTCCCTCGGGCTCGGGGGACGCTTTCCTCTTCATGTTGCGGGGGTGTTTTCCTCTGTCTGGAGGGTGGGGAAAGGGTTAAAGCGCGACAGATGAGTTGCACAGCCCAGACCAGCAGCAGCAGCAGCACAGCAGCAACAATAACAGAATTTTTTTTTCCACCCCCCACTTCCCCCCCTTCCTTCCTTTTCCTTTTTTGCCAGAGCCATGCTGCATCACATCACGGCGCGCAGAACAATGACACGAAAAACAAAGAGGCAGTCAAAAATAAACACTTCCACAAACTGAACAGCGAGGTAGAAGAGCACTACGAGCGCGTTCATTATCGTCAGCACATTCCTGAAGTGGTGAACACAAATTACGAAAAACAAAACGAGCAAAAACAAAACAAAAACAAAACATGAATGTATTTTTTTTTTATTTTCATTTTTCAAAATAAAACGGAAGCCCACTGGCTGCTCACCTGACTTGGACGCCGTGGCGCTGCTCTCGTATCCCATCACCCTTTGTTGCATGGCCGCATGGTCCTTCTTGAACCTGTTGTCGAACGTGTGCAGCGCCATCAGGTCCCTCACCGTCTTGCCCTTGCCCATCCACTCGGCTTCGGCCCGGTTCTTGTGGCTCTCGGAGATCTCCGGCGTGAGGCTGTCCGGTCTGTGCTTCTCCTTCGCCTCCCGCTCGTGCTCGGAGCTCGACACCGAGGCGGGTCTCTTGACGCCGAGGTCGGCGGGGCTGCCGGCGGCCAGCGCGGGGGGAAGCCCCATCTGGCCCGGTCTGCCGTTGACGGCGTGCACCGGGGCCAGGTTCCCGTTCAAAGGCACTAGATTCGGGGGCACCGTGTTATTCCTGCGCGGGTTGGGGCTCTGTCGGTTCAACTCGGGGGGCTCGTCGGGCTTAGGAAATCCATTGGGGACGGGGATGCCGTTCGCCTGCCTGCTGGACTGGTACTCGGGACCCAGCCGGGGCGGCCGGTCGGACGAGAGCGGGTAGCGGTCCAGCGGCTGCGGCGGCCGGGAGCCCGGGTCCCCCGCGGCCGCGTGGTTGATGGCCTGGATCTCCTTCCCGGAGAGCTGCGACTTGCCCTGGCCGCCGGACCTGCCCTCCTGGAAGCCGTGAGCCCTCTTGAGCTGCCGCGCCGTCTCGATGACGAACTCGATGCGGTCGGCTCCCTCGTAGTTGACACATCCCCGGCACACGGGCTCGGTAAAATCCCAGATCATGGCCCACGGCATGCGGGGCAAGTCGCACAAATAGCACGACTGCCGCCTGGAAGAAGCAGCGACCGCTGCGGACGACATGGCGCTCGTCGTCGACCCTCCCGGAAAAGAGAAACCCCAAAATGTGTCTTATTCTCCCGCTTTTTCCGTCGAAGCTTCCTTTCAAAAAAAAAAAAAAAAAAAAAAAAAAGCCAATAAAAGAGCAAGTTCCCGCGGATGGAAGGAAAAACACACACACACACACACACACACACACGAAGCGGTCTTCCTCCGACTCTCGGCGGCGACGACGCAGAAGTTTTAGAGGGAGAAGTTCATGTCGGTGTGTACTTTACTACGGCGTCCTCCTCTATCTATCTCCGCTGACTCTCTACTACTGGCTCAATGTGGAGCAGTGACGTCACCACGTCGCCTGCTTCCACTTCAGTTTCTATTGACTTGATTTCTTCGACAGACCCCCTCCCTCCCTCACACGCACACCCCCTCCAGGTTTGCTGCAGTCTCTCTCTTGTCACCGACGAGCGGGGTTTTATTTTTATTTCCACTTTAATCATTTAAAGCCGTGCCAAAAAAAAAAAAAAAAACCTACGCCGAAGATCAGCTTCTCTGCCGCCGCCGCTCTCCTGACCGAAGGGAAGAACCCGCAGCAGCACACGTCCTATTATTATTATCACCGTAAGCCCCGCGCGACAAAATGGGTATTAAAAGGAAGGTCGGATTCGCCGATGTCAGCGTTCACGAAATTAATTCAGTTGTTTTTTTTGTATGGAATTCATAAAGGGAGACTAATAGCCGCAGATCAAACCGGAATCAAAACAAACTCCGGCGTCTCTCCTCGCTGCTGCCGCCGCCGCTGATTCTGCTGCTGCTGCTGCTGCTTTGTCCTAAATTGAGCTCTATCCGCTCGCTGCTGCCGCAGCAGCTTGTTTTTCTCAATGCACAGCGCCGCGACGCCACTAGCTGCTACTACCGCCGCCGCCGCTGCTGCTGCTGCTGCCGCTGCTGTGCACTGAATGAGGTGGGTCGAGCCTTTTTTCGGAAGGAGAAAAAAAAAAAAAAAAAGCCCCGACAAAACAACTGCTGCTGCTTTCTTTAGGGTTTTTGACTCGGGCAACAACAAATGCACGCGTGTGTGCTTTCGATTCACGACACGTGCATTAATAGTTTTAAAAGCAGCGTTTGAAGGAATTTGAATTTGAAACCTTTGTCATGCCTGTCTGCGGTTTGATTCTTTCGGTGCAGCCTCTCTCTCTCTCTCTCTCTCTCTCTCTCTCTCTCTCTCTTCTTCTTTTTTTTTGCATCATATTACAAACACGGCTCATCACATTTTCCTGACTTGTGAAAAAAGAGAGAGAGCGCGCGCGAGCGAGGCGCCTGCTGCATTAGCCAGTAACCAGGAAGCTCTGTCATGAGGTGGGGATTTCCAGCCAGTGTGTCGTAGACTTGAATGGACGGGGGGAGGGGGGGCTCTGCCCACATTTTTTTTTTTTTTTTTTTTGAAAAATAAAATTTCTATTGCGGTGAGCGGAGACAGCTGTCCAGATATGCCACCCTTTAATGAAATTGCACACGCATGAATCATCCATTCAGACTCTTAGTAATTTGAAGAAGAGAAAAAGAAAAAAGAAAAAAACGGTGAACAAAAAAAGCGAAAGAAAGAAAAGGAAAGTCTGAGTGGTGAAGCAAGACCGGTGACTTCACTTTCATGCCGAACGTTGAACAGGTTGTGCAAAACCCCAGCCAAAAAAAAAAGAAAAGAAAAAAAAAATTCCCCCGAAGCGAGTGAAGGAGTAGGTTTGAACCGGAGGAGTGTCCCAGCAGTTTGCGGATTCCTCCTCCTCCTCCTCCTCCCCCTCCTCCCACTCGTCTGGGCTCATTCCAACTCGTTGCAGCTCAGGCTTAGCCCCCGCGGGGGCTGTGGGTGAGGCAATGTGTCTGTAACCTACAGACACAAAGCAGGATATGTTTGTGCAAGTCCGTGTGACGTTGGAAAGAGGAAGCGAGACGTTTTTCAGTCACGTACCCTCATCCGCCTCGCCCATCAACGGGACGGCGGCGCAGCGTGTTGGCTCGCTGCCCGCGGCATGAGCCTCATCTCAGAAGGCTTCCGTGAACGCACGCACACTTACACACACACACACACACACACACACACAAAAAAACAAGTTCTTCCCTAACGCAGCGAGCAAAATAACATTCCCTTGAAGCCAGCGCCAGCCAGAGGCGCGTCGACGCTGTTATTACCCTTACTGGAAACTACCGCGCCATTTTTCCCATCCCCTGCTTTCACTCCTGCTGCTCTGCTCTGCTCTGCTCTGCTCTGCTCTGCTCTGCTCTGCTTTGCTCACTCGCAGGGGCGGGCGGCAGCACAACACGAGGAAGTGTTGTTGGGGGCTTTCACGGCAGTTTGAGGAAATGACTGTTGGCGCGGCCAAATAAACAAATTCTTTCCCCGAGATCGGCGGGAGGCCGTTGCCTTAACGCTTTGATCCTTTTTAGTTTCCACTCGGCTCGGGTTTGCGCAGGGAAAGTAGCCGCGCGTCGTCGTGCGACGTGCTGAGGCTCAACCAGTGGCGGAGCTACGTGGTGGCCCAGTGGGGGGGGCGCCACATCAGGGGGCCGATGGGAGTTGGGTGATTTGAAATAAGGCCTCACACTTCTACACTACAGCATCTCAAGCGTGGATGTATTGGAAGAACTCGATATCAAATTGGCAATTTGGCAGCGCTGCGACCCCCCAGTGGCCACTCAAGGTACTGCAGCTAGCAAGCATTTTTCCCAAAGACCGCAATCCAAAAACAAACGCCTGTTAAACGACTTTTTAAGTAAGGGACTTTTAATCTTTCTGAATAATTAAAAAATAGTTTATTCCCAGTGTGACGTCACAGCATTGTACGTGCTATATCTCGGCTCGTTCTGATCGGCTGGTGTGTCCCGACGGGTCACATGAGCTACAGAGGCATGACGGAAAGTGACACTACTGCTCACGCTCTATGGAAGCGTATCGTGCAGAAGTAACCTGGAAGCAAAAAAAATAAATGAATTTGGCTAGGTGAGCAACTCAGTTGAAATCCACCAACACTGATTCTAGGGCAGAAGGAACAAGCTAGATATGTAGCTTTCAATATATCATTAGCCTAATAGCATAATTGCATAAGTCATTTTTTGGCCACATTGTCATATCTGCCTAACTGTACCAATGTGCTTGCTAAAAAAAAAGTGTTTTTTCTTGTATGACTTAGGCAACTATGCTATTAGGCTAACAATATATCACACATAGGTTTATTATCAACGTGAACATTGGTGGAGATTTACTGTCCTCTAGTTCAGAGGAATGGTGACAGGCCGACTGTTATGAGGTCACCCTGAAAACATTTAATAAATACAAAAAAACTACAGCTACAGTAAGACTAACAAAAACAGTCATGTAGTCCTTTCAGGCATCTACAGTATTGCCACCCGAGTCTTGATCTCACCCCGTGGCCACCGCATGGAAATATTTCTGACTCCGCCCACCAGACTCAGTTAAATGCCAAAACGACCTGAATCTCAATTCAGAATAACTCAAAAGAATGCGGCGGCGCAGAAAAACAGCTGAGTTGCGCACAGACGGGCCGAGGCAACAAAAGGTCTGAGCCCAGACGTGCACAGATGGCTCCAGTTGGCAGAACGCAGCGTTTGTGCGGCAGCGAAACCACCACCGCAGAGTGACCCGGCTGATGGACGTCTCGCGTGAGTCTAGACGGATCAGACTCAACAGCGGCGCCTTCGACCCAGTCTCTCTCTCTCCCTCTCTCCCCCTCGCTCGTCTTTCTCTTGTTTTGCTTTTCGAGAGGCGCACGGTTTGAGTCATGATGCAGCTAAATAAAGAGCGAGAGCGAGGTGACGACCAGGGGAATACCCGGCGTGTGACGAGATGACGTTACTGCGCCTCTCGCTGCTTTTCCCCGAGCCTGTGAAATTTTTATATTGCCAATCTTTTATTCATGGAAGCCGTTCATTCCAGATTCGCTCAGAAGTTGGGTGCCTGAGCAAGAGCCCCGCGCCGGCTGTTTTTCCCCTCCTCCCTCTCCCTCCCCTTGCACGAAAACAACGTTCACGTTATATAACCTCTCTGGCACGACTCTGACTCTGACGGGACACTGCAAAGTTTGAAATAAATCTCGTTTATCGCGGCTCCCCAGCTACCGCACCCGCCCACCCCCTCCTGCGCCCCCCCACCCCCTCCGACCCCTCCCCCCGCCCCTGCGCGCGGTGCTATTTTTAGCCGCAGGACGGCAACAGGCGCGGCAGCCGCGACAGCGCGGAGAGATAATGTTCATGCGTCCATCTTCCATTTTGGTCCGCTTCCCACTCGCGCCGCGGTAACGCGTTCCTATTGATTTTTATTTGTGTTTGCTTTGTTTTATGAATGGATCCAAGCCCCCGGAAGCCACCGTGCGGAGCGCACGCTCGCGGGAAAGAAGAAGGAGGACAAAAAAAAAAACGACAAAAAAAACGACAAAAAAAAAAAGAAAACAAGCGAGGTGTTTTTAAAAAAAGGAGAAGCCCGTCGAGAGGTAGGTATAAAATGGTGGAATTCAAATAAAATGGAGGGTCGACGGCGGAAAAGAGGGGTGGGGGGGGGGGGGGCGAGAGAGGAGAGGAGAGGAGGGGGAAAAAAAATGTGCTGGGCGGCTGGAATCTCGGGGCTGGAGGCTCGCGAAAGGTGATGTCATCGGGGGCCGGAGAGCAAGAGGCGAGTGAAAAACAAGTCTCTCGCTCTCTCTCTCGCTCCCTCGCTCTCTTTATCCTGATCCTCTTTGCTAGTTCCAGTGGAGAGCGGAGGGGGGGGGGCGCTCGGCGGGGGCGGAGGGGACGTGCTGGCGGCCGGCCAAGGCAAGGGCTGCTGGGAAATGGCAGAGGATGCCAAGCAGGCCCCACCGCCAACATTAGAAGCTCACATCTTTGTTCTCAGAAACCTGGTGTGCTGCCAAAGGCCTCATTTCGGCTCCATGGCATGATTACACTGGATGTAGGCCAACTACTGAGAGCTCTCTCTCTCTCTCTCTCTCTCTCTCTCTCCCCGCCCCTCCCCTCTTTCCATCACTCTCCCTTTATGCCGCCTCCCTTGGCTCGCTCGCTCGCCCTCCCTCCCCCCTCCCCTCCCCTCCCTCCCTCTCTTTTTCCACCGCTTTCAATAGCTTACTGCCAAACATGCAGCAGTTGCCATGGCGGCAGAGAATGGAACATAGAAGTAGAAGAAGAAGAAGGAGGAGGAGGAGGAAAGAGGAAAAAAAAAAAAGAAAAAAGAAGTGAGTAATGAGTCAGGCTTGGACCCAGATGTGCCACATGTGTAACCATTTTAGCGCACGCACGCACACACGCACACAAGACGGTAACATATCCCCTTAATCTGCTGGGCTTGTCAGGAGACAACTGAGGACGGGGGTGGGCGGGACGAAATAATCACAGCCAAAATCAGGGTCCAAAAAAAGAGGGTGGTGCAAGTGTATTTTTGTTTTTGTTTTGTTTTTGTTTTTTTTGCACGCGTCCCGAAGCGGGGTTAATATCGGTGTGGCTTCTGCAATGACACACGCCGCTTATCTGACATCACTTCCCGTCCCCTGTGGAACCCTCACCCCCACCACCACCACCACCACACACACACACACACACGCACGCACCCCTCCCCCGACCGCACGCTGATGTAAACAACACGTTCCAGCTCAGTCGCCGTGCTGTGCAAAGCGGCCTCGTAGCAACGTGAGTGTTGTTGCAGCAGCAGCAGCAGCAGCAGCAGCAGCAGCAGCAGCAGCAGCAGCAGCAGCAGCAGCTCGCCCTTAAAAGGAGGTTGGAGGCGCGAGGAGCCGCTCCACCTCCGTCAGCCGCTCCGCCTCGGGAGGAAAAAAAATGTTCAAAATGTCATTCGGCTGCATTCTCACGCGCGCACGTAGAACCCGTTTCCGCGCAGCCGGGCTTCTTCCTCCCTGCCGCCGATCTGCAGCGAATTCCTGAGGGACGCCCAGCACGCCACGTGTTGCGCTTGTGTGTGCACGTGTGCGTTACCCGGCTTTACGTTCGGGCTCGCTGTACGACACCCCGGCGTCTCACAATGCTTCCATTTTTTTTAAGCTGTTATTTTTCTCGCCGAGCCAAAAAGGAAAGAAGGCAGCGTTTCATCCGTTATATAACCTCCCTCTCCCTCTGGGCCAAAATAAAACTTTCCCAAAGTAGGATTATTTATAACAGGAGCACCTGTCTTTTTTTTTTTTTTTCTTTTTTCTTTTTTTTTCGGCGGAGCTGCTAAACGGACACCCGACGTCCTCGGCTCGACGGTCACAGAGCCGGCCGCTCTCAAATGTCACATTCTCGCGGGCAGACATCATCTTCACACGGCTGCAGCAGCCTCGCTTCTTTCTCCCTTCTTCTTCTTCTTCTTCTTTTTTTTTTATTTTGCCGTTTGGTGAGACGCCAAAAGCAATTCGCGCTCGCCAATTTTTGCATATATTATCTTAGTCAAACGGTTGCATAAAAACCTTAGTGAATAATACATAAAAAAAAAAAACGTATGAGATAACATGCATATTTATAACGCCTTTATTTATTTCAGCGTGTTGCCACTGGAGCCAGAGATCAAAGCAGCCGCGGCTCCTCCAGTAACATTTGCCTTGAGAGCGCGAGGGGCTTAGCGTTCTGTGATGCACAGAGCGCTAAGCGACATGACTTGCGAGCGAACGGGGGTCGGGGGGACGGTGGGGGCGGAGCCAAGAATAGCCCCCCCCCTCCCCCAAAAAAAAAAAAAAAAAAAAAAAAAAAAAAAATTCTGACCCAATTGGAAAACCTCGAGTCTCTGAACGTCGGTGGCGGGGAGAAGCGGTTCGTGGATTGCATGCGGAGAGAAAGAAAGCAAAAGGGAAAAAGGAAAAAAAAAAAAAAAAAAGTCTCGGCGCTGCGGTCACGTTTTGGGAAAGTGATTCTTGGTTCTTCATCTTCTTCTTTCGCTGCTCTTGAGCCCCCGAGCACAATTACAGGGACCGGCCCCCTTTTTTTTTTTTGGAGGTGGGGGGGGGGGGCAGCGGTAAATCAGGCGAGGTTTTTCTGTCTTCCATTCCTCGCATGCCGCTCTGCCCACCCTTTGATCGCCTCCAGTTTTTCTTTTTTCTTTTTTTTTTTTTACGACGGATGTTTCATCACAGGCGAGCGCGTCCCCTCTCCAGTCCTCCCTCCCTACCCGCCCTCCCTCCCTACCCCCCTCCCTACCCCCCTCCCTACCTCCTTCCCATAAAAGTGCAAGTTGTCACGACGGTGTGGCATTCATTATGCGCCTGCGGTTTTTGTGGGCCTGGCCGGCCCCGAGCAGCTGGGGAACGCTGCTCGTCACACTCGGACCGCTCCCCGCCCGGCGGTGGGAGACGGGTGAAGGTCAGGAGATGAGTGCTGCCTCCCCCGTCCTCCCTCCCTCCTCCCTCCCTCCCTCGCCAACAAGTCTGTGTGTCATAAAGCCCCTTTAAAACCACAGGGCACATGGGCGCAGAGTGGCTCACACCCACTTTGAAAGCCTCGTGGCAGACGGCGCCGGAATAGGAAGCGGCGGCTAGCGAGCGAGCTAGTTCCCCAGGTTTTAGCCGCAGCCACGTGTTGCGACAACTCGCTTCCTGCGGCGTTTGGCTTTTCATTTTGATTCCTAATGACAAGGCAGACCCCGTAATAATTACAGGCAACTTCGGAATACAACTTCTTACAGGAGACTGCTGGTGATTGCGGTAAACGATGAAGGTACTTCATGCGCCGATGGTCCCGCTACCGTTGCGTAGCTTAGCCTGTTGTTTTCTCTGCTTACAAGTAAAAACTCAAAGTGGTGGAGGACGGCTGGGCGGAGCTGCTCAATGACAACAAACTATCTGGCAGCGGCGGGCCGTCAGTCTAAACAATCTTGGAAAAGTTATTTTCCCATCATATAATATCCACTCGGTTGTGCTGCTTCCATTGTTGTATATTACGGTAGAGTTCTTATCCAATCATATTTCAGCCAGTCCGTTGCAATAGCAGATCTGGAGTATGTGATGCCAAAGCTAGCCAGCTAGCTAGCTTTACACTGAACTTCACACATACGCGACCTGCGATTGGATAAGCCCTGAGAACCTGACAGACTGAACTCGACCCGCAGATCCGGCTGCCACCACGGCGAACCCACAACAGCTGAAGGAGAATATAAGATTAGGTGCCGAATCATCTGTAATTGATAACGTAAATAAAGTGGCACATTAGTGCAGCAGCTGCGCCAACGTGCTCAATAGTTTCATTACCGTCTTGTTGGTCTCACATGAATTGGTGACAATGCACAGTATATTGGACAAGAGTTTAAGCTTACTGTACTTTTAGTGGATTTATTAAAACATTGTCTAGGAATTTCTTAAAATTGCCTTAATTGCAATTCAAATGCTCAATTTTGCTCGACCAGGTCACCCATATGAAGGTGACGTACCATGTAAAGTGTGATCCTGTGTGGATTTTCAAACAGTCGTGTCACGTCGAGGATATTATGAGGTGTATCAATTTAGGGTGCACTAAATTGACGTCACTGATGGCCTACGTGCGAAATGCACGGCCCGCCACTGATTTCTGGTTTGATGCAAATCCGTCAGGTTTGTTGTTTACATAGTGTTAGCACTGCTAATAGCAAGTCCCATTGTTACATAAATACAACCCGGTCGTCGGTTTGTTGTCCCGCTGTTTTCATTCGTTCCTTTCGGTTGAAGACGAGCCCAGCGTCTCTGCCCCCCCTCCCCCACCCGTTGCTGAAATGAAAGTGATGACGGGCCTTTTTTTTCTTCTTGCGAGCCCGAGATCACATTACCTCAACGCGGAGCGCCGTCTTATGACAAACTAGTTTTGCAACAAAAGGCGGTGTTGTCATAAGGACAGTCATCGGCGCAGCGTTTAGTCACGTTGGCAACCGCTGAGCTCAGCAGAGGAGGCGCAACTGCGGCGTGGGAAGCCACGGTAATGCCCCCCACCACCACCACCACCACCACCACCACCACCAAAAAAAAACAAAAAAAACTTGTTGCTGCGAGCGGCGCAGCGGCCTTGAAGGGGGTCCGATAAGCGCGAGGGAGGCGATACCGGGCGCAAACAGGCAGCTTGTTAAACAGGACGTGGCCCCGCAGGTCCGGGCAGGTTGTTAAACGGTTAACAAACAGAAAGGTTGACACCCCCTCCCCCACCCTCCACCCCCTTGCGTTAAGTGACGGGCTGCACATTGTTCGGATGTGTAACTTGACCTTGCCGCGTTGCCGAGAGCCGTCCGAGCGGCTTGTTGCTCTCAACAATGCGGGATAAAGTTCACCAGGAACCTGGTTTCCACACAATGGAGTGGAGGGGGGAGGGGGGAGGTGGAGGGGGAGGGGAGGGGAGGGGCAGACGGCCTTGGAGCGGAAATTGTTTCACACCGCCTGACAAGTCTGGCTACACCCAGTTTGGCCTGAAGGACAACTCCGTGTTTTTCCGCGCTGGTATTTTTCACATGCGAGCGAGGCCCCCGCGAATCTGCTTGGCTCATCAAGAAACGGCGACAGAGCTCACTTCCTCGATCTCAGCGTGACGTCGGCCCACTTCGCTCAAAGTGCGGTTGCTCAACCAGAAAAGGAGGGGGGAGGGGGGAGGGGAGGGGGGGGGAGAGCAAAGTTCACCTCCTGCACCAGCGGTGGGGGCGAGGGGGGGAGGGTGTAAATAAAGCTATAAGCGCTCACATGATCCCAACCCGGAGTTAACCATTTACAGCGGTGGTGGTGGTGGTGGTGGTGGTGGCGGTGGTGTGTAATCTGGGTAAATAGGGTGCAGTGTGTGCTTGTGAGAAGAAGAAGAAGAAGAAGAACACACACACACACACACACACACACACATACACACAAACATGCGGCGTGCAAGGACACGAAACTCGTCACGCCACCAGTCACCCAACACTGAGACCAGGCTCCTCCTTCCTGCTGCTGCTGCTGCTGCTGCTGCTGCTGCTGCTGCTGCTGCTAAACAATGCATGCGGGTCACGGCAGACGCTCCCATTCCAAAGTCGCTCTCACTCGCTCACTCACAAGACGCTGGAATGCTGTTGTGACACACCGGGGGAGTTGTGTTGATGCAAGGGTTAAACATTGAACGGCTCTGACACACACACACACACACACACGCGCGGGCAGGCAAACAGACAGTGGAGCTGCCAGCAGGGCGGGAGGTTCAACCGCTCCGACGCTGGTCGGTCGGCCGGTCGGCCGGTCGGAACGTCCTGTTTATCTTTCCAGTTCGGCCGGCCGTCCTCGGCCACTCCCAGTCGGGTTTATCAACGTCAAAAAAAAGGGAAGAGAAAAACACCCAGCCACCTTTAACCGGAGCCAGGTGCAGCTGCAGCGGCTGCAGCAGCAGCGGCGGCGGTGCGATGATTCACAGAATACTCCGCAGCAAAGCAAAAAAAGAAAAAAGAGAAAAACCACCCTGCGTGTTTTTGTTGTGCGCAGGGGTTATTGGGTGTGTGTGTGTGTGCGCGCGAGCCGGTTTGCATACCGTGCGCTAATCCCTGCCTGCACGCTGTTGCCGAAAGGTTCAGCTGGAGTTCAGCCCGCGTTCATTATTCATACGCGCGGTATTTGTGCTCGTCGGGCAACGGGCAAGAGGCACAAGGGGAGCCTCTGTTTCCCCGCGCGCAGTGTCCACAAAACTATATTATTTTTTTTTTTTCAGGGAGGTTTTTTTTTTTTTTTTTTTCCCAGGATAACAGAGGTCCACTATTTGTTTCTTTGGATTCCCGTAGCGGGGTTGCTAACCGCGTGGCGCGGCACAGCGCAGCGCAGCCCTCTCTCCCTTCAATTTTAATGGGTGTTGGCAACACCGGGGAAAAATCCCTGCTTAACAATTCGAGGAAAGCCGAGCCACCTGGAAATCTCATGACTTCCTGAATCTAATTCCAGGCCACCAGGGCCTATCAGACTGTCTGCGCTGCAGCTTTTCACCGGGGGAGCGTAAACACTGAGTGTCAGGCCTTGTTTTTTTTTTTGTTTTTTTTTTCTCCTGCTGGAGCCGGTGGTGTTGAATCAGGCATTAGTGCTCATGTAATGCCTGAACTCAAATGAACCCAAGTGTCCCGGCAAAGCCCTGCTTAAATCCCCCCCCCTCCCCCCCACCATCACCACAGACGCACACACACTTGTTCGACAGATTCACAGCGATCCACGCTCGACTCCGTGAGTCTATTCTCGTGCTTTTTTTTCCTTTTTTTTTTAAAGTGCACCGTGCACTTTCCTCCTCGCCGTGTAATGACAGAGGCTAGCGGACGGCTGCAATTTCCAACCTCGTGGAGCTCGCGATTGTGATGCGAAACTGAACAAAAACAGCCGAGGTGTGACACCACCGAGGGAGAATCCAGAACAAAATCCCCCTCCCTTTCATGTCAGCGGCAGCGGCGTTGCTGCGTCGGCGGACCGTGACCTCATCCAAAAGTTTAACACGCGGGCCGGCCCGGCGCTGCTTTTGTTATCTTGAAAAAAAAAAAAAAAACTTGCAAAGCAGCACATTCCAGTCCTCGGCGGCGGAGAGGAAAGAAAGCGAGGCAAAAAAACGTGGCGCCGCTCGCCGCGAGAAAACGTGATAAGCAAAGCAAATGAATCAACCCTCCGAACCCCGGTGAGCAGCGGAGTGCAGAGCTGAAAAAAAAACAACAAATGAAACAAAACACAACAACGCAACACATCGGCCGGGATGGAGATGCACTTTCCTAAGCGGAGCGGGGCGGCCGCGTTATGTAGGTCAGCTGCGGACTCGGGAGCCGCGGAGCTTCTTTTTTGCGTGCTTACTCAGCAAGCCCCAGTGTTGAGCTGAGCTCCCCTTTTAGCCTTTTCAAAAATGAAAACAGACCACGGAGGGCAGGAAAGAGCCGCAGGGAGGATCGCAGCCAGTGTGCGAAAGACAGGGGGGGGTCAGACCCCCCATGATTAACCTATGAGACCCCCCTGAAAGCCTCAAAGCTAAATTTTAAGGGCGTCTCATATTTTTCAAAAAGCTATAAATACACATATATGTACATATATACACACACAAACACACACATATGTATATGTGTGTATGTGTGTGTGTGTATATATATATATATATATATATATATATATACACATACATACATATACAATTGTCACTAAAATGTCTAAGATCACCTTGTCTAATAATATGTACATTTAAAAAAAAAAAAATTCACAATTTCTTTTTTTTTTTGCCAATATTAGTATATTCTCATATTGGTCGATTGCAGCCCTCACAGCTGATGGGTTTTGACAGAGGGGAGAAATAAAACAAAGATGGAGGACGAGTGCGAGCATGAGCAGCGGCAGCCAGACAGACAAAGAGCGAGAAAACATGCAAAAGCCCCAACAGTGAAAGAGAGTGGGAGAGGGAGAGAGAGAGAGAGAGAGAGAGAGAGAGAGAGAGAGAGAGAGAGAGAGAGAGAGAGAGAGACAGAGAGAGAGAGAGAGAGAGGTCGAGCTTTGTGTGACTCAGGCTGGAATTCGGCCGGCGTGATTCTGCACCGTCAGCAGCAGTCGGTCGGTCGGTCGGTCGGTCGGCGCTGATGCTGTAAAGCGACGAGGTGCTTAAGGCGGCGGCCGCGGCGGCGCGGCTACCTACCATCAAGTTCGTCTGTCTCGGCCCAGCGAGCCTCCGATGACAGTAATCAGCGCCGGGCGAACTAGCGCCCTGCCGCCAAATTGCTATTTTGCCGCCGAGCGTTTCTCCGTTTTTTGCGCGCAGGGCGATCGCGACGGGCCGCGCGATCCAGGTGGAGGGGGGGTGAGATGAGATCGGCATGATCATTCCCCCCCACAGACTCATCTGCGGGGTTTTTTTTTGGCAAAGAACACGAAAACTATTTCACGTTTTTCAAAAAACAAATGTTTACTGTCAGGCTACATAACTGACTGCGCTCAGATCTATTCAAATGTTTGTCCTCGGAAGGTATTTCTACAGTACTGCCAGCTCCAAAAAAAGAAACAAAAACAGATGACGCGAGTAGCCGAAGGTCAAACTTGAGTTTACAACGCAACAATTCAAACTTCATTGGGTGTTCCTGGTAGCAATATTAGCCATTAAGCTGGAAAATCCAGCAACCAAAGGTGTCGTCTGATCCTCCCAGGAATCACCACCAGTCAGGCTCAGGCCTTGAAAACCTCAGAGGGGATATTGTTGTGTGAATTTATTTGGAATTTCTTCATAATCGCATTTTCTTTTCGCACTCACATGATGGGATTCAAAGTCCTACTTGCTTCCCCGGGCCGAAAAAACCCGACGACGTTATGCAAGCCATGCTCGCAATGACATAAGAATGATTTCTCTGCGCAGCAACTCGTCAGGCCATGTTTGGGAAAATGATAACGCTCAACTTCCCTTTTTTTTTTCAAGCTAATCAATCACACTCTGTTTTTTTTGTTTTGTTTTTTTGCTGACATCAAGGGGATGTACAGACGCACAAGGGACAAGAAGAGAATTTTTGCAGCACTTGCAGAGGTCGGTTGCGTAAGCCGGCGCGCTGCTATAGATAGCCGCGGCTACGGCTACGGCTATCTACAGATAGCCACAGATAGCGAAGCTCTTGTGAAGCCCGCGGCCGTGACGGAGCTGAAGCAGCCAGTGGAAGTAATGAGTGACACATCCGGCCTGGGATTTTTTTTTTTTTTTTTTTTTTCTCAGAATTTAGAAAAAAAACAACAACTCTCCCTCCTCCCTCCTCCCTTCCCTCCCCCATCCCTCCGTTAAACCCACTGTCCCCGTTCCTTTGCTTTTTTTGAAGGTCAGACGGAAAGCGAAAGAGACCTCCGCCCACGCCTCTACCTCCACCTGACTGGTCCAAACGGGGCCGGGCGGGGGAGGGGCACGGCGGCAGCAGAGGCAGCAGCAGCGTGGGCGGCGACGGTGGTGTTTTGGGGCGTGGTCCACTGAGCATGCCCAGTGAGGAGGAATGCCTTGCGACGGCAACACGCAGCGGGGCTAACCCATCTGCTGATGGAGTGTGTTTGTGCGTGTGTGTGTGTGTGTGTGTGCGCGTGCGTGTGCACTTGTCGCCCGGGGCCTTTTCCATCCAGTCTAGTGAGCAGCCAGATCAATTTACTGCGGAATGAACACAAAGTCAGCGGGCGAGACGCACGCACACGCACGCACACACGTCCTGTATGTACGGCGGCGGCGGCGGTGGGCGGCGGCAGCGGCAGCAGCAGACAAGCACGCATAGGAATTTACTCATGCATGCGTAAAAAAAAAAATGGAAGGAGCAGGGGCGGGGTGGGGAGGAGGTGGGGAGGTGAATCAGAGGCCTGATATATTATTCAGGGAGGCTTCCTCGCTCGCCTCGAACCTCTCCGCACGCGACGTACGCTCGATATTCCGTCTCCCTCGCCCCGCCAATTCAAATTCCTGCGAGGAAAGTGCTGAGTCATGCGAAGCGCGCCGGCCGAGGCGCCTTCACTTGTCATCGGGCGGCTGGGGGGTTGAGGAGGGCAAGCGGGGAGGGAAGGAGGGAAGGAGGGAAGGGAAGAGGGGTCTGACATTTTCATTGTTGAGTCGTTCCATCAGCTCTGTTTTGCCCGAGCGGAAGGCTAACAGTCTCCATCACACACACACACACACACACACACACGGCGTGATGTTTGCGTGTTTTTTCCCCCGCCCGCTTCTGAATAATTAAGGCAGGTTGATTTTATCGCAGGCGCTGACTCGGCACCGTGGGCGGCAGCTTTAACCACAGTGACAAAGCGACGCGGCGTGAAGATTGACATTTAAGACGCGTTTGCCGACGCTACCGCACCGACATCTGGAGTAGCGGAATTGAGCGGAATCGAGTGGGAATTCTGAGCCGAGAACTGGCACGGAGCCAGCCAAGGACTGGGCCGGGGCAGGTCGGCGCCGCCCACACGCTAGTCCGAGTCAGCGACCCCATCACGGTGCAGCGTGAATGAGCGCCGGTGTGTTGTTGTTTTCCAATTAACAAAAGCTCATGAGTAATAAAGTAAATGTGAAATTGATTTCCTGTCGACTTGCGATGAGCGTCGATTCGTTGTTTGACTCTCACGGAATGGAAACAAAGCTTCTCCACTTGTACAGACGTTGACTATATTCACATGTACAGCTACATCAAGCTATGCTCAAAATTCAGTTTTGGCGTCTAATCGGACTTTTGCCCCTGACCCAGTTTACATACCACTTGTCATCCTCTTAAGCACTAGGGGGCACTGTCTAAGAAAACTCTGTGCCAGGTGTGTAAATGAAGGAGAAAATCTGAATTCTTAATCAGAGTTGGAGAGCTCTGATATTAGTCCGAGTAACACGTTTACATGAACTTCAGTTGCCCAACTGTAGTCGTATTTAGCAAGTGCTTCTTTTTTTTCGAGTGTCATGTAAATGCGTTGAATGTCCTCTGTTAGCTGCCGCAGCTATGCCGGAGACGTCAGCTGCTCTGGTTTTCGACACACTACCCTCGTTGACGTTTCACACGACGTAGCGTTACGGCTAGAACAACAGGGAAGGTAAATCACTAAATGTGTTATTCCTCCTTTTTTTTTTTTTTTTAAGTAGGAAAGAAGGCAGTGACACCAAACCCAGTGGACCAACAGTTTACAGGACAACAGCAACATACGTGCAGGTACAGAAAAGGGCAACTCAAGTTGTTGAGGTTTCTCAGACTTCCTGACCTGGAATCGTGACCTCCTGAGGATGTTTCTCGTGCCAACAGTCTCCACCAGCTCCATGTCTTTCAAAAAAAAAAAAAAAAAAAAGAAATTTAGAAAATTGCCAATTTCTCATTCGGTCGCCAAAAACCCCCAAAACCCCAGATACCCCTTTGGTCGTCGCCCGCCCACTCGCTCGCACATTATATGAATAATTGAAACGCACTGCGAGGGAGATCTAATGCCTTCCTTTATTTGCAGAGTCACGCCCGTGCTTTCTGATATGCTAATGAGCCTCCCCTTGAGTAATTGAGCCAGGCTTTAGAAAAAAAAAAAGTGTAAAAAATCAGCCCGGGCCTAATGGTGCATTGTCTAGAGGAGGATCAAAGAAAAAAAGAAGGGGGGGGCGGTGGGCGGTGGTGGTGGTGGTGGTGGTGGGTGGGAGCGGAGATGAGACGAGAGGAGAGTGAGATGTTCTCCGGTGATCCGCAGATGACGACGATAATGAGACACTCGAGGGGGGTTTTTTTTCCAGGCGTGGCGGCCCACGTCCACGACTTGGTCTAATTTCATTCCCAGATTCCTCTCTTGACCCCCGCCGTCGCCCGCGCAATTTGTTTTTTTTGTTTGTTTTTTTGTTTTTCACCCGGCGAGTGAGACGTCCTTGGCAGCCTCTCTCTCCTCCTCCCCCCCCCTCTGCCCCCCGCTCCTTCCGTTGACCCTTCGACCCCCCCGGACCATTATTACGGCCCACTCCAGACCGACGGCCTCGCTGCCACCGCCGGCCCCTCCCACCGTCTCCGCCTCTCGCTGGAGGCTTTTTCTAAATCAGGAACATCTGACATGCTCGCCACCAACTCGTGTGCGCGTGCGCTCATGTATGTGTGTGTGTGTGTGTGCGTGCGTGCGTGCGCCTCCTCTCCCTGCTCCTCCCTGTGACCTCGATCCACCCTCTCGCGTTGGACCGCCATACGCACGAATCTTCCCTATAATACATCGGGGCGGCCTGGCCGCGACCGCACGTACACGCAGCGTAGCTGCCGGCCGGCCAGCCAGCGACGAGACGGACGGACGGACGGACGGACGGACGGACGGACAGCTGCGAGTTCAAACAGCCCGACGACAGCTGCGTCTCATTGTCCGACCGGGGGAAAACTGGCTGACACTCGACTCCAGCTTCCATTCTCTCTCTCTCCCTCCCTCCGTTTGTCCTCCGCCGCCAAACACTTCTCGTCCCTGCAACGGTTCTGTTTTTGTGTGTGTGCGTGCGTGCGCGTGCGTGCGTGTTGTTGAGGTTTTTCGCCGAGACCCCGCAGCGTCTCCCGGCGGGGTGGGGGGGGGCCGAGCCCGAATGTGCTCCTCAATTGCCGCCCTTGGGAGGCAGCAGAGCCTCTCTGCAACCTCTCCGCTGTCAGAGAGGCGTTGGAAATATACTTGCCAAGTCGTCTTTTGTGCCCCCCCCCCACCCCCCTCGCTCGCTCGCTCTCTCTCCCTCGGTGTGTGTATGTATCTTTCAAGCCCTTCATTTCCCAGAAAAGGAGTTGGAGGATTTATGAGTGCATGAGCCGCCGCAAGCGACATCTCCAGAGAAGGTTGAGTGTTTTCTGAACACAGTGGGAGGGGAGGTGAGCGGGGTGCCGCGTGTGTGTGTGTGTGTGTGTGTGTGGGTGGGATGTCCTCCATAGAAACATTATCCAGTGACACTTGAAGAGCGTCATCGGCAGCAGAGGTGTGTGTGTGTGTGTGTGTGTGTGCATTCCTGCTTCTGAGAAACAGCCCACGAGGGCCGGCGGCCCTGTGATTGACAGCTACCTCTGCCGCTCGCTGCCCCTCGGGAAGCGGCTCCGCGACAGCTGCTGCTGCAAACTCACCCCGAGCCATCGGCAAAAACTTTCAGGTTGGCCATCTGAAGTGAACCGCAAAGTTCAGGTTAGAAATATTCTAATTAGCGTTAGCGTTATTATTTTGCTTCTTTTTTTACATTTACATTTTCCTGGAAGCTTCCCAGCAGACGTCCGCTTGTCTTTATCGCCCGACAGTGGGGTGGTGGATGCAAGGGAGGGGCGGAGGCGGGGGGGTTTAAAAAAAAAAAAATATCTGCAGGCCGAGGTTGTGTGCGAGCCGGGCCGACGAGGGTTTTGAAAGCCGAGCCGTGGCGAAGCGACAAAAAAGTGCTGACGTGGCAAAACGGGAGCCAGGCTGAAGGCAGATACAGAAAAACTCGGGTGTCAAAGAGGAGAAATGGTGGCTGGGAGGGGCGGTGGGGGGGGCGCGGGGGGGGCGGTTGGCTGCTGGACTCATCTGGACGGCCTGAAAAAGGGTCAGATTATTATGGGGTGGCGGCGGCGGCGGCGGCGGCGGAGGCATCTATTCCAGTAGAGAGTGAAAGGTCACAGTGTAAGCTGATAAAGGCAGGGGGGGGGGCAGAGCTTCCAGGCCAGCCAGTCAGTCAGCTGACGCCTGCAGCTGTGTTTAGAACATCAATATGAGCCTTGTTCACCCCCACCTCACCCCCACCTCACCCACCCCTCCCGCTAAAACTCTCTTCCTCCTCCTCCTCCTCCTCCTCCTCCTCCTCCTCCTCCTCCCGCTCACCCGGCATCCCCTCCCGCCGTCTCCCCGCACACTGTTTCCTTTTTCCCCCCTCTCCTCCTCCTCCTCCCCTCCCCTCCTCCTCCGCCCTCCTTCTCTCCGGCTCTGATTTATGAAAGTAGGGCATGTGCCCATAACTGCTGCATCAAGGCACATGGCTGAGCCTCCGGAGGCACCACCGCGCTCTCTGTTTACATCGGCCCAGACCACTGCGCCGCATTGCACAATCGCCACGGGCCAAAAGCGCTATTATATAAAAGACGGGGCCACGTTGGCTCCATTGTTGTTTTGCTGCCACTCCCCCCGCCCCCGACGCACGCACGCACACACACACACACACACACACGCACACACCCCCGCCTCCGTAATTCCTGAACCAATTTGAACGTCCAAATTTAATATGAAAAAACAAGAAAAAAAAAGAACTGAACTTGTCCCTTGGTATTAAAAAGAATTAAAAAAAAAAAAAATCCAGTTTTCCCAGGCTGGAATGTCATCAAACATGTTTGCATCAAGTGGCTTTGGAAAAATTCCACTGGATTTGACGCTACGGAAGGTAGTTTTTTTGCGACTTCACTCGATCCTGTGCTGGTTTTTTCTGTTTTTTCGTCTTTTTTCCCGAGCGGTGCACTTTGTGTTGCAGGATTACTGTGGAGAAGTAGTGGAGCATGACGACATTATTAACAATGATAATTGTCCCCCCCCCCCCGGACGTCGCGGCCGCCGTCGGCTTCGGAGGCTGCAGGTTGGGAACGTTTTGCGCGTTTGAGTGGGAGAGCCGCGGAGAAATGACGCTAAGGAAGACTGACGACGGAGCAGTTGGACGGCTCGGAATAAATTGAAAAATAAAGAGATCCACGTTCGAAACAAACGATCAAGAGAAGCGCGGCAGCGAGCTCGGACGCGATGTCCTGGTGCTACATCGGTGCTGACTAAACGCTGGTGTGCAGCCAGAGGGGCCTCACAGACTGAACATAACCCCCCCACACGCACACATTTCAGAGGCGCTTGTGACTCACTGCAAGGCTGCCGACACTGCGAGCGCCCAGGAAAAAAAAAGCTAAAGGGGCCGGCCGCTCCTCTCTCGCTCACGTGCGAACCTCTTTTCGCACGTCCAGTCGGCATCTCGAACCGAAAACCCAAATAGATCAGCGCGGCGGTTTTTTTCTTTCTTGTTGCTTTTTCTGCGCTCTGTTGTTTTTTTTTTTTTCTTTCACCCTCTCAGAGACTTCCAGCCTTTGTTGCCGGCGCTCTTTGTAGAAGTCCTCGTATCCTCGACGTTCCCTTTCCCCCCCTCCCCTCCCCGACGCCCACACTCCTCTCCTCTCTCGCTCTCATAACTCAGCTGTTACTTGGCAACGTGCTCCCAGCTGGACCCAGCATCAGCCGCGTTGCCACGGCAACTGGAGGCATGATACAGACGTGGTAAACATGTCGGCTTTATTGAAGCGGGGAGAGAGGGAGAGAGAGAGGGAGGATGGGTTGGGGGGATGGGGGGAGGACCGCAAAAGCCACGTACGCAGTCCGTCCTGCAGCGGCCCAATGAGGAATGGGCGTGCAGGGCCAGCGGCGCTGCGGGGACGGACGGCGTGCACCTTGCAAGCGCCTTCGAATCTTCGAGGCCAGAGAGACAAAGGCGGGAGGACGTCCTCATTAAAACACATTCCACCTCCTCGAGTGTCGTGTTTTTTTTTTTTTTGTCTTCCATCGCTTCCTGCATCGCCGCGCTTTATATAATATAAATAAATAACCACCACCACCACCACCACCACCCCCCCCAAATCCCAGCCTAACTCCATTACCAGGCCACGACGGCGATGGGATGGAGAAGCATCGTCTTCATGCTCCGGGGGGGGGGGGGCAACACTGCATCTGTCGCCATGGCAACCTGATCCATCATCTGCAGGAGGATCAATTGATTCATTATTAACTGAGGCGCGGCCCTGCCTCCCTTCCTCCCTCCTCCCTCCCTCCTCCTTTCCCTCCCTCCCTTCCCGCCTCTCTGCTTGCGGTTCACGTCTACTCACTCTGCCTGCGAGCATCCATTATTGACGTGAGAGCCGGCCCACTCGCCGGGCTGAAGAATAGAGAGCCGCGTCAAGTCTGAAAATATAACTCACATTCTATATATATATATATATATATATATATTTTATGTTTACATTCTATATTTTTCAATACCCTCCTCGTTGACCAGTTGGATGTTACCGTCGATCCGTGTCCCCCCCCCTCCCCCCCACCCACCCCCGGAAAAAAAAAAAAAACACTCCACTGCATCTCGTTCGATATCTGGAGCCATTCAGCCGAGACTCGCGAGGGGCGGAATGAGGCGCTTCTTTGTCGAGCCGGGCGGCATGAATTAGCGTTAGCATCAGCGGGGCGAGCGGATAAATGCGACGCGACACACATAGCCTGCTGCCGAAGCGCCGGCGCTTTCTGGAGCAGGGCGTCCGTAGCCGCAGGGGGAGAGAGACACACTTTTTGACGATCTCCCCGCTCGCGTCCGAGGCGGCTGCCCACGGCGGTGGAGCCCGGAGGCGCCGATGGGATGGGGGGGGGACAGAGGGGGGGCCAGAGTAAATGTATATTATCGGAGAAATGTGCACTAAAAACGGATGATGTCAGCTGCAGCACTCTGACATTTTAATGTCATCTCTCGGGGAATTACATCATTATCCCTCTTCCCGGGCCCCGGGTTGAATGCTGGGAAAAAACCCTAATGGATGTCAACAAGCTGTCCCTCTGGAAGAATGGAGCCGGGGGGGGCACGAGGGAGGGGGTGGGGGGGGCGAGCGTAGCAGAGGAAGAGGGCGTGGAGGGCGAGGGCCGTGTGAACGAGAGGCCTCACGCTGTGCGTCATCCGGGGCTAAAAGCCTGAGCAGCGAATCGCAAACCATTATCCGTCAGAGCGCAATCATTCCACACACACACACACACACACACACACTGGTGACGGCGATCCCGGATGACCCGCTGTGCAAAAAGGCTGGCAGGGGAAAGCATTAATTAGTTTGCATTTGTAAAAAAAATAAAATAAAATAAAAAATAAAAAGCCAACGGTGATCAAGTTCCGGCTCCAGTCGAGGAGCCGTCAGCGTCCAGCGTCTGCAGCAGCAGCCGCTGGAACGTCGGAGCATCGCCGAGCGTCCTTCGGGCCGATTCATTAATCACCGGGCCGAGTCCATTAAACTCCGATCGAGCGCAGACTCGGAAGTAAATAGCAAAGAACTTATCTCGCGTGATTGACTCCGCCGCTCTGAGGTATAATTTATGGTGGAGAGGCGGGGGAGGGGTAGAGAGAAACACCTCAATCTAGATAGCGGGGTGGTGGTGGTGGCGGAGGTGGAGGTGGAGGTGGGGCGAGGATCAAAATAGGCCTTTTATATGCAAACGAGGGCGCCGTGTTTTGAAAGCAAAACGCGAAAAGTCGCTCGCCCGTGGTTTTCTTTTTTTCTCCTCCTTCTCTTTTTTGATAATATTATCGAATCATCGCAGTCGCTGGAAATAGACTCCAAACAAACACCGAGCGAGAAGATCAAGGCCTCGGCATGAAAATAGGTCAGATGGAGGATATTCACGGAGCTCGGTGAGAATCACAGAGCAAACTTTGGATATCGGAGCGCCGAGCGTTCACACGACATAAACCAACAGCGCCGGGGGCGGAGGAATCAAAAAAGAAATAATAAAAAATCTGATGAAATTATTGCTGAGGGCAAAAATGAGATGAAATGGAGGGGGGGGGGATTGCGAAAGCGGTTCGACGGCTTGCGTGTAAGTCGATCAGACAGACAGACAGACAGACAGACAGACAGACAGACAGACAGAGTGGCATAACAGGCGGCCGCTCCCGCCTCATACAGCGGAGGAGAATTCGGCGGCACGGTGGATCATCTCCGCCCTGAGGAGGATTTGGCGGCGATTGAAAGAAGCCGGGAGGACGAGCGGGATGGAGGGAGGGGGAGAGTGGCGTGGCTCGGCTGGCTTAGGTCCACCCGACAAACGCAGCGGCCGACCGAAATTTCAACCGGATTGGGGAGGGGAAAGAGGGGAAGACGAAGAAAATAAATCTGATTTCCCAAAGGAGACGGGAAGGGGCGTGAGAACTCAGACGCCAGGCGACGTGGCTTCCTTTATCCCGCGCGTCGACGGCGACTCCGCCTCGAGGCCCATCTGAGAGCTAAAGCCCGACTCGGCCGCCGTTATCTGGCCGACGATGAGCCTGTAAATCTCCCTCGCCGCTTTCATCGAGGAAAGCTGATTTGACGTGCGGAATCGCGAGGCCCCCCCGGAGGACAAACGAGTCGGGACTTTGCCTCGATAAGCAGCGCTCACTTCACGTCTGCGTTGCGTTCGGCCCGTCGAGAATCGGCAGCGGAGCGCGACTCTGAAATGACCTCCCCACGTGCGCGCGCCCGTCCGTCCAGCGCACGACCGGGTCCGAAACACATTTCGACACTCTGGCAGAGCCCGTTCGACTGTAGGTGAACGCTGGGTTCTGTTTCGGTGCACTGTTTGGACTGTGAGATTTAGTGGCGGGCCAGAGTATTGGAAAACCTTGGGATAAAAAGCTTGCCTGAGGGGCCGATGGTTTGTGTGCACAGTGGAAGGTGGGAAAGAATGTGCTGAGTAAGTCTTGACTCAGACGATATTCATCGGCGGTTTCCGCTCATTATGTTGTGATGCAATAAGAGACATGCTTTGCCAATGTGCAAGCGTCGCTAGTACATTAAAATAAAATAAAACATGCCAGTTCACGGGTGGAAGAACAGAGTTTTCCCGAAACACTGGACCGTAAAGAACGCAACATTGGTATTCAATGGAAACACAGCAGAGTTTGCTAAGAAGAATTCATGTTATGTACTTAAGTGAAAGTATGGGAAAAGCAAAAGTGCCTTTACTCAAGCATAAGTAAGAAAGTACAGATTCTGAAATGTGCTTAAGTAAAAAGGGAAAATTGTTTTTCTGCAATTAATGACACAGTACATATTTTAATACGCTGAGGTACGCTAAGATAATCTCCCTCTAAAACACGATCCAGTTTTATATCATCATTTTATATCCACACAACAGCATAGATCAAAAAGACAACAACTAGAACAACTACTGTAATATGCGAATTAGTTTGAAAGTAATACATTTTTTTATACACAAAAGTAACTAGCATGTTTTTCCAATGTAAGGAGTACAAAGTACGGATATTTGTGGACAGATGGAGGGAGTTAAAGTAAAAAGTCAGAAGAATAAGAAGTAAAGCACAGACAGATGAAATCTACTCTAGCACGTGAACAAAGTATTTGTGCTTCGATGCTTCCCACCTCTGACGCCAGTGGAAAACCAACAAGTATTTGGATTTTTTTTTTTTCCCCCATCAGTTTGCAAACTGCCTTTCCCGCCACCTCTGACTGATCTCAACCATATCAAATAAAAGGCTAAAAAATCTATGCCTTTCCCTGTGGTTGACAAACTTGTCCGGCCAAAAAACTTCACAACAAGAGAACTTTATGTGTATTCAGTGTATAAAAGGGTCCCGACACTCCTCGCGCACCACCACAAAACCAGCCCGAGCTTCTGGGTTGTTAACGTTAAAGTTGGGAAGCGACTGCGCTTTCATCTCCAGGAACGCACACGCTCATCTATATGCAGACCGAAGACGGTTACATAAACAACAGCGGAATGCAAACTAGTTCTGAATGCAGCCCCTGACATACAAAAAAAATACTGAGCACATGAATGAATAACATTAGAAAAGGAAAAAAAACACGAGCGGGGCAGATAAGCTACCCCTCTTACGCACCCCGCCTCAGATTCAAATTTAGCTTTGCGTAGGGAATTGATGAGACACGGCGCTCAAAGCCAAAGTCTTCAAAGCTCGCGGTTACACAAGATGCAAGGCGTCAAAGCCACTTTGTAGTTCTCGGGGCGAGCGAGTGGGTTGTGGCTGCCGATCTGCGCCGCGCGATACGCGCTAACCGAGTTTGTGGAGGCCCGGGAAAAAAATATGATAAAACGCCGAAGTTGCACCAAGGTTACGACGCGCGTCGCGGAGGACGGGAGTGATCCCCCCCTCCCCCACATTCCCCTCCCCCCTTTATTTTTCAGACGACTGCGGTTGTGGGAGTTGCTCTGTCATGTTTCAAGGTTAAGGTCCCCTTTATCGTTGCCATAAAACAGGAGCAGCCGTGGGAGAACGAAAGAGCCCAAATGCCAGGGGAGAGCGCAGGTGGGGGGAGGGGGGGGGAGAAGAGAAGAGATACGGAGAGATAAGGGAAGAAAGAGGAGCTGATGGTACAACGGTGCAACCAGATGCTCTCATCACGCTCAAGCTGAGGTGAGGGAGCGGAGCCTTAAAGGGCTAGTCGGGTATTTGGGGAGGAAGGGTGGGTGGGTGCGGGTGGCGGGAGGGGGGGGTACAGACGTTTGAGTTCTTGCTTAAAGTTCAGGCTGAAACATTAAGCTAATGGAACGGCAAGCAGCTGTTGGTTTAGCTTAGCATAGCATTCTGGAAGCATTTATCCGGGATCTGCTGCACGGTAGCGAAATCCTCCCCCTCGCCAAGGGACATAAGGTTTGGTTGGGTTCAGTCGGAGGTAAGTCGGTGGGTGGGGTGGTAGGGCGGGTGGGAAAGCAGTTCAGAAGACCACCTTCACAAAAAAGGGTGAATAGCTCAGACAAAACTACTCTGCGTTGCACGCTAATCTCGCGAGCAGCAGCAGCTAACGCCCCTCGGTCGTTGCTCAAAGTTCTTTGTCTTCTTCGGGAGGTGAACAAAGGGCAGCTCGCAGCGCTCGCCGTCCTGGCGTTGCGCAGGTATCGACCACTAAGGCCGGCTGGAAAAAGAAAACGTACGAGGCTGGCGAGGAGCTCAAGGAGACGGATGCGCGAGAGGGTCGGGGGGAATCCAAAACCGGCTACTTTCCAAGAAAAAAAAGCGAAAACACGTTCAACACATTCGGTAACGCCGGTGCGTGTGCTAAAGGCGGAACATGTGTACGTCCATCCGTCTCCACCCGGGACGCCGTCTGAATTGGTGCGAACCAGTCACGGAATAACCGTTCCATTATTTATCCGGGGATGAATTATTGATGCACGACGAGGCCGCTGTGAGGAGCGCTAGCGGACGGCCGCCGCATTCTTGAGGAGGGCCAACCACATTCCCCCGCAGCGGGGTTTGCTGTTGCTCACGCAGCCCCCCTACCGACCCCCTCCCCCCTCTCCTCATCCTCCCCCAGCACCGAACCTTAACCCAGTTTCCTGCAGTTTTCAACAACAGCCCGGCAGCTCAACCCGACCCCACTTCCTCTCAGCCGCGGCTGCTGCTCCTTATGCATTATTTCAGTGTTTTCCAACCACTGTACCGCGTCACACTGGTGCACCATAGTGGAGTGACTGTACTTTAAAAGGAATGTAAGCCTTGTTTCCTCCCTCAATTCCTACCAGGATATCAGGTTTGCGTGCATCTAAACACAACCGGGTTTCACACTGAGTGAGCATAAATAAATTAAGAGACTGTATTGTGATTATTGGGCTAAAATGTCTCATTTTATATACAATATTTTTTTGGTTTGGGGTGTGTGGCTCAAGAAAAGGTTGAAAAACCCCTGCATTATTTACACAGGGCCCCCCTCCCTCCCTCCATCCCTCCCACCCCCCCTTCAGCCGGGCTAAAAAGAATCAGGGCAGTGGGAAATAACACCACTCTATAGCCGCCCCAATCCCACCAACACGCACTGTAACACACGCTCACGCCAACGCCGGCCCCTCCCTCCACCTGCTCGCTCTTTTCCTCGCTCCTGCGGGCCGAAAACACAGCGGCCGGGGGGGATGTTGGGGTGGGGGGCGCGGAGGCCGGGTGTTGCGACAATGGCGGGGGGGGAACTCTGTGGGGCCCTCCACCAACCTCCACCCCCCGGCCCTCCCGAGGGCAGGGATTTGCTGCAAGTCAACGCAGGAGACCGACAGTATGCAAAACAAGTCCGTCTGACTCTCTCCTGATTCTCCTTTCCTTTTTCAAAAGCCGCACTGCACTGCACTGCACTGCACTGCACTGAGTGCACTGCACTGCACACACACGCTGCCTGCTAGACAGGAAGACAGATCAGAGAGGGGAGGGGTGGGAGTGGGGTGGGATGGAGGGGAAGGGGGATAGAGGGGTGGGGGGGGGGGAAATAGCTGCACACAGTCTGCTTAGTTAACCCTCTCCTCACCCGCTGCTGCTGCTGCTGCTGCTGCTGCTGCTGCTGCCGGGTGTCGCTTCACAATCTGTCTCTTTGCGACGAATTTAGCTCCGAAGAGGAAGGACTCATTTCTCGTATTTTCTTCTACAGTACAGTAACGTGGCAAAGCAAGAGGAGGCCGGCCGAGGGACGCCGGCCTTATCGCTCATCTAGCGACAAGGAGGTGGCTGGGAAGCTGAAGGGGAGGGGGGGGGCACACCCCGCAGCCCACACTCGCAGGGAATATAAACAACAGGCCAAAGGGGTGGGGGTGGAATTACCATGCAGCGTGCAAGCAGCCCCCCGGAAGACGGAAAAAACAGACGACAGTAAAGGCATCGCCCCGCCGAGGATGAGGAGGAGGAGGAGGATGAGGAGGAGGAGAAATCCACCAGGATTTGTAGCCTGCTTCGGATGCACGTGATTGGCTCCACCACCACCACCCCCTCCACCCACACTCGCTTTTTTCCACCCGCCCGCCCGCCCGCCCGCCTCAGACCCTTTGAGATGGAAAAATGGGTCATCTGTGTGGAAGTTAATACTCGGAGCACGTACGGGCGGCTGCGGCTGCGGCGGCGGGGCCGCTTTATTTTAAGGACGAGCCTCGGAAAAAATTCCTCCTCCTCCGCTCTGCCGCCGAGCGCCACGGGAGAGGAGGAAGCGGAGGAGGGGGGGGGATTAATATGCTGCTGCCGTGTGCAGGTTGGAAAAAGAGAGGAGAGAAGGAGGCCTGTGTTTATTATGAGCCTTCTGGCAGCAGCCCACTGGACAGGTCTCGTACCCCCCCCCCAACCCTCTTCAACTCCACCCCTCCAGGCCCAGCAGTGACTCGGTACAGTAGGGCTGCAGAGTCGGGCAGCCATGACATCAGCAAGGCAGGGCCACGACGACGACAACAACAACAGGGCGACCGAGCCTCCGAGGCACAACATGGTGGACGACAGGCGTAAACACACGACGCTGCGTTACCATCGGCCGCTCCGCACGCCCAAACACAGCTGCTCCTGCACGTCGGGGGGGGGCTCCCGGCTCCCCTGACGACTAGCGGCGAGCGCTAACACAGAGAGGTGATTACTGGCGGGGAGGATTTGGATTCTTCCAGTAATAATGACTGGAGGAGCTGGAGCCGTTGCAATATCCGCAGCACAACGTTTGCCGTGTTCAAACTCTCGAGCTTCTGAACGTCGCCCAACGGAAACGGTTTCACTTCCTTGCACCTGTAACTTTCAGGTCAGGAGGAGGAGGGGGGGAGGGGCTGAGGGGGGTCAAAAGCCTGGCGTCCAGGGCCCATAAAGCTTCATTGCAAAGAGCTGGAAAACACAAAACCCAACACAACACTGCGGCTGAGCAGCGCAAGGAGCTCAGTGCTGCCGGCGCCGACATTGTTGTTGCTGCTGCTGCTGCTGTGCCCTCAGCTCGGTGCGTTCACTCGTCCTTCAAAAAGAGGAAACGCCGACCAGAATGGCTGCCAAACAACACAGCCTGGAGCAACACCTCCCCCTACCGCACTGGAAGAGAATGCTTCCTATCGTGAAACGCCGCCACCGCCGCCGCCGCCGCCAGCCCTCCTTTCCCCGCCTCCTGCTGCTGCATCAGAGCCAGCTGCTGCTGCTGCTGCTGCTGACTCATAGTCCATTTATGCACACTCAACCGCGACGCTGATGCAATTAAAAATAATGACGTTGAATCACAATCGATCAGTCGGACGTTCTAGCCGGTGGGGGGTGGCTCGAGGATGTACGGCGGCCCGGCGTTTTCAGGCAGGAAGTGCGGATTTGTGCTGCGTCATCGCCATCGGTGTTGATCTCGGTCTGATGCTCGGGATCCTGCAGTGACCCCAACCCTCCTCCGCAGGTTTCGTTCGCGGACCATCCGGTTTTTTTTAGCAGCCGGCTCTTTGAAGTGAATAAAGATGGCGACATCCAGTCGCTGTCGGGGCTGGCAGCGATTTAGAGCGATAGAGAAATGTCCAAAAAATAAATACAGGTTAATATTAGAAACGGGACACACCCAATTATAAAGACCTTAATATGTAACACAAACAGACACATATGAACTGTTTTTTTTTCCCCCCAGTTGAACGCTGCTTATTTTGTTTAGAAAATTCTTGTTTTCATCTTGTGATTTTTGATTGATGTGTTCTTGTACTTGTACACAGCTGTAGTGTGTCGGGGGAAGTGTTTGTTTTGGTATTTCAATAATACAAGTAGTACATTTTATTTATATAACGCTTATCGGAAACTACAATATGAGGGCATTAAAATAAAATCGGTACGAACAATCAGAACTACATATAAACCAGAACGTAGAGGTACATAAAACGACAGGAATCAAACTAATTTAAAAGAAAAATGAAGACGTTGAAGTGCATAACATTACAGGACAAGCAACACAGTTAGCAAGATAAGCAAGACAATTAATCAGATGTTAAAAGCAGCTCTGAAACATTAAACATAGGATTTGAAGGTGGGTAGGTCAGTACAGTCATGAATGTCTTTGGGGAGAGGGTTCCAGAGGGCGGGAGCAGCTATACAGAAGGCTCTGTCGCCCCGGGTCCGGTGCTTGGTTCTGAGTGGTGGAGACAGGAGGTTGGCATCAGAGGAGCGGAGGCTGCGGGAAGGAGTGTTGGCAGTGGAGCAGGGTGGTGAGGTAGCAGGTATTTATTTTCACAGCACTGTTTCATGTTGACTGTAGAAATGACACACATTTAATACAGTTGATATAGTGAACATTAGCAATTCATTTTAGCGCATAACTTGGTCATAAAATAATATAAGCAACAAAAGAATCTAAGGAGCTGCTTGGAAACCGCAAGAGCCGGCTTTTTTTTTTGTTTAGCTGAGCCAAAAAAGAGACGGTTCTCTGAAAGGAGCTGGAAATCCCATCACTACCCTCCACTGTAGCTCCGTCCAGCCCGCAGGGGGGAGTGGATGGTGTTTATTTACAGTCCACCGATGCAGCGTGTTATTTACCCTCCTCGGTGCTCGCTCAGGCCCCACATGACCGCACTCCTTATTTTTCTCCTCTGAGAGGTTCGTGAGTCACTCTGCAAACAGACAAGTCTGCAGCAGCTCCACCGCCCCCCCACCCCCTCCACACAGAGTGACAGAGGGAAAAGTGCACCACAGGCTCATGAGCTGATGGAAACTGGAACAGGCGTCTTGCTATTTAAGCCCGCGCCCGACATTTCTGGGCCGCCGTTCAATTTTCATTCCTAATGCAGAGAAACTATTTTTTCCACTGCTCCTGTTTCCTGGCAACCTCGAGGCCCCGGCGGCTACAGCGGCCAGAGCCCTTGGAAAAACAGCTGCCGTCGAGGATAAAAATAATTACGGCGCCCGCGTCTTCCACCAGAGACAATTTTCGACTTTCTCCGCTTCCTCGACGAGCTGCTTCACTTTCACCTCGCAGCCAGGCGTCTTAATAAGCTTGTGTTGTTGAAAAGCGCTTGTTAGGATTCAAAGTGCTTAAATTCAGCCTTATGCAGGCACAATGGAGAAGTGTTCTGCTTGGTCTAGGACCTACAGAAGAGCATGAAATATGTTCTTTTTAAAAACTCTCTCTTTAAGAATACTGTTTTAGTGAAGCAGCATATGTTCCACACACTCATGTTGACATAGGTTTTTTTTTTTTTTTTTTACTTTCTTGGTTAATATAAATGCATTCTCCATTCCATTCATGCATTCGTCACACTCAAAGCAATTCATACTGTACAGACTGCAGTCGCTGCTTCCCCACCACAGTAGGCACAGGCTAGAAATTCTCCAGTGCATCGCTACTGCCATCTTCTGGTGAATAGGAAAGCAGAGATTGCATCTTTAAGATTTATTTTAGGATTTTACACAAAAAATACAAGACAAATTGAAAAAACAAAACAAAACATGTATAAATATAAATGCAGCGAGCAGCATCACAGATATGTGGAAAAGAAGTGTTTGGGTAGGCACTTTACAGTCACATCACCAGTACAGAAACATAAATCGCACCCTTATTTTCATCCAGTACCCACATTCCCGTGCAACCCCACTGAACACGTAACAGTCAACGTTGGCAGAAATAAACGCACCAAGTACAAATGAAAGAAAAAACACCCGAGGTGAACGGGTAGAAACAAAGTAAGGTGGAATGTGCTTCACAGTTTTTAGGTCCTTCCGATTGTGTCTTCACAGTGGGCCGTCTAGCACACAAGACTCATCTCACTCGTACTCACACACACACACACACACACCAGAGTTGAAAGTTTGAAATCCCTTAATGAATCAAGATTTCCAGCTCACGAGCATTCATTCGATTTCCTCTTCTGACAGAGACTGAGAGCTGATGATCCGCTGAAAAGCAGTGGGAGACAGAAACAAGTCAGACGCAGAAACATATCAAATGCAAGACTTATGATATTCATTATAACGGAACAGCTTTAAGAGTCATCTTGCTTAAATATCCATGTTTTGTCTTAGAGGTGAAATAGCTTAGAGCAACTGACGCATGACTCTCAGCTTTGGATGATTCTAAGATTGATCTGGCACCCTTTCTTGTCCCAGAGACCACACAATGCAACTGGGGGGTTTACTAAGGATGCGGGCACTTAAAGCAAGACAGAGGGAGGTGAGAGACCTCCTCACCTGGCTGACGGTGGGCAGTTTGTAGAGAAGCATTTGGAAGACTGGTGGGGGCAGCGTCTGCTGCAGTACTTGCAGCAGCTGCTGGGGCTGACCGCACACCGCAATGGCGTTGGTCAGGTGGTTGGAACCTTGGTCAAAGTCACCTGAATTTAGGAAAGAGAGAATATAACATTTTAATTACATATTTTCCAAGCAAACATTGCTTTAAAAAACAGACAACTAACTACAAACCTTTGGCGAGGCACTCCTCGCCCCGCTGGACTTCGTCGAGGAAGAACTTCTGAACAGCTTCAGGGTCCTGAAGGTTGGGTAGCTTGACCGTTTAATTAAAAAAGGACAACGTGTTAAAGATGCACATACATACACTTTTGTAATCCATTTTTCAGCATTTGTCCTACCTTGGTCTGGGAAACCTTTTTCGCGGAAGCATGTGTCTTCCTTCTGCCTGCGAGATAAAATAGTTTATTCTGTCTGTGTCGCTCGTTTGCTCCTGAGAGCAACTTCCAACACGTGGCTAGCTGCCTTAGCATTAGCTTCACAATATGTCCTACTTCAATACTAGATCAAATAAAGCGGTTATTCGCCTCCGAGTTACAGTACAGATAGTTACAGGTTGTATTTTCCAGACACTTGACGTCAAATGCAACAACGACGTGGTAGTTGTATACACGCATCGAAGTCACAATCACGTGGAGTTAACTGAAAAGACCTGACGATCATAACTCACAAACTTACGTTCTCGTAACTTCTCCTTAAATGCTGGATCGCTGCGTCGTTTCTTGTCGAAATAAATACAATATGCGACGAATAAACCGCCGCAAACTCCGGCCGCAATCGCCGCGCTCGTCCTGGCGCTCATGTTGCTTGAAAGTTCTCTCTCACACACACAGCATGCTGAACAGCGAGCAGCTAGCACGCTGCTACGGAAGTTGGGGCGGAAGTACGTATATCATGGCGCACGTCGCAAAAGTTGCAGTTTTATTACTTTAAAAAACAAACAAACACATATTCAAGTGACTATCAAATTTTAAATTTAGTATTTAACGAACATTAACTAAAGGCTTTTGAATAAATACAGCATTTATTGGTGTAAACTATCATGTTTCGTTGTTTGTATATTTTTCACGCTTTCATATCAACATAAGAGCCACGTAATTTGCCTTTATGTTGAGATTGATTTTTTTTAATCAAATATGTTTCAATAAAGTAGACATTGGTTTCATATGCTAGGCGGTGAACTCAAGATTACAAGACAGAAAATGAAAAGACATTCCAATGATTTCAAGAGACATACCAAATACTTCACAAACTATGGCATTTATTTCAAACAGAGGCTTCTGCTTAGCTTACATTTTTACAATAAATTACACTGTGACCATCATCAGATGACCCTAATAAATACTATTGACCATTTCTCCATCAGCTCCGTTACTTTCTCTTAATCTATGATCCAGACCATCTTCCACATACAAGTTCATACAGTTTAAGCGTCAGGCCACATACAGGAAAATAGATCAGCTGCATCCAAAACTACCACACTTTTCTTAAAAGCACAATTCATAGGAAGAAAAAAAACAAAACAGGATAAAAACTAAAGCAAAATGGCAAATTGGAAAAAAAGAAGAAAATAACTAATGAAACCAATAAAATAGGCAAACAAAACAACATGAGCTCAAATAAATCCATTTCTATGGGAAACAGATGAGGACAAAAAGGGGCAGAACAAACATGCTGCGACCCTCCGTATTTACACTCAAAACTACAGTTAAAACCGTAAAACTGTCTGTACAGAAAAGTACACGCTATTAACAGTGCAAGATATTAAATAGCTTGACTCAAAACACTTCTCAATATACAAATGTATAACAAAAGCATACAATTACATACAAGTGCCGAACAAAATGTAACCTCAGGTTATCATACAGTCAGGGGTCTATACAAAGGAAACACTGGAGATGTCTTTAGAAATGTGTACACGTACGTCACGCTATGATATAAATGCACATTTACAATATCTTTACCTTTAATCTGCTCAAAGTACAGGAAAGACAACCTAACATTTTTGGTAGAGGTGCGTATGAGAGGATGCTAGCCTGGTATGGTTAATTATATGCAAAATTAGGGGATACCTACTGGTATGTGTTGCTTTGTGTAATAAAACAAAACCTAAAATAACTCAACAAAATAAACTTCATGATGTTTGAAACACTGCAAATGTGTAATTCAGCTTCAGGCATGTGCTCGGCAGTATCGAGCACATGCCGTAAATACTTATGGCTGCCTTCAAGCTGAGTCGATCCAGTTGCAGATGTGCAATGATGGTGTTGTTGGGACTGAGGTGGTGGTTAGAATCATCACCACCATCAGTGCACATTTTACACCGCCAGACTCAACAGTTGCCAGATACCCAAGTTGGATAAGTATTCAGTAGTAGATAACAGATGATCCAGTAAAAGTGTTCCCACTTTTTTCCTTAAGTTATACTAAAATGATCACCAGACGCCCGTAAAAACCATCATTATCTGTCACACTCAGCCCTTCGCTGCCCGCTAACGCAAACATCATTCTCCAGCCTTCTTTTAAAGGGACACTTTAGTTGAGCTAAACCTCTGATTTGAGAAGGAGAAAAACACGATACGTCCTTCTCAAAGTGCCCCATGAAGAAGAACAAAAAAGGCACTACAGTATCATTCCATCATTCATCCACTGAGATTTTGAGTGGACTTTCACTGGTCTGAACCACTACCCATTTGCACCTCTGTGTAATGCTAGTAATTACAGGACCAAATGCCTGCAAAAGTGGGGACAGCATTGTTGACCACTTGAGGTGTAACCACATGAAAGCCTTTTTCACATGGGTGAACGGAGAAACGTGGCAAAGTTACATGTCATACGCCCCTAATGCCAATGTGGCAGTGTTCCTTTCAATTTCCCAATTTTTCTTTTTAAAATGGAAATTGTCCCTTACCAATACAGCTTTATCAAATGAAACAAACAGTTATTGCTTGCAAAAACAATTCTTACAAATTTTCAATTCAAGAGCACGAAAAGGACAATCCAATATATATATATATATATATATATATATTTTTTTTTCTGACAAATGTAATCCCCCCCCACACAATCTTCATGAAAGTGCACTTAAGTGCCATTAGCTTGCCAAGAAAACAGTTGTCAATAAAAAATAGTGCTTGTTTCTCATTTTGTTTTTTGTTTTTTTGTCTCTGGTCTGTTGTTGTGCCCCAGTTGTGGTAGTTTTGTCGGCTGACTTGTCTCTCCTGTCAGAGGGGGATCAGGGCGGTGACCCCGGGGGTGCTGGTTAAGTGCTAAGTGCAGTGGCTGTTTGCTGGTTCATCCTGTCACCTGCACTCCACCGATACCCCAGAGTTCTGTGAAGAGGAGGATGACGATGACACCGGAGGGTCGGCCAGAGTCAGCATGACTGCTGCGGTCAGTGAGCTTGAGGACGGTGAGGAGGAGGACGATGACGAAGAGGAAGCAGCCACCGTGCCTGCAGACCAGAGTTGGATAGAGGTCAGTGTGGATTGTTGTTAAAACGTTCTAAAGCCGTTTGAAAATAGCTGCTCAGAGAGATTCATCGAAAAGAAAATTTAGGCGGCCTTAAAGCAATAATGAATCTGCAATAACTGCAAGAAATTGACTTCCCTAGAGTTCACACTGTGACCAGCGACACAAACAAAGCCGAAATCCACATGCACATGTGTATTTTAAAGTGGCTTTGCAGACTTCCAACTGACACAAGACCAGGTGTCAAAACCTCCTTGTGCACGGACATGTTGGCCAATCAGAAGAAAAGCAGAAATGGATGTCGCCCAAAAAGCCTGAACAGTAACAATAGTCTAGCACCAGGGGGAGCTGTGTGAACTGACTTGTGAAGACTGAACTGGAACATTAAGTAAAATAGAACAATAAAATGCTACTTTATCCACCTTCCCCAAATGTAGTGGGTAGAGAGTCAATGTAGAGTATGTGTACATTCAAAAAATCCCAGTACAGAGGTTCTAACAAACAATGTTTTGGCTGTATTAAATCAAATATATATATATATATATATATATCACATTATTTACTTGTGGTTGCTTAGAAAATAAGGTTGCATAAACACACAACACATAAAAGATGTCAAATAAAATGAGAGAAAAAAAAGTTTTCTACATTCACACAAAGAGTAAAATGGCACTTTTGAAAACTCTGGTTTCAGTGACCTAATAACCAGTTTGAAAGTGGATCAGAGGCCAAATGACAGAAACGGCTGAGAGGGATTTTGTGCTGATTCATCTTCAGGAATTTGTGTCTGTGATCCTTTAACACTTACTGTTACACACATCCTTGTCAATACAGAAATGTTTCAAATAATAATAAAAAAAAAATAGTTAGAGAGACTTAAATTGTAATAATAAATTGTGAAGTATTCAGTGGTTGTCAAGGGCAGTACAGCCCAAACTCCAGACTGAGGACTGAACACAGTCGTGGTAACGGGTGACTCACTTTCTCGTTCCTTTTTCTTCATGCGTTTTCGCCGCCTGTCGATGGAGGCCACCTCAGACTTGAGGGAGAGGTAGTGGTTCCTGATGTCCTGCAGCTTCTCCTGAAGGAACGAGATCCTCTCCAGACTGTTCATCTTCTCCAGGTCAGCTGAGGTGGACAATGAAAGGTGCGCTTCAGGTTTACGGGCTCGACTTTTTTCGGCCTCAGTCAAACAAAAGCGACTTAGATCTTAATGGAAGACAATCGAGACGAACCGTTGCGTCGACCGTCTGGTACTTACACATCTGGAAGCTCCACTTGTACACGCGAGGAGACCTTGCATGGTTGTCTCGGTGCTGGCTGTGGTCGGCGTCGCCCTGCTTGTGATACTTATGGCTTGAAGGCGGCGACCGTCCGTGACACTTGGGGGACGCCGCCACTTTGGCGTCTGGCGCGCTGCTCTTGGAGACGGCCGACTTGGCGGCGCCCTCCACCACAGACTGGTCTTCGCTGTCGCTGCTGTTGGCTGGGCGACACACACAAAAAAAAGACGAGACACAAATTAAAAATCCTCAAATTCCACAAACAAATCTGCATTTAAAGGTTAAGTGTTGGAAGATTTTGAAGAAGAAACAGCAACATCAAGTGGTTTCATTTCAAATTGCAGCGTCCTTCACTCTCAGTCAATTCCCTGTGAACTACGGTGGCCTGAGAAGCCAAACCTGAATACCTCGTCCGCCTTCTATATCGTTGGTTTATTTGAAGACGAGCAGTCACCCTAATTACAAAACAGGCAGTTCCCTTAAAAATATGGCCCTCACTATATGTATATTCTGATATACTGTATGTGAGAACCAGCGAATGCGAGATGAATAGAAAAAACAAATTACATTTATTATAGTGCGATTATACACTTTTTAAATGTATGAATGGGAAGTATATTCAGCTTTTACTAATATAAAAATCATAAATCAAGCCAAAATATTACACACTGCACCTGCACACTGCTCATCAAAGGGGGCACACATAGACGAGCACTTCTATTTCTTGGAAGACTGAGGGTGTCAGCAGCTTCTCACCTGCTTTCTGATTCTTTTTGGGAGGCACGGCGAGGCTCTTGCGGTTTGGTTTGTGTTTCTTTGAGGCTCCGCCAGTTTGCGATTCCTTCTGCCTTTTCTGACTCGCAGACACTGCAAAGACGCGAGGAGGAGAACACACAGACTGCAAAATGAACTTTCAGCAGGTCATCCTCCGAGTTCTCGTCTTTAAGACGAATAAAAATGCAAAAAAAAAAAGAAAATAAGAAGCTAAGAAGGCCCTTCAGTGGGTTTATTGTCATTCATTTTTTCTTACCTCTGGACTTGGGCTCGCTCTCCTGCTGGCTGCTGCCGCTCAGTTCGTGGCTGCAGCCGCAGCTGCTGCTGCTGCAGGAGAGGCCGACGTCGAAGGCCTTGGAGGGGGAAGCGGCGCCGTCGTCCCGGGAGGAGGGCAGCAGCTCCTGCAGCTCGCCGCCGAGGCTCTCCACCTCCACCGTGCTGCTGTCCGTCTCGCTGCGGCCGCCCGCCGCCTCCTCCAGCGTGGCGGCCAGCGGCGCGCGGCGGCGGGGGAGGGGCGTCGGCCGCCGGCTCGAGGGGAGGCGGGCTCGACGGCCGGCGCCGGGAGGTGTGAGGTGGGGTGGGCGGGGAGGGCCGCGGCTGCTGGACCGAGTCCTCCGCGCTGCCCCGGCCTGCTCCTCCGCCACCAGCAGGGGGCGACTCGGGCGTGGTGGGCGGCGTGTTGAGCACCGAGTTGCTGCCGCTGCTGCTGGGGAACTCCTGCAGCTTGTCGCTCTCCGCCGGCCCCTCCGAGGGGGCCTCCTCGTCCTCGGGGTGCCCCCCGCCCCTCGCCCCCTCCAGTCCCTCGCCCTCCTCGTCCTCCTCCTCCTCCTCATCCGGGCACGATGAGGAGGCGGGGGGCAGCGGCGGGGGCGGTGGGGAGTTGGCGGCCTCCGTGTCCGAGTCGGAGAACAGCTCCTTGAGGGTCTTCTTGGGCCACTGCGCCTGGATGCTGGACCACACGTCCTTCTGGCCCTTCGGCCGCACCGCCGCAGCCGCCGCCTTCTGGTCCTCGCCGCCGCCGCCACCGCCACCACCCGACACCATGGGCCTCTTCTCGGGGACCTCCCAGAACGGCGCCTGCCGCGCCGCTTTGCTCTTCTCCTTCACGCCGTTGTACTTCTTGGAAGGGGGGGTGCCTTTGGTTTTGGAGCGGCTCCGCTCGCTGCCGCCGCCGCCGCCCTCCTCGGCCTGTGGCCCGGCGGCGGCCGCGCGCCACGACACCGTCGTCGCCGGAGCTGGCGCTGGACGCCGCCCCTGTCCTCCGGCTTCCTGGGAGAGGCTGCGGGCAACCACTCGGCATTCCGGGCGTTCCTGGTCTTGGCTTTGGATTGGCTTTTGGGGGTCCGCTCTGCCGCCGCGCCCTCAGATTTCCTCTTCCTGGCGGCCGGCGCCGTGTCGCCCTCCGACTCCGCGTGGCTCCTTCGCTTCCCCGCCTCGACGTTCTCGCCGCCGGCCGCTTCCTGGTTCTTCCCCGACGCCGGGGATGGTTTCCCCCCATCCGAGTGCGGCGGCGCCCTGCTCTCCCAGCGCTCTGCTGGCCCCGGAGGCTCGGCGGGCGCCTTCCTGGGGCCGCCGGGCCTGCAGCCGTGGTGGTCCTGCTCGTTGTGCTCGCTGCCGCCGTCGTCCTCGCGCTCGCTGTCGTCCGTGGACAGCTCGGAAGCTGAGGGGTGAGGGGAGCAGGGAGAAGGACAAAAAAAATCAAAAAAATCTTTGTTAGTTCCGACGCCACAACAACCAGGCGCGAACCGACGGCTTCAGAGTCAAACAGTTCCTGATCTGCTGCTGTGTGCGTGTGCGTGAGGGGCTACGGGGCTATAATGAGTGTTGCTACCTTGCAGGCCATTGAGGATAGAAGTAATTTCTATAGACTTGACTGGAGACTGCTGAGTCCCTTTGTCCTCACCCTCGTCCATCTTGGAAAAGACATCCTGGCTCAGGCCGCATTTGGAGCGGGGGACGCGGGTCGAGTTGGCCTCCCGGTCGGTGAGCCTCTCCTGCCGCTCCCTCTCTCGCTCGGCTTTGTTCTGTCGGGACATTTTCAAGTTTCAGACCCCGACTTTCAAAGTTTCAAATTTGTGGGGGGCGCCGCCTCCTGCCGCCGCCGCCTGCGGTCGTACCTTTATTTTCTTGCGGTGCTTTATTTTTTGTACGTTCTTGTTGGCCGGACGCACGATCTTGTCGGCTTTGATCCACTCGTCGTACCTGCAGGGGGGAAACAATCGGGTGCAAAAGAGAGGAGATGATTTTGTCAAATCAGGTCGGCGACGGGAGGCCCAGTCACATCTGTTTCACCACACACACACACACACGCACGCACGTACACACACTCTGCCTGCACCCAACATGTTGCCGTCACACAAGAAGAAGCACCAAACAGCCAAGGGAGGAAGAAAAAAAAAAAGCCCGTGTTACGTGTGAGAGGACACAAACCTTTTTTTTTTTTGTGTGTGTTTTTTTTTTTAACAATGAAGAGAGAAGCAGTATTAACAACCAACCACCACACAAATCATGTTCGACAGTAGCGAGGCGGGGGGAGGGTCGTGGGGGGGAGGGGGCTCTGTGAGGGGTCGCATGAGGGAGCTTCACAACATCGCACACAAACACACACACACACACACGGCTGCGAGGACCACCCCCCCGCCTTTCATAGAGTGCTAGAGGACCACGCGACGACATCGGGGACGATGATGATGATGGAAAAAGCCGATTGCACCGCTTCACCTTCTGTGTCATGGTGCCCTAACACTCTACTGAACACTGCGTTAGCCCTGGCCCACTGGGAGGGGGAGTGGGTTGGCAGGGGGCAGGGGAGGGGAGCGAGGGAGGGAGGGAGGGAGGGAGGGAGGTAGCGGGTGGAGAGGTAGAGGTGAGTGTAGCAGCTCGTTTGGGGTTTGGCCTTTCAGAGGTCCAGTCAGGTTAGCTCGTGTTAAAGAAGCGTCACGTTTTGGGACAGGGGAAATGTAAAAAAAATTAGCGCCACTGGTTGGTTGGGTTGGGCGGAGTGTGGCGGGGGGGGGGGAGCTTGGGGGTCGGATTGAAGGCCGTCTTTTAAGGTCTCTGAGAGACAGACGGCCGTGGGACGGACGGACAGACGGACAGGGGATTTCGGGGGAGCAAACTAGAGCGAGGGAAGCTGAGGAGTGATCCGCTTCGAGCCAATAAGTCCAATTCTGTTTCTGCCACTAGATGGCCCAGTGCTCTCCATAATCAGTAGTGACCATGGGACTGGATCAGGTGAAGCAGAATTGTGAGAGAGGGACGTATCCGCTGTGGGGATGCCCACATTAGGGGGGCGATTCCCTTTGAGCTAAATCGTCATGAAAATTTGTCTTTTTTTTTTTTTTGCATTGGTCTTTTCAGGGTGAATTATAGACATTAGGTGATTTCTCCCCAAGTCCTGTCTTACCTGACATTCCAGCCACAGTAGTGCACCAGGTAGAGCACCTCTCCCCCCTCCACGTCTGCCTCTTTCACAGTGGCTTCGTACGTCTTCAGACTGCGGCCTCGCCCATACCTCACCTGCACCTTCATCCCCGGGGGGTAACACTCAAACTCCTCCCCTTCCTCCCCCTCCTGACTGCTGTCATCCCTGCAAGAAAAACAGTTCAGCACTTCCTGGCCCTAGGCTGCCCCCAAGTTGAAGCCCGCCCACCCGACTCGCCGCCCGCCGGCTAGCGCTTCTCATTAACTCAGACCCTTTTTTTTTTTTTTTGCCTTCTACCGACCCACTAATCAAGTTAGGGCGCGACCCGCTGAGAAACATTAGCTTTCCACTTTTCCTGGCTTATCTAGTCCGAAGTATAACCCACACCACAAAACTGCTGAATTAACAACTAAATCATTTACAGTAAAGCCAGTCCAAGAACAATTCATTCAAGTGTTTCAGTGACATAAACATTCTGTAATGGCATCAACATCAATCATCTTTCATGGGAGGTACCGCTACAGTTAGGGAATGCCTAGCCCTAAAGTCCACACACAGTCACACAAACACGCTGTGGGGAAACAAAGCAGCCACAAGGAGGAGCTAGTGGGAAACAGTCAGGAGATGTTGAAGCTGGAGGGAACGCTGGTGGTGCAGAAGTGCTAGTGCAGGCCCCGCTCACACCCGGCAACACCTTCTAAGCTGAGTGATCCGATTTTAAGTGGGCAGCTCAAACGCGCCGATACACCCGAGACACTGTGAGGACGCGTCAGAAGCCCAACGCACACACGCACACACGTACACACACAGAGAGGTGACAACACTAAGAAGACTGACGTCAGGAAGGTGTCACAACTGACTACTAATTTCATTCATTCTGAGAGGATTTGTTCTAATGATTTGTTTATGTCTGTTCAGGTTGTAAACAAGACTGTCTCCATTTATCATTATTATTATTATTATTATGATTATTTTTGAGTGAATCTCCACAAACCTAAATATGACAGATGACCAAAAACGAAATTTAAGAGTTACTTGTTTAATATTAAATGAAGAAATATCAAATGGTGTCTTATGCTGCCAGGATCAAAGACAGCGGCCAATCAGCAGCCAATCAGCCGCCGCCTGCCTATCTTTCGCCTTGGATCACTCAGGTCAGATGGTGACACCTGGATGGGGCCCGAAAAGGCTTTTAAGAGGTGAGAGCCGCAGGAGCGAGTTAGCATGGCAAAGCACAACTTGGCAGGCAACGCAGCAGCAACTCAAAGCCAGACCAACAGCGCCACCCCGAGGAGGAACAACTACCACACCCAACACCGTCCCCTTCCCCTTGCGCATCAACACGAGCCTCAGCACTGGCCTGCTGATAACAAGGTGCTCAGAGGTTTGCTCCCGACAAACTACAATGAAAAAAGCCTCACTGTGCTACAGCGTGACTACAGAACATTGACCGTCGCCCGCAACTCCAAAAACTACGAAAACGTAAGTGCTTAATTCATCCATTATTGCTTATTACACACTTTCCTGTTGGGCACATGACCAGAGAAAGCATCTGGGGTCACCAGGGGTTTCAGCTCTTTTAACTTCATCGCTCCTCACCCCGGCGACCCGACAGGCAGTGATCAGTTCTGGCCTGCGTCCAAGAGGCCTCACCCGCTGTTTGTCCCTCCCGACCGAGGCTGAACTGATGGCTTTCCTCTAAAGTGCCCCTGTGATACCCAGGAGGCTGCAGGCTTTGCAAAGTGACTTTCCATCAAAGACCACCCCACAACTGATCACAGAAAGGCTATCAAATACTGATAAATAGCACATTTACAGCTGATAAAAGTGAACGGTTAAAAATCCCAAATGATCATCAATCATTTTCAGAGACACCAGTCAAGCAGAATCAAATTATCAGCTATGCAAAAATAGCATAATTAGCCCTCTGTTTAGAGCCTTCTGCTTCTGCTTTGTGCTAAAACTGATGCAATGTGTTGTAAAAGTACCCTTAATGACATCACAAAGTCCCTGAGGCTTGTTTGCAAAAGTGCAAAAAGTGGACTGATCATTGCTGAAGTTAGGCTACAGACACATAATAGGAAAAACAATGGTAAAGAGAACTTTGCATACCATGTGGCCTTTAAACGGTGGCAGGTAAAGTGAGTGGAAGGATTTGAAATTCAGACAATATTTGTTTGTTTTTTTTTAATTAAAATGGATTAAAAAATATTTGGTTTAGAATGGTTTTATCTTGTAGCACTTAGGGCATTTGCTCATTATTATCATCGTGTGGCAACACAAGCACAGCTGAAATTCAGCCTCCCGTTGAATTCACTGAGGCAACGAGTCCAGATTGTCAGGAAGCTCAACTCGGCTTTAAAAAGGTAGGACAAAGTGTAGCAGTGAGCGCTCAGGCATATAATAAACAATCTGTGTAGAACCACAGCCTATTGGTTTAATTAATGGTTCTCATTAAAAACATTAAAAAAAAAACAAACTCTCAACACCGAAGTGTTTTCAGCTGCTGGAAATGAACGTGACCCACATACACCTGACGTCTGATACACATTATGAGCTGTAAACAATAGAAAGGCTTTTAATAATCCAAGCGAATCAGCCTGTCAGAGAATCTGTCAACACTCGTCTGCAAGACTATTAGACCCTGACAAAAACCAAACGATCAGAACCCCCCCCTCCCCGGTTGGTTGGTTGGCAGGAAGTCCAGATTAGCAGCTATCAGCGCGAATGAAACGCAGCGAGAGAGAGCGAGAGAGAGCGAGAGAGAGACGATCAAGAGACATTAGTTTGATTACAGCATCCCTTCAGTTTGGGATCCTTCTCTCCCCACCAGACACAAAGAGAAACGCAGCAACTCGCGTCTACCCATTCAACACCCGGGAGACGGCGCCAGCTTAACACGGGTGGCAGCTTGAGGTTGAACCAATTACAATCCTGACAAAAAGGCACTGATTTCCATGCTCCGGCCCGGGAACAACAAGTGAAGCAGCTTCTAATTCAAACCAAAACCGCACATCTGTCAGACTGCATGAAAGCCATGTGTCGCTCTAGTTGCCTCAGAGACACAATCTTGACTCCGGTGTGCAAAACGCATCAGTGACAACACATTCACGCATGAAACATTTACGAAAGCTGGGGCCGACGTGGGGGGTGGGGGGAAGGAATAAAAGCCAAAAAAAAAAAGGGGAGAAAAGTAAGAAATTGAGACAAGCTCAGCCATGCTGCTGCTCTCTGTTGCTCATTGAGAAACACCTGCCGCCGCGGTCAAACAATCCCAGCAAAAGAAAGAGAGAAGAAGAAGAGGAGGAGGAAGAGGAGGAGGAGGAGCGCAGCATGAGGCGCTAGGTGAAAGGTAGCAGTCAGGCGCTGTGGTGCTCTGAGACGTCTCTGCCAGCTGATGCCGACTAAGCCGCGGGGAGTAAAAATAGCACAGAGGGCAGTGGGTAGGAGCTTGGTTAGGAGAGACGGCGGGAGGAGGGCCGGTTCTGGGAACACTGGGGGGGGGGATTAGTGTCGCTAAGGTCAACGGGGGTCCCCTTGGTTCCGCTGCCACCAAGGAGAACGGATGCCTCACATTATTTACAACTGGCTGGCGAGGGTTTTTTACGTTTTTTTTTTTTTTTTTTTTTCCTTACAAAAAACATTCTCCCGCCTTGAAGGCAAATGTGGCCCCGGCGCGGAGCCCATGAGGATTCCTTCGGCGCCGCCCTGGTGGAGGGACCGAAGTTTGGGACCACCTACCCAGAGATGTCCTTGTTGTCCTGCTCTTCCTCCTCCTCCTCCTCCTCCTCCTCCTCCTCCTCGTCATCGCGCTCCTGCTTCACGGCCTCCGCCCTCGGGGCCGCCGTTGACGACGACCCCTCGTCGGCGTCGCCCTTGACTTGACCCTCGTCCTCGGCTCTGCCGTCCCTGCCGTCCCTGCCGTCGCCTTTCGACGACTCGGGCTCCGTTTTGATGCGGGCTGAATTGGGCTTCTCCTCCTGCGGGAGGGGAACGCTTTGATTACGACAGGATGGGTCGTTTTTAAAGTACTTGGTATTGGTATGTAGTGAAATGCAAGTACTCGTACTCTGGTCGTTCTGTAAAAAAGTGGTATTGGTGCAGCTCTAACAATAATTGCTTAAAGCAACATATTATTACATAAATATAACAATACATAAAGATAACTGCAGGTGAAAGCAGGCGGAGCTAGTCGGCTAGGCTTCATTTGTTCACGGAGCAGTAGCAATGTTGGAGACTATGTTAAGGTCCTTACACACCAGGCAATAGGCGAAGCAACGTGAATGCTAATTTTTTCTACTAAATGTTTGGTTAAGAAGCTGTGCTTACAAACAGTTTTTTTGTTTTTGGATGTGCTTATAATTTAGAAAGCTTTTCGGAGCAAATTTCAAAGAAAGAATAAAAGATATGATTTTTTTTAAAGTGTGATGACCGAGAAGTTTTGTTGTATGTGCGTAAAAAGGAACCACCGCCTTCTACACCACGGCTTTTACAAGTCAAAGCCAACATAAGAGGAGATGGGTGAGTTCTACACGACGATCCAGAAGCTCAAATTTGACCCAGTGAAATTTTGCCAGTACTTTAGATTGTCCGTCGGACAATTTGAACGACTGCTCCATCAACTGGATGAGATTCGCATTTTTGCCTCCACAAATAATTCAACACAAAAGCGAAAAAATAACGGCCGCTTTTTTGCTCTGCGAAAATCCGCTGCCCTTGTGTGAGGTTGCACTGACTTGATGAGTTTTTTTTTTAAAAAGCGAATTCGCTCCTGGTGTTTAAGGACCTTTAGGCTTAGAAAAACAAACTAATTCTGCTAGTTAATAAGCTGCACGGTCAAATTCCATGACTTTCCTAAAACTTTCCATGATTTAAAAAATTCCATGACTTTTTCTTTCAGGCCTGGAAAATAGCATGTGCAAATTCCCTGACTTTGCCAGGTTTTCCATGACCGTGGGTACCCTCGGATCTGAGACGGCAAGAGGCGGGACGCACCTTGCAGACGGCAGCCTGCGCGCTGCGAGGCTCTCCGTCCGGCGGGCCCGTCCGCTCCTCGGCGTCGGTGGACGCGGCAGCTGGTCTCGCTGCTCCCGCCTCGGACTTCACCTCCCCCTTCGGAGCCTGCTTGAGAGGGAGGTCCATCCTGAAGGTGATGGCAGTGGAGGTGCAGTACTCCTCAAATCCGTACAAGTACCTGGCAGAGGAGGGGGGAGAATGTTCAACACACCTGGCGCTGGTAAAAATCGCAACAAACTCACCGAACAGACTGCAAACTGCAAATCAGACGCGACGGGGGAAAAAATTCTCGGCTCGGAGGAGCTGTGGAGGCAGCATCCGGCAACTTACTTGCGGTAAGCACATTTGACGTTGTAGCCGGCGGCCGAGTTCAGCACCGGGATGCCGAGATCCTGGTAGACCTGCTTCCAAACGGAGCCGCTTTCGATCTGCCCAAACACGGGAGAGAGGGAGAGGCATCGCATGAGTCCAGCGTGGCCCGAGTCCAAGTGCAGTTTCCTTTCCGTCTCGGGGAGGGGGCAACACTCACATTGTCAAATCCTCCGAGTTTGTGCACCAGCCTGTAGAGCTTGAACAGGTTGAGGTTCCTGTAGCCGAGGACCGGCCGTTTGTTGATGGGGGTTCCTGAGGACGAGAAAAAAAGGCTCAGTTGAGACGCATGCATGCGCTTCAGTTTCGTCATTTCTATGAATAAAAACTGCCCAATAAGTACTCTGCAATCTATTCCAGTTCATGAATAGCTAGTAATATTGGTACTTTAGTCTAATACCGTTTCTTCGCATTTAATTCAAATGCGGGAAAGCTGAAAATATTGACACATTTACATGGAGACTTACAGACGTGCTAATTAAAAAAAAAATGCTGATGTGCTGTGCAAAGTGAACTACACAATAGGCCATGTCTGCCTAAACTCATTGCAGTACATGTGGTGACAGATGGAGACAAGCAGTGCTTGTGTTTCGATGGCAGTGCGCTAAATGTGTGCGTCGCTGCACAGCAGCACACGAGTCTTCTCCTCACCTCTGTCTTCCATGAACTTGTACAGCTGCTGCAGAAAGTTCTCCCGCTCCTCTGGGAACGGCTCCACTTCCTCCTGTGGACAGGAAACAAGAAGAAGAAAAAAAAACCCATATATATATTTATATATGAAAGCGATGTTTTGCTTCAAGGTAGTGGTGGAGACGAGCGAGCTCCTCTTCCTCTACCTCCTCCTCCCCTCCGCTGGCGTCCTCTTCCTGCTCTTCCTCCTCGTCGTCGTCGTCGTCCTCGCTGCTGGAGCTCTCTTCTTTCACTTCCGTCTTCCAAGCGCTCGGCACCACAAACTGCCGCTGGAACTCCAAGGCTGCGTCCAGCGCTGAAGCAAAGAAACAGAGCGATATTGCGCATATCAATGAATGCACGCCGCGGCTCTTCATCGTGCTGACGGAGAGAATGCAAGCTCCCAGGATTTGCAGAAAGAGAAACAACTTGGTACAACTTGGAACACCAATATGGCATTAAAGGGGCCTCTAATATGGCCATTCCCAGATTTAATAATAAATTAATTTTGGTGGTGCACTCCCAACAGTAGGTGGTGGTCGCTAACAACTAACAACCCATATGGCTGTTAGCCGCGCATCAGTTCAGATGCGACTCTTAATAAGCACCTTTGAGAGTCTGAATCATTTGATTTTCAACAGAGTCCGGTGGGGAAATTTGTAGCTTTAAAGTATGTTGCCAACCTGACTTCATCTATACATTTTAAAGGGGCCCTATTGTGGCTATTTCCAGAATTAATACATTAATTCTGCTGGTCTGGGTTTAGTTAGTGGTCTAGTTTGTTGTTTGGTAAAAAAAAAAAACTCCTAGTTTGAGATGAACAGTCCTTAAAAACAAGAGTTTCCCTCACTCGGGCTGAAGGGACTCTTTTGTCTCTCTCCCCACCACCACCGCCATGGAGCCATGGAGCAGTTTGCTCCTTTGTGATTGGCCGGCTGCTCACCGCTAGCACTAGCCAACAGGGAAGATGTCAACTGGCTCTGCAGAGGCTTTACTATGATAATCGTGTCGACTTGTGATGTAGGAAGTCGAAGAAAATCAGAACATCCAGATTTGCTGCGCTAGTTAGTTGGCATTTCATTAAAGCAAAATCTAATTTTTCATATCATTTTTCAGGATACAGCCCCTTTAAAAATTTCTCAGCTGTCGATTTTTACACCTTGGACCAAAAAAACCAGCAGACGCAATATTCTTCATTTAAATTGCATACGTTAAGCCTCACAGATGGTTTGCAGGATATGAAGCGAAGATGCATATGTCTGATCTTCAGGCAAAAAAGAAAATAAAAAATCCCACGACTGACATTCTGTAATGTCAATGTCCAACGTCTGTACAGGATTTTCTTCACATCTTATCATACAGCTCAACATGTGAGAGACATTAAGCAGGAGAATCCGTCTGCGGCGCCGGTGGCGCAGAGCGAGCAGAGGCATTCAGCCACAATGCCTCAGGTGGGCTTCAGAAGCATCTCGACACCCTGGCAGATGCTCGTTTTCCGCTTCTTTTTTTTTTTTTGGCCACGCAGGGAAACATCACAGTTGTTAGTCAACCACCTGTGAACGCCAACGCCAACATAGAACGGAGATCGGTTTACAAAACTGTAATTATGAAAGAGTCTGGGCCTCTGCAAGCAGGGAAGAAAAAAATGGGGGCACTATATAAAAAGCCTGGTGAGGACTTCAAATAAAAATAGACTCGGCAGTGACAGGAGCTTGTCTGCTGCTGCCGCTGCTGCATTCTGAGGAGCAAAAACAAAAACTTCCCCTTTTCTTCGCCGTCTCGCCGCAGCCTGATCTGTGTTTTCTGTCACAACACAGGCCAGCCCACAGACGTACGGAGCCAGTCAACGGTCGGGGAGCTGTTCAGAAATTCTGCAACATTTCACTTCTTCACAGACAAAACTCCCCCACCCCGAGTCCCACCTGGTTTGAGGCCCGCGTCTGCTTTCGGAGGGCAATCGCTGTTAATCTCCCGCACGTCCTTCCGCAGCACCGTGCAACTGCAAAAAAAAAAATCAACAAAAAACACACAGAGTCTCATTATCTCATGCAAAAACACACAGAGTCTCATTATCTCACGTGTTGCATTCCAGAGTACACACAGTGAATTACAGTCTAGCTCTGAGAACAAATACGAGCTAAAAAAGAACATCTGATCTGCCAAAACAAAAGTAGGAGCTGTGAGTCAATGAAACAGAGTCTGAGAGCAGGGGAGCCGCCGATCCGTAGGGGTTTAAGAGGAAAAGAAAAAAAGAGCAGGAGAGATCCCCAGCAGACAACACTCCACCGCCAGCCAACTTTCCTGCAGCCTCTCCAGCTGCCGGACTAAGTGCTGGCGATCTGGCAAGAATAGAGGACGATCGGCGGAGCTCGTAAAGTGGAAACAACCACAGCCTCTGGCAGCGAGACTGCCAGAGGGGAGGATTGCTCAACCAAACGCTTCCATTTCTCCTCGAGTGGCTCCTCACACCCTGGTCTCATTTCACTCTGAAACCTGCCAGTTATTAGGGTGGTATTTATCCACCCAACACCTGCCTGTGCACATATGGAAAATATTTGATAGCAACAGTGTTGGCGAGTAATCTATTACTAACTGATCCACTACTGTCATTAAACTACTTTTTGGGTAATCGAGTAATAAAATGGGATTACTGTGGCAAAACTGGTGATTATATCATAATTACTTTATTAAGTAGCGATTCCATTACTTTTCCGAAATATTTTGCAGGCTAAAAATGCCTTACTATCCACAAAATGTCTGAAATTTAGAAAAATATCCCAAAAAAAACAATGTTGCAGACAACTTTGAGAATATCCACGTCGAACCTCATTAAGTCAGCAGTACTCTGCACAGCATAGATCTTGTAAATACTGTGCTACTAATTCTTTTAACAATGCGGGCTGTGCAAGAGGCGCCAGTGCTGTACATGAGTTTGTTCTGTGGAATGTGCAGTTTGTGTTCAGGGAGCAAACATTCATTCATGGTAAAAGGACAGAGGCAATATTTGGAATTGCAAAATTTGCACTTTAATAAAGTTCATATCAAAGCACTGAGCAACTGTTACTTTATCTTTTTTTTAACTAAAGTAATTGATTACTTATGAAACAAAGTAGTTAAACAATTAGAATTAATAATTTGATTACTTTTTAAGGAGTAATCAGTAGTTGGATTACTTTTATAGAGTAATCCCAACAACACTGGATAGCAATTGAAACTCGGTACAACAATAAAAACAATGGTAAGCGAACCAACGCACAGATTATTCTTCTCAGCACAAGTTAAAGTTTGAATGTTTAAAGGCTAAAACATTCAACTGCAAAACACATTTGACTGTGGATCATCCAACATGACAGGGGAATATAACCGTGCACAGTGTTTGTCTAATAACACCAAATCTACAATTAATGCAACATTTTCTAGAGTAAGCTGAAGATTATTTTCATATTTGATTGTAAATGAGTTGAGAAAAATGCTCATCTGCAGGCACAAACGATGGCACTGAGTTTTAATTTCTTCTGAACGATGGCAGAAAACACTGAAGGCCGTTTTGAAAATTAGACGTACAAAAAAGCAGCACATTAAATATTGTCTAATATTTCATGGTTCCGGCAACTGAAAGCTGCGTTAGTTCAAAACAAAGCAAAGGAAGCAATTACAAAGCCACGAATCTGTTTCTGCTGTTTGAGTGCAATAAACTCAGCTAACAGGTTGGATAGCTGAATGCGACTTCCGTGTTTGCGTTTAGCACGACAAGAAGAACTGAGTAAAAGGCAAAATAGCTAGCTGGGGGTGTGTGCGTGTTTGGGGGGTGTTCGGGCAATACCGTCCTCAACCTTGTTTAATCTCAACAACAACAAAAACTGGTTCTCCAAAACCACTGTGTTTTATAATAACCTTTGATGGACACGTTAACAACAATGACTACCCAGAGGACAAGTGAACACGGCGACTGGGAGTGTGCCAGAGAGGTCACACTGCTTATGGAAGTGACCCCTCATGAAAAGAACAAAGCCCAGAGGAAGCATCGAGTTAGAAGCACAATGAGAGCAGCGCCTGTCTGAGCAGGAAAACAGCAAAATGAGGAAGAAAGGGGAACCGGAGACGGCGCTGAGCCACGTGGTGCGGCGCGACTCTGGTATTTCTACACTCTGCGAGATCTTTGCGGTGATTTATGCAGCTCGCTCGCTCTCTCTCTCTGAGAATTTATTAACCTGCCTCAGTCAGGAGTTTTGAGTCGAGTTAATGTTCACTACCCCCACAACACAAATCACCAGCGCAGAGACGCTTCTACCGGGTGCAGCACCCTTGGTTTGAACGAGGGGAGACCTTCGACAGCAAACGTCCTGCGGGAACCGACCGTGGATCAGACCGCCGACCCGCCCCATGCGCTTCACTGCGCGCAGTAAACGGTTCATTTGAAGCATTTCAGCGATGTCGGCTCATCAGAAAGGGAACGGAAGCGAGACTGAATGAAAACTGTCATTAGGAGCTGCAGATTTCTGGAATTCTTTGGTCACTTCTCACGTCAAACTGCAGATGCACTTCAACAGGGGTCACCAACATGGCATCAAACTGCTGATGCACTTCAACAGGGGTCACCAACATGGTGCCTGCGGGCACCAGGTTGCCCCCTAAGGACCAAATGTGGAGCACAACTGGTTGAGCTGCGTGTAAAATTCAGTCTTATCAAACCTTGTTGAGACATTATTGAGAACTCAATAACATGATCATTGTCTTCACGTGGATAATGGATATAGTAATGGTAATAATATACAACTGTTATTTCTGAAGAGTAGCAAACTGTTTACCCTTCATATGACTCATGAAGTCATGGAGTCTTCATGGCGGCCATGGAGGAGCTCTCAGGTTCAAACAGGTTGGAGACACCTGCACTACCACGAAACAGAGGAACAAACTCCTCTGGTGCAGTTTCTCTACACGTCACAGGACTTGGAGACCACTGACAAACTAACCACTTCCAGTTCTTCAATATGTCGTCTTATCTCTTCCCTCTCGTCACCCACGTGGGTCACCTGACAACTGGCAAGCAGCCGTTGGCGATAACAGTTCCACCAACATGCAGATCCGGCGGGGATCGCGGGGGGAATTCCCTCATTCCAAGCCTCCAGACTGACTGGCAGCTAGCGGCGGCGGGTCCATCTATGTGAGGTGCTCCACTTGACTTAACACCTACGCGGACGGAGAACACCGGCGGAGAACCGGCAGCCGAGTGCCGAATGCTGACAGGCCTTATTACTTTTCACCAAAACAACAACACGCGTCTGGCAGCGTAGTTTCCGCGCCGAGGGCGAGCCAGAGGCGGGGAAGTCGGGCCGCCTTCGCCTCGACTCACAGCCTCAGGACAAAACAAGACAACACAGGCTCGCACGCTGCCGAGGAAGCGGGATGCTTTCAGGAAAGACGGCGAAATCTGCAGCTGCGAGTCGCGGCTTTCGAAAGCAGAAAGCGAAGGAAATGGAAGAAGAATAACGTCACAATGCAGGAATCTGTCTCATACTTTAAGGACTACAAAGAAAGCCTAACAGCCAAAGGAGAAAAAGGTTGTAACCTAATACAGTTTGTGCTCCTCTTGGCAGCAGAACTAAATAATTAGTGGATTGACTCACAGAATTAGTCATTTGCTTATCAGCACAGCTTCTCTACAGATTACCCCATTTCCACTTAATGTGAATTAAACTTTATGCCTCGTGCTTTCGGAATTCTAATTTATGCATCGACTCCCGAAAAGGAAGAAGATGAGGAAGGGAAAAAAAAAAAAGCTGAGGAGATATTACACCAATGCTTTGGCGTGACATGCTGGCGCAAACGGGGCTGTTCAGACTCACAATTTTCCATCTTTGAAGGAGCGGACGAAGATGTTGTCCTTCTTCATGGTGGCATCTTCGTGGCAGTCGGGGGAGATGACCTTGTTGCACCCAAACAAGAGGCGGCGGCGCAGAGTTCAGGCGAGGTGACGGCGTGTGGGTGAGAGAGAGAGAGAGAGACAGAGACAGAGGGGGAGAGAAAAAGAGAAAAACATTAAAGACAAGGAGAAAGTGTGGAGAGTCAACAGACTGATGCACTTCACGCACGAAGGCCGCGCGGATTAATTAGAAAATATGCGATTACAACACGCGGCAAGACGAGGAGGACGAGCAAGTGCAGATAAAAGCCTTGGGGTGGGTGGTGGTGCAGACAGCAGCTGCTGAGTGAAGCTGGGAGGTGCAGCAGCAGCAGCAGCGGCGGGGACTTATTTCAATGCCAGGGGTCGAACCCAGAATCAGGCGCTGCTGCTGCTGCTGCTGCTGCTGCTGCTGCTGCTGTTATGGAGATTTCATTTCCACCCGGACTCCGCTGGCCCGGCCTTCCTTTGTATAAACAACACACACACACATACGCACGCACACAGTCTACACACATACAGTACGCACACATTAGCAGGGTGGATGCCGTGACTCATATTTGCCACGCACAAAGCGTTTTTGCGTTGCAGCTGCGCTCCCTCCCTTTGCCATATGTCGCCCCTTGCGCCCCCCCGCCCTCCACCCGCCTCGCTGTAAACAACGGCGGGCTTCCCCCGTGACGAGCCTCCTCCTCCCGGGCCCGTCACAGGGTGGCGACATAGAGCCTCGGCGGCCACCCAGAACAGCAAACAGAGGAGGAGGTGGAGCCCCGCTGGCCGGCCGGCCGGCTGACTGCACAGTTCAAGGGACAGGAGTCCCCACCCGCTCCGCTTGTGCCACTTACGTAAACAAACGTCTTTGGCGGCCGCGGCGTCGGGAGCCAATTGAAATTGTTAAGGAGTCTGAGATCCGCGTGGGGGGGGAAATGGGCCGGAAAATATCAGAACAGGCGCAGTGAGTTTCCTCCTGAATCAAAGGTGGAGGTTCTGCTCTGAAGGCTCGCAGTTGTAACCATGAACAGGCTGAGGGTGAAGTCAGTGACATAACCTGGCCGATGAGGCGGGGGGCGCGTTATACAAGCTGCATGTGTGACGGCACAGTGTTGTGAGTGGAGCAGCAGCAGCAGCAGCAGCAGCACCCCCTGTCTGCCAACGGGAGCTCACCAGTGCTGGGTACCACGTGCTCTTCTTCTTGTCCCCGGCCGAGACCCCCTCCACACACACCACTTTGCCAAACAGGTCCTCATTCTGCCGCTGGTCGCTCTCCTCTTCTTCGCTGGAGGACGACGACAGCTCCTCCTCCGGACTGCGGATTGGAAGGGAAAAAATCTGGTTACTCAACCAAGGTATTCCAAAGTTTCTCATTCATTATTTTCTGGTTGTGTCCACACACACATGGATGCAAAGTGGACGTAAAGCTTAAAATCTAAATGTTTGAAGTTTTATTTTGGTCATTCATGCAGACTAATTTCTACTTCAGTTTGCTGGTGTTTGATCCTAGTTATGAAACGCTTTGATTCGAAAAAGACACTGATTTTAAAGACAGCATGGCAATCGTGCAAATTTTGAGCTGGCATTGATGCAATGGTTCTAATTCTTAAAAAAAAAAAGTATAAGACATCTGGGATTGACTATTAGAAAAAGAAGGATGCCGCCTCTTTTTCTATTTCTATATATAAAACACTGCCATGAGAAAACAAACCCTCCTGCTCAAAGCATTTCACTGGCATCTTCTATCAAATCCATGACACCCATGTATTTATAAACAAGTTATTAAAAAGCAAAAAATAGCACCGCTGACTCTCGCGCAGCTCAGCCAGAAAACTTCAAAAGGCCCCGGAAGTCGCAATCCGTAACAAGACAGACGCTGGGCTGAGGAGCTCAGGCGCGGGGATCAGCGTTACGGAGGGAAGGGGCTCGGCCTCGGCCGTCTGACAATCGTCTCAACGCCTGGGGTGACGGCGCGGCTGTGACCGGCAGACAGGCGGCCGTGTCTCCGAGCGATCCAGCAAGCGATCCAGCAAGCGAACACGTCCCCCGTCCGGTTTTTACGCATCGCCGGGCTTTTTCCCAGAGCCGCTCTCCATAAAACGCAGACACGCGCGCCGGCACGACTCGAAAGCGGTAAACCTGACTGCCTGGCTGCTGCTGCGGCAGCTTCACCAGCAGCTGTTAATCAAAGCCGGCTAATGAAGGAGCAACAGTAATTTATAGAGGGAAGTGTTGGCTCCTCGTATAATTAGGATTGTAGCGATAAACGTTTTTGCGTACTTTTGAGGGGGTGATTTGATAAATCAGGACGGCAAGCCAAGTTTGACAAACCCCAAAACAAGCACACACGTTTGCTTTTCGTGTAGGATGAGCGAGGCAGCGCGGCATTCGGGTCTATGAGTTATGCATGAGTAAGAAAAAGCAGATGGCGCTCTTCGCGTGAGGGCCGACGCCAAGTCTCATCAGGGCAGCTGCAGGTCTGCACCTCACACGGGCCAATCCCACATCCAGAGCTGCGACTGGAGGAGCGTGTGCGGAATGCCTTGGATGCTTAATGAGGCCACTCAACTCCTGGCTGGGTGAGAGCTCACGGCCTGAGTTCAGTCACTGTGTTGACTTGTTGTGTTTGAAAAAGTTTTAAGACAACACATCGTTCCTTGCCGTGTGACTCCACGCCAACTTTCTAACGCTTCCCCGGAAATGTTACGCTTCGGCAACATTTAGACGATTTGTTGAAATCTCGAAATAAAGTCAGGCCGATTTTCTGCTCCGGAGAGGTTAAAACAGAAGAATACATCACATCAATATTAATGAATACAAGGCTGCAGCTCTTGAAGGAACAATAAGAGAATGCAAGTTCTCAAGATGTGCAGAAAGAGAACAAACTTTGCACTGAATGAACATGGATTAGGCATTAGAGGGGTCCTAATATAGCCATATATATTTTGTGGTTCAACTTCTAATGATTCACAAGGTTCGTTTGTTCAAAAAACAAACACAAATCAACACAAGCGTTTCTCTCACTCGGTCTGAAAAGGCTCTGATGGCTTTCTTCCCCCCTCCCCTACCTGCTCCATCCAATCTCACTCTCTTGTGATTGGTCAGCCGCTCACTCTTAGTGCGAGCTAGCGGGGAAGATGGCTACTAGCTCACATGCAGTGATGGCTCGCCCACATAAAAAAAAAAAAAGAAAAGAAAAGAAGAAAGTCTGCCAACGCGTCACTATGACAATCAACTCATCTCATGACATAGATATGCAAGTTATCATTATTTGCATGTCAGTGACAGCAAGCTGAAAAGCCCAGTTTTTCATGATAGGGTCCTTTTTAATTTGAAATGATTGAACATACCTAAAACTTTCTAGATATTCTGGCTTGACCATGGTAGAGTCTAGAAGGAGTGACATTACCCTCCTGACGTTCACAACTGAAGCGGACCAATCAAACCATTGACTGCAAACTGAGCCAGGAATTCCAGACTGCCCTGCTATGCGCCTGGCTGTTTGACTTAAACTCTTTAAAAAAAAAAAAAAAAAAAAAAAAACCCATCTGGAGAAAAGCAAAAACATGTTGTGCGCCAAGAAAAGCCTGAAGTGCTGCTTTTTGCTCTTTTAACTTAAGGAAATGGCACTGAGGTCTGGTAGAACTGCTCTTACTGCAGCATCCCCGTCAACCGGCTTCAGCGCTGCTTTCCATCAGGGAGGATTCCATCAGTCACTTTTGGAATTGTGAACTAAACTGGAGTTTTAGTGGTCAGGGAATTCAGTGACTGACCGTAAAATTGGATGTGAGAGAACTCAGCGATGCAAAGCAATGTTTACACCGGGAAAAAACAAAACAAACTACACAGCAGCTTAATGTCAGTCCCTGCACTGTTGTCATTCTGGGTAATTTAAGGGGCAAACACAGGTTGCGCGGGAAGGTCCGCGCTGCGACTGTCCACTCGCTTCCAGCAAAGTCAATGCAGTGGCAATTTTCAGCCTAATATTGACATTTCTCTCAATGCGAGGGACGTGTAGAAAAAGGCGATTATGGAGCAGAGGCTTGTCTTTCTAGCGGGTGTAGTAATACAGAACAAAAAAAAATAATAAGACACCCGCCGGAATATTAGTGTCAGAGGCGAGCGGCGGAGGGGTGGGCGGATGATTTAGGGCAGTGTTATTGAACATGCTGACGTAGCCTATGCAGCGCGGCCTGATGAAAGAGTCGTCGGGGTCTGGTGGGCTGTTCTCCTCCAGGCCTCGGGAGTCTGGAGGAGGTGGGGGGGGGGCGGAGGAGGGAGAAGTCTGACGATAATGACGGGAGTAAATCTTTCATTGGAGAATGGAGTGGCGGGGAGCCTGTCGCTGAAGGCTGCGGCTCGGCGCAGAGGACGCTTTCCACGCAGCTCTGGTGCATGGAGTTGGAAGCGAGCCAAGGCGAGCACGAGGAGACGGAGGCGGGCGGGGGAGGGGCGAGGCCAGGCCAGGCCAGGCGGGGGTACTCACACGGGGTTTGATCGTCGGCCGCGGTTGCCCTTCTTGCCGATGACGGGCGTCCCGAAGTGCTCGGGGTTGGTGAGCGGGAGTCTGTCGAGCGTCTGCGCGGGGAAGACAAGTCGCACGGAGGGGTCAGAGTGTGTTTTGAGAGGCGGCGGGATGCAAGGCGAGCAAATTATCTCCCGATTCCAGGGAGGGAAAATTACATTCTAATGAGGAAAGAGCTTGAAATGAACTTTGTGAGACGAGGTTGGGGGGGATACTCACTTCGCTCTCTGCAAAGTGGCGCGCCCCCTTCAGGCAGAGGGAGGAACGCCTCAGGGTCTTCTCGTCGCCGTCGTCGAACACTGCAGGCGAGACGGAGAAAAGCGTGAGGACGCTGAGGATGCTGAGCACGTCTGTTTCAATAGTGATGTGTTAAAAACGAATGATGTTTTCACAAAGAGAGAGAGAGAGAGAGAGAGAGAGAGAGAGAGAGAGAGAGAAATGCTCTTTTAGCGTTCAGCGCTGAAGCTCCAAACAGTGAAACGAATGAGAAAGTAAAAACTTGGCCTGTGTACAGATCATTTGATCGTCATCCTTCAGAAATAATAAACATGTGGGAGGTTAGAGGTTAAGGCCAGAGCACTGGGCTTTTAATTTCAGATTTCCACTCTTCAAATCTTCAAGCCTGATGTTTTTGTTTTTCGCATTCATGAATGAAAAGATGGAAAATGGGCCACGACAAGCACTTCCAGATAAAGAAAACCCCCTGTGGGCTCTCTTAAGTGATGAGCAGCTGCCGGGAGACCTCGGATCTGAGCAGCTCTCCGAGCTCGGGATTATTCAAAAACGCAAACTGTTAAATTTTTTATTTTTTTTTATTTTTTTGCGCTTGCCGTCTTGAAGAAAATTATTCCTGCTCTCTCAAAAACTTGTATTTGTATATTTAGCGCAGCAAAGGATCAGATCAACCTTTTTCTGAGTCCTTTGCTCCAAGCAAACTGAGGAGCTTCAGTGAGGAAAATTCGCTGTATTTTGTTTTTCAGTTTGATTTTTTCGTTTCTCTGAATTTCACTTCATCGCTGAAAAACTCAGGTTTGAATGGCGACAGATGGAGCAATATTTCACAGTGAGAGATCACGTGACTCTTTACCTTCTCTGAGCAATCGAGTGAAGACGGTTCTTGGAATTTTTTTTTTTTTTTTAACAAGACACTTTGGAAAAAGTGAAGCCCTCCCTTTGAAGGCTCACCGTACACAGACATGAAGAGTGCAGCGGAGTGCTGAGGGAAGCAGAGGGTTGTGTTTCTAAACATACCAACAGTATAAATACTGGCATCGGTCAGCTTATTGATCGTGGCCTCCTGGTAGACTCCGTCCTGATTCTTCACCTCCACGACGGCGCCCACCTGTGGGACCAACAACACGGCGCGTTACCTCGCGTCCTGGTAACGCCGGCTAAATGATGAATCCGACGAGGTGTTCCGAGGTAATGAGGCCGCGGGGCCACACACGCCACCCATTCAAAATTTAATTGCAAGGCCGATCATTTATCGGCTGCCTCCCGCGCGACCGGAGCCGAAGCAGACGGACGGCAAAAGTAATGAGCGGCTAATTGATGGCGGCGTCTGCGGCCCACCGCGACTTCCTGTCTTACCTTCAGAGGCCCTTTGATGTTCTCGTCGTGCACCTCGGCCGTGGACAGGTCCGGTTTGAAGGTCACCTGGAGGGAAAGCGCGGCACGACGTTGAGCAGGCGGACTTTGAATTACTGTATTTTACTGTGTACTTTTTTTCTTTTTATTTTGTGTACCCAAGTGGAGTTTGCACTCAATTTCGTTGTTCTGAAAAGCACAAGAACAATTTTCAATTCAAAAGGCTCAAAGTGAAGAAGACGTAGACGGAATAAAAGCAGACAAGGTTGTATGGATATTCCACGTCACAGTGAGGCCATTCAGACACAGCTGGACAGCGACAGACAGATTACAGCGAGCGGCTGTTTAATACAGCGGACCTGCTGCTTTTTATTAGACGAGCTGTAAATAACTTTTGGGTGTCGTTAGAGGAGCAGCGTGGGGCAGAGAATTTATTAATATGGCTCATTTGAGGCTTTGCCGAGTGACCGACCCCCCCGCAGACGAGTGCGCGGCATCTGTTGGCAACGACTGCGGTGGATTTTTGAACGTCAGACCTCAATAAATGAAAAAAAAAAACAACAACAAGTAAAGAAAACGCAATCACCGCTAGCCTTCTATCCACAGCTCTCCCCCCTCGAGCGGGCCTCTCAAGATCAGAGTCTCGCCGCTCTGTAGCAGTCTCACAACAGCGGGGCAACCTGACAGATACACACACACACACCAGCGCAGACAAACAGTGTCACGTACTTTCTAAGGAGCATGTGTGAACACTGCAGCCAGAAGCGCAGGATCTGTTCAGCGCTCGGCGACCTCAGATATCAAAAAATGCTTGCGTTTGTCTCCGTTTCCTCGGGGGTAAAAAAAAAATTGAGACTATTTTCGAAGGCGTTACCTTGTTAAACAGAAACCCGATCATAATGGCAAAACTGATATTGCCGTCATCGAGCTGCGAATTAGATTAGGATCAAAAAAAAAAAAAAAATCTCCCTCCAGTCGGCTCCAAAAATAACAAGAGAGGAGGCAGGAGAGCGCCGTCGCTGTGAAGGCGGGAACAAGACAGTGAAGGAGGGGGTGGGGGGCACACGACGGAGAGAAGGTGCCGCCGAATTGTGAGATCATAAAATAAGAGGGAAGGAAAAAGGTGGAACAATCAGCCGGAGGCAGCGTTTCATCAGTGCTGGAGATGCCAGCGCTCCTGGCGGCTAAAATAAGGGACGGTCTCTCCACACCGAGGGGAGGAGCGGCGCTGCGTTTGCCCACAGCTTCCAGTGGAGAGCTTCAGCAGCACCTGCCAGTCCCAGCCACCTCCCGCCTGGGGAGCTCCACTTCCTGTGCAGGCGCCTTGGCTATTCACGTCCACGGAAATCTGCTTACGTTTTGCCTCCTGAGCATCTGTCAACCGCTCTGGTTTGCATTTAACCGCTGCTGATTGAATGGGCCTGAGCACAGTGTGGCTGTCATACAGTGGAGGGGGAGAAAAAAAATGAAATAAATATTCACACAATATCTGCGGAAAATTCTCACGTTTCCAAAGGTGACACATACAAACCTGATGCAAATCTTTTTTTTTTTTGTTCATTGCTCACAAGAGACGGCAACACAGCTGATTCGTGTGCTTGCCATGGATGTGTAGGATGCAAAATTACTCTGATGAAATATCATCCACTTTTGCACGTGCAGAAAGGTGCAGGTGGGTTGCGAAGGACGGTACGGAAAGAAAGGCACTCAGAGACTAGCATAGCGATCACAAATGCATGAGGTGCCCAAAAGCACATAAGACTGCAATGAGAAAGAAAAACTTCACTGAAAGCTCTTCTCCTTTGAAACACTTTCTGCATCCCATTAAAACAATTTCAGTTTCATCCTTGATTTTTGAAACCCTACAAGGATTATTTTCTTTATTATTGGGAATTTTCTTGTGAAACCTCTCAAGGTCTGATGAGGCAAGACAAGAGACTTGCTAAGATGTTATGCAGAATATAATGCAGAATGTAAAAAAAAGTGCTTAATGCTAAACGCTAAATGAAACACAACACACTCGTTAATTTTGTGGGTTGTGTTGAACTAACAGCTGCAACAGTGCGTCCCCGAATTCACTTGTTACACGCTGGGCGTTTAAGGTCAAAGCGGCAACATTGATTTTTTTTTTTTTTTTAAACCAACCGCTAAGTCTCACTTATCACTTTCCCATCGTCCTGAGAGCGTTTAACAACAAAGGACAAACGAGTGCAACCGCCGGCAGCAGCTTCAAAATAAATGTGCGGGCTCCCCTCTCCTGTTGAACGCGTTTCTGACCTCTCGGGGTCATTACATCTCACTAGCTTTGAGTTGTGGATGGCGGAACGGCTGAAAAAATAAAACTCAACAGCCTGAATGTCCATGCACTTTGATTTAAACACGGCGGAGGACCTGCACGACCCTCGCGCTGCCTTATCTGAGTCCTGCAAAACCCTTAAAACTGAAAGAACGCCGGCGCTAAACTCAAGTGTAAGTTCAAAAGTAAGCTGATTTACTACGGCTTATCTGCTCTCAGGGAAGAGGCAACAGCGGGACGTTCACATTACAAGACTGACAGCTGCCTTCGAAAAATTCTATTTACGCCTCAATGTCCCTCACTTTAAACAGACAGCCGGAGAGTGGAGTGAACTGTGGCGATGACAGCCGATCAGCTCTGTGCGCCGAACCCTCTCACAATGAGCGATAGCGACGCGTCGCTAATTGACTCCTCGCAGGTCATCCACTAGAGATCGGCGCAGCAAATAAGAATGTCACACGGCCCCTTGTTCCTTTGCTTAGCGGAGGAGTGGGGACAAAGAAAAAGAAACAACACTAACAAGACGGCGGCACCATATGTCGCAGCCATCGAGTTTGTTCAACAAGCAGGCAGAGATTAATGAACCAAAGAGCCGGAGACGAATTCATTACAGAGGAGAATTCTGACTCCCAACGAACCGATGAGTAATTGCCGCGATTCAGCGTCTTTTTGTAACAGCATCCCAAAAAACAAGGAAAGCCACGCTTGGCTTATTAATATGGTAATTAAATTTGGAGCCAGGGCCGTCCTGTTGCTTCTCTTTTACCCAACAGTCCCGCGAGTGATGTCTTCTCCACCTGTCCACTAGACCAGAATTAAGAAAAGGCCTTTCGTCGATTTCCGAATGGCAGCACGCGGCCGCTCTTTTGTCTCTGTGGGGTGGGTGGCGGCGTGGCGGGGTGGCGGGGGCAAACGGAGCGCCGACACGGGGGGGGGGCAGCAACCAATCTTTGTTCCTCCCACGCACCCTGGCAGAGCAGGAGACAAGTGATCTGTCTCTATTGTGATTTTCCAGATGCTGCAGCCCCGCTGGGAAATGAAATACTGTAGTAGCAGCATCATGTCATGCCTCTTAACAGCACGGGAAGCAGAGTGTGGAGGGGGCGGAGCCGAGGCCGTGGGGGGCGAGGTGCACCTGAGGCGTGATGGGGGACCCCGGCGGACTCGACCAGGACCCTGCATCTGCTGCAGCACAGGCGCGAAGATGCGTTTGGCTGTCTGAGCACTACCGATAAACTCCACCAGGGGGCAAAGTGAAGAACGTGTGGTATTAGGCAAGAACATGATATAAAAAAACCGCTGATCTGACATTCAAGCAACTGGAAATTGTTTGTAATAGTTGAAGTTGCTGTCACGTCCCAGCGAGTGACTTTCTGCAGCAGTAGCGGTCCAGCAAACTCCATCGAACTTCATAAACGCTGCAGTTTCGCATTGCTTCCAGCTGCTCCAACTGATGCGACTGAGAAAAACAAAATTAGCACCTGAATCTGTCGCTCACAAATGGAAACCCACGGGAAGCTGATCGACAATGCCGGTCGGGGAAATTTGCTCTACATCTTGTGTTTGAAGTCGGGACGAGCAGAGTGGGATAACACTTGTGTCTGCGGCGAGCACCTTGTCAAACACAAAGACCTGGCTGTGGAAGTAATATTAGCTTCTAGTTAAATGCTGCTTTCAGTAAAACGCACTATCTGCAAAAGGTGCACGGAGTGTTGCAAAAGTGCTACGCCTGACAATAAATTCACAACTACTTAACTGCTAATGCCTTTTCCACGTGTGATTTGCTGCTAATGTAGGCCCCCCCTCACAGTGGGAGTTCACCCCGCAGACAGCCAGCAGTGAATTATTTTCCTCGGGGTGTTGTGTAATTGAGAGAAACCCGCTTGGCTACCGCCGACACATTGACAACGAGCGGAGTCGCACGATCCAGACTGCCGACCTCCACCTCCAGCTTCCCAGTGGGTGGTGGCCACCTAGCCCAGCGAGGCTCCACCTGATTTGACTCATACTTTACGCAAGACGCTGGACGCAGCAGGCAGCAGCATGTAAAACATAACCACAACTAACGTGAAAGTACAATTAAAAACGACAGAATACTGCTGAACTGATCACCGCTTGATTCATTAAGGATGCAAAGACTCCCACTGAGAGCAGCTCTGCAGGCCTCTTGATGCAAAAGGAAAGGCAACAAAATGTTCAATCTACCTCGCTAACTAGCAATGTTGCATCGGATGTACAGTCTAGTCTAGTCTTATTATCAGCCAAACAATTTTGGTTTTTTTTCTTTGTAGATATTCAGCATATCTGCAAGCCAACAGAATATCATGCATTAATATCCTCTTGTGAATTGTGGTGCTAAATATTTTTCATCAAGACGTGTGAAGAATACAAAGATGCCCCCAATGAAGACAGTCAGTAGGCACACAGCTCCGCGGGGTTTCTTCTCAAACCTCAATAATTCACAACTGCTCCCACACGAGGAACTTTGCAGGATCCCAAAAACTTGGTGATTTTCACATTAAACTGTGTCGTTTTGATTTCAGCCCACTCCATCATTTAGAAGGAAGGATTCCGACCCGACTGCGATCCACATCAGAACGCGGCACCGCCGGAGCCGAATGCATTTTTAATCCAGAGTCTATCAGTGAGAGCTCTTTGAAATGCGACTTACCTTTGCCTTGACGAGCCTCTTGGCGGTCTTGATCTTGGCCTCGCAGAAAGCCCCTCTGTACTTGGCGCTCACATCCGTCCCTACCGTCAAGTAGGGGGGCTCCTCCAGAGTCTGGCAGGGCACAGAAGAAGAAACAAGTCAATCAAAAGACCCCCACATTTCGGACGTGCAGGTGAGTTTTGGCTGCCGAGCCCCGATAGCGGGTATGCATACAGGCCTTACATCACATACGGGCGAGAGGGAGGGAAAAAAAAAACCCAGCCGGCTCAGTGAATCATCCGCGGAAAACACATACCATCTGGTACGGGTATTGAAAAACAAGTCTCAGAGGGAGCAAACAAGAAGGCCACTTCGCCGCCGCTTTGATGACTACAGAGAAGAAGCTATCCGGAACACACAGCACCATCTTGTGTCATCACTGGATGTTTATCGAGCTCCTTTCCTCTTTTTTTTTCCTCCTTCCTCTCCATCCTCCTCCTCCTCTTCCACCTCCCCCTCCTCTTCCACGCGGGGAGCGGCTTCGCGGAGGGTAAAGTACACAGAGACGACAGACTTTCTGTGTGTGAATGAGAACAGATGACGTGTGTGGCGACGAGGTGCGTGGAGGATGGATTCGGCGAGGGGAGTTGCACCGAGGACAACATATTTAGACATCCGCCATGGTTGTGCCGACGGCCAACACGACGCATCGAGGCAAAAAAAAAAAAAAAAGACTAAATGTCACATCTGCATCGTAGCAAGTGGGTTGCGACTCAACTCCGTACCTCAAATCTCAGTTGTGCCTCCTCGTTCGACCGCACTGCACCCCATCGGAGAGGACGATAACTTTTATGTGCATCACATTAACATGTCTTATGCTTTGCACGTTCGCACTTCATTGAAATAATGGCAATAAACAATTTGCTCCAGGAAAGACAGCTCAGCGGTTGGTTCGAAGTTGCTAAAATTCACCAGCCAGCCTAAGGGCAAAACACGAGTTACTGCAATCGTGTAAAATATAAAAATGTATCCGATTTTTTTTTTTTTTTAACCTTCATTAAATTGTTTTTGTGTTCAGTTTTGCACCTATATTCTAAACCAAACACTCACACTGACTGTGCTGGTGCAGGTATTTCAGTTCAAACACTAAAGGCACAACGTACATGCATAAATGTATATATGTATGTATGCATGAATATACATATATATCATGTATAAGAGGGAATGAAGAGATGAATGAGAGGGCTGCAAACGCACATGAGGAAGGTGGGATGAGGGCAGGATTCTTCATCGCCGGCTTGATTTCCAAGGGGTTCCGTGACTCAAAAGTGTGAGCAGCAGCTGCTGATGTGCATCGCAGCTGAATAAAACATTGAGGGACTTAGCAGGAATAGGCACAGTTGTTTCGAGGAAGGACAAACCAGCTGTAGCGCCCCCACTCTGGGGCCTGACAGGTGCGCCGGCCGGGCCTTCAAACTGACACCGCTGGTGGACTTCCTGGTCCAGGCCGTCGCAATTCTGCTCTCACCTCCGTCTCTTCCAACTGCGAGCGTCGAGCTGTCTCAGGATTACAGACGCGCTGTAACGCTGAGGGGCATCAGCCCCACTGCATTCACTTGCCCGCGTCAAGCCGTGCATTAGGAGCGGTTGTACGGCTGTATTGTGTTGGAGAGTAAAATAAACAGCCAAGACTTGAACTTGGCAGATGTTCAATACGGGACTTAGGTCACGATCGGAGCCTTTAGCGGAACTGTTGACAAAGCTGGGGATGCGGAACCTCGGCGCGCCGCTATAAACTGGTCGGGTGAAGCGGTGGTGATTAAAAAGAGCCACCGTCCAATTATCCCGAGGAACGTCGGGGGTTTTGGCGGCGCTTATTAATTCACAGCGACTCGAGGTCGAATTGTACGTCGCCTTATCTGATGCGCGAGTCAGCGGCTCGGAGGGCTTGAAGAGCCGAACCCCGAGTACAAAAGGAAGGAAGGAGAAGTGGGAGGTGATTTATGAGACAGTGAAAAAAGGCGAAACGGTGAAGCTGGTAAGCAGACTGGTTATGTGACTAATACACACTCCCTTCTCTTTAATAGAAGGCAGGTGCCGCAACACTTCTCGGCCAACTTCCTGGGCATAGCAGCTCGATGTTGGCCGTCGTACAAACGGGATTCTTCATCCGACAGCAAACTGCGGTAGTACAGTACAGCTCGTCCGAAAATAGCTCGGTGCCTTCCGCGCAAAACCGTAAAACACACAATAAGACATGCGCGCTTTAGAGCAGCGTTTGACACACTTTTCTGCGTCTCGTGAGGGTTTGTCACTGGGGTGGGAAAGCACCGGGACGTATAATATAATAATAATAATAATAATAATTATTATTATTATATTATTAAAAATCACGATCCGTCGCAATCTGTGATGGTGGTGGCAGGGTACGAGCAGCGAAAAAAAAAACAAAAAAAAACAACAAGTATTTCGTTGTGGATTTTTGGGTTTATTCAACATTCGCTTCCCCCGACTGGCAAAAGGCATGAATTATGTACCGACACACAACCGGGCGGAATGCTTCAAGGGATTCATTGTTGTAGGAAAGGACACACCAAAAATCTCTTCAATCCCCACAATAAGCTGGTACGAAAGTGACGCAAAATGACAAATTATCAGTGGGGGAAAATTGATGTTCAAAAAATAAGAAAACATCCGACTTTAAAGGCACTTTAGTGAGGCAAATGACTGACTTTAAAGCAAAGGTGTCAAACTCCGGCCCACAGTATCATTTGGCCTGTGAGGCAATAGTAAAATCACTACTGGGCCTGCCAGTATTGTACATGTACCACTAATAATACTACTACTAATGCCAGAATGCTCAGCTGGTATTTTGGCGTGTCAATCAGGACAGAATGTTCACTGAAGGACATTATTATGACTTAATTGGTTTATTGTTGTCGTTTTATTTTGAAATGTATTATTAGCACGTGGGAAAACTGTTACGGCTGAAATGTAGATCAGAAGGCTGCAAATAAAAAAAAAGAGGCATACAATTTTTATTTACATTTTATTCATTTTGATTAGTTTTAATTTGAAATTCGTTTTACGAGTCACTTACATTGCATAGTGTGAAGCTTTGCTTGTTTCATATTCAGGTTGAAGCAAAACTGGTTTGGGTCCAAATTAAAAGGTTGACTGTTATATACGGAGGTAGATTTTTTTGAACATGTACAACCCTGCACACACCATAGCACAGAAATGTGATACTGAGCCTAACAAAGAACTAAATGAACAAAAAAAAAAAATAAAGCATCGAAGAGAGAAATAGATTGAAATTGGATGATCACAGCGGAGAGAAGAAGCCATCAGGACGGGTTGTTTCTTCCCAGGGGCTGACAGATGGAGCTTGGGGGCAGAGTCCAGGGCAGCGGAGCCTTCCCACCTCTCAGATAAACACCTCATTAGTCGTGAGTGCAGTCTGGCCTCAGCACCGACCGCCCGGGCCAACACCAGGTTTACATGACGGACAGCGTTTCCCGCCCGCCGACCGACCGTCCAACCTCCTCGTCGGTCACAAACACGGCTCTGAGTGGCTGCGGTGCTCTCGGGGCTGCTTGCCGTCGTACCAACGCTTGTCTTTTTTTTCTTTTTTCTTTTTGCTTTCTGCGCTCTCGGCCTGTTCCGCCTCTCCGTCTTCGAGGGAGAGTTGGCTGGCGCCGCTGGGTCAGAGAGGGCAGCCCGACAGCTGTGGCCCACCAGGCCCCCTCCCTCCTCTCCGGGTCCAACGGGGAGGGACGATAGACGCGCTACCGTTAGCCAGTCGGCTCACATTTGTCCAGCTCACGTGCCAACGAAAACAGGGGCTAGTTTGTTGTCCCGAACTTGTTGAATTCAGCAGGAAAAAAAGGGAACTACGAAAGAGAAAAATTCCATTCCGTGCTGGTATTTAGCCTTCAGCCGCTGCCTACAAACAGACTCCTCTTTGGTAGTAATGACAATATATTCATGACTCTTGCTGGGACTGTGCGACAGACAACATCCTCCCCCCCTCTCTCAGAAGATACAGTGGCAATGACTAAGCACAGAGAGGAGGAATTCCTGCGCATTTGGGTCATGCAATATCCTTTCTGCAGACTTGAAACGAACAGGAGCACCGCGTACCTTACAGCAGCAGCAGCAGCCCCCCACAACCCATCTAATAGTCTGCCATGGAGATGCCAGAGCAGTATTAAACATCAGCTTCTAGTGCCACTTCAGTCTGCAGAAGTCAATGCGACGGTAATACCAGTTGTTCAATCGAGAGATTAACTTAAACCCAGCGATTAGAAAAGCACCCGGCGGGTAGAAGTGATTGATTAAAAGGAATACAAACACGCCTCATGGTTGGAGCCCTTCTCACCCGGACAGCTACCTGCACGCGCCCCCCATGCACGATGGCACAATTATAACGGATTATCAATAGACGCAGCACAACGAAAAAAAGGATAAACCGAACGGTTTTGAAAAATATATCAGCTTTTCTCAGCAAAACACACAAAAAACGTTGGGAGTTCCAGAAGCGACAGAAAAATGAGATCTGTTTCTGCTTAATAGTGACTCCCGGGTCATCAAATATTGAACAGCAAACTCCACAGAGCTCCTGCTGAAAATAAAGTGCTGCTTATACGGCACTTCTTGGACTTCCTGAATGACTGCAGCGTTTTCACTGAACAACTCAGTAAACGGGGTGGGGGGGGGGTGGGGCCTCTCACGACGTAAAAAAGGCAAACTAATGGCAGAGTTTGGAAGTGACAAGTGCAAACATCAGATTCTGATCCAATCTGTTGCAAGGCCTCATGACATTATCTCAGCGACAGGGAGGGGCTCCAGGACTCTCCCCGGTCAATAATATATATAAGTGTGACTGGGCGTCCTATTGAAGGAGTGCAGAGGACAGCTGCTGACAGACTGACTGAGATACGCTGATGATATGATTCAAGACACCAGTGATATACAAGTCAGTCTTTCTGTGCCACACAACTACGTTGAGGAATTAGGTGCGCTGCTGCAGCAGTACTAGTAAGTAGCAGTATTTCATTAACATATTCTGGTTGAGTAATTTCCATTCCTGTGCACACAGTCTCAGCTCTTTTTCTGCAAAAAACAAACAAAAACAACTTGTGTGCAAACTAAGGAAATGAACACGCTTTGATAGAACTTGTGTATTTTTCTAAATGGACTGAACACTGGAAATCCCAAACCTCAGCATGAAGTACACCAAACTTCAGTTCAAGACTAGGTGAAAATATATTTTTTAAAGTGCGGTCATCTACATTTTTGTACAATCATACATTATATGCAACTCTAGCGTGTAAGATCTTACAGTCATGCACTCATGACAATATGTATTTTTGACAGTGGTCGTACTTTCAATTTTGACCACTGAATACAAAATTTAGTCACACTACACAAAAATGTAGTTTTAGTGATGACTACATGATGTATGCTGGACTAATTAAATCATTATGAGGTTGGCCATTATGGAACAAAAGGTAAAAAGGTAAAACGATTGTAATGTTACTCATGGAAAACAGGTTAGTTGGTTAGTTAGAAGAGCCACTGATCCACACATCCAGAACGACGCCAAACTCCTCCTCTGCATTTAACCCGTCCATCCCCTGAGGTAGCGGTGAGCAGCAGCGGAGCCGTGCTAGGGAATCCCTGGATGGCTGATCATCCAATTGTTCGTGTTCCCTTTTATAAGTGTGTCCACACACACACACACACAACCATTGCAGCCGCAGTGTGCAACTGAATAATGCAAATATTGTTTCATTCTTGATTACGCCGGCCGGGCAATAGCAGCATCAGCTCCTCTCCCCGGGGATTGAGCGTGCATGTAATAACGCAAACTCACACACGATGAAGTTGGATGAACACGGGCGTCTCAGAGTGAGATCTCCTCTCGCTGAAACTACCGCTTATCTGAGACACGTCGCTGTTAATTGAAGCGCCAATGAACACATTCATTCCAGAGACGCAGAGCATAAGCCCTGAATTATGACACATCAATAACAATTTGCAACACAAAATTATTTTTATTTCGACCGGCTTTTCACAATGCATTCATCCATCCACTGCAGGCATTAAAATCCAAAGAGAGAAAGTCTCCATTTACCAGGCAGGCTTTCTTTACACTTATGTTCTGCTCTACCCAATTGTAGATTTGTCAACAAGTTCCCACTTTATGGCGTAAGTTTAGGCTTGTCCTTTGGTTAATGTTCACAACAATTCACAAAACAAGCAACGGCTAACTGTTGTAAAGGATGTGCTAATGCAATATGTTAATGTAATTACTACAGTGCATGTGGATGCATTTGAATTAGAATAGGCAAATACCTGCACACAAGAAGCCAAATACAAAATAAAGTTTGCATGTGTTGCATGTGCAAATTTATGTTTGTTCCACAACACGCTAAATGCTGCTGTTGTGCAGGCTGAGTACAGTATGTATTTCAAGTTATAGTTACAAGTCAGTAACTTGTTGACATTTTTTAAAGTGCAGAATGCACCTATTTACTCACTAGAACTAAATTGAAGAAAACATGAAGAATGGAAAAATCCAACGTGATGTGTACAGGCCTAAGGAATATATCCGCATTAGTCACTGAAAACCTGGTTTGAAGTTAAATTGTAACTGAGCACAAAGAAACCTCGCAATCGATGACAACATAATCGCATAGCAGCAACAATGTTGAAGGGAAATACAGTTAACTATGCAAATCAGTTTCTTTCATTCATTGTCTGGATTAGGATATTGATAGCTGGATAACTCATGCCCTTTAAAAAAAAAAAAAAAAAAAGAAGACAGATTGTCGAGACACAAAGCAGCATAATGAAATATTAGAATCAATTGTTTTGTTTTTTTTCGCCATTTAGTTGTCTGTAATGAATGGGTTTGTGGGCCGAACAAAGGAAACATGGAAGAGGCATGCAGGAGAGAATTAAGCTTGCTCCCAGCCAAGCTCACACGTACAATAATCCTGCTGTGAATTACCTCTTTGTCCAAGCCACAGTCACCGCATTTCTAGTGACTGAGGCTTCGGCAGGAGTTGCCTTGGCAATGTCATGGCAAATTCAAAATAGACGCACAAAAAAAAACAGAAAAAAAATCCCCCTTGTAGTCAGAAAGTAAGTACAAAATACTCTGACTTTAATACTTGCCAGTGTTAAATTGCACTTAAACCCCAGGGGTGAGTTTCAGTATGGCTTTGTCATGCAGTGTGACACTTTCCTTTTCAGAGGTACCAATTGCGTATTTCAAAGTCGTATTTATAGCGCATGAAAGAGAAAAAGAGCTTGAAAAAATGACTAAAAACAAAATCACCACAAAACACAGCGACTAAAACCGTGTGTGAACCTCAAAGTGTCCACACAAGTTCCCCTCTATGTTGTGCTGTGGATGGACACGTTCCTAATGAGCATAACTAGTAAATACTGCATGTAACGATCGCAACGACTTCACCATCCCCCCCATCTGCTTAATGATACATCAAGTTGAGTTGAATTGCTCACACGGGCATTAATTAGGCAACATAGAGGAAAGACAAACTTATAGATTTATTCTGAGAGAGCGAGCAGTGACACTCTAAACTACAGCACGATGGCCTCACTCTGCTCTTTCCCCAATGTTTAAGCCCCATATTACCGCAGCGGCACACGGGCGCACGCTGTTAGCCTGTCTAAACGGTGCAATGACCCAATATTTCACTCCTACAGGGCAGTAATTCCCCGAGTAGGAGTCTCCATCAAAAGCTGCGCCAACGCTCGCGACTGAGACGACTTAAACAGCAGAGTGCCGTTTGAGAAGAGACCCAGAAATTTCGAATTAGACTTCAATGAAGCCCCAGAGGTATGGACAACAGCTTTTAAAATGGGCTTTGTGTCTACAGCATAGGTCGAGGTATTTCCTGCAATGCAACACAGAAATAGTTTCCTTCGGCTGGCGTCTCTGCATTCAACTCCATTACTGATGATTGAAGTTTTCATTCTGTTCTTTCAGAGTGACAGAGACACTATTTAAGAAGCTAAGTAGCAGACTTTTGTTGGGTTATTAGCTTAATTAGGGAAAGTAGTGGCACTTCACCATGTGACTACACTATTGCAGAGAATAGGTTTTTGGATGGTAGTATTGGGTATGAGATAACAATGATGAGGACAACTACAGATGCGAAAATTTGTCTTTCATGGGTAACCCTAGACTGAACAAGCGGAATGTTTTCAACTCAAAGCATTTGTAGTTAGAAATTCCAACAAGGACAATGGAACACAAGACTATAGAGACAATGGAACACAAGACCAAAGAGCAAGAGTAATATTGTTGGTCTGTACGGAGTGCCAGAAAGGCGCCTTCAAATAAAATGTGTTCTTATTTTTAATGATGTAGTGCTAAAACAAGACCTGTTTGAGATGCGTTGGAGTTAGCAGGTTGGCCTGCTAACTCCAGCAACATACATTAGCAATATTTATGTCATTGCTTGTTCAGTAACCATCCTATCTATCATGTTATCCTGTTTACATTACAAGATGCTCCAATAAACTATTAATCAGTTTGCAGAGAGAATGAGAGATATGCTATAATTTATTCCTGTATAGACTAATATATCACAACAGCTGTGCCTCGTCTCTTCATGTAATATTCATGTTTCTACATCAGACTTTAAGCACTAAACAAACAAGAAATAGAGCACAAAATCAAAACAAATCCACCACCACCTTAAGACCATAAGATCACAAGGAAATGCAATTCAAACAATTATAGTACTCGACTCAAAATTGTGTGTTAAGTGTTTTGTTCTACGGAGTTCCATGCTAAATCCAGCTTTGTTTTATGTGGCGAGGCGGCGAGGGAGGCTTTGGGAAGTGAATTAACTTTAAGCAGGAGGCAACAAGAGAGCGCGTTCGCTGCCGTTGACAGAATCGTGCAGCACCACTGACAGGTAAACATGAAATTCAATGTTGCTAAAAGTACAGGAGCCATAGACACAGATGGGTACAGGTAGTGCGACCAACATGCCTGACACATCCCACAACCCCTCGCCAGGGTTAAAGCATCTGTTATGGGGAATGATTTATTTGTTGAGGCTGCTGCAAGCGAATGAACGCATGCAAAACACTGGTTGAAAGTGATTTGTTCACCACGCAGCAGGTAGGCTGAGTGCAGTAAGTGGGTGATCGCAAATGCCCCAAGACCATGAGTTGAAGTTTCATTGAAAGTTTTAAAGGACGTATTAAAAGGATGTCCTAGCTGGAGAGAAATGTACAGCTTGGGCCTTGAGCAGCCGCCGCTACTATAAAGAACGGAATGTGTCTCAAGCATCAACGGAGACCGATGACTCAGAGCACTATAAAAACAGCAAATGCTACATCAATTAAAGCGGCAATGTCAACGTCTAAAGATTTCCGCTTACAGAATTTAATACAGTAACGCTTTTGAAATGCCAGCAGAATAATCGGCCCGTGATTATTAAGGTGCCCCCCCCCTTCCCCCAGCTGACCAGCGGGAGAAGAATATTGGCCACACATTCACCAGCACTGACGGCAACAGTTAAATTAATGCTCACAGATTGGGCCTAATTCAAGTGGACGCTTGTAGGAAATTAGGAAGCAAAGCTGGCCAAAGGAGTGAATTAAGCGCTAACCCCGTTGTTGCTGTATCATGTGTGCCGAGATGCTCCCTGCTCGCCGGAGTGCAACTCGCACCCATGATGACAACGGGAATACCACAGTCTTCTCCTCACACAAACAATCCATTATGTAACCACAAATCGCCATGCAGTTCGAGTCAGCATTGCTAGCGGGCCGTGCGTAAAATGCAAGCAACTGTTACGTTGTTGAAGCAGGGAGAAGTCGAGATTTTCTGCAAGGCAATGTTTTAAAGCTGGACTCAATGAATAACCCCGAAATAAAACATGTTGCATTGAGGGACCTGTCAGCGTATTTTAAAGTGAATACTTGGGTTGGTCTGGTCTTTGACAGGATACGGTTTAATTACTAAATTAATTAATCATTACTTAAATGACTAATTCCTCTTGAGCAACTTCACAAAGGGTATCATCGACCACATGAAACATATTTCTGTTCTAAATAAAACACATCTTCAAATGCATGCATGCGCTGGACCAACTTTTCAGACATCACAACAGCTTACCGAAACAAAACAACTCTGCTCATGGCAATTCAAAAGCCAAAACACAAACCAGTCAACATGTAAGAGATAGCCCGGTTAACTGCTATCACACCATGAAGCAAACACAGATAATTGAACCATTTATCAAAATAAAACATGCTCTATGCCCCCATGCCTGAAACTGTTTTCTAAGGCTTTAGAGTTCCACACCTCCTTTAGAGCGTTATTAATGATATATTAGACTCCAAAACCTTTAGCGAGCTTTAATAAAAGATAAATGGGAGGTAAAGAAAGATAGATAAGACAGATAAATGAGGTCAAATGGAATATCTCACCCAACACTATTTGACCACTCTCTCTCTCTCTCGCTCTCCCTTAGCGCGGGATTCTATTACATTCCAAAATGAAGCATAACATCAAAATAATAAAATTCCGCTTTGTATTAGCAAATGCAGCTGGACCCACTGGAATCTCAGTGTCATGGTGATCAGAGAAACACATTGCCTTGGCCTGGGCCTAAAGCACCTGCCACACAGCATCTGAACAAAGACCAAAATTGACATTTAGCAAAAGTTCAGTCCAGCCATATTCACGAGAAGCCGGGACGGGGCTGCTCGCATTAAATATTGATATACCATTTTAGATTTGATTTGCTTGACTGTGGGTTGTTTGTACGCGAGTTGAGCCACGTTTAAGGTGATACTTGCACAGTGGCAGCGGTGATGTAATTGATTCTTCTCAGATGTTGCTGAGCAGAAAAGAGGAATAACTCACCTTCATCTCTCTATCAGTCCTCTCGGTGACCAGTGCGAGGAATCCGAGGCTGCGGGGGGGAGACAGAAAAGCAGAGATTGAAGACTCTGTTAGGGCATCGCAGGCGGCGTCAACTCCAGTCTGCCACAACAACAAGACGCGGTTATGTTATGATGACATCACTTCTTGTTCTGCTCCACTGCTGGATGCCAGACGTGCACTTCCCAGAGCCCGTGGGACCACATGAGATCCGCTGCGAGCGATCCATTGTCGTGCGAGTCTACGAAGCGATCAAAGCGGGAGCAGCGAGCTGCTCGAGCAGTCCCGACCTGTGCGTGCAGGTTCGGAGGGGGGTGGGAGAGGGACTTGCCTCGATGCTTACTCGAGCTCCTGGAAGCCATAATCCGCCCCCCACCCAACCAAAAAAAATATATATCTGAAGCCGCGGCGAACCGATCACTCCCGTTGGCGGAGCACTCAAAGCCGTTTATGTAACGCTGTGATCGGCAGAGCGGCCGCCGCTTGGATCGCGGAGACACGCAGGGAAAAAACTTAACTCAGCACGACCAAAAAACAAACAAACAAACAAACATAACACAAGGCGACTTCCATCATCGGTGGTCTTGCACAAAAGCGGGGTCGATGCATTTGTCTTTGAGATTGTGGGGGGTTGATAGATGCGGCGAGCGACGCGCGGACCTCGCCTCGCCTCTCCGGGCACGGCAGCGTGGTGCTCCTGCTGTCTGCACCGCACCGACTCTCCCCTCGCTACAGCAGAGGATGACGCCATTTCTGGAGCCTGACAGGCGGTTTCGAAGTGGCGGTGGTGGGGAGGGGGAGAGAAACACTTTGGTGGTGCCGGGGCGATCGGCGGACACCGAGAAGGGGGGACGCGGCGGTCGCATTTCGGGGTCGAACATCTTGTTTTTGGTCGGGGTTGTTGTTTTTTCTTCTTCTTTTTTTTTTTTTTGCACACGAATCTGCGTTCATTTTCGATTCCGCTCCGCTCGGTGCGCCGCTTGTCTCTGCGGAGTGCACTCGACTCCTCGGCCAGCGGGGAAAAAAAAAATAATAATATATAGCGAAAACGATAACGATACTGCTTATGGCAAGGCGACAAGACGTTGGCAGAAATGTCAAACCGGGGAGAGGAAGAAGGTGCGTCGCGACAAGTTCGAACGGAGCTGCGCGGCACCATTAAAAGTCACTTTGCCCCCCCACCCCCTCTTTATCGACTGGCCGGGGCATTTCGCTGACTCTTCACCGAGTGAGCCTCGATTCCGACAAAGAAACAACAACAACAACTCAACGGAACGCTTCGCAACAAGGTCAAGCTCGGCCAAAAAAAAATGGGGACTCACTCATGGTGGGAGGGACATCGAGTTCATACCCCCCCCCTTTTTTTTTTTTTTTAATTAATGTTGTAAGAGGACAAGGTCGCAGCACCCCCTCCCGCCCCCCGCTCGGTCGTTCGTGGCTGCCGTCTCGGTGAATGGTCGCGGGATAACAATGTCATCCGCCCCAGACTATTTGCTACAAAAAAAAAAAAACCTCGAGCCGCTGCAAGTGAGTGACTGTCAACAATGACGCTCCGCACCGAACAGCGAGAGACTCGACTGCGATCCTGTTAGTGATCATCTGAAGGCGTCGAGCTCCATTTCAACCTGCTCGCCAACTGAGTCCTGCCCAGTCTGTTTATCTACCGTCGGGCTGGCTGCCTGCTACGGAAATGTGGATGTGGTGGTGGGGTGCTATTGGTCACGCACGTACATCACTGGGAGTATAGAGTAAGTCATCTCCTAAAGCAGAGGTGATACAGTCTCCACCATCGTGTATTATTATCGTTATAGTCATCAACTGATCAAACGGCTCCCTGATTCGAATCAGCTCATCGGGTTCAACCTATACCGACGCTGTGGACAAGTCGACCGGGAGAGGCTAACGGCGCTGGTGGCACAAAAGAAAAGACTGACAATGCGTTTTACCTGTTAAATTACACCGTGTAGTCGCCGGTCGCGGAGGAGGAGGAGGGAGGGGGGGTATCTAGACTGCAGCAATGGCGAGCTTTAACACGCCGCGAACGGTTTGGTGGTAATATCACTTTTGACGGCTATGAGGGGAATAACATGACAGGCGTTGCTCGACGACGAGCACTCCCGAGGATTCCTCCGCTCAACAACACGGTACTCCGCCGCTTGTCCAGCAGGGCTTCAAACTATTCAACCCCCGGAGTAACGTTAGCATAATTTCACCCTTCGCCTCCGCTCACCGGGGGTTTTAAATTTCTCTTATCCGCAGCTTAACTTTGTACGCGGACATGGCCAAGTTGTTTGTGTATTCACGACCGTCGGCGTTCCGTTCCTCCAATCGCCAAAATTCATTCATTCGTACCATTAAAAAAAACAATCCAGCGAACACATCGCGGCACTAGTTACCAAGTTAGCTAACGCCAAGGTTGGCTTGGTAGCAGCAGGAAAGCCAGCGAGTGAAATGTTCAAAAAAAAAAGAAAAAAAGAAAAAAGCAACGTCTCGGCCGAACAAAAACAGGCTTACCTATGCTGTGAAGTTGAGAAACACTTCTGCTTTTCGACGAAAGTGAAGCACTAATCCATAGGAACATTTATGTAAAAATGCTGACGGGTTTTAGACGTCGTCCGTTGGACACCCGTTGATGTTGGATGCGGATGGGGGGAAAAGTGGTTTTCGCAGAGCGCTGCTGTTTGCCTTGTTGAGTAGCTCTCCGAGCCTAGCTCTTTCTGTGATCCTTTGGCCCCGCCTTCCCGTGAATGATTGACGTACACGTAAACCCCGCCTGTCTCAAATCCACGATCGCTCATTGGAGGATACAGGAAGTAACACTGTCCTCGCGGCACAGGATTGGCTGATTGGAGGAGGAAAATATCCATGGTATGGTGCACGTAATCCTACTGGGTAAAATCTCACAATACAGACAGGGGAAAACAATGAAAACTACAACCCCCAGTCTTTAAATTATATGAACGTGTGCGCTCGATATGTCTTACGGACTGGCCCGACAGAACCGGTAGTCAGTCTTCCAGCTGTACAGAAGGGTTCACCGGTAACTGCTGAAATACAACCGCAACACACACACTGCCAGAGACGCCCAGCTCTTCTGCGCCTGCTCTGAAATGAATGCAATACACTTAAAGATAGCTCGTCAGGGCTAAGCTAGCCCGCCTGGCGAGAAAAGTGAGTGTTGAACCGCTAACGTTGCAACAGCACCGTCACAGCATAGCGTCTGGTGAACAAGGCAGCAATAGCCGGACGTTTAAAAAAGAAAGAAAAAAGAAAGAAAGAAAGAAATCTAAACGAGCTGTTTTACACGCATCGCTGGCTCTAATCAGCGATTATTGGAGTGTACGTTTTTGGATGGAAAAGAAATGTCCAAGAGTGGAATACCGGCGCGTATTTTGTTAGCTTGCTAACGCTAGCGTACTAGCAGTCCATTTCGGAGTACATGACAGGAGGCAAGTCACCGGATTGACAGTCAGTCGCTAAGGTGGGTAGAGTTTGAGTTGAAACATGTTTATCCTGTACTTCTGTTAAATCTTTGGTTCTTAAAAAATATGTATCAGTACATACGTTCTCAGAAACAAGTTTCCGCCATTAAATGTGCATTTTGAAGAGTTTTACGTGATAAAATTTAGGAAAATCAAAATTCGAGAAAACTTCCTATCTTGATAAATAACAATTAAAGAAAACTCGCTTGGGGTAGTTTATGTCTTTGAAAACAGCTGGTACGCAAAATGTAACGTGGAACGGGTTTGCCAACAAACTTTGCCATCACAAACTCACCTGTACTGTTTCCACTATTTGTGGCTTCCCTAATGTTTGCACAATTAGCTAAGGAGCATGGCAGAGTTGATAGTCATTTCAACGTACTTAGACACACAATTGGCAGAAAAGCAACCCATATATTTTTATGACGTTATAATTTATGTATATTTAAATGAAAGTAAACGGCATTATCCACTTTGTGAAACCTGTGGCAGTGGGAGGACGCGGCTAGTTTCTCATATTCGGGGCAGAAAAAGGTGGTTGGAAGCAACATGGAGACTACCAGGTGGTCACCTGACATGGTAGATCTGCACTTGGAGTTGACCATATAGTGACGTCATGTGAGAAAACGCGGACGCTCAAATGTGTGGCTCTATTGAGTGCTGTTCAAAAACGTTTAAAGCATCTTCAGAGATCTTCGGCCTTGTTTTTATGCAACAGCAGATTCCGGAACTGTCCACCGTTATCCAGCGTTGCACTGGATTTGATTTTTAGCGTCATCAACATTGGAGCTGTCCAGGTTAAACAGGGATGTTAGCTTGGAGGCAAGCCCATCCGCACACCTCGATGTCCCTATAAAGTTGTGCTTCCACCGTTAGCCCAAGCAGAGGTACATTCGATTAAGCTCATCCCACATACTGATGATGATAATTAGGGCACAACAACAAGTTATCTTTTTTTAAACAGTTATATATTAGCATATTCCCCTTCAGCTTTTTTCCTACCACTTTGTTTTAGGGTAATTTTAAGTATAAGATTACCACCTCCCTCTAAACCAGTGGTGTCAAACTCAAGTACACAGTGAGCCAAAATTTCAAACTTGGTCAAAGTCGGAGGCCAACATTGATATTTAATGAAAAATCTTGCTCCAGATATAACAGTGAACCTCTTCACATGGACCCAAACAAGTTTTGCTTCAACCTGAATATGGAACAAGCAAAGCTTAATACTACACAGTTAACCAAAACTTTATACTGCACACATGCCAAACTGGATTTAAAATTAAAAAAAAGAACTAATCAAAACAAAATGCAAATTAAAAAAAATAATAAAGAGGAATATAAAGTATGCCTCTTTCTTTATTTGCAGCCTTCTGATCTAAATTTCAACAGTAACCTTTTTCCACAGGCTATCTATAAATTTCAAAATATAATAACTACAATACACCAATTAAGTCATTATATTATCTTTCAATGAACGTCCTGTCCTGACTAATGTGCCAAAATACCAACAGAGCATTCTGGGATTTGTAGTATAAGCGGTACATGTGCTGTATAATAGTGGCGGGCTAGCTCTAGTAGTGATTTGGTAGTGCTTCACAGGCCAAATATTATTACACTGCGGGCCAAATTTGGTCCACAGGCCAAAGTTTGACAGCTATGTTCTAATCCCTAACAAGAGGACATTTTTTCCTGCCGCAATCTATTGTGTTGCGAATGTTTTTTCCCATCATGCATTACCTCATGAATGTGTTTTTCTTTCATTTTTCTTTCATTTCTTGGAACATGTTTAAAGTTCAAAAAGGTTCTATTTCCCAATGACTACTTGTACCTCTATTGGTAATACAGCCTTGAATTGATAGTTTTTGTGTCAGTGTTCTAAGGTTTGTTGGTCTGACATCCTCATGTTCATGTCAAGAACGATCAGCAGTTCCATCACCTCAACACTTCCCCAGTCCAACCCGTTAGAGCCGCTTTTCAGTTTGTTGGTGACAAATAGCAGATGCGTGTCACCCACCACAAACTGCTGTAATCACAGTTCTTACTTGATTGTGGACCTGCACCAATCCTCATAACTCCCAGGGCTCAGTATGCTGGCTGAGCAGCAAATCAACAATCCGGTATCCTTATTGTTTGGAGATTTTTATACTAGTTGACAGAAGTTACTCTTTAAAAAAAAAATGTTTTTTTTATGGCCATCAAAAATACATTTAAATTGTGTGTTCCCTTTATTCTATTTCATTTTGATTCTCTGTCATAAAAGATTATAAAGCTTCCTAATAGCTCGCAAACACACTGACAGCAGCACTAAATTACAGTCCACTTGCTCATTTATCATGAAGAATTCTGCTGTTAACATCTTACATTATTTTGCTTTCTATTTTTCTTCCACTTCTATGCATTCTGGCTCTAGCTATAATTAGATTTTTTTTTGGTAAAAGCGAAGCGATGGACGGTGATTCACAAGCTGCCTCCGAGCGAATCCTCCTGGAGCCTTACAAGTACCTGTTGCAGCTACCAGGTGAGTCATTTTTCATGTTGGCGATAGAGGTGTGAATAAGATTCTAAATTGTTGCTCCGATTGCAGTTTAGAATAGGGAACGTTTAAACGGCTCTTACTGCCTTTGAATCCGATTTTGTTTTTCCTTTTTTTCATGACCCAGCTGTCACTTGCTGCTCCACCGAGGACACACTTTATTTTCTGTTTCATTTTTGGCCTTTCACTTTTTGGTTCAGTGCACAGTGACTGACGCTGTACGTTACTTGCCTAAATAGGACAAGTCCTGCGAGTCTCACTTAGGTCGGACTTCAGTTTCTGTTACAGTGACAGGCATTTAAGAACATAAGACAGTGTCTTCCAGCAGAGATTTTGATCAAGATGGACTCTGTTAAAGCTGTAGATTCTGCTACATATCACACAAGTCTTGCAATGGAAGTGAAAAAAAGAGGTGCAACCCTATTTCAATTTTAAAAAAGAAAAGCTGAAGACTAAAAATCAAGTTGGTTGTCATTAGCCATTAGACGGCAGTGCGAATGTTCATGACTAATAAAAGAATCTCACGGGTTTTTTTTCCTTTACACTCCACTCGATTTCTCAGGAAAGCAAGTGAGGACAAAACTGTCCCAGGCGTTTAACCACTGGCTGAACGTTCCAGAGGACAAACTACAGGTGAGAAAAGCACCATTGACATTCAGAGCTTTCTGATGGGTATTGTTGCGGAAGGCGCCATATAGGTGAAATGAACTCCGGACAGGCAATTTATTCTGCAATGCGACCGGAGTCTTGTCAGTTCAGCCGTTTCAAAACAAATGTAAGTGTAAAGCCTGACTGTGGAGCAAGCGTAGCACAGCCATGATTTATTCACATCTGCGAATCAAACTGACTGAAATGGAGAAAGCTGGAGTGGTGCTTTCATGAAACCCAACAGTTACCCGTTTGTTTTGATTAGATCTCTGGATTGAACAGATGCAGCGTTTTCCCTTTGTTGATTTAATGGATTGTTAAAGTTGGCAGTGTGCTCCTCGGCCCAATGTTCACTTTGTAAAGTTTGTCTTGAAAGGCATGACCTGCTTTAAACTATGTGATCCAAATTTAAAAAAGGACAAGATTGTCTGCAACTGTGGACTAAATTAAGCTCTTTAACCTGCATGGTGGGGGTGGTTTCACTGGAATCACACAGTGCCGAACTCTTTAATTTTCTGTGACGTAGATTCAACGCGGTTCTGAAATCATTCGTCATTGATTCTGCTCCAATTTGAAACGACAGCTGCTGGTTTGTCAACATCCCAAAGGTGTGCCTCTATCACACTCATATCTATCTGGTGACTGTGGAGGACTTTGGGTCCAGTGAATTAATTGCTCAAGCAATCAGTTTATCAGTCAATGATTTGAGCTTTGGGTCATTTTTAGATAATCCTGCTGGAAGTAGCCACCACAGTGGTTACAAAGGGATGGACAGCAGAACAACCCAGGGGGTTTATATTTTGCCCAATTGTTGCTAGAAGCCCTCAAAATGTGCCAGAGCTAATATCCCCCAGGCCATCATACAACCAGAAGCAGCCTTAACACTGATGCAAAGCAGGATGTGTCTATTGATGTCATGCTGTTTACCCCAAGTTATGGCTGAGCCACCAGAGTGTCATGGCAGAAGTCAACACCATGCAACCATTTTTCTTTCAGACTTTTATTTTTTTCATTTAAAACATTCACTTTCCAGTGCACATTAAAAACAAAATTTCGATGCAGCGACTGCACAAACAGAACCAGGAATGTTTTCCATTCTAGTATTATCCCGGTTTTGGCCTTTAGCTGAGTGCAGTGTAACAGTCCATAACAGTCAGAAATTGGAAGGACGGATGGATATAGTTCCTGAGTGTCTTGTTCTAAGCTGCCAGAAGTACAACCACTCTGTGCGATTGCTTCTTTAGCCCATCACCTTCAAGGTCCAACTGAGACACTCTAACAAGCAATAACAACTGTAATATGTCAAAAGTCACTTGGATCCTGAATAGAATGGAACAGAAGGCCCTTTATTGTCATCACAGAGTGTACACTGCCTTTGGACATGCTCAGGTTGAAAAATCTATTATTTGCACAGTGGAGGTTGAAGTTTCCGGAAGTGTCAGATCTTCATAGCTCACACTCAAGTGCACTTTGCATTTATGGCTGAACAAGTGACATAGACTACACCTGCTTTTAAGGGTGAAAATTGCTAACATGACACACCTGGTAAAGGGTTGCACACAGCAATACAAGCGTTATTCCACATATACATCTACGATACAGCCTGCAGAAAGACTGATTGAGGGTTTCCCATTCAAAGAATTTTCAAAGCTTATTGGGAGAATGAAAATCTGTCTCTCATATTCACAACAAGCTTATCAGATCTCTTCAAGAGATGTTCATTGGTCCCAGAAGCAGCGCAGATGTGAGTTGTTTTTTTTTTTTTAGTTTTTTAAAAAGATTGTGAGATTTCATATCTATATGTCAGATCTCCAATGCTGTTGCAGAAAATACTGCATTTTCTGTCAAAAGATTCATCTTAAAGTGTAGATTCAAAAACTGAGACTCTCAAAGACTCGGAGACAACAAAAGCTGTACTGGGCGAGCAAGCGAGCGAGGCCATCAGCTGTTGGGACATAATTGTGGTTAATAGGTTCAGCTACATGTTCAGCCACTTTGAACCGTTTCCAGGCATTTAATGGGTGGTCACATCTGCAGGCCTTTTCCCCCGCTACTATCCACGCTGGGCTCTCATTGATCGTAGCCAACATGTAGCAACACCTGTTCACACACTCAAACACTAACATCGACCCCTGGCTGTGCAGATAACTAGAAAGGGTGTTTTCACCGGTTCATCGCGGACATGTGGAGCTGACTTGAGCGAAAACCCACTGAATTTTCATCGGTGCACTTTAAAGTTCATAGTCTAAAGTATTGGAATTTTTTATTTATAGAGAATTGGCATTTACCATTCTGAAAGGGAAGGGTTAGAAAAAGCTTAGCAAGATGGTTAATAAAGAATCTCTTACTTCCCTTCCAACAGCTGAATAATTACCTTCACCTGCCACACAGAGAAACTTAGAAAAATAACATGAAATAGACATAAAATGTTTTTATTCACCTTTTTAAAGGCAGTATTCTGTATCAGCCACAACTATTTCACTGGTTCTATATGCTTTAATAATAAGGATAGATTAAATATCAAAATGCCCTTATCCCCGTTCTGATCAAAACTAAGCCGAGTCAGGCTAGCACATGTTACTAAAGATCCCAGCGTTTAGAACAGCATGACACAGAACATTAAAGACAAACAGAACAAAGGAACAGCATCTATTAAAGTTGATCCTGGATATCAATTATTAACAAGAAAATCATTTCACTCTAAGTCTGTGTTTTACTTTGCTTTATTCGTCTTTTCTCAACAATAACACTCATTATTAAGACATGGGTGTCTTGTCTTGGATTTCTGATACTACTTGCTATTAATTCTATTTGAAAAGCCTCTTTCTGCTTTTGTGTTTTCAAGGCGTCAGCTGGGAATTCAAGTTTTGCTGAAATCATTTTTTTTACAATGGGTGTATTTTTCAAAAGCTACATTTGAAAAAGAAATCAAGTCAGCCAGCCAACCAGCCTCCACAGACATGATGAAGAGCTAAAACAGGCAACAACAATTAAGTACAGTCAAACAATTTTTTTTGGACTGTTTCTTCCGTCCATTACATCAAATTCTCTAATCCATTTATCCATCAATCTATTTTCAATACCCGGGGTTATACGGGGGTCTGCATAATAAACCATAATTACATGGTTGTATCCCAAACTTAAATAGCCAATGAGAATTGGTTATTATAAAAGGATTGCCTGTGCCATTGTTGTGAGGCTACCAACCTTAATGCACTGACAATGCTGTTACATCTGATGACGATATGGCGTCTGATGTATAGTCTCTGAGTCTTCCGGCCCTTTGCGGTGCAGAATGCCTCGGCTCTCATCAGGTTTGCTGTTCAACAGGTCTCCCCTGCATCCTGAATGTTTCATATCCTCCCACTGATGGGAGGAACCTGGGCTCCGTAGTGCAGCTCGCAGGTCGTCACTTTATCCTCCCGGGCACAATTAACGCTCCTCCTTCGCCTAGTTGCCTCCTCCAGTGCAGTCGCGCGTGTGAAACGTTGAGCGCGCACCCGCGAGAGATTCACAAAAAAAAGCTTTGGGTGTCTTCTCGGGAATATTCCAGATGTGTCTCGTCACATCAGCCATCCTCCCCAAGTTTTGTTTGAGCGACAAAACGAACACAGCGACTCGGCCCTGTAGGTGACCACGCTTCATTCAGTCATCCATCCATCCATTCTCTATACCCGCTTCGTCCTAAACTCAGGGTTAAAGGGGTCTGCTGGAGCCTCTCCCAGCCGTCATAGCCAAGGCAAGGCTTTATTTATATAGCACATTTCATACACAAGGCAACTCAATGTGCTTTGCATGATCAGAAGTTCAAACATTTTAAAAGCATTTAAAAAACAAAACAAAACACAGACTTCAAAGAAAAAATGCAAAGAAAAAAAGACAGATTAAAATGCATAAATGGAGCAGCAATAAAGGTGGATAGAAATGAAAACATAATAAAATATAAGATCAACAAAAACACTCAATTTCCCAAGAGGAAAGCAGAAGAGAAAAGAAGTCTTTAACCTGGATTGACAAACATTCACACTTGGGGCTGACTTCACCTCTGTTGTTGGCTTATTCCATTTGTGTGCAGCATAACAGCAAAACGCTCACAGTGTAGTGACGTCACGGACGGTCAAAACCGATCGGTGTGTTTGGAGCTGCTCAGACTGAGACGCATCTGTCCAAATACAAATTGAAACTACCTCCCGAATGTGGTTTCAATCCGTCTTGCAAAAATCGGATTTCATGTGATTTGTGACTGTTCAGACTACTAAAAGAGCCATCCGGTTCCAAATCTGGATGGGTTAAAAATCTAATTTTGTCTGGCAGTCTGAACAAGGCCAAAGACAAACAACCATTCGCTCTCACATTTGGAGTTCCCAGTTCACCTCACATGCGTGTTTTTTGGACTGTGGGAGGAAGCTGGAGAACCCGGATAGAAACTCCAGAGGAATCAAACCTGCAGCCTTCTTGCTGTGAGGCAACAGCGCTAATCACTGCGCCACCTGCCAGCCTGCATTTTGTGAGAAAAGTGCTGACATTTTTTTCCATTCACGGAGCACATGCACTCTCTGACTCGTCGGCCCTGAGAGTCAGTCGGCCGCTCTCATATGCAGATTGTAATCAAACCCACTTCAGTGCCGCATAATTCTCTGGCGGCGCGGGAGATCAAATAGTCGAGGTTTTGCGGTTTGCCCCCGCGCGCCCGACCCCCGTACCCTCGTGTGCGTCTCCCACCGCCTGCCCCCGCCTCCCCTTAATGCGCAGCATCCCCGTAAACTCCGGCTGAACCCGCCACGCAGGCTCCCCTTGCCGCCGTTAGCACGCCGTTGCCAAGACGTCGCCGCCATGGAAACAGCCGTGCCTCCAGATAGAGGCGGGCGGCGACAGTGGGACGCTCGCTCATTCATGTGGCGATGAATTTTTTATCGCCCTCCAGCCCTTCACACTTCCCCGCCCCCCCAACACACACACACAACCGATACAACGCCGTGGAACTCAGGCGACGGGAGATTTCGGAAGCTCCCTGCACACACACGCCAGCTTATCTGGTGTGACCTTTAGGTGAACCCATCACCCCACCACTGCTAACAATGAATAAATAGATCAATACATAAATCTTAGTTCACTCTGCATGCTTTCTGTAATCAGGCTCTTATTTTGAAAATGTGTTGGCAGACACAAATTGTCCTTTGGGATGCAAATATCTGGAATTCAATCATTTTCACTCAGGCCCACTGTGACAGATTTTATAGAAGTAATAATGTAGCTTCAGGTAGGGAAAAGATAAATTGCCATCCAACTGTTGGGCTGTCCGCAATAAGCAAGTGACTTTTGCGTTACTCTGCAAACATTTTTTTTCTGCATCACTAAATTCCATCTGGGCCAGACAACCATAGTAGATGGGGAGCAATAGAAACAAAGCACAGACACATCGTTTTCAAAACCTGAATACTCAATGTCAGCTCAGTGTGAAAATGCATCCAGTCTGAGTTAAAAGAAATAGCTACTCTTTCATTATTTTGCCAAATTAAGCCAAACAATGTAATCAATCACACTAGCGTGGCTCATATTTTGCAGCAAATGCTCGAACTTCCCTCTTGACTTGTAACAAGACAGCTGAGGTTCCGAGGTGCTGGCTGCAGATGAAGAGATGAAAACTTCAGACATAAAAGAGCGAAAGGAAGAGGAGGAAAAAGAATCAATGAGGTCTCTCTCTGCTGTGACACTTCACGGCACCTCAGCAGCGGTGCCGAACATCAATGAACCGACCAGCTTGACTGGTCAGGGTTACGTTTCTCTTATTCGCAGAGACCGCAGCACGTTGTCGTCGTTGCGTAACGCGCCGTCGTCTTGTTGGTGTTTGGGTGCGCGCCCGACCGCCCCACACCCCCACCCCACCCCGCTGAGTGGGTCTCCCTGAGGCTCCTGCAGGAGGAAAGGCTGCGTTTGGCGAACGAAGCGCCCGACCGGCTCCGGCCTTGGCCGTCTGCCTGACCCACTGAGCCTCCCTTTGTGCTACCCCGGCCACCATACAAACAGCTTTCATTACCCCACCCCCCCCACCACCACCACCACCACCCCAACCCAAAGATACTATCCAGCAGGCGCCAAGGCCGCAGGCTCAAGGCAGCGAGGCGCTTGATGGCAACCGCTGCTGGTCTGTATCAAACTTTCACCCCAAGCAAGCGCTTTCCGGGAGGGGGGGTAATCAGGGTGACTTGCAGTTTGCAGCCTGTTTTACGGGTGGACAGCTCCAGCAGTGAGTTGATGAAGCACAAAACGTCTCATACCTGCTGCCTCAGACGGTAGATAAAGGTCCCACAAGAGTGTCCGAGCAAGTGTGTTGCCATCACACTTGCCATCCACACGTCGTCGTCGGAGGTTGAGCACTGAACCCCAGCGGAGGGGACACACGATGACGCGCTCGTCAAGTTGCTGGCGCTCTCTGGTGGCCACAACGTGTACTGCAGTCCCGTCAATTCCCCCCCCCCTCCCCCCTCCACCGATCAAACACATAGTTTGCCTCAGCTCAACTCTCCGGTCCCTCCTTCCCCCTCCCTCTCTCATTCTGACTGTGTGCTCGGTTTCAGCAGCAGCACATCTGCAGACAAACCGTCGGCAGACCAGCAGAGCTACTCCGGCAGGAGTGTAGGCATGGCGCCCTCTTCTGTCTGTGAGCCGCAATAGACCATTTGCTCTGAAATATAGGGACTGTCTGTTAAAATAGGGCTGTCGAACGATTCATTTTTAAAATCGCAATTAAGCGATGAACACCAAGAGAGGATTTCCTGTTTGATCTTTTGGATTTGGATTTCATTCAAAACAGTGCTCTCCGACCCACTTATTACTGATTACATATGCATTTTGTCGAATGAAACAAAACAAAGACACCTGTCATGAATCCAAAACAAACATGTCAGCAGGGTGTAATCTGCTCCAAAAACAAGAGTAAAAATTAAAATTTTCACAGCAGCACACTAGGCTGTCTGAGTGCTGTTGAAACGTACTGAAGTCCTGTCTAGTATAACACACTTAAACCAGTCCCTGTGTGAATTGCACAAAATAGACACGGCTAACCTTGGCAAGATGCAGTTTAGAGACACAATGGCTACGGCTTCAGGAGCTGACTACGGGTGAATTGGAAGGGATGAAAGACTTGTATGCTATGCCTTGTATTTAAAGGTCTAGTGTGTAAAATAATTCGGGAAGCCCAATATTTAAGGTAGCTTTCCTGACAGTGCGTAAATAAGAATATACATGGAGCAAGATCCTTGCTCCATGTATATTCTTATTTATATGAGAACTGTCCTAATTACTTTTATTGTACTGTGATTTTTCACTTTTATTAATGTATTTATATGGGCAGCATATCAAGCTTTTACCAATATAAAAATCATAAATCAAGCCAGATTTTACACACTGGACGTTGAATCTCATCGGCATACGTGTTTTAATGCTGACACCCCGAGTTCAAAGTCCAGAACAGCTCTGACGACGTGGCGCGTCGCCCCCTCTAGGTCATCATCGAGGTGACCGAGATGCTCCACAACGCCAGCCTGCTCATCGACGACATCGAGGACAGCTCCAAGCTGCGGCGCGGCTTCCCCGTGGCGCACAGCATCTACGGCGTGCCGTCCGTCATCAACTCGGCCAACTACGTCTACTTCCTGGGCCTGGAGAAGGTGCTGACGCTGGAGCGGCCCGAGGCGGTCCGCGTCTTCACCCGGCAGCTGCTGGAGCTGCACCGCGGCCAGGGCCTGGACATCCACTGGCGGGACACCTACACCTGCCCCACCGAGCAGGAGTACCGCAACATGGTGCTGCAGAAGACCGGGGGCCTCTTCGGCCTGGCCGTGGGCCTCATGCAGCTCTTCTCCGACTGGAAGCAGGACCTGAAGCCGCTGCTGGACACGCTGGGCCTCTTCTTCCAGATCCGCGACGACTACGCCAACCTGAGCTCGCGCGAGTACAGCGAGAACAAGAGCTTCTGCGAGGACCTGACCGAGGGCAAGTTCTCCTTCCCCACCATCCACGCCATCTGGTCGCGGCCCGAGAGCACGCAGGTGCAGAACATCCTGCGGCAGCGCACCGAGAACGTGGACATCAAGCGCTACTGCGTGGACTACCTGGAGAAGGTGGGCTCCTTCGCCTACACCCGCCAGACGCTGCGGGACCTGGAGGCCGAGGCCTACCGCCTCATCCGCGAGCTGGGGGGGAACCCGCAGCTGGAGTGCCTGGTCAAGAACCTCAGCCAAATGCACCGCGAGGCCGAGACCAAGACCGTGGAGCGGGAGAGGAAGGGGGAGGGGGAGGGGAGCGCGGAGCCGCGCTCCTGCCACAAACACTGATCTCACCCGGCGGCTCGCAGCTGCCAGACTTACTTCCACGATACCTTCAGCACACTCCATCTACTCTGAGCTTTATGAAATATAGACGCGTATTGCAAATACATTCCTCAAAGGAACCCCGGCACGGCAGAGGAAGGGGACGTTTCCGCGAGGCTATTACCTCAAGCGCCCATCCAGTAAAGATCAAACTGAAAAGGCCAAACTTGAAATTGAACCCCTCCGACAATCACAGTCAAGTGAACCGATCAGATGTCGTAGCGCTAGTTTAGCCACGGAGCCACAGCTTATACATACACAAGAGTTTGGTGTGCCACCTTCACCTTCATCATGATCAGCAGTCCATCAAACCTGAACACTTGAATTGTTGTTTTGTTTTTTTTGCCTATAGCCAACAGCTCCAGGACAGTGAAGCAGCTTTTTTACATAAAGTTTCTTCCTCAATTGTCACTGAAGATAAACTTTTCTTTTGTTTAAGGAAAAAAAAAAAAGAAGAAGGAAAGTATCTGATGTGTACGCCGTGTGATTTGAAAATTGTTAATAATTGCTGCCACAGTGCCAATCCTGTAGAAAAGACCTTGGCAATTCAATTGTCGACAAGTTATATAACAACCCCGGCATTATATGCAAAGAAGCACCCGCGCCGCTCGGCTGTGCGTGAGAGCCGTTCACGCCTCAGTGCACGGGAGACCCGCGTCCTCATCCGGTTCCTAATTCAACACAGCTCCTCACGCATCCGCAATTTTTTTTTTTTACAGGCCATATTCTTTTTTTCTTTTATGCATTTTTTAAGCGCAACACTTTGCAGCCGCCGCCGCGTCTTGACAGTATTTTGCAACTATTGAATTAAAAAGATACAAAATTGTCAAGTCTTCTCTGAAGTTCTTTGGGCGTGTGACACGTCTCAACTGTGATTTCAAGTCTTGTCTGTAAGGTCTGTAAGGTTCCATGCTGGGGGGGGGGAATAATATATTTCAGCAAATGGTTTGTGTGGCCAAAACAATTAGAATTGGGAGAGTGAAAGGTAGTTTGCTCTCTCACACTTTTTATGCAGCTCAGCGATGTTCCAGTGGCAAGTTTTGTTTTTAACACTATTTTTTTTTTCTACTCTCATCAATAATTGGACGGCGCGGTCGATGAGTCCTCACAGCCAGAATGTTTAGGTGTTTTTTTTTCTTCAGGTGGGGATAAAATCTTTCAAGAAACTGGGGCACGGATCCAAACATAAGAAAGTCCGTAAACTAAAACAGCCACAATAGCGTACAAAAAAATGAAATGAGGAGTCAGTCGATCAAACAACAAACTTGACAGCAGCAGAAGACGACTTGCAGAACAGCGCCAGAATAGACAGGGACGCCTGGCAGTGGGAGTGCAGATAAGAAGGATGGACAGGTGCAACATATCGCAGTAATCAGGGAAGGAGAGAACTGAACCACGGCGGCAAACGTGATGTTAGGATACGCTCGTGAGGAAGGAAGCTTTGAAAAAAACCCGGCACCACAACAGACGACAGGATCAAAATAGACTGGCCAACTAAAAAAAGGAACGGTAGAGATATTCTGGACTCTGCAAAAGCTGGAACCAAATGCAGATCTTTTAAAAAAAAGCTCAGACAGAAGACCAAGAAATACAGGAAATGTGGTGTGCAACTTCTGGTTTTGTACGTGCTTGGTCTTTTTCACATTAAAAAAGACAAGTAAAAGCCGCTTACTCTTCATTACTCTTCATGTTATCCATAGAGTGAGATGCCGTTAGGAACAACCAACACATGCAAAATATTGCTGCTCCATGACGGAGATTAAAAGAAGCTTTTTCCATACATGAAATTTCGCTGACAGAATCTGAGCTTTCCACCTCCTTGAAATACACTCTGGAGACAATGGCAGGCATCGGCTCTATCTCAGGTTAACTTTGAGGTGAACTTGGAGAAGTCTGAGGCACTAGCTCACTGTTCATTATCAGATCACCTATTTCTGAATTTCCTTCTAAATGGGCCCCTGGGGGAGATGGGATATCGCGACATGACTTTGAGAACCAACCTGCACGAAAAAAAAAAATAAAAACGCAGCTCGCGATAGTTTCTTATACTTTCTATAATTGCCTCTATCTGGGGATACAAATAAACGTAAGAACGAAAATATAGGCGACTGGATCATGTGAGCATTTCAGCTATTTCTGAACTGGAAGAGGGGTGGAAAATGAATTTGGCGTGCAAAATGTGGAATGACTTTCACCTGTGTGAACACATCACTCGAAAAAAAAAAGAATTTGCTCATCCAGAGTTCTTCCTATCCCCTTCTTTCTGAAACCGCAAGCATTTTACCAGGTAAGATGTGTGAATTAAGGATTTCGAAGCTTTTAAGAAGCATTTCACCGACATTCTCTCCCTCCGACCACTCTGACTTCCATCCTCAGCCTTAAGCGCAGCCGGGTTCTATTCATCTGCCTTGTCCCTGGTCAAATCCCGCCCTATGCTGGGATACCCCCACTTTCCTCCCCATGCATTCTACGCAGATGATAATACATAATCTTCCTGACCACCTACGCAGAAAAAAAACAAACATGCAATGCTCTCAAATTTGTGGTTGACATTTCTCCTGTTCTGCTGCATCACTCCACCCCTCTGAGACTAATTGCGCAGGTGCATACCGACTAGACCAAGTCGCACTTCTTAGGAACTCGTCGTCCTCCCGTCCTTAAAGGACTATTGACTGAGAGCGCACGCAGCTTGGGTCGTCAGGGAATCTATTTACTTGCTTGCTTTTAATGTGACGTACGTGGGGAGCGGACATCGTTCAAATGCTCTATTATCTGCTGCCTCCGTTAATACCGCCGGGAGTTATGGGAGTTATTGCCCAGACGGAGGCTATCTGTCCCTGACCTGCAAGGTACAAGTTAATCGCACGTCTCTTCCGATCGAATTGCAACCCCGAAAACAAAATGCATCTGTTTCCTCAAGACGTCAGGCTCTTGAAAAGCTGGGTGGGCGGGCCCCCCTCTAACATTCCCCCTCGCAGCCACAAGTGCAGGAGAAGGGGGTGGCGGTTTGCTATGCAAATGCGGGTGTGATTTGATAAACAGACGTGCAAAGTGGCTTTCACAGAGCCGACTTGAGTCCATCACGGTAATCAGCCTCTCGGCCCGCTCTCGCTTCCCACCGGCACTGCAACTTTTCGGCGAGATTGATTCTCAACCCCCCTCACTCCTTCCCCCCTCCCCATCAGCCCGACTTCTCTTTGAGGGATCGCAAAACAGAATAGCTTTTGCACGAAGTGTGGGGGCAATGAGGCTCCCGCATCCACTGCAAGGTTTCGGATTATTTATCACTCGGGTCACACTGTTCTATGTGCGCTGCCGCACCAGGATGTGTGTTCAGCTCCACTGAAGGAAACAATGCCGAAAAAGAAAAACTGGAAACGGCGCCCTATCGCCGACATTACAATTCTGATGCGGCACGCATCCATCTTGCTAAAGGTTCAGAGTGTAATATTTTGAGATTTTAAAGAAGAAACAGTGACATCAAGTGGTTGCATTTCAGATTGCAGCATCTTTTACTGTCCTTCCCCCTCCTGAGCTTGCCAGTGAGCTACGGTGGCCTGCACACCCAAAGCTGAATACCTCGTCCACCTTTTTCTTCCTTGGTTTACTTGAGGACGCGAATGTTCACCCTTAATACAAAACGTACTGTCAGATCATGGATGTATTGTAAGAACTGGATACCTGACTGGCAATATGGCGGCGTGCCGATTTTTCCCAGTGGCCACTTGAGGTACTGCAGCAAAAAAAAAAAAATCCCATGGGCCAAAAAAGCATTTTCCCCATAGACCGCAATACAAAAATAAACACATTTAAAACGTCTGACAGGGCGACGGTGACCTGAAACGCGATTCATATCAAATCTTTCTATTGTTTGCTTGTTCTGATTTGTTCTGACGTGTCTGGAAGTGACGTTCTCCAGAATCGTTCTGATTGGCCAAATAGATCATGTGAGTTACAAAGGCATGAGGGGAAGTGACACTACTGCTCATGCTCTATGGGCCCATTAATGCAGAAGTCAAAAACTTTTTCAGCGTGTTCGCTGGGTGAGCAACTTTACTAAATGAATGGGCCGCCATCTTGGACTCTGGGGGGCTGGTTCATCCTCAATACGAAACACACTATCAGAAGGGCCGATTGTCCAAACTCAAGTTTCCTTCAAAATATGGCGGTGAAAAATTGTAGCTAACTGGGAGCATTTACCGATCTAAAAATCTTGCATCAAGCCAAGTGTTACACACTGGAACTTTCAAGAGTTTTTAGTCACAGTTTACTGTGACAAAAAAACCCAGAAGCAGCTGCTTCACACTGGTGGAAAAAAAATTAGAAAAAAAAAACCCTCGAAAGACGACTCAGAAGAATCGACTGCCTCTTTGCGTAGCAGCAAACATTTGATTTTTCGTTTTTTTTCCCTCTGTCTAATAAGCTGACGCTTTGTGTATCTCCTTTAAAAATGCGGAACTATTTTTGTTGGACCTGTTAAAAGGAGAGCGGTAGTCCGTCAGAGCAACAGGCCAAGACGAGGTGGGGGGAAAAAAAGCCAACCGCTCGATGCTTGCTGTTAAACAGGTCAGCATATCGAACCGCTCGCTGCGCTGCTGACCATGAGAGATGTTTTCATAAGCACACAGCGGATTCCTCGTTGGCTGCAGCGTTAAGGGATCCGGGCCAGATATAATTTTGCTGGCAGCAAATCCCGACCAACGAGGCCACGGAGCCAACTCCAAATATTTTCCAACCCGACAGCTTGTGTGTTGCCAATTTATTCCGGTGGGGAAGGGATTTTTATTTCAGAATGATAAGGAAAGCACTTCTATGGAATATCAGATTACGGAATGAAAGCGTGGAAACAGCCGTAAAAAGGACATAAAAATAACCAGCCCTGTCCTTCCTCGTGATGACGATCCCTTCGACAGCGTGAAAACACAGATGTTGTTTTTGTACATCAAAGGGCTGCCGGCAACGGAACAATAAGCCTTTGTTGGTTTGGACTTTAATGGGATTTGATGAATATAAGGGGAATATATAATTCAGGCAGACTCATCCTTTAAGGCCACTTGATCCTCGAGCTTATTAAAAGAGCCGCCGTCCGTCACTTACCGACACTCAACGCCGTGCGCTTTGAATCGTCATATTTATGTTGCCGTTTTCCCCCGAACAACACACGCACCCTCATGCATAATTCCGCCAGCGCTCACTTGTTGTTTGCAGAAAGCTCGCAGAACTCCCCACGGCCACCCCTCCGCCTCCCACCGGGGGCTAAAGAACCAAAACAAAGTGCTCAGTTGCTTCCACCTGCGGGCTGAGGACGGACCCAAGGACCTTTTTTTGTACCGAAATGCAACGATTCAACAAAGTGTTGTTTTTTTTTCTCCGGTTGGTCCGTTATGGCAATTTGCGATAAGAGGAACTTTATGTCCAAATGAATGGTGAGTACTGGTTCAGTATAGTTTCTGCCGCGATGCTTTCCGACCAACGCTAGTAATTGCACAAATTACCAACATAAGCCCCTGACAGGCTTGTGTTGTTTTGGCTGATGTGTGGCAATATCATTTAATAAACCACAAAGAAAGAGGCAACAGGAATTACTCTAGAATGGCTAACGTTATTATATATTTTTTTTAATTGTTGCTAGCTGTAATAAAAATGCAACATTTACTGACCAGGATGTAGAAATGTAATTTGTATTGCCATTAGTTAACCCTTTTAATTGCATCCAATTCTATTTGCTGGATTTCTCCAATACACATAGCGGTGGGAGAAAGTTTTCTGAAGCTTCATGCATTTTTGATGTACTGTATTGCACTACGAATCAGTCTTAAGTCTCGAGGTGCAGTACGTTTTACCCGCTGCACCTGCGCTGTTCCGTCCAGCTCAGAACTGGATGTTTCAGCAACTAACACACGTCCCTTGCAACAAACGCATCCAGAATACAACAGCACCACAACTCGCTTTCTCATTTTGTATTAACAATACACAATAAGGTAATATCCATTTGTTTGTGTGATTTTGGTGCAGTCAAACCTTTTGAAAGACATTTTCTAGCAAACGATTAATGAAAATAATTGGGATTCAAATTTGAAAACAACGTTGTTGTTTTTACCCTTCTATATTTTAACTCGCAAGGTAGCAGCAGTTTGAGGCGCAGTCCCACAACGGACCATGATGCACTGCAGCATTAGTCTTGTCGATGCCAGTCAGGAGAAAAAAAAAGCTTTCAGTGTTGTTCCCTAAACGATGTTGAAATACAAAATCTGATGAAACGGCCGCTGCCGCCGCGGCAAAGCAGCATCCACAGTAATCGAATGGGCATCAGCCAGGCTGACATTGCATCTTCCTCTTTTTCAGGTTTTTAGGAACAGCCCTTTTCCTGCTCTCATCACAACTAATGCAAAACAGCAAAGTCTTGTACTAGGTGAGGTCACACCAAGACCGGCTGAAAACACTTTAGGTTGGAGTTTGTAAAAATGGACGCGCACCATTTCACGTCTGCAAGCTCAGCAGTACTGCGACCCTCTGAGGTTGGTCAGTTTGTCCTGACAACAATGATAATGAAAGTATTATCTACTATCATAATACCTTTAATGATACATTTTGAAACAATTGCAACTGAACTGTCTTGAGTCCAAATTAAAGGTCCTGTGTGTAACATTTCTGATTTTTATATTGGCAAAAGCTTAACATACAGTCCATTAATACATAAATAAATGTGTATTCTCACAGTATAATGAAAGTAATTTGGTTTCCCTACCCTTAGAATGGTTTTTAAATGCATATAAGAATATACATTGATCAAGGGTGTAACTAGGCTCCCTGTAATCTGGCCAATTTCTATGGAGGCCGGTGTGGACAATCCAGCCCACCTGATAGCGTGTTTATTATCTATATAGGGTGAACGCACGCGTCCTCAAAAAAACCAAGGAAGAAGAAGGTCGACAAGGTATCCAGGTTTGTGCTCACTGGCCACCATAGTTCACTGGCAAGCTCGAGAGAGGGAGAGTACAGTGTCCCTACGGGGACTTAACTAAAAGAGCGCTGCGATCTAAAATGTAACCACTTGATGATGTTGTTTCTTCTTAGAAATCTCCAAATATTACACACTTAAAGTATAAACAGACACCAAAACAAGGTCCCTGCATACACCTTAATGCAAAGTCTGGTGATTTTAACCTTCATTTTTGGTCGAAGCAGTGCAGAAGGAGAAGCTACCAGCCGGCAGCCTGTGGTATTTATGATGTGGAGGAGCTTTCCAAAAGCCCGCTCATGTCATCAGGGTTGGATTTTGAGATTACAGATTTATAACCAGAATCCCGCATTCCAAACTCATTTTTTCGTGGAGGGGTTGACCCAGTAATCTGACAAAAAAAGACGCTTTGGAGAAGAATTAGGGACACGGACTGGCACTTCAGGAACGTGGACAACAAAGCACAAAAGTCCAGATTTCATTGCATCGGTTTTTGAAGCAATGATTAAAATCTGCCGTCGCCTCACGCCAGGGCACCGCTGAACTACCGAGGGCCGCTCCGCTTTGTCGTCCAATCTTGAGCGGAGCACGCCAGAATCGCGGCTTACCGCATTTCCATTTGACAAAGTTGCGTCAGGTTTCGCCAAGCGGCCGAGCGGGTTTTCCAGGAACCGCGAGCCGATTCACGACCCTCTCAGGACGGAACGACTGTCAGCAATGAATAATTATCTGGCTCGGCGGGGCGCGGGGTCGCCGAGTTAAGGGGGCGAACTTTTTGCGATTCGGTTGTATATGCGACAAATGACGTTCGCCGACTAATAGCCGACCGTCTGCTCGACGATGCACAGCTGCGTCGTGGGCAAATGTTTGGGGGAGGAGTGACAGCCAATCACCTCGCCAGGCAGGCAGGGTGCAGATTGGGAATAAATATGTTGCCCCATTAGGGCAGAGTCGGGTGTGTGTGTGTGGGGGGGGGTTCTAATAATATCTCCTCATCCCCCAGAATGAGAATCCGTCAGAAATTCTGGTTTTAGATGCCGGGTGTCATGAATAAATGATTTCCTCCTCGTTCGGGGCGCTCGCAGAGGAAGGGTGGAGGGGCGGGTTGGGGGAGGCGGGGGTCAGGGGGATTTGGGGGGGGCTGATTGACAGCGATGCGCACGGCTCTTGGAGGAGAGTCGGAGGATCTGAAGTCTGAACGAGCCACTCGGCGGACGGCTCCTCCTCAAAGGAGACGGCGGAGAGCTGCGATCTGAGACGTGACTCCTTCGCTCCGAATTCACCGTTTATCCCGAAGGGACGGCCAGTCGCGTTCGTGAGTGCGCGTGAGTGTGTGTTTGTGTGAGAATGAAGCCGTAAACACTGACAAGATTAAAAACCAGCGTCGGCTTTTCGCCAAATTAAACTTAATCTTTTCCAACATTCGGCTGTCCTTGCACGAAACTGGTCCTCGTGCTGTTCAAGCCCCCGGTGCTCGACTTCCCTCACTTCGATGATGACTGTCAGACCCACACACGCTTCCTCCGGCTTCAACCCTCGAAACATGACGACGACGTGATGCTTCAAGGTACGAACCATCTGCCAAAACCAGGCACGGGCAAACTACGGCCCGGGGGCCACATGCGGCCCGTTAAGCTTTTTACCCTGGCCCGCCAAACTCGAAGAAATTATATTAATAGCAAGTCATAAACCAGCTGCATTTCATCAATTTGTTTGTGTTTTAGGAGTCATTTCAATAAAGAGCAAAATACACTGGGGCTTCAAAGACACATATTTTGTTGTTCTGCTTTTGTTTGCACGTTTTCTACATATCCCATGATAGATTTTTTCCTCCTATGAGGTGGGTCACCAAAACACTCCATCCATCTGCTCCTGCTCCGGCCCCTCTGTCAAATTTTAAAAACCTCAGTGGCGCCCCAAAGAGTCAAAAAGTTTGCCAACCCCTGGCCTCAACACTCGTCAAAAAACGAAATTTGTCTCAAAACATCAAAATTTCATTCAAGAGAATTGTGAAGGTAGTTGCCATAGGACAGATGGCCCACCTGTCTGAAGTCGTGGTCGCTAACCTGGGGCAGACAAATCGCCATCAAGCAGCCATGCCATCTGTGACGTCACAAGGGGACGGCGTCCACAACACGTGAGCGGGCTCCTTCTACGAGTTCGCCAGCCGGACGGCCGGAGACTCGTTACGTGGGAAACGCTGCACGACGGCGGCCGTTAAGAGCACAACCGGCTGCAGCCGCGTCCCGCTGGGAGGCTCATTTCACTTCCCGCTGCTTCACTTCCTGCTTTTTGGCGCGAACGCCGGTCGAAAAATATCCAGTTTGCACCGCATTCATATGCACATTCCAAACATCTGCCGCTGGAGTGGCAACTTCCTCTCGTCACGCGGCGGCATCGGCAGCACAGACAAAATAAATAAATCACTGAAAGGCTTTAAGTGTGTATCTGTGTGTGTGTGTGTGTGTGTGTGCGCGCGTGTTTGCCAGAGCAAACGCAGAGTGGAAAAATGCATCTCTAATGTAAACATATTCCAGCCTTCAATCTGCAAGGTGAGAAGATGAGGTTTGGGAGGTGGTGAGGCCACACACACACACACACACACACACACACACACACACACACACACACACACACACACACACACACACACACACACACACACACTTTATACAATTAACTGGAGGGCCCCAGTCCCCTCTATTTTCTCAGAGCAGCGCTCGTCACCAGGCTAAACGGATGATTGCACCTCCACAGCAAAATATTAATAGAGTGAAAGTAAGTCAGTGGTTCGGGGAATTGTACTCTTGTCTCCAACTCCGAGAGAAGATTACACATGCACCGCAGGGCAGAGAAGATTCAAAAAAAAAAAAAGGAAAAAAAAAATGAGCAAAGCTTAATTTATATCAAGACGTATAGATGAGTCACAGCTTAGTTTTCCCCCCCCATCATGAAATCATAAATTTTCTCTCTACCCCCCGGTTTTTCTACCTCTCCTCCACTCCGACATTAAGAGCACTTTAACAAATGCCAATCTCTTTACGCAAAACATCCCCTGCGTTTCACACCACCCCGCTCCTTCCGTCCGCCAATAAATTTGCATTTTCGCCCCAATAATCGGCTTTGTGGGGTTTTTTTTTTCTCTTTATATATCAATCACCAGACGACAATCCTCGGCGTGACAGAAGCGCGATGCTAATTTAGTGCGATGGCGGCGACCGAGCCGAGATGAAAACATTAGGGGAGGAAAAAAAAAAAAAAGCAGAGTGGAGACGCGTCAGACGTCAGAATCAATTTTGCCCCGAGTTATTATTGCAGACGGGCGACGTGGTTGATTTGATCGCCCCGGTCCGCCGAGCGTGTGAGTGGCTGTGTGTGTGTGTGTGTGTTTGAGAGCAACATCCAAGTGGGGACCTGAAAAATGTCCCTGCTAGGCTATCAGGTCTCCTCTGGGTGGATGTGTCTCACACACACACACACACACACACAGGGGATAAAAAACAGGCAGAGGATTTGAAGGATATCGCATATCCAAGAAGTCGAAAATGATAGTAATTGAACCTCTTTTTTTTTTTTTTTTTTCAAACACCCGTGAGTTACAAAATAAGCGCGGCTCGGCGTGAGACTCAGACAAAAGTCCCTAAAAACCCTCTCGGCCCCTCTGAGGAGAAGCGGCGGAGCGGAAGCGAGTGGCTTCACAGCGGAAGGCTTCCAGCCAAATGGGCCAGAGGGGGCTGATGGGGCGGAAAATGCCGTCCTTATCTTGGTGGGAGAGCAAGAACAGATGTGGATATGACTTTGTTATCATGCTGCTCACTGAGAGAGGAGGAGGAGGAGGAGGAGGAGGGATGAAGAGGAGGAGGAGGAGGAGGAGGAAGACGAATGCGAGCTCGGCTGTCAGATTAATTGCCGATTTCTTGGCAGGTAGGACGGGACTAAACAAAACAAACGACTTGTATTATCCTCCATTAGCGTAATACTCGGCATCATCTTTCATTATTTGCTGAAATGTACGGCGAGGCAATCCAATTCAGCCGACTTGGCATCCATCACACCGGTGGGGGCCCGCGCAATCAAATCAGGGGCGGCATGTAAAAGCATATGCCCAGACTGAACATTACCACCGCACGCGCGTCTTCTCGGCTCAACATCTCGGCGTGATTTATTTATGCAGTTGATGAGGCTAAAAAAGAATTTATAAAAAAAAAAATAATATAAAAAAAAATAATAAAAAAAACGCTCCACAGGTTTCCCCCTGTTCACGATTCCGCGGGTGTGATGCTCGCCGTCTCCGGGAGAAACAATCGGCGGCCCGAGATCAAAGCCAAATTCGTTTTTTTTTTCCTTTTAAGCCGGAGACACGAGACGGAGCGCAGCGGCGCCGACGAAATGAAGAAAGGAAATGAATAAATAAATAATATGCAAACGCTCCGGGCCCGACGGGGACGAATCCCAGCGAGAGTTGGCGCCACCTGTGAGTTGACCGTGCGCATCCTTCCCCAACATAAACCACAGCAGAGTCGTTAATCTCTCTTAAATGTTGTTTATTTGTGAGAAGGTTGTTGGTTCTTTTTCTTATCTTTGTGAATTTTCTGGAAAAAAACAAACAAACAAACTCGCGAGTCCGTCTCCGAGCTGCCGTGACCGCTCCTTAGTGTTGTTTTGCGTTTCTTTTTTTTTTTTTTTTAAATGTGCGTTTTTGCGAGTACACAGTTTGAATCAGTGTCCGTGTCACAAGTGTTAAGGTAGGTACACAATGAATGGCACAGACACAGGAGGGTTCACACAATGACAGCCGCGGTAACAAACTGTGCGTTTTTGGAAAAGGAAGAAAAAAAAAAAAAAAAGTGCGGCAGAAATTTTACAAATGTCGAAGATGAAAAGCTTGAAACAATAATTTACGAAATAGAGCTCTACTTAAAGCTGGCTTCGTTAAAATCTCTCTTTACGTGTCCCTTTAAAACCGGACGACAAAGTCCGTCCGCTGTTCAAGTACCGAGAGCTGATTCCTTTTTGGAAAGTCTTATGAGTCAGTGCTTCTCAACTGGTGCTTTCTTCCCTATCATGAAGTCGCGGCCCAAATTTATTCCACAGCACTCACATTTATCCGACAGAAATAAAAACGCTAGCCCGCCCATCGTGTCTAGCGGATAAATGATTGAAATGACTGAATTGAATTGTGCGTCCTGCAAAGTAAATGCCCAACATTTTCTCTAGAAATATATAAATATATATATTTTGAAACTGGCCATGAAGCCGCGATCCAATCAGAACAGCTCTGCGACCCACCAGTTGAGAAACACCGTTTTAAGCGACTCCCATTATAAACCCACGGACCGACGTATTTGCCTGGACTCATGACTCAAACACTGATGTTATGCGTCACAGCGAAACAAAGGTGCCCGACGGATTCTTAAGCGGTGAGTGGTTGGACGGCATTTGGCACAGCCGGGATCCGGGATCAAGAATGCAATTTACAATCCCCACGTTCTCTCGTTCTCGTTTCCTCGTCGGGTGCATTTTACCCACCACAGCGCCACCTGCTGAGCGCGGCCGCTCTAGTGGCCCCACGGGCAGCCGCAGGGGTCCCCGCAGCTCCGCCTCCTGTCCCACAGGAGGCGCAGCTCCTCGGCCGTGTGCTGGGGGGACGACAGCATGTCCAGGTAGCACTCCTTCTCGCACAGCCAGCCGGGGTCCTGCGGGTGTGGGGGGGTGGAAGGAGGCAGGGGTCAGGGTGAGAAGAGGTGGCCGCGTTAACAAGCACAAAGCCACACGGCTGTTAGCCGCGCGTCAGTTCAGGTGCGACTGCTAATAAGCACCTTTGACAGCTGGCGAGTCATTCGATTTTCCAGAGAGCCTGGCGGGAAATTTGTAGCTTGACGGCAGCAAAGAGTCAGGATGGCCATGATTAATGTCGCCCACCTGACTTCATGTATATACATTTTAAAGGGGCCCTAGTGTGGCCATTTCCAGAATTAATACATGCATTTGGTGCTCTAGTTCCAAAACTAAACAAAGGTTTGTTTGGTCAAAAATGTCTTAGGTTTCAGCTGTACAGGTCTCACTGCGTTCACTCAGTCTGAAGAGGCTGTTTTGGTTTTCTTCTCCCTCCTTTCCCCGACCTGCTCAATTGTGATTGGCCAGCTAGCAATAGCTAGCGGGGAGAATAGTTACTAGCTCTCAAGCAGCGATGCCTCATCCACATTTGAAAACATTAAAAAGTCAGCAGAGGCGTCAATATGATAATCAGGTCGGCTTGTGACGGAGAAAGAAACAGAAAGGTGCGAGTTGTCACTTTTGTTTGTAGTTTTTTGTATTTGGTGCGTTTGTTGGCATGACAGAAACGCAAAAGCATTTGAAAAATGCTACAATGCCACCATCAGTTCTTTATATACAATAACAGGAGGATTAGCTATTGTGCAAACCAACAGAGCTGGACAACTTGGGCTACGTTCACAGTGCAGCTCTTAAAGATAAAAAAAGAAAAAGAAAATCCTCATGGTTGTTCACAGTGCAATTTAAATGCGGCCGCCGTCCTACCGACGTGTGAACAGTCAGCAGCCCTGAAATGTGGAGCGTGTGCACAGACGTAGCATCGCATACGTCACACTTTACTGACGTTAACGTGGATGCTGCTCCAGTCAGCGTGTATTGATTTGATAAATTATATTATGTTATATCATTATATTATATTTTTGAGGTTGTTATGACCAAGTGATCACAAGAAGATTTCAGTTTTTCTCCATGGACCAATTCCATCACCATGCTCCACCATGCTTGTTTCATCAATTGCGTTATTTGAGCTTGCAGAGCCCCGCCTCCTCCAGCAGAGCATTGTGACATCTGTTCCATTTCAAAGATGTAGAAGTTGGAAGAAATACAGCGTGACCATTCAGACCGAAGTCAAATTGCAAATATGGAAGACATGAGTCTGAATGAGGACAATATCTGAGTAGTATGACAGTGGCCTTGGTTTGATTTGAGGTGGGGAGGCGGGGGAAAAAGAAATCAGGTCACATATGGGCAAAAAGTGGCAAATCTGGGCCACGTTTGCCTGCAGAGCGATTGTAGCCTCAGAGGCACTGTGGACAAAACACCTGCAGCGTGAGGTCGGTCATGTTTTGTCCAACAAATTGCAATCAGCTTGTTGGAAGTCCAGGAGAGGAGTGTAAAATGTGTTGGCAGAATCCCAGAGAGCCTCTGGAGACGCCGCGTCCGCAAACTCACCGGTGAGAAACAAGCACCCAGCAAAAGACTTTATTTTTGTTTAACACGGAGCAGAAAATATGAAATTCAAATACTTAAGTGCTCTTGTGCATGCAAAACAAGATCTTAAATCCCAAAAAAGAAACAAGGCTAGTTCTGAACCGACAAAGTAAGGCTAGCGAATGACTAACGAGAGGAAAATAATGACCCTCTCAGCACTGAGTGGAAGACTGCAGGGAGAAGAGGGAGTCATCTATTGTTAAACTTCACATTTTAATGGTATCACTGTATTAGGCTCTGAGGACTCACTTAACGCTTAAAGTGAGGAGAAACTATGGACAGTGGGTTTTTTTCCCCTCTACAGTTCCTTTACTAAATGGAGCGCCTGTTAATCCCTCACAGCGAGGGCTTCTGCATGTTCGGCTGAGAACAAACTCAAATTAGATTCATTTTGTCTCAGCATTGTGCGACCAATCATCACCCTTTTAGCTGCGACAAAGTCGGAGGCAACTGAGGTCGAGCCGCCTTGAAAGAAAACACACCAGGAGAAACGCAGGAAGCAGCGAGACATCTAGATAGCATGAATGATAAAGCAGACAGAATGACAATTAAGACTGTGGTTGGTGGAAAAGAGGTTTTTGCTAGCTCATCATATGGCGCTAGCACCACTGTTGAAACCAGGCGAAGCTAGCAGTAAAATAAAAGAAACTGAGAGCTTTGAAGAGGTGCTTTAGAATTATGGACACACGAAGGTAGTTTCATTTCAGACATTATTCCATCAGCACAGACGCTGACACCAATTGGCAGGCTAGCAGAAACCATTGACTTGCGCTAGCCTAGCACCAACAAACTCGGCTAAACTAGAAGCACTGCCCAAATTGGAAATGAGGTCCTATGTCCTAAATTCTCCACCACCCCTTTAATATCCTCTTCTGGCTTCACGACGCACCATCCAAAACTGCCATGCAATTGAAAGCGCTGACGCCGCCCTGTCGGATTTGTTTGACGTCGGTCTACTCTAAAAACAGAGTTGCGACTGCTAAGAGGCGATCATGACGCTTTCACTGAACACCTCCGCCCTCCCCACACCAATTTTCATACCTGATATTTCTGCGGCCCGACAGCTGCCATCCAGATCCCCATGCTCACGTCTTCTCCCTGCGAACACACGTCCGGGGCAGATTCCTCACGTTACATTCACCTCGTTGCGCCCTCGCGCCCATCCGACACTCCATCCATCCATCCATCCTCCGGGTCACTCTACCTGATAGGCCTTCAGTTGGTCGGCGTTGCTGGCGAGCCACTGCACCAGGTCACGGGAGACCACGTAGCCCGAGCCGCAGGCGAACGCCGGGTAGGCCGGGCTGGCGTACTCCAGCTCCTGCCACTTCCCAATGCGGTCCACTGCCCAGCTCTGCCTGAAACTGGGTCAGGACGACAGGGGACGGCATCATCATCATCATCATCATCATCATCATCGTCGTCATCATCATCACCACCACCACCACCACCAAATCCTGCCAGTCCTCCTCCAGCCTGACCCGTCATTGTTTGGACCGAGCTCCCCGGCTCCTTTCGCAGGAATTCACCTGAGAGCAGGGGCGGAGCTACATGGTGGCCAGTGGTGGTAAGGGAGGGCAATGGGTGGGGGTCATTTCCACACCACAGCACCACAAGTCATGTCTTTGCTCAGTGATATACAGTATTTTGCATGTTCTCCCTGTGTGTGTGGGTTCTCCTGCTTCCTCCAACAGTCCAAAAACATGCATGTGAGGTGAATTGGGATCTCTAAATTGCCCATAGGTGTGCATGTGAGTGCGAATGGTTGTTTGTCTCTATGTGGCCCTGCGATAAACTGGCGACCTGTCCAGGGTGTCACCCTGCCTTCGCCCTATGACAGCTGGGATAGGCTCCAGCAGTTCAGGAAGAAGCAGGTATTAAAATGGATGGATTTACTCATGTATGTAATCTATATGCATTTTATCCTGCTCTTGGTATCTCGTTTAAATTGACTTATGACTTCATATTTAAATACATACATACATACATACATATTTCATTCTCATCCTTCTTATTACTTTTAATTTATTATTTACAAGATTATACGAGATACGGGTCTTATGCTTTTATTGTGTGAAGCACTTTGTGTTACTCTGCTTGTATGAAAAGTGCTATAGAAATAAAGTCTGATTGATTGATTGATGTATTTATTTGATATGTATAATGTAGTCTGACCTATTGACTGGCCTGGATTTTGGGTGGAAACAAGACACTCAAAAGCAGGAATTTGATGTAACACTGGAAAGTGGGAATAAGCTGACATAGGGTTATTATTAATTTTAACATTGGTGAAGATTTGCTGTATGCTAAGCTGACTGCTATAAGGTCACCCTGAAATCATTGAGTAAATACAAACAACTGCAGTGACAATTAGAGTAATAAATAGAGCCATGTAGTCGATTCCAGCAATCTACTTCCTGCCACCTCTATGCGAGTCACGCTCTCACCCCGCGGCCACCCCAGGGAAACTCATTCCTGGCTCCGCCACTGCCTGAGAGCCAAATGCAGGTCACAGAGCCGGCGCCGTAACTTACTTCCCCCACCAGAAGTTGCTCCGCTGGAGCCCCTTCTGATCGATCTTGGCCAACACCGAGTCCACGTCGATGTAACAATCGTCGTCAGTCTTCAGCAGCATTTTGAAGTCGGCGTTTCCCACGGACCTGGCACAGGGAGGAATCTTAATTAAAGCCCGCCCTCCCGATGCCGATTGCCTCCGAGGGACCCGCGGGCTCCACGCACCATTTATAGAAGCGCAGCAGCTTGGACGGCACGTTCCTGTAGGTGTCCACCACGTCCACGAAGACCATGTCGCCGTGCCGCAGGCTCTCCTCCTGCAGGGCGGCGTCCTCCCGCCTCAGCCTGGAGGCGTGGCGCTCCATCCGGGCCGGCCGGCCCCTCAGGAGCCCCAGCAGGCCGTCCCCATCTGACGCACAGGTGGCCACATCGCCGGGTTAATAGGGGTGAAGTGGGGGAGGTGTTGTCTTTTTCTTTTTTCTTCAGTCTGGTTAAATTACCAGCGCCCTAGAAAAACTTCAATTAATATTGACGACTATGTATCACATTAAAACTAAAATAAAATGATCTTACACACAGCCGCCGCCCTCAGAATCCCAGAAAAAAACGCTGAAAAATCTCATCGTGAAGGCGAGTTGAAAACAAGTTGGCTTGAAGAGCGACTGAATAAATAGTTAAAAAGCAGCAATAAGGCACCTTGGAGAAAAACAACTTTAATTACTGAGCTGGTGGAACAATAAGCTAAAATTACCGCCGTTCCCAGAACAGCTCGCCCAAGTCTATTCTCAGAGGCTGTTAATGGTTTGATTCTGTTTCTCCTCCCGAAATGGCCACGGATCCATTCTGAGACGGAGCCGAATGCAAAGGCGTACATATAGGAAGCGCGATCAATAATGTAACACAACTGGCTAGCGGAGGGAGGGGGGGGGAGAAAGAAAGAAAGATGTTATTTCCAATTGGCACATATGCAAGAAGCCCCGAGGCAGAAGAAAGAGGAGCTGATCTCATAACCTGCCAGGGTGACTCACAAGCAGTGTTTTTACATTTACCCCGGGATCGCCACGGCTTTCACTCCAACTCTCAACCCAAAGGTTCTGATAAAAATAAGGCGCAGAGATAATCTTGCCGCATGACCGACCGTAGATGGTGAACGTGAATCCTCCAGCCAGACCGGGAAATCCAAGTGCACTTCTGTGAGGCAGTATGCCCTCTGCAAACTGAAATCACAAAGGAAGGAAACGAAATACATCTCTTCGCTCGCTCTTGGGTTTGTGGATTTTTGTTTTTTTAGCGCTTCTTTCGTTCGGCTGCGTCACGACGTACGGAGGAGATTTTGAGGACGCCTCCTCCGTCGCTGAGCTGCACGGAGGACGAGTCGACCGTGCTGAGTCCCGCCGAGTCCAGACTCTCCCAGACCAGGGTCCCCTCGAAGCCCTGCAAAGAAACACAAAGGTCCCCTGGAAACGTGGCTCTGGATTGAGAGGTCAAGTCTGGAAGAAAACTACTTTTTGGTAGTCTTTTAACTTCACTTCTCCGCAAAACCTGAAGAAAAGCCATTAGAAGAAGAGATCCAATCTTGAAGTTTCACCTGGTGTTAACTGCACTGAAAAGCACCTCTGATATCAACTTGAAAGTATCACTTGCGTCCAAGAAAAGGGAGTAAATTGCAGGAGGTCGTGCCTTAAAGTGGCACCGCTAGGATGAAGGCAGGCAGCCAACGGAAAGCTGCTGCTGTGCTCAGTTTCTAGAAATTAAACCTGCAGAGACTGTGATTCAACGCTTGCTCGCTATAAATAATCACAATCAAACATGCTGGGGAAACTCTCTCTCTCCCTCTCTCTGTTTTCCATCCAGGCCTGGAGAAAAAAGAACAAGAAAACTGACCTTGGGCAAGATGAACTGCTCCACTGGTTTGTACCACACTCCGTTCACCAGGGTCCCGGTGCTGATGGCACTGAAGCGGGCCGTGACCACCGCCTCCTGCGGGGGAAGGGCGACCGGCTTTTTAGTCGTGGGGGTATAAAAAAAATTTAAAAAAAGGTAAAAGGTCTGCAGGCCTGAAGGCTGCGGGAGTCGCAGCGTAACGATGCCAGTTACCTCCTGGTCGAGCTGGAAGAGCTTCACCGTCACGTTGCCGTGGAGCTCGGGCCAGGCGCCGCTGGGAAACACCCCCAGCCGGGTGATGACCACCGGGTGGAGCACCTTGAAATCCAGGGCGAGGGTGGGCACATCGGAGGGGGCGAGCAGCGACGGGTCCGAGACCTTCACGATCTCCATCTCCGCATCCTGGTCTGTCGCTGGGCCAGAGGGAAAATAGAAAAATTAAAACCCATCACCGTCACCTGGTGGGATGAGGAGTCAGCGGGTCAGAGAGTGTATAGAACAGGCAAACTACGGCCCGGGGGCCACATGCGGCCCGTTAAACTTTTCAGTACGGCCCGCTGAACTCGAAGACATTTCATGAATAGTAAGTAAGTTATGAAATAGCTGCATTTCATTTATTTTGAGGGAATCTTGACACACGGGACTGAAAATAATAACATTAACAAGACAATATTTCTTGGGTAATGTGCAACTGTAGTTCTGTAGTTTCAGCTACTCTGTCACTTATTTATTTTTTTTTATAATTTTTATACTTTTTCAATGTATTTCATTTCATTCTTTGCCCTATTGCTGCTATATTATACTGTTTCTCCTTCGGTTTTAATAAAGTTTGTCTTATCTTACAGTGTTCTAAGAGCCATTTCAATAAAGGGCTAGATACCCTGGGGTTTAAAGACAGTTTTTGTCATTTTAAATTGCCAATAAAGCACATGTTTTCTACATATCCCATGATATATTTCTTTCTTCTATGAGGTGGGTCACCAAAACACTCCATCCATCTGCTCCTGCCCCTCCGTCAAATTTTCGAACCCACGGTGGCCCCACGGGTCAAAAAGCTCGTGCACCCCCTGGTGTGGAAGGCCGGCCATCCTGGTGAAAGATCCACCATCAGCGCTTTGGCTTTTTCGAGGAGCCACTTCATCAAAGCGGAGCCGCCGCTTCCTTAATTATAAAAGAGCCATTTATTACCCGGGAGATCAATGAGGAGATCAAGGCCGTTAAAGTGCAGGAGGCTTTTCTACTTTGCGCGTTGTTTTCGCGCGCGTCGTGAACCTCTCTCGTGAACCTCGCACGCCGACCGACTAAAGTGGGGAAGGGATCCCGAAAACAAAGCGGAGGCAGCTGTTAATCAAACTGGGATTTTTTTTTTTTTTCTTCTCCCACTTCCGCCGTGCGCAACTGAGCGACGGGATGTTATCAGCGCGTCGAGGCGCATTTATTATTCTCCAGCGCCGTTTGTGCTTACTTGTCAAACGAGTAGCGGCGGCGCACATCCCCGCACTAAACAGCGGCCAGACCGCTGGGTTCTTTTTGAAGACCGGCTCGGTAGAAACCCTGAATTATTAACAGCTAATTCAGTTTTATCTGGCATCTGTTTTTTATATATCTATATATATCTATATATATATATATTTTATTTTTTTTCTCCAATATTAATCAAAAGCATTCTTCAAATTTAACAGCTGAACGGCCCTTTGGAGTTTTCAAACGGAGACCCGAAACTGAAAATGATCATTACGGCTGAATGTTTTGGATGTTTGGAAGAAAGAAAGAAGAAGAAAAAAAAACACTGCGGTTTCTCAGGAGTGCGGCAGGACTTTTTTTCTTAGCGATTTATGACAAACAAACAAAAAAAACAACTAGTTTTCTCATCTCAAAAGCTGAAACCAGACAGAACCTCAGGTGTTTTTTTCCCTCACTCGCTGTTGTGTTTGTCGCAGACAAAAATGTCTTGGCTAAAGACATTTTGACAAACAGAATTTAAAAAAAAAAAAAAAGAGGCATTATTCAACATTATTCAACTCTTGAAGTCCCAAAACTTTTCAATTTTGACTTCTCGCTCGAGATTGGCGAGAAAGAAAAACACACCAACCAAACAAAGCAAATGGAAAAAGCACCAGTTAAATAAATACCCACTAAGCATTCGCTCTTTGGTCCTCTGGTGGGAAAAGGATCCCTGCGATGGAAGCCGTTCATCACGCTGGCTGCTGACACTCAGCATCAAGCAAATACCTGCTTGTGCACGCAGGGGACCTGGGACCTGAACCACCCCCGAGTCACGTAACCAACTGCGTTAAAAAGCAGTGTGTGAAATACAATGGGGTCCAGTGGGGCCGTACCCCCCCGACTGACCCATGAGACCCCCTGAAAGCCTAAACAGAAAGAAATATACAATTGTCACTAAAATGTCCAATATTCAGCTTTTAAAAATATGCATGCTGCACGTTAATGTAATTTAGATTGGTATTGAGTAACAATCAGGAGGACGGGGACCCCGCCCCTCGAATGTTGACGGTTATTTTGCACACTGGTCAAAAGGCAAAGTCCCCGTCTCCTCCCCGACTCCATGAGTTTCTCGCACTGAATCCTGCAAAAGCGTTGGAGCTGCAGAGAGCGGTGGTGGTGGTGGTGGTGGAGGCGGAGGGGCAACATAAAACATTACCGTGACCCTTAAGGCCGAGGAGGAGAGGAGGAGAAAGCTGTTCCGACGAAGAGCGGTAATTACGTTTTCATGAAAGCAGCGCAGGCGGAGAGAAAACTACAGAGGGAGAGAGAGACACTCAGAGGGAGTGACACACACGCGCACACGCGCACAGTTCACTACGACAGTCAGAGCGTTCAATTATTTCCCGCGCCGTGCCTCGGCTCGTCCCTTTGTTTACTTTTCAAGTGTTTCTTGTTGTCACGCAGTTCTTGCAACGGCGCTGCAGAGGCAGCGACACGTTGACTCGAAGATTTCTGCTGCGGCCTTGAGCGTTGAAAGAGACGTGAAGGGAAGGGAAGGGAAGGGAAGGGAAGGGAAGGGCGTCCTTGAGGTGTGGGTGAAAGCAAAGCGAGGCGTTTGGCTGCACTGCGAGCGCTCCTCCTCTCGCTTCTTTCAATCTACAGCCGCAGTCGGCCAATCACAATGGCCAGAGGCGCTTTTATTATCCATTTGTTTAGGGCGCCGTCGGCAAAAAAATCGCTTTGCCTGGCGAGCAAATGTGTCTCCAGGTAGAAAACAAACTCTCCATCCATCCATCCGTCCGTCCGTCCGTCCGTCGTCCAAAACAGCACGAAGGGAAACAACCTCTCCCAGTTTTGCAACAACAACGACTCCAGCAAGGCGAGCTGAGACCTGGCATGAGTACTCTGCCGTCTGTATTTCATTAATTTCTTTTGTATAATTAATCATGCAATTATCAGCCAGTGGAGCCCGGGGGTGAAACCAAACCCTGAGGTGGGCGCGGCCGCAGTGTGAGAGGCGACGGCCTTACCTGGCTCAGTCACGTTCAGCAGGGTGCAGGAGTACGGGTCCTCCCGGTCCTCCTCCGGGACGGAGCAGCCACGCTCACCCACGATGAACTTCACCGCCACCCTGCAAAAGAAGCGCAAAACTAAAGTATCGCATCCGTGCGGTTTTTTTCTCCTTGTTTTTTTTATTCCCATCGTCGTCGCGCGCGCTTGTGTGTGTGTGCGTGTGCGGAGTGTGTGTTCAATATTAGGCTGTGAGATTTTCTAAAGCATGTCCATCTATCCACCCTTGGTTGCCATGGTTACCGGGGTTGCTTGAAGGCCATCACACATTATCAGAGCTGAGATCACTGAATGAGAAGGAAACGGAAAAAAATAAATAAAGAGAGAGAGAGAGAGAGAGAGAGAGAGAGAGAGAGGGGAAGAAGATGGGGATGGTGTTGGCCGCTGGTCAGGTAAAGATAAACGTGTCGGCACGGCCCACTGCAAGCTTTCGTCCTCTTTCCCCCCTCCCCCTGATTTCCCGATTGAAATGAATTTGGCCCCCGAGATGAGAAAAGACGACTGGGAGGTGGAGGGCTGGGATGAAGTTGGAGCCCGGGCGCACACGCACACACCTGTGCTGGAAGAGCGGGTGATCTCGGAGGTAGCCCAGCCAGGTGTCCCTGATGGCCTGCCGCAGCTCATGATGGTGCCTGGCTGACAGCACTCCCACCAGAACCTCACAGGCGGCCAGCGTCTCATCTGTGTCACAACAGCATAGAATAGAATAGAATAGAACGCCTGCATTAATCCCACACCGGGGGGGGGAATTTGCATTAGTCACAGCAATGGTATAGTCAGTGCAAAAAGATGGAAAATCATATTAATTAAAAATAAATAGAAAATAAAATATTTGTAGCGTATGAAAGAAAAAACAAGATATTTACATCTTATGAACAGTTGGGATATTTACAGCTATGTTTTTTTTCTATAATTTTGAAAAAAAACAAGTCTGAAACAAAGTGAAAACCAAGGCTGGCTGATCTAAAAAAAAAAAAAAAAGGATGATAGTTTGTCGTCATATTAGTGTGGAGGAAAACACTTTAGATGCACCTGATCATAACAGCGAGTGACATCCATCACCGACGTGTTCTAGCATCCCATAATCGACCTCGTTAAACGTGCGTCCACGGCTCATTATTATATTATATAAAGTGACGGTTCCCCGCGTCTCGGCTCCTATCGCATCATCCCCGCACGACTGGTGGCAGCGGACAAACCCGCCGTGGAAGCGCCGGAGCTGCGGAGCTGCGGAGCCCGGAGCTCGGAGCTGCGCGAGCGGCGGAGACTCTCCGCTCGCCTCGCCGCCGGCCAGAACCTTTGATTAACTCAGCTCCGCCCGACACTCTTCGCAACTGTCAGTCCCATCGCTCGGTGCACCCAAACACACACACGCACTAGCACACGTGTGCGCGCAAGCAGTCCAAACGAGTCCAAAAAAAGAACTACCTGTTATCGCACTAAACTCGGCGGCGGCGGCGAACGCGCAAAGTTAGCGACGAGTCGCCCCGAGAGGTGCGGCAGAAAGTTGCGAGGCTCGTGAAGAAGAGCCGAAGCCCGCCGCAGGAGGCGGGGGGGGCGAAGGGGCTTCGTGTGTTGAAAAAGAAAATAAAAAAAAAAAAGTACCCGAGTGTGTGTTGTTGTCCGGCGGGGTGGCGGTGGAGGAGGGTCGTCGTGCCAACCACAAGTGCACCAGGACGGCGACAGCACAGGGCAGCAGGACGAGCGCTAGCCTCCGCATGGACGGAGCCCTTTCAGAACTCAGCCGGAGCAGCCTTCAGCTTTTCTTTTTTCTTTTTTCTTTTTGAGTGGGGGAAGTGGGGCGGCGGCGGCGTTGCAAGCGTCTTTCCTGAGCCGCACGGAGCTGCACGCACGGTCGGTGTGAGCCGCAGCCGTGCGAGCGGCTTCATTTAAGCTCCGCAGTTCTCCGCCGGGCGGGCGCCCTCACCACCGCCTCATGTCTGCCTCCGCCAAGCGAGGAGAGACGGACCAATGGCAGAGGAGCAGCCCTGCCGCGGTGCACCCTGGGACACGAAGTCCTCTGAGCGCTCCGGTCCGTTCCAGTGGATTTTTAGTGGGGAAAATCAACAAAAGGATGATGATGATGATGATGATGATGATGATGATGATGATGATGATGATGATGATGATGATGATGATCTATCTATATATCTATAGAATAGAATAGAATAGACTTTATTGTCATTGTGACATGCACAATGAAATTAAAAAAGTGCCATTGAAACTGCAAAAATAAATAGCAACACGCACATGTGCACGCGCGCGCGCGCGCGCACACACACACACACACACACACACACACACACACACTTTTAATTGTCCTGTATCATCTGCCTGATGGTAACAGTGCAAACATGGAGTGTCCTGGGTGAAACGCGTCCTTCCAAATGTCCTGTGCTCTTTTGACACAGCGGCCACCGTTGCAGGTGGTCCTGTGAGGGGAAGGGGGCATCCAAGGATTTTCTGGGCTGTGTTGATGACCCTCTGGAGCATTTTCTTCTGGGCTGCTGTGCAGCTGCTGAACCACACACATAGACAATATGTTAGTATGGATTCCATGGAGCACCTCTGGAAGGACAGCAGCCGTCTCTGTGTGATGTTGTCTGATGTGTAGTCATCTATCTATCTATCTATCTATCTATCTATCTATCTATCTTGGTTTTGGTTTTCATATCTCCTCAACAATGCAGCGCTGCTTGGTCAATTTCCACTCAAAGTACTTAAACAGTGAACGTGTGGCGAGCACAAGTTTATTGCACGTCCTTGAAAGAAATTGAAGCACTAAAACACTGATTACAGCCACAAACAAGAGCCATCGAGGTGACCCTTTCCATGTTTATCACATTAAGTTGTTGTTTTGTTTTTTGTTTTTTTGCTTCACTCTGCAACGTCAATTTCTAATGAAGCAATAAAAACGTCTCTGGAAAAGGATGAAAATGGATATTAATCATCCCATTCCTATAAAACACGAGTGACACAGTGTTGGCTTTAAGATTAGCGGCACAGCTTCATCAAACCATGTAGCTCCGTGTTGCACGTAAATCATTTAAATTGAATTTATTGTGCACAGCCAGGGCTGTTTGAGAAGTATTCCTTGCGACGCTGAGAGCACGGCTGTCTCTCCTGGTGGGCCGCGCCACCTCCAACGGCTGCTGTCACGCTTGTAAACATTTCATTTGTATTGATCTTAATGGAGTCGCAGCATTGCACGACTGTTCCTTGAAAGACTTTAGCGCTCATTATAAAGAGAAATAATAACGTAATGGAAAACACCAGCACGCGAAGCGCCGTCTGGCAACATGAAAAGGGGCTGCTGCGAATCGGCCCCCGCTGCCACTGTAGGTACATGATCTTATCAGAAATTATTACTTTTCTCATGCGCTTTGCGTACATGTTGGGCGGCTTAATGCCCGATTGGAAAATTGCTCCTGCACAGATTCCCAGCATTAGATAACCTTGGGGATAATTGCTTTCCCCGTGTATTAGAAAATCATTTTTAGAGTCCTAAATATACCGATCGCATTGCGATTCAGGTCTGTCACGGCAACACATTCATTTCAGCAGGGCAATATTTTCAGAGTTTCCTAAAACATGAGTTGCTCCCCCAGTGCATCCTCACGGCGCTGGCTTTAATTATTGATCTGCTGACACCTATGTGTGCCCTTGTTTCTTTATTTAAGCTGAAGTGTGTGCATTTATTGCACATTCTCTTTTCAAAGTTTCATAACGTTCTCTGAGCTCTCTTCATACTTCTCTGGCTCTCTGGATTATCTCGGATCAAGTTCAGAGCCAGCTGGTAACTGCTGTAAAGTAAAGAAGCCACGTTCTTGAATTCCAGTTTTTCCTAGTCTGCTTAGTTTTTTCATATCTGTCCTTTGAATTAAATATATTTTCTACTTTTACCAAATGTTAGTCAGTTTTTATTAGGCCGAAGGGGTTGCTGAGGTAATGGGAAAAAAAAGTTGTTGTTTTTTTTTATAGTTCAAAATTTCAGAGCTGAATTAATTAAACAAACAGCTTTAAATATTCCAAAAGAAAAGTTCCCCTGTGTAACCACCTGTTGCAGATTATTCAACTTGAAATATCTGGCATAACAAATCCCAGACTGGGTCATGCCCGCTTTAATCCTCACATAAGAAATACAGACACTATTAATATGGACAAAAAGAAAGCTGATGTCATTTTACAAAGTAATGCAGCACTTGCAGCCCATAATTCAAAGTGAGGCTGATTAAATATAAAGGTTTAACGTCCCATAACATGAAATGCAAATTTTTAATATTAATCCACAAGATAGCAGTGCCAAGCCCCGCTGGCATCTCCCTAATTACATCCTGTTCCAGTGGGATTAGCTCAGAGAAATCAATAAAGGTGTGTTTGGCAGAGTGTCCGTTCCAGGTTTGCACAGTCCCGTTACACATTAAGAGGGATCTCCACATTGATTTCTCTGATGTTCATTAATTACACCAGAGCAAACAATTCTTGCACTGAGAGTCATTTTAAGCTCCCAAATCTGTGGAAACATTAAGCTGCAAATAAACTCCTCAGAAATTAGATAAAAGTCTGGTCTTTACTTCTTTTGCTTGTTTTGTTTTTCAAAGCGCACTAAAACAGAATCAGCCATTTGTGATGTCACAAAGGGCACTGATCCCAATGCACTTTTTTTTTTTTACCTCATTAGTTTAGTAGCAATAACCACAACTTGGTGTTCATTTTGCCCTCTGACGCTACTTCACAGCCTAGAAAGTTTTCCTTCCTTAAAAAAAATAACATATTTAGTTGTTGTTTTTTTTGGTGCTAAATCTACGATGCAGACATATCCTATTAAGTAATTACAGATTATATTTTGTATATCCTAAAAATGCCTGTTGCTAGTTCAGAGATCCATCACCCTTGCTGTCATCAGTACCATATTTCCCATTTATGTGAACCACACTGCATCACCCTGCTGTGCTGGGTGAGGCGGCGGCACTCCGGGTCATGTCAGAGTGGGACGTAAGAAATCACCACGTCCTGCTTGGCTCAGCTATCATTTTTGAGCTATCTTAGTATCCTGCCTCTCGTCCATCAAGTTACAATATATTGGCACAAAGGCAACATTTTTTACGGCCAATATCTGGAAGCCTCGGCCACTGAAAATCATCCCGATGGCCCAGCAGCGCGTCGGATGAACGGATGGCGACGAGAGAGGGGCGAACTGTCCCTTTAAATCAGTACCCGACGGTCCAAAATGGTTATTTCAGGCTATTCCCAGGTGAGACTCCAAATGCATGGATGGACGCACGGCGCATCCAAAAGAGGAAATCTAAGTACATGACGCTTGTGCCCTGAATTATGATGAGGATGATTCTTTATGTGACCTGCAGCTTTGCTTGATGCCACCGACCATCAGCTTCAGTTGATGCCACCTCTCATTTCTAAATCTATAGTGCAAAAAGACACCAACTGGCAGCGGCTGAATCTAATTAGCATTATTTGTAGCATTGTATATATATATATACATATATATATATGTGTGTGTATCCATCCATTTTCAATGCCCTCCTGTTCCTGCACTAAGGGATGCGGGGGTCTGCTAGAGGCCTGTATATATTTATCCATTTATATATTTGAATATGTATCTCTCTCTCTCTCTCTATGTATGTATACACATATATATATATATATATATATGTATATATATGTATATATATATATATATATATATATGTAATTATACATTTATATATTTGTACATACATGTATATGAGTAAAAAATTCTGCCAGGATGCATGAAGGGTGCATCCAGATGGCCTGCGGTTGGGCTCAGCCACAGGAGGTCTCCACTACGCTCGGAAACATCACGGCCCTCTGTGAGACTCGGGATGACTTTAATGCAGCTCAGCGTGACAAATGGGAAAACACGAGGCGTAAAAAAAAAAAATGCACAAAAAAAGCAACAATTGAGACCAAACACTTTTAGGTTGCCGTTTTCCTTTAATTCGTTTGATCCGTCAAAGGATTTTTACAAAGCCTGCTATTTAAATGCTATTTTTTTTTAATCTCTTACCAAAAGAAACGATTACACCATTCATGAATACAGCTGCACATTATCAACACACTCCCGACCCCTAAGTCATGTGCAGTAGTAGCACCCGAAAGTCAAATGAAGAGTCAGTATTTCATGTTATAATAATAAGTTCTCTCTGTTATAGATAGAAATAAATCCATGCAATATTCACCTCTAGCCGCTATGTTTCTCATTTCAGGGTTAAGATTTGGCACCAAACTTAAGATGAGGTCAGTCAGTTAGAGCGCCCCCTGGCTCTGGTGTCAGGGGTTTTTTTTGTTGTTTTTTTTGGACAGGGGATAAAGACGTTAGCCGTTCCCCAAATAAAGCAATTTTGAGTCAAATAGTTTGTTTTGGTTCCAGTCCTGTGTTCGTTGTACGTCTAGTGCCGTGGCTGTCCAAGTAAGAAGAGGAATTTTCTTTCGATTTCACAGAAACAAAGTTGCAAAAAAGGGATCGTATCATGTAAACCGAGCCTAAAAAATATTCATATATTATTAATAATTGCATGATTTATAAATGTTTTTTTTTTTCACTCACCCATCCTAAGTATTATACAAGCTTAGTAGCACTACACGTCATGTAACTTGTCAGTGCTGTGCAACAAATAGTCAATAATACTACCAATATAATAACAATATTAATAACGATCATAACAATTCATTGTAAAAATTAGCAAATGCTATTCAACTACCAGGTAAAGGAAACATTTCCGACGGTGTGCTTTTAATTCCAGAACAAACGGGGGAGGGAGGGTGGGGGTGGGGAAGGGGGGGCGGGGGAGAAAGGCTGTGGGACCGCAGTGCGAACGAAAAAAAAACAAAAAAAATAAAAAAACACTGCTCTCGCACAAATTGGCACTGAAACGTACTGTACACACTCTAAAAGACCGGCGGTCCCTGGGAAACAAGAGGAGGCCGCGGCTCGAGAGAGAGGAGCAGAGAAACATGCAGGCCTCCGGTTTGGCATCGATGTCAAAGGCGCTGCCATTCACCCAGGGACAGGCGGAAAAAGAAAGGAAAAGAAACAGGCTCAGGAAACATGCCCGGAAAACAAGAATTCTGAAAGGGCGGCGGGTTCCTAAATAATTCCTGACTTCAGGAATGTTTGCACGGCGATGAACCCCTGCGGATCCCGTTCCGCCGCGGACGCGTCATCCCCGGCCGCACTTTGCTTAGGTTTGTTTTGTTCAATTGCAGCGTCACCAACGGGCAGCCGCCTCCTCCTCTTCCTCCCTTCACTCCTCCTCCTCCTCCTTTTCCTCATTACCGCCGCAATTTGCAACCAAACTGAAATCATTTACAGCACGAGATGAGGGGCTCTAATCGGAATTTTCTGCCGCGATAATGAAACAGGCCGGTTAAGGTTTGGTGACCGCGAAGGGGGCGAAACTGTTGGTTGCGGGGGGGGGGGGGTCGGCTTTCGGGAAGCGTCGCCACGTGCGGACGAGCCCGTTCCACGAAAGCGAGCCGATTTATTTCTATCACCCGGGAACCTTGAAGGAAGGAAAAAAACTGTGAAAATGTTGGGAAAAGGAAAAAAAACACGGCTGAAGACATTTCGGGCAAAAGTTCTGTTTCCTGAGGTGTTTAAAGATCTAGCACAACAAAAAGAAGAAGAGAGGAGGAAGAAGAAGAGGAGCAGGAGGAAGGGTGGGGGGGGGGCGGAACAAAAAAAAAAAAAAAGAAGAATCTCTCATTTTATTACGCACTGAGCAAGGCTGTTCTCTAATAACGAAGCAATAACAGACCTATTGAATTAACAAGACATGACACGCTCACTGGGTTGCCAGTTTGGTGGCCGACTTCGCACCCCACCCGCCGAAAACCTTCAGCCACCAGGACAGAGCTGAACCGACAACAGAGTGTCCACCGGGGGGGCAAAAACTCAACTCAAGGCCTCTCGGGCCGGTAGCTTCAGGTGTGGTGAAGACGGAGAAGCCAGGCGACTGCCTACGCCCTGAGCGCGGCTCATCAGAGGATGGTGCAGAAGAACTTCTTCTCCCGGAAGGGGTTCTCGGAGGCCGGCAGCGGCATGATGAGCGGGTCCTCGCGTATGTGCGCGTCGCAGAACGCCATCAGGTCTGCGGCGGCTTTGGAGACCTGCAGGGTCGAGATGAGAGGAGGGTTCGGATTAGCGGCGAGTTTAAAATCTCACAAATTGCAAACAATTGGAATGTAAACAATCAATCGATTATCGGTTAATTGTCGATTAAGGACTTAATCGATTCAATTAAATTAGCGCAATTAATGGAACTTTTTTTTTACAGGGGTAGTTAATATCATTACAGCAGTGTAGTGGCAGGAAAGAGCAATTCACCTGTAGATACTGTGATGGTGATAATATACCTTGGAACAAGTTCCTTTTAAACAACTTTTGAAATGTGACCCATTAGAAGGAAAGTCAGAGGATAAATGTTTAGGATGTTTTTACTGTTCTCTAATGTAAAAATGGGTCACATTGGACCCTCAACATTATTTAAGGGTTAAATAATGTCTTCCTTACACATTTTTCATTGTGAAATTTAGGTTCTCAGGAAAAATCGCTGCCTATCAATTAATCGTTAATCGAACGATAAGGTCAATCAACTAATGATTAATTAATGAATTGATAATTTGCATCCCTAAACGTTTTCAGTGTCTCTTACTGTACATTACAAATTAATTAATGAATCTTTTAGTTGCACAGGTGCGACCATGGATGTATCACAAGAACTGGATACCAGACTGGTAATATACCAGACATGGCGATTTATTCCGGTGGCCACTTGAAGTACTACAGCCAAAAAAACCATGTGTCCCAAAAAGCATTTTTTTTTTTTTTTTTTTACAGTAGACCACAATACAAAAATAAAGGCCTAATAGGAAGCCTGTGACCAGAAACACCGTGTTTAAAGTCAATCTTTCTATTGTTCTTCCTGGCGAAGAAACATCAAGGCTGAAAATCTGAGTCAGGGAACTTTTCTTTCTACTTGTGTCCTCTACATGTCCCCTGTGGCAAGCTGACAAAAGGCCTCAAACGACCCTCGGTAGGTTGACAAACCTGCCGCTTGCAGTATTCAAGAGAAGAAAGCATGAGCCTGAACAGTGTTCAGCAACGGGCATTCAAAAGGAGATGCAGAAGCATCTGAAAGGGGCTATGCCCATTTAGTTTATTTCCAAGTAGAAGACCACTTCCAACAAGTTTGCTTGGTTAAAAAAAAAACTCTATCAGGCAAACTAGCTAGCTAGCTAGCAGGACAGACCTTATGCAGTGAAGCCTGACCCACACAAATCTGCAGAGTAGATAGAAACTATGATCATCAGGTGAACCTCGTACTGTAGATAGTTGGGCATTTTTTTGAACTGCGCTCTACTCAAAAAGACATGATGATTATTTTTTCTTTATAAATGTGAAAAAAAAATGGTTCAGCCATTTCATTGTATAGTGGTGGGCAAGTATGGGACAATCGTTAATTTTAAAGAAAATATTTATATATATGTATAAATATATATATATATACATATATATATATACGGGCGACACGGTGGCGCAGTGGTTAGCGCTGCCGCCTCACAGCAAGAGGGTCGTGGGTTCGATTCCGGGGCCTGGACCTGGGACCTTTCTGTGTGGAGTTTGCATGTTCTCCCCGTGTCTGCGTGGGTTCTCTCCGGGTTCTCCGGCTTCCTCCCACACTCCAAAAACATGCATGTGAGGTCAATTGAACACTGTAAATTGTCCGTAGGTGTGCATGTGAGTGTGAATGGTTGTTTGTTTCTATGTGGCCCTGCGATGAACTGGCGACTTGTCCAGGGTGTCACCCTGCCTTCGCCCTAAGACAGCCGGGATAGGCTCCAGCAGACCCCCATGACCCTGAATTGGAATAAGCGGGCATAGAAGATGAATGAATGAATGAATATATATATATATACATATATTTTAGATAAAGTAAGTCTGCAAATACAAGCAGAGATGATGCAACCAGCCCAACCAAGCTGACAACACGGCTTAAAAAAGTAAGATTTAACCTTTCGGATACGCTAATGCATTTTTGCCAGGAGCGTTTTGTGAAAAGTCACTTGAGCTTCTGCATCTTTAATTTGCAATTCCATGGCAGCAAATGCAAATGCAAATGCAAAAAAAAATGTTAATGGAGACGGCTCATTCACTTGGTAGTGAAAACTGGGGCAGCGGGAGCGTCACGTGATCAGCGGAAGTCTACAAAGACACGGGAAGCGATCTTTGAAAGCGGTCGGCACGCCTTGACGGCTGCGAGCATCTGCTGAGGTGAGTCAACCGCGGAGGATGGGAGCAGAGCTGAGAGACGCTCTTTTCAGGGACGCACCAATGCTGCCGTTGAGTGCTCTGCTGGTACGCGCGCGACGCGATATATATATAAATATATATATATATATATATATATATATATATATATATATATATATATATATATATATATATATATATATATATCGCTCCATCAGCGATAGGTTCCTTCACCCTAAATGTGTGAAGGAACGCTATCGCAGATCCTTCCTACCTGCTGCTGTAAGGCTGTTCAATCAGTAGTGCTCCAAGCAGATCACCGTAACCACTAATCACCAGCGTCATTGTGCAATAGACCTGAAACTGTGCAATCAGTATCAACGTATTCCCATCAACATGTGCAATATGTGAACATTGGTACATTGACCACACTGCCACGCTGCTACGGCATCCTCCTGTTTTTGTTTACATTGCGTGTTTCTCTTGTGTGTGTACTTTTTTTTATTTTTCATCCATTTCTATTTTTTGTAATCTTATTTTATTCGTATTTATTCTATTTCGCAATTGTATTCCAACTGATCTCTGATTAGGTTGTTAATTAGCCTCCTGGTACTCTTGTATATTCTGTAGTTTTTGGGTGCTATTACTGTGGGCCGTGTCTCAGGGAAAAGGTAAATCAAGTGTTATATACATCTATTTTTTATATATTATACTAGATATTTTATCCGAAAACAGACTTTCACCAGATTCTGTAAATCAGAAATGAATGCTACAAATAAAACAAAGATGTGTTAGCTCCGCCTTCGGACAGCATGGAGGTGACTGACAGACGCCATGGCAACACCTTCATCAGCTGAGAGGGGGAAAGTTGGGGGAGGGGGGCTAACGACACTCCTCCTGCCTCAGAGGCCAACAGCCATATGGCAGTTCGACAGTTGGGCTCAAAACTTGGGAGGACAGTGGGTTCGACTTTGTGCGGCTAAATGCTGGAGGTTCCAGCGGGAGGAGCAGAGAGGCAGCTGCTGCGGAGTGACGGCGGGGTCTCGGGGATCTGCTCGGGGGGCACCGCCATCTGATCTCCTCCGCCGACACTTGGCCTCGCCCGCTGCTGCCCTCCAAAGATGCGCTCTCAGCATCATTCCGCCGCTCGCCTGGGCGCCGATGTGAATTTTCAGCTGGGTGGACGATGTTTGGAAAAAACACAACAACAAAAAGGTCTGGGAGCAAAAGGGTCTGGACTCTTCCAGGTTATTTGCCCTAAAAAGGAAATCAAGATGCTGTTGTGAAGTGTTTTCAGTCACTCCGCAATCACCGACCTCATCTGCGAAAAGCAAAAGCTTCTCACCGGTTTATGTGCTTATCTTAAAAAGAGAGAAGTGATATTTTGAGCGAAGGATTAACACATCTTGTATTACAAAAAAACACAGTCTTAACAACAATGACTGTAAGAAGAGCAAAGATGTGCTGACAAGACATTATCATTCATTCATGTGTTCATTTTTGTGCCATTAGAGAATTAAAAAAGAAAATCTGAACAATTTACCAATTTGAAAACTAAGCCATAATTAAAAAAGGGGGACATCGGACTATTTTAATGGCTGACAGCCTGTTCAGGAAAACGCGAGAGGGCTCGGAGTCAAGATAGCAGATCGGAGCTAACGGATGACAAGCTATGGGGATGATACAGGGTCCATTATTTTAGATTAGGATTATGCAGGCCAGCTAATCAGCGCACAGCATCGCTCTTAACAGTGCAATTGTCATTTTGTCCTGATTATACAGCATTACTGTCAAAAGTAAGAAGAATAAGAAGTCACTGATGCGTCTTATCTTGTTTGCAAAGCAAAAGTAGCAAAGATGTACTGTTTGATTTAGCTGCTTGAAAAAAAATGGCCTCATTTTGGACTTTAGGCTCTAAGGTAAAACATCCAACCAAGTGTCATTTTTTTTTTTAACACCAGGTGCCCATTTTAACACCGAGAAACCGACTTTACAGTGCGTGGAGGGTCTGCCGAGCTGCGCGACGGGCGGCACCGCAGCGCGTGTCACCCGGGCCGGACTGAGTGTAATTACACTGGAGCCCCTTGATGGAAGGAGAGTCGGCCTAATTAGCCCAGATCACATTCCTCTGGCTGATTGAGCAATTAATGAGAGCGTGGTGATCCCTCAGTCGGCCGTCTGTCTCCTCCACTGACGCGCTCGCCCTCGTCGCGCCCCTCCGTCCCAAGTTCCTCTCCCCGCCTCAAACGTCCCTCGCTCCTCTTGTTTCCCCGGTGGGGCTCCGCTGCCGTGACACAGCAGCGTATAGAAGCCGAAGCCGTATATTTAGAGCGACGATCCGGCCCATGTGGAGACGTAGAGGGAAGATATCTGCAGCCGCCGAGGATCAAAGTCGCTCAGGGGAGGAAGGGGGAGGGGGAAAAAAAATTGCTAATCAAGATTAAAATCGGTCTGAACCACAGTGCTTTGGGCCACCGCTGAGCAGGTGCAGCGTGCCCCTCTTTGAAGGCTCGTACTTCATTGTTCAACGGCTGTCTTTCTCTCTGGAACGGCAAAACAACGCGTTGCTACCTCCAGCACTCGGACTGCACCTGGAATAGCGTTGCCTGACGCCCAAGGCACGCTGGGAGACTGGCACAGGTCTGAGGAGGCTTTTAAAAGACGGATGTGAATTCTGATGTTTTGGATCGGATCGCCATGAACAACATTTCAAAGTGGGACATTAGAAAATTCATCAGTGACTAAAAAAAAGTCAACAGTTGTGAGGCAATCAGAGGGACCACATTAATAACTAATAGGCTAATTCTACAATGCAGTGTTTCTGACACTGCATTCAGTCCTCGACGTAATGAAGAGCATCTCTTTATTCAGCGATGCTTGAGTTTGAGCAGTTCACTCTGGTATTTGTTTATTCATTTCCAAAATATTACTCGTCGGGCAAAAGTACTGCATGTCTTGTGTTGCTCTGATGTATTGTCTGAACTGACAGCTTGTTAGCTAAACTCTTGCCAAAGCCATTCAGAAGCAGGGCGACGTAACGGATGTACAGCTGTTCCATTGCCTTCGGTCAAGAAGAAAACCTACTTTAGTTCTAATAAGACTGCTGTCGTTGCAGTGCCATCATTATAGTGTACAAGCCTGCAGTAGCTTCCTGTTCCCTGGCCGCAGCTCCCGCCTCTTTATCCTGCAGCGGTTAGCACTGTCACCTCACAGCAAGAAGGTTGCAGGTTCGACTCCCGGCCTCGTACCCACTTTCTGAGTGGAGTCTGCATGTCCTCCACGCGTCTGCGTGGCTTCTCTCCGGGTTTCTCCTGCTTCCTCCGACCATGCACGTGAGCTGAACTGGAAACTCTAAATTGTCCGTAGGTGATGAATGCTTGTTGGTCTTTGTTTGTCTCTACGTGGCCCTGCGATGACGTGGCGACTTGTCCAGGGTGTCACCCCGCCTTCGCCCTGTGACAGCCGGGAGAGGCTCCAGCAGAGCCCTTGCAACCCTGAGTGCAGGAAGAAGCGGGAATTGAAGGTGGAAGGAGGGATGGTCCAGTCATATCCCTCCTACAAGTTTAACTAGAGCTTTTTCAAGCCGGCTCACTGAGGACTCTGATTCACAGGGTTACCGCTGGGAGTTTTAACAGTTGAAAAGGTTCTTCAGCGACCATTTCATCAAGGACATTTCAACACCCAGCGTTGGTCGGTGAGCAAAAATGCCTTCTCGAAATCTTGCAAATCAGTGCGGGCATCAAAACAAAAACTGTCAGCCGCGCATCAGCAAAAACCCTGATCACAAGTCGGGCAGAGTCATCCCTTTTCTTCTTTAAGGAGAGCAGATTTCCTCACAAGCAGTCTCGGTTGTGCTCACTGCGGATGGACGGCCGTCCACGCCCGCATGTAACGGCCCGGAGGCCGCGGGGCCGAACAGGAGCCCAGCCAATGAGGCGACAGGGACGATGAGGCGTCGCGCAAAGGAGGGGGAAAGCTCTCTTCTCAGTGAGAAGCGGCTCATTGAAAGGACATTTTCCAAACACTGTGATTGACCTCGACCAGAAAGGCTAAAACGGGGAGTCAATATTTAACCAGCTCCGCGAGGAAGAGCCGCAGCGTCCGCCTTTACAAGGGCCCGCAACCGCGGCAACATAAAGAGAAAGAGAAGAGATTACCGGAAGAACGCAAATGCGATTTTTTTTTTTTTTTGCGACATCCACTTGAACAATACACCCCGTCATCGCTGCGAACGCAGCGTTCGAGCTTTTCAAGCTAACCTGAAATGTATGACGAGGTGAACAACAGCAACGTGGTTGAACTAAAAAACTAAACGCTGCGGGCGGAAGAGGATCCCTGTGATCGGGCTCAGACAAGGTGACCCAAATCGGGAGAAAGGCTCACGTCAGAAGCCTTCACGATCACAGAACACCCCCCTCCATTTCCTCTCCCCCCAGGTCGCTCCCTTACAGTGGCTGCACTTTGGCGGCGTGCGGCGTGAGTACAGTCTGACAGCGGAGGTGGCGTCAGCCGGCGAGGCCCACACTGCGCCTGTCGGGGGGGGGAGCTGCGCCGGAAAGCCAAGCTGAGAGACGTCGTCTCGCGGTTAGCTACAGCTCCTCTAAGGTCACGAGAGCCCAAGTTTAAAGTTTATGAGGACAAAAACAAATAGCCATGATGATTTCGGTGCAGCGGGTTGGAAGGAGAGCAAGAGCAGTGAAGGCGGCAGCGCCCCGGGCCAGGCATATAGTAGCATCTCGAGAAAAAGGCAACCGGGCATCGCAGAGTGGGTCATGTGACGTTCAAGGGCCGGTTCAGAGTTCAGGACACAGGAGCTCGTTTCCAAGTGAGCCACTGTGCTCTTTATCAGCGGAGACCGCTTCAAAACGTTTCTTCCAGTCCTTCTAGCTTAGCAGAGTTTGATGTTGCTAAGCTAGCGCATGTCAACGGTTTCTGCTAGCCTGCCAATAAAAACAAGCGGTAACGCTTTCTGTGAAGGTCTATTGTATGATGCATTATGAGTGCTTTTTTTTTAACGCATTGTAATGCTTTTATAGGCATTATAAAACACGCCATAAATGTTCATAATGATGCACGACAACTCATGACAATGATTATAAATGATTATGACACTGAAGTCCTGGATGATATTAGACCACATTATGACTAGCGTTCATAAAAAATGTTTTAGACGATGACTTTGTGAGTTAAAAGCAAAGTTGTCAGTGACATGGTTTATTTGCAGACATAGTTCCAGAAGTGCTGGCACTTTACTTCAAGCTCACAGTCATCCTCTTATTTTCTTTTCCTTACAGGTAGTTATAATATGGTATACCATCCAGAGTGATGAGCTCATAACACATTATATCCATCACTTATGATCATTTATAAACATTGTCATAAGTTCTCATAAATCATGATGAACATTTATGGCATGTTTTATATTGCCTAGTAAAGGCACTCATAATGCATTATTCAATAGACCCTCATAGAAAGTGTTACCTAACAATCTCACCCACTCCTCGATCGTCTAGTCTATTTGCTCCTGGTGTACAGCGGAGTGGGTAAGATTGTTTTATTCGGCCGGCTAGCAGAAAACATTGACTTCTGCTAGCTTAGCAATGGCCAACTCTGCTAAACCGGAGGGACCGGGTGAAAACCGTCTCCACTGATAAATAGCGCACTGGCTAACTTGGAAACTAGGTCCCATGTCCAAAATTCTGAACCACCTCTTCATGTGAGACCGACTCCCACAGCACCACACAGTCGCTTAGCTTTTTGGTCGCAACATCAAATTTACAGAATATAAAAACTCTGCTTCCAACGCAGCAGTCAACAGCGTCCTCGCTCTGAATAACTCTGAGGAACGCTGGAAAGGGGGGCAACAAGTGATTTTTCTAAACACGGAATTCCGCTGCCGTGCCTAAGACTTTTTGTTTAGCCTCATGCATCCAGTTACAAAAAAAAAATAAAGGCACTCTTTGAGAGTGGCAGAGCCGCGTCGGAGCTAAAGTCCTCGTCTGAGCGCTCAATTGAGATTTCAGGCCTGACACCTCGCACATCCATCTTGCCGAGCACAGCACCAGTCCTCGGCGCAGGGTGGAGCGTCAAAAAACATTCTCTGTGTTAAGGAACCAATCAGCTTCCTGTTAGCTGCGTCGATGAGCCCGAGGCAAAAGCTGCAGTCGGGCCCCTTAAAAAGCAAACAAGACCATAAAAACCAAGTGACTGTGAGAATAAAGTAGCCGCTGATGCTAAAGAGATTAGCGTGGATGCCGCAGCCGGGGCCTCTTGATGATTTTTTTCCCCATTGGAGGAGAACAAAGAACAGAACTGAGGGCTTTTTGCCTGATGTTCTTTTTTTTCCCCCCACACTTCCACGTTCGAAAGTGACGGACAGACGAGCCACCCAATCAAATTTCACTCTTGTCGAGCGGGTCTCCCCCGTTATGGGTTATTTACCAGATGGATGTTTTAAATAAATACTACAGCTTTGGGAAGCGTTCCATCTGGCGCGTCGGGGCGGAACAGGAGCCGATCTAATTTTATCGCAGTCACGACTGACCCGTCCACAATGACGCGCGATCAAATATTTAAGCAATTTTCAAGAACAACATGCACGAATTTAAAATGGTCCCTTTTGACCTGGTGCGGACCAGAATTACACCCGTGCATCTTTTAGATGTGTGCCCCCAGCCTCAGCATTTGAGTGTGGCCCACAACTTAAAAAGCAGGAGTGACACTGAACGTAGTTAGATGAGATCATTTACTGTTACTGGCTGCAAAATGAGGATTTGCGTTTGTTTAATCGAGGCGCTGCCGGCCGGCTTTTGTGTTTCTGTCTGAGGGAGGAGCAAGATTTTTCAGCTTGGCTCTTCATTTTTGTTTGTATACTTGAATTTCTGAACAAATTGTGAGTTGATTACTCTTGACCCCTGAGCATAATTCAGCTCCAAACCAAGCAGACATACTGAGACAAACACGGAGGTCTGTCTACCTTTGAACACCCCGACCATAGCGTCCCACTGTTTGCTCTCGGCACGCTGAGCTGAGATAAGGCCACCGGCCGCCGCCTCTGACTGCATATTCACCGAGCACAGACAAGCGGCGGCCGCAATCACCGAGTGAAGCAAGCTGGAGCCAAGAGGAGGAATCACTGACTGTCAACAAAGCGTCCGGTCAACTCTTCATCAAGCATTTACTCCTACTTTGGACGTAAATATGAACTGAATGAATCGGGTTCAGTTGGTGTTTTGTGCAATCTGAGATCGACTAGATCTCAGATTGCACGACAATAACATTGAAATAGGCTCCTTGTATATACTTATGTATTACATATATCTTGTCTATAGCTGTGGGCTCAAAGATGTGATCTATGTGATTTTTGCTTTAGTTTGTTTCAAATGTGAATCCTCAATCACGACTCTAAATCCATTTCCTGACACTTAGCAAGAGGACACGTCCGCGTTGAAACGCCCCCAACCTCTTACCTTTATCCTGTCCATGCAGGCCTCCATCTTCAGCTGCTCCACAGCTTTCCTGGCTTGGGAGATGCTGGCCGTGCTGTTGTTGGCTATGCCGTCCTTCATGGTGCCCCCTGCAACGGCAAAGACAGGACGGACGGGTTGGGTGGGTGAGGGGTGAGCGGCGAGCGGGCCCATGGAGTCAATGAGCGTCCCATTGAAACGCACTAAGCACTTTCCCCCGGGAGCGTGTGTGGGAGCGGCCATTCTCCGCCAAAGCCGGCCTTTATGTCTGAAAAGACTCGGCGTTTTCCGGGAGGATGCTCCCTTACCCGACAGCCCAGATCTATTTTATCTGCAGGATAAAAGGGGGGACAGCGACCGCCACGAACTCGGGAGAGGAGCCGGTGTGACATCACGAGGGGAATCCATCCCACTTTGTGAAATTATGAGAGGGGCAAAAGTAGTAAAGTGGCAAAATAGGCTTTAATCGAGCATCAGTGGGGAGGGGAGCTTTGAAAATGACAGTTGTTTTTTTTACCATCTAATCATCTTTACCAAGCGGTGGTGTGTGTGGCTGGTTTCGGCCTTTCCTTTCGCAGTAATCACTTCCTGAATCTGCCATTTTCCTCCTACATCCACCCCCCACCCCCAACCCCTCCCTCTTGCAGCCTGGGATCCGGTTGATCCACTCCTGCGCGTCCGGCGAACCGCCCTGGCTGCGTCTCGCGTGCAGACCACTGCGTCGCATGGCCCCTTGACCCCCCCGCCCCCATCCTCCCCTCTCCACCTCCACACACCCCCACGCACACTCCCACACACCCACGCACACACACAGGCCCCAGTTTGATATGGCGAGAAGGTGCTGCTGAGCTGAAGCATCTCCTCACTACAGTTGGATGCTGCTGCTGCTGCTGCTGCTGGTGGCGGTGATTATTTTTTGCATCGAACGTGCTCGCATCCTCCTCCACCACCTCCTCCACCCGTCATAAGAGCAGATGAGGAGCAATGAGGGGGGGCGCGGACCCTGACAGGCTCGCCCAGTGATCCACCCTTGCAGGTCAATTTATAGCATTTTCTTTCCTCCCCCAAGAGCACACACACACACACACACACACACACACACACACCGGCTCCATCCTCCTCCGGCCGTGAACAATCTGCCTCCGCATCCGATGCTAATTGTTGATGCCGGGGCCCGCAAGAAGAAGGCAAAAGGAAAACCGAGACAACCGAGCAGCAGGAGCGTGGACGGGCAAAAAAAAACCCCAACAACAACAACCGTGCGTGCGGGTCTTTGCAAAGGCCTGTTTGGAGCGGAAACGCACGCCATCACCGCAAAGATGCCCCCCTCCCTAGCCCTCCCCTCCCTCTGCTGCTCCCCGCAAGCACCGCACGAACGACACGACCAAACGCGACGGGGCCGTTAAATGTTGGCTTGCACGGGCGCGAGACCTACCTGAAAATGTGCTCTGCTGGGGTTTTTCCCAAATTTGGTAGAATTCCGGATTGACTCCACCCAACACACACACACACACACACACACACAAACACACACGCGCGCACACGCGCGCGCGCACACACACACACACGCCAAAAAAAAAAAGGGAGCGAGGATCTGTCAAATATCAAAAGGATGAGAGGAAATCCCAGCCTGGTGTCGCCCGCTAATCAGAATAATTTGAGAAAAAAATAAACAAACAAACAAACAAACAAAAACAAACAAAAAAAAAAAAACCACCAATCCCGTCGCGGTTCACTTTGGCCTCAGCGGAGCTGGAGTCGTGAGTGTATAATATTCCGCGTAGGAAGAGATGATGAGCTCCGGAGCGGCGGCGAGGCTGTCGGCGTGCACCGCGGCAGGACTTGGGAGAGATGTTACGCACGCAGCGGTGGGGGAAACCTCGGTGTGACGACGGGATGCGGGCAGCGAGCGGAGGCAGGAAGGGAGGCAGGAAGGAAGGCAGGGAGGCAGGGAGGCAGGGAGGAAGGAAGAGCAGGGAAGCGACTCGATCGGCGAGCCGGGGAGCTGCGAGTGTAGCGGCGACGGAGCGTGTTGTCCAACCGTAACGAGCGGCCCCTGAACGCACCGACGCAGCCGCTCTTTGTTAAATTAGCGGCAGCTGATGTATTTTTTTTTCTCCCCCCCCCGTCCCCACCCTCCTCCCTTTTCGTCCCTCTCTCTCGTTGTTGGATTTTATTGCTGCAGGAGGCACCTGAGATCTGCAGGATTCCCCAATTCATTTTTTTTTTTTTTTTTTACATCAGCTTTGACATCACCGGGTTCCCCTTCCCCATAGTAACAGATGGGCCTCATCCCCCAACATCCACCGCCGCTTAGAAACAAACAATTCCACATATGGATGATTCCATATTATTTTTGTCCTAAAGATTTTCAGATTTTTAATATTAATATAACAGTATTTTATTGATTTGGGACTTTAGTATTTCATATAAATGTATATAATCCCTCAAAAATTGCTTCCTCTCCAGAAAAAACAAACAAACAAACACATAACCCTATGTTTGAAGCCTTCCACAAAAATTTGTTGTACCTTCCATGTTCCATGAAATAAGGCAAATAAGAGTCGGCCACACAGGATGAACACGACACCTGGTAGGGGCTGTTGTCACTGACGTCCCCTTTATGACATCACAATGGGCAGACTTCCAATGACTTTTTGTTTCTTTCAACCCGCACTTTCTGTATCGAGCAAAAGAGGGAAATAAACAATTCCAACGGAGTTTATTGACAGGCTAGAGCAGGTATGGGCAAACTACGGCCCGGGGGCCATATGAGGCCCGTTAAGCTTTTCAATTCGGCCCGCCGAACTTGAAGAAATTATATTAATAGTATGCAAGTACTAAAATAGCTGGATCTCATCCATTTTTCCAGTGTTTTAAGAGTCATTGAAATAAAGAGCTAAATACCCTGGGGCTTCGAAGACACATTTTGCTGTAACTTTGCTTGGTTTCATTTTCATTTGACATTAAAGCACGTTTTCTAAATATCCCATGATATATTTTTTCCTCCTATGAGGTGGGTCACCAAAACACTCCATCCATCTGCTGCTGCTCCGGCACCTCTGTCAAATTTTACAACCCATTGTGGCCCATTGGTCAAAACGTTTGCCCACCCCTGGTTTAGTGACATGTTCATGTCAAATATTGGTAAAGTGAATTTTGCATAGCGCGCAACATTTAAAAATCGAACTTAGTACCATTTAAAAAACAAATAGACAAAAATACAAGATGCAGTAATATTTCTTCAAATATTTATATTTATATATATATATATATATTTATATATTTATAATATAGTCATCACTTCTCCATACAACACACGCTCACATATGTACAAACCGAAAAAAAGAAACACTGAAGATGAACTCCCAAAATATCAGTAGATGATGCAAAAATCCCCACTTCAGGTCAGCAAATGACCCACATTTACGACAAAAACCTTAAATTATGCATAGCTTAAGTTATCAATGGAAAAATGTCTCCTTCTGCAGTACAAAACAATTGCGCTTTTCGACATTTTTCCTTGAAAAAAAAAATACAGACAAAAGAGAGAAGAGGGGCATTCGCACAATCTCACACCAGGGTTTTTCAAGAGTATAAAGATAGTTTTGTGGTTCTCGTCGACTTTATAAATTACAAGGGTAGAGGAAGGGGTGATTGAACACATGCAGGCATGACACTCAGTAAACATACACAGTAACCTCTCGTGTTTTACACAGGCCGCTCAGGTGCTGGAGCACAGCGAAGGTCCCGGCAAGGAAATAAAACTCCAGGCGATCCAGAAGGAATGACGTCGCGATATGAGAAGAAGACAAAAAGGAAAAAGAAAAAGAAAGACATTATTCCCTTTCAGGTAAAGAATCCCGCCGTGACAGACGGCTCGCTGCAGTCACCGCAAAAGAATGAATGAGGAAATGAATGGAGGAAAAACCCTCCCAAGCGTGTGTGTGTCTCAGGTATTGCTCTCCGGGTTGGTTTTTATTAGCGGAATTAAAGCTCAGTTCCCGTTTGAGACGACCACCCGCACGTGCAGGTTGAACTGGACTAAGTGCAGCAGGTGAAGGGGGGAATGCGAGAAGCAAGGGGGGGGGGATTCGGTGTAGTAGTGATGAAGACGAAGGAATGAATCGCAAACCAGTGCAAAAACAAAACAAAAACAAAGAAAAAAAACCCTAGAAAACTCCTCTTACTTTACGCTTCCCCACGGCGCCGCCCTGGCTGTGGAACTGCGCCTGTGCATCCTCCCGCCTTCTGGCAAATTAACCGCAAAAGTGACTAAACTCCTCTAATAAAACACCCAGTGAAAAGGAGAAAGAAGAGAGTGAACAGAGGATCCTTCCGTTTTCTAATAAATAATACAACATCAAGGGGGCCTGGCAGGAGGAAGGACAGAGGGGGTGGAGGGGGGGTGTGTGTGTGTGTGTGTGTGTGGGGGGGGGCTCAGTAGACTTGAGCGGAGAGGACAGGCCCAGCACAGGGGCCAGCAGAGACGTCTCCCGCTGACGGGGCGCCGCCAGAGGCTTCCTCCCCCGCACCCTCCCCCCACCCATCTACTCCCCCCCCGACCCCCACCCCTCCTCCCCTCCACCCAGCGAGGAGCAACGTCAGCAGGAAACGGCTCCGGCTGCAGCCTGTCAAGACGGGCCCCGTCACGGAGAGACCTGGGCGGGGCCCACGAAGGGTCTAAAGCGCTTCGGTCGATGACAGCAGCAGCGAGGGAAAAGAAGGTGAGGCGGGGCGACGGTGGAAAAAAAAAAACAACCCCCCCTCGCCAAAAACAAACCAAAAAAAAAACTCCACCAGGATCAGCAAGAAACAAAAGAGAACGACTCGACAAAAAAAAAACGAACGCGCGCTCCGAAATGTAGTTTTGTATAAAGTGTCTGTTGCAGCCTCGGCCGAATGCTCGTGCCGCCCTCCCCTCCCCTCCCTTCCCCCCTCCCTCCCTTCCCCCAAACATTCCACTCTGTTTTATATATATATATATATGTACATGTAATACTATCTGCAGTAGGTCTGGATGCCGGGAGTCGCAGCGCTTCCTCAGCTCGGGGACGATGGCTTCAGTTAAAAGTCAGGGAGGTCATGCTGACAGGTGCTCCTCCGAGACAGAGGGGGGAGGGGGAGGGGTAGGGGGAGGGCTCCTCCTGCTGGGAGGGAGACAGGGAGACAGGGAGGGAGGCGGACAGTTTGTAAACATCACAACGCGCGTCGGTGCGCGCGCGCGCGGGGTTTCAGCCTGCGGCGTAGCTGCTCAGGAAGGAGTAGAACATGGGCAGCTTCATGCGCTGCTGGTCCCGCCGGCACCACGCCATCACCGTGCCCTCGCTGTTGGCCGTGTAGAGGTGGTGGCCGTCGCACGAGTACGTCAGGCTGGGAGAGAGAGAGAGAGAGAGAGAGAGAGAGAGAGAGAGAGAGAGAGGAGGATGCTGAGGATACATCAGATCAAGATCTGTTGCATGTATGCCTATTAGGGCTGTCACGCATTCATCGTGATTGGTTCAATATAATCCAAAACGTGTCAGGAAGTCACTCAAAGAAACACTAGAAAATCCGGTAAATTTTCAAATTAAAAGCAATTGTCAAAATAAAACACAGCAATTGACAAATGCGATCATATTTGTGTACGTTGTATTTGACAGTATCTACACAGAGTGCTCGAGAGATGAAAACAAACAAACAAGGAGCAACGGAGTGGGCTGGCCACGGGGTGGGGGGGGGGCGGGGGGGTTTTGAGTGTCTAAACACACAAACAAAGAGGGAAAGAGCGAGAGCGAGGCGGAGAGGAGTTGTTGTCGAGTCAAGATGTGAAATTGATCGTGTTGAAAAATATGAATGGGAGTCAACAACAGCTGAGCAGAAGCGCTTGTCGACCCTCGCCGAGAGATGTGCGTCTGGTGTGAACAGGAGGATGCGGCTCGCATACAATTTTCGTGGGTGCGCTGCTTTGCAGCGCTTTCGCGTCCACGTTCCTTGTACTAACCCGTAGTTTCTGGTAAGAAATACTTCATTTTATGGGGTTAAAACTGCCTTGAAATGCGAAATTACAGAATGTTACACAAAATGCGATTAATCGCAATTAACTATGAAGATTCAGCGATTAATCGCGATTAAAAAATTTATCGTTTGACAGCCCTAATGTTTATATGTTTGTGTCATTTTTTTTATTTTTCTGTGAAACCCCAGGGAGATTAGCGTGGAAGCTAACGGGGGGGGATCTGAATAAAAGATAGAGAATAAAGATGAAAATAACCAACTGAAAGCTTGAATGCGCTTTGCGAGAGATACCTGATGATGGGTTTGCTCGACTTGGAGAAGGTGATCTCCCTCACTGGTTTCAAATCCCATGTGCTCCACAACCTGGACGATCAATAGCAAGGGAAGGGGGAGGGGGACAACAAAAAAACAAACAAACAAACAAAATGTGTGAATCGAGTGTGGTCAGTCAAAGTGCTGGGAGGTCAAAAAGTTTGGAGGCCACGCTCACCTGACCACGCCGTTCTCCAGGCCTCCGGCGATCACGTTGACCGACACGCCCTCCGGCTGGTTGGAGAAGGCCACCGAGCAGATGATCTCCCGGCAGTGCACGTGGCCGATCAGGTCGCCGTTCACCGTCCACAGCCGCAGGTCGCTGCCTCCGCCCACTGGCACGCACAGGGACAAATCGTCAGTCGCATCCAGGAGCAAAATCGTTAATTTAAAAAAAAAAAAAAAAATCATTTTGGGGAACAGAGTGAGGCGTCACCGGAGTCGCAGACAGTCGCGATGTCTCCCGTGGTCTCGCTGGCCGACACTGCCGTCACGGGGCTTTTGTGGCCTGTGAGACTCTGCACGTAGCAAAGCCTGAAGAGACGGAGCAGGAGGTCAAAACATCACAAACACAAGATCATAAACAATCAAATGTATCCATCTGTTATACAGAAAGCAGTTCAACGGGTGAGGTGATACTCGGGAGGTGTAAAGCCGACCAATCGAGATTAGATCCTGCTGCTGCAATTAAATGCATCGTGTCTCCATTTCAGATGGTGTTTCCAGTTCTTTTTATTGTGAAGACATAATGAATTTAGTTACAGTATTCCAGCCCTAACATTACATGTTAAGGGCCGCCCTGTGTCTCTTCAATGTTAAGATGCCGTCCAGCTCTGATTTAGCCTTAACTGCTACACATCCCTGCTGACCTCTCTAATGGCGGATGTTGTATACAAGTCAGTGTAGCTTCCTTCTTCAACGTCTTCTTGTGCAGCTTTAGAGACCCCTTCATTGTACACAAACATTCCAAGCATTGTGATGATGATTAGAAAATTGGTATTGGCCGAGCCAGTGTCAAGGGAAGACAAGGTGTGAGGAGAAGGAGAAGTGCTGTATCCACACAGCTAACTGCACCTGCACAGCATTGTATATTTGAATTATTCTTCAACCATAGACCAGACAGTTTTTGGCATCTTAGCAAAGTGTGAACTTCGTTAGTGTTCCGCCAATGCCACTGCACATCAACATCCCGATTGGCTGGAATGTTCATTGACAATGGCTTTGGCCAGACAGAATCATCAAAACCTTTTCATTTTTTCTTTCTCCCTAGCTTGCCAGTGAACTACGGTGGCTTGCGCACACAAACCTGGATACCCTGTCCACCTTCTTCTTAGTTGGTTTTTTTAAGGACGCGAGTGTTCACCCTAAATGCGAAACGCGTTGTCAGGTGGGCTTGATTGTAAAGGCTTTTCTATGTGTAGGAAAACCAAATAGCTTTTATTGTACTGCGAGTATACACTTTTATTAATGTATTTATGGACAGTATATTCAGCTTTTGCCAATATAAAAATCATATATCAAGCCAAATTTTAACCACTGGGCCTTCAAGAGACAGAATAGCAAACAAAACAGCCAAGACCTTTATCAAATTTGTTGTGTGTTTGGTTAAATTAGACCAAAGGAATGATCCCTCAGCATTTGGCTCCCTGTTTAGAGGTTAAACAAAGAGATGTTCTGACTTTGTGCGACTCCAGTGGTTCTCCGACGTTGCACGCAAATGGCTCTACAGAACACCGTCTTCCTGCTGTTGTCACGACCTAAGCTCTCATAGACCGCCCCCTCTCTATCTGCAAACAAAGCTGATCCATCGCCGAATCCGTGGAAAATTAAATGCGGCGGCGGCGGAGGCGGCTGCCGGATTGAGGAGGAGGGCGCGGCTCCACCCACCTGTTGAGGTCCCACAGGATGCAGGTGCCGTCCTTGCTGACGCTGATGAGGACGCTGTAGGGCTTGCACACAAACAGGCTGGTGACTTCCCCCGTGTGGCCGTACAGGTGGACCTGAGCTTCCACCTCCATCTCGGAGGGCTGTTGTTTACGCAAACACAGAGGGGCCATTCGTCAAAAAGACCAAAGACGGAAAATTTGCATGCGAGTCAAATACAAAACAGCTAAAAATAATCAATAGTGCAACGGGAGAGAGGGAAGGGGGATGGCGGGGCGAGTGGCGCTAAAGCTAAAGCCCCCTCCAGAGATGGAGGAGCGAGCAGAAAAGCTTGATGCCTATTGGTTGGGTGGGGGGCCGGTGAGAGCGTGAAAGCCTCTCTGATGACTGAAGTCCCTGAACCTCTAATCCCACTTGTGGTGCTCGCTGGAAAATGTGTTTCAAGGGCAACTGTGATGTGACTAATAAAGCTCCGCTTTTGAGCGCGAAGCAAAGTCGACGACAAGAGGGGGGGTGGGTGGGGTGGAGGAGGTAAACTGGAGGTGGGCGGCTGGATCGGGTGTCAGCGGTGGAGGTTAGAGGAGGAGACGTCGCCATGGAAACCGACCGTGGTGTTGGTGAAGCGGTTGCTGTAGGCGGTGATGACTCCACACTTGCTGCCCGTGAAGAGCTGGCAGCCGTCGGGGACCCAGGCGCAGCTGGTCACCTGGAGGAGAGGTGGGGGGAGGGGACAGTCAACGAGGAGAGACCTGGCAGCTGATTGGTGTGTGTGTGTGTGTGTGTGTGAGAGGAGGATGGGAGGGTCATTCTCAAGATCTTCGGGGCCCAAATTCCAATTCATTGTATGGATTTCATTTGATTTTCTCTTTGTCTGGTTACAATAGTGTTTTTTTTTTTTTTTTAACATTTGGCACAATCTAAAATCTTTTTTTTTTTTTTGTCTTTCAAAAGGTGTGATTTGTCTGCATCAAACATAAGCAAGCAAATGCAATGAAAAAAACAACAACAAAACAAAACTTTTTGCCCTCATGCCAGCTTAAACTTTGCTTCTTCTTGAATCAGCCTGCATGTACATGTAATTTATTATCATGATCAGAAAAAGGAACATTAGAGGCATTTCTGGTGGTGTGCAAATCTGTGTTTATATTTTAAGGTGAAATGGTGATTTCAATTGTCAAAATATCAAGGGTAGAATTTTAGATCAGAGAGTTGAATGGACCTCAACAACATCTATTCATATACATTTTAGATACATTTTTTTTTTTTTAATCTTTTGATTTGTTTATTTTGTCCTTTTCTAATCTTGGTCTTAAATTGAGCTTTTACTATTTTTCCTACTTTGTTGTTCAATTGTTTTGAGTATTTTATTGTTATTTACTGTTGTATTCGTGTGTATTTGTGCAAGATTATGCTTTTTATTTATTTATTTTATTTTTTTCCCTCTGAGGTCGTGTTAAAAGTGCTCTATAAAACTTTGACTTGATTTGACATAAAGAGCTATTATATATGGGAATGTCCTTACAGTGCCAATGGCAGCAACTAAGATGTTCATCTTTGCTCGACCAACCAAGGAATCAGACAGAAATTTGATTTGCACTTTGTTTCGCTGAAATGTCTTGGTGCCAGAATGACTAATTGGTGGGATTGTGTTGTTGATTTTGAGATTAGGAAGAAGTGGCCCGAAAAACGTTCATGTGGAGAGAGAAATGTTGATGACGTGTCGTGATGGTTGATGCTCCGTCTTGAATATCAACTATAGCACAGACGGCTTGCAACAGCAGGAAACATCTGAGCCATCTGCTCGGAAGACAGAAACACTGGCAGATATCACAGACAGTGGTGGAAAAAACTTTTTTAGACACGCCATGATTGTGATGGATTGTATTGTGCTAAGAATCAGTCTTAAGTCTCCAAGTGAAGTTTTTTTTTTTTTTTTAGCATGGTAAATGCAAGATGTCATCCCTCGCAACCCATCCAAGAGTGCAAGAACGACTGGAATTTAGTTTTCTTATTATGTCTTATTAACAATAAAGAACAGTCTCTTTGTATGTGGACCTCTGATGGAGCCAAACCTTTGTAAACACTCACAAAATAATTCTCTGGCCAATATTTAATGATTGAGTAAAATGTTAACGGCGTCCGAAAACTTTCTTCCACCACTGAATCGATTCACATATGAAGTCCTGATTCCAATCGGGCAACATCTGAATCCTAATCTGTGCCACGGCAAAAGCAAAGTGGAAGCGGGCCACTGGAAGCAGGTGGTGTGAATCCTACCTGGTGGAGCTGGGAACACTGGATGAAGTTGATTGGCGGCTCGCTCTGCTTGCTCTTCAGCCTCAGGATGTTGTCGGCGTAGCCCCAGCTCAGGATGGCCGACCACTGGATGTCGGTGCTGTGCATGCTGCGGACGCCTGCGGAGCCCGGAGGAGAGTAGAGTTAATGGAATCGGCGGGGGAACTAAAGCCTGGAAGTGAAGGAGGGCGAGAGAGGGTCCCTACCCTGCTCCTTGCTGTAAATCATCATGAGGCAGAACTTGTGGGACAGCCCGCAGATGGCTCGCGTGGGCAGAGCCAGGAGGGAGCCGAACTTCTCGCCGTGCGGCTGGCTGAAGCAAACCACGGGGTCCGGGGTGCAGGGCGAGCCCACGTACTCGCCCCACTTGAGGCCTTTGATCCACGGCAGCGGGCTCTGCAGGGAAGAGGAGGAAGACGAGGAGGACGAGGAGGGAATTTCCCTGAGTGAGATGCGGATGGTTTCGCTAGTGGGCGGTGTGGTGAGTTGTGGACTCGGACACTCACCGGGCAAACTATTTCCTTGACTTGCTCCCGACTCTCCCTGAAGGCCAGCACCAAGAGGCCCATGGCGGCGGGCAGCTCGCCCTCCATCAGGACTTTGGGTCCGGCCCGGCTGATGTGGGAGCCGTTGAAGAGCTGCCGGGGCGTCTGTCCGTACGTCTTGATCATGGTCTCCAGGGCGCGGCGCTGCACCGGGTCCTCCACGGCCGACACGTCCATGCCAAAGTACGTCTGAGGAGAAAAGAAAGAAATAAATCAATAAAATGAGATTTAGCTGGAAATATTTCCAAGCGGATTTCGGGAGGAGGGAGAGCCGCTCACAGCCGGGTGGAAGACGTTGATGGCCTGGACGGCGGCTTTGCCCTTCTGCTTGAGGCCGAACACCAGGTCGATCCACTGGCACAGCGTCTGGGACACCTGGTCCGACTCCAGCGCCTGGCGGTGGATGAGGATGAAGAGGCGCGGGTCGTTCCGGGCCCACGGCGGCAAGTTCACGTGGTTCACCCGCTCGCCGTTCTGCCGGACGCCGAAATCGAAACCTGTGGACGCGGCGACAACATTGTTTCAGTTAGGAGAGGCTACGCTGCACGTGTGATGCAGAAGATGTCCGACTCTCTGAGACTTCAAGCGAACCTCTTTATGAAAAGGTGGAGCAGTGACATTAGTGTGCTAGAGCACTGAGGAATGCCTGTGTGTATTTCAAATTCAATCTGTATTATTAATAATAATGATGCTCTTAACTTATTAGATTCTAATGTAGTTTATTCTTTTTTATATATATATATGTACATATATACTGTATGTATATGTCTATATATATATATATGTACATATATATGTACTTATATATATATATGTACATATATATGTACTTATATATATATATATATAGATATATATATATCTATATATATATACATTGTAAAGGAATGTGTATAATTAATTTATGTTTAATTTAACCTTTTTCATTTTTTTTGCCTTATTAAAGTCGTGGGTGCTTCTTTTCTTCTTTTCTGGTTCTAATTATTAATGTCCGTTCCTTTCATTTTTAACAGACTATTAGAGATTATTTTGCACTAAATAGGTCATCGCACCATCTACTGCTTACTTGCACAACCACCATTGCACCTTATTATTGGCAATATGTCAAAGAATATCTCTGGCTTAATCCTTCCACATGCTCTGCATTCCTTACCCTTAATTTTATAAACAAGTGTGAGTGTTACAGAGATATGTGTACATGAGATTTATGTGTGAATAAAGTATCTATCTATCTATCCATGTACTGGTCATTGAAATGATCTGTTTTGGAAATCTGATCCGATATGATGAACATGATTCTGTATGTATAGTTACATGCGTAACTGAAATAAACAACCAGGAGGAGGACGAGGTCGCGGTGGTCATGACTACCTTCTCTGTTGACCAGGAACTCCGGGAGGTAGAAGAACTCCGGGATGAGCTCCTTCACGTCAGTCATGGACTCGTAGGAGGACAGGCGCCACGTGGTGTTCATGGAGTGAAACGTTCGGTCCGGGATATCAAAGCTCTGGTCTGATTGAGGCCAAAGACAATTTAATTACAAATGCAGCGCGCTGATTGAAAAGGTCCCCTTTCATGACCTCCGACATCGCGCTCGCTGCATACATTTATGACCACATGAAAAGACGCCTCGCAGGATCAGAGGATGGAGAGGGGGAAAGAGAGAGAGAGAGAGAGGAAGGAGACTGAATGATAAAAAAATAAAACGCAGGACGTGATGGAAGAGAGGCGCAGGCAGCGCGAGTGTGATCAGAGGGCAGGCGGGAGGGAGGAAGAAACCTTTCATGGCCGACGCCAGCGTGACGCAACGCGGCAACACGCTGCTCAGTTACATGCGAGCAAGTTGCAGCGAGTCGCCGCCGCCGCCGCTGCTAAAAGCCTCCGCAGCCACTGAGATTAATGAAATGCAGACAGGTGGCACTCGGTGCTGCTAAAAGCTTGTGGAAGACGCATGATAATTACCTGCGGCTAAAAAGCTCTGGACTGCTGCTGGGTTTACATTTAGTGCTCTTTGGAACTTTAAAACAAGCGCTGGCTCAAACACCCAAGTCAATTTTATTGAGTTTGTAAAGCTCATACATATTTATATATGTATATGTATATATGTTCTTAATGGCTGCCAATGGGACTTAGTTTAATTGAAATGATAAGACCAAAAAACATTCTTATATGCAAAAAGAGAATTTTTTTTATCGTCATCATTTATATATAGTTCATCTCTGGTGAATGTAGTTTTGCCAGACAGACTTTATGTCCATCTCTGCTGCAACTTGGATTCAAAACACGGCCTGGTCACATTTCCTCCGTCACTCACCTTGGTATGCGAGGAACATCTTGGTGAAAGGAGGCATCCGGACCAGGAAGTGCAGCACGGTGCCGCTGTTGGAGTAGTGCGAGCCGTAGTGGTAAGGCTGCACGGGGGGCATGGGGTCGTCCTCACGTATGCCCTTCCTGTACTCCTCCTCCAGGTACTGCGGGAGAGAGAGAACAACAAAGCCACGGTGACCCCGGCTCCCGCCTCAACGTCCTCTGCGGCAAAGGGTTGAAACGAGCCCTTACCTTGTAATTAGCCACGTAGCGGTCCTCTTTCTCCTTGGACTGCACGGCGATGGGCTTGCTCAAATTCCTGCCCGGCGACAGAAGCGAGGGCAGACGCGCTTAATGAGCCAAGTTCAGAGACAAATGAGCGGGGGCAATTCTTCCAATTTTAAACGGGCGCTCAGTCAGTCAGTGTGTCCCTTCCCGCCACCTAATTTGTCATCCAGTTTATCAATAAATTAACACAGGAATATGTAAATGAACTGCAGCAGCCTTGATTAAGAGCTACAGTGTGGAACCGCTCCGGCACAAACAAGAGGAGGAGCCAGCGAAGGAAGCAGGGCGGCTCGCTTTAAAATGAGCATTTGATGCATAAACGAGAAAAGGCGTCCATTGATAAGCACCCCACACATTTAAAACAGGCCCTCATACCACTTTGCCCTCCGAGGACCGACCCACCTGTAGATGTTGGGGTCCTGCAGGTCGAGCGTCTCGCTGGTGTAGTCGCGCAGGATGAACGGGAACACCGGGTACTGCATGAGGTCGTTGAAGGAGCGGCCGGCGTGCTTGTTGAGGTGCGTGAGGTATTCGAAGTTGGAGATCTGGCCCGAGCTCCACAGCTGGGTGAGCGCCGTGATGTTGCCGTGCTCCAGCAGGTTGGGCAGGTCCGAGGTCAGGATGTTGTGGTAGACGTCGTCGCGGAACTTGTGGGGGGGGCGAGAACGCAGGAGGGTTTTTATGTTGTGTACATGTTTTTTGTTTTTTTTCCTTTCCGGTGCAGGGATTGAAGAGGAAAGATTAAAGAAGAGGTGCTAACTTGCTCAGTTTTCTTGATTTTCCTTTGAGCCTGCTGTCTGATCCGCATAGCGTAAATCAATTTGAATGATGTTCAGTTCAACTCGTTGTAAAAACCAACAGGTTCTGAGGTGTTTCAATGAGGAAGGCGTGAAACTCACTGTTTTCTCATCGGAAAATACGGCAACTGGAGTTCCGACTAAAACTAAAACTTTCTGTTTCGTCTTACCTTGGTGGTGTCGAAAGCCAGCAACAAGGTCCGGCCGTTGGTGAGAAAAATCTCCACGGCGTTGTCTCGGAGCTGCCACCAGCGCTTGTGCACCTCCTTGATCTCCTCGTAGGTCCAGGAGAAGGAAGGCGCCTCCGTCTCCCCGTGAAGGCTCTGCCACCCCAAAAAAACGCATGGAAAAAAACGGTTAAAGCAACTTAAAGCGAAGTCATCCTCGTGACAGAGACAAACAGTGGTCCTTCCAGCCTTACCTGGTTGTCGTGGACATCGGCGGCGTTGTCCTCCACAAAGTACATCCCAGACTTTCCTGTGAGACGACGCGCAGCAGAGTCAGATTTCAAGTGAGGAAGCGCAAAAGCAAAAAACAAAAACAAACAAACAAACAAAAAAAAGCTAACAGACTTGTCAGCTGACTGGCTGACTGTATAATACATGCGGCGGCTGAGAGAAAAGGACGGGGTTTTACCCAGAAGGAGCTCCCCCGCTGTCTCCCTGGAGGGGGCGACGCTGACGCATCGCCGGGTGAACCTGCAGACGGAAAAAGACCAGAGAGTCACAGCCTGAACGAAGCAAAGATCCTCTCTCCAGTTTAGAGCGCGGCGGCAGTGCCTTCCACTGATGATCCCCCTGGCGCCAGAGAGGGACCACGTGACACACACACACACACACACACACACACACACACACACACACACACACACAAAGGAACTGACTGAGGACAGGCAGAGTCTTTCACACTAGATGATCACATAGAAAACCAAACACAAATGTAGCCTGTAAGGAATGTATAGAGCACGACAAGGTGCATTCTTACCTTTTTGGTTTATTCCAAAATGAAGATGCAATGGTTTTAACCATTAAAAAAAGCTGCGCACGACAAGCAATCCACTTTTTCACCTCGCAAAAACTCCATCCATGTCTTATCTGGCTAACCTTTACTTCTAAGTTCCAACCACTTCACTCCTCCACTCTGTGGAATTAAAGGTTGACAGGCAGACGCTGGGACAGAGGGGTTGGGCAAATATACCTGATGGGCTCGCTGGTGGCTTTGTCTTTGACCGTGGAGGAGAAGGAGGAGTGAGTCTTGTCCTCAAACAGGAAGGACAGCGCCGTCTTCGTCGTGTCTGGAGTGAAAGATTAAGACAGATTAAGGCGACTGGATTTTCTTCGCCAGCTCGACCCGAATGCAACCTCGTGGCCAAAGGGGAGGCGGTTCTGTCACCTTCACACTTGCGCCTGTCCTTCAGCAGGTACTTGTTGGGTATCGTGAGGTAGCATCTCTGGAGTCTCCGTCGCTCGCGATTGGGTCCCTCGGTTGGGTCCAGCTGCCAGGACGTCGGGTAGGAAGTCTGGTCGTACCACACCGCGCTAAAACGGACAGTTACCCATTTGCTGTTAGCTTACACCAACAGGGAAATGACAACAGAGAAATTACACAGCAGACTGTGAAAAGAAAGTAGACACCAGAATGGAAGCTTAGGTCAAACGTTTATGCCAACACTGAAACAAACTACTAAATCGAGTGCATCAAGAGAAGCAGGAAATCCTTAGAATTAATTTGGAGATCTATTAATATTGTCTTTGGTTAAAGCTAAAACGCTAGCAAAAAACAACTAAATTGCTAAATATACTTGAGGATGCTACAAACATTTAGCTTGCAAAGCACTTTTCACTCTTTGCTTTTTATATATTTTTGGATCATAGAAGGTGTGATTTTTTTTTAATGTGATTTTCAAATATCAGCATCCCGCTTTTGGTTTCACATTAACTCCATTTTAGTCCAAAATAAACGTGATGCCCACCGGTCGTGAGTGAGCTGCTGCACCAGCTCCTGCCAGTGGCGGCTGGCGCTCAGGTCAGTTTTGTAGAGTCCCCTGATGTGCTGCATGACTTTCTTTCTCTCCATGCCTTGCCGCAGAGACACATTCTGGGTGATGTCGGCGGCAATCTTCGATATGTCGTTGGACTTTCCGTCCAGCCTTTGCTTGAGGCTGAAATAGGAGAGAATAGAGTCAATAGAAAAGTGAAAAAACACACACACAAAAAAAAAACCACATTCATCGTACTAACTTCAACAGATCCAGCTTACCTCTTCTGAGTGTTGGCAATTTTCTTTTCCCACGCCACTTTGTTTGTTTTCTCGTCTGTCTCGTACTTGAGTTTTTCCTACACAAATAACGCAGCGCGAAAAAGTAAGAAATTGAGACGTTCGTTCGCCAAGGAAGTCTGAGACCTTCGACGGCGGCGACTCAGACAGCCTTCATCGCGCTCACCTCTTTTATGGCCTTGAGCAAATCCTGCTTGTGCGGCGCGTTGGGCGGGATGCAGCGGTGGCCGCAGAGCTTGAGCGAGGTCATGAAGACGCCCACGGCGTTCTGCTCGTCTCTGGTGAGGCCGTCGTTGTGGTCGTGTAGCATCTCGTAGAGGTACAGCGACAGCTTTGGCCCGTGCTGAGCGACAAGACAGAGGTGGGGGAAAAAAGTGATTGAAAGTTACTTCGTGAAAGGTAACGCAGCGGCGGAGACTGTGTGAAGCGCAGTTTGACGAGAGATGGACGAAATAGACAGTATGTATGACTAAACCGTGACAAAATACAGGACTTGACTTAGTTAAAAAGACTAAAGACTAGAGAATATGGTTTGAATATTTTAAAAGACTCCCATATGTTTTTGTAATGTAATTTTGTCGTTTTTTTCTTTCGTTTTCTTGCTTTTCTTTTATGAGTTTGCTTGTATCGGTGAGGATGTTGCAACATTAAGAAAAATTCTCAGCGGTAGCGGGTGACCCTCGGGTTCCTATTTGTTGTTCACTGTTCTTGTGAACTGTTTATCTCACAAAATCTTATTACAAAGTAGTATTTGTCATTCTACCGGCACAGGCTGAAAGAGGAAGTTTGCTGTTTTCAACCAGGAGTGCAAGATAGCAGGACATAAACAAAAAATGGAAGGATTTTAATCAACATCATCTTTAATTCTGTTGTAATGTGCAATTTCCCTGTCCATTCCAAATAAAGATAGAATTTCAATCAAAATAAAAATGTGTTTTGTGTGTGGAGGAAAATAGAAAAAATCCCAAATCTCATCTGGCTGTTTATGCCTCAACTAACTAACACCTACGACAGCATCCCAGTCCCTCTGCCGCCCCCTCACCTCCAGGCCGGGGCTGAGGCTCTCCTTGAGGATGTCCAGGTGTCTGGCATCGAAAACAAACTCCAGCGCCTCCTTCCTGTCGGACAGGGGGAGCCCGGGGCTGAGCGTGTGCACCAGCAGGCGACCGATCTGCACCCGGAAGGTGTCCCGACATGACCACAGGATCCTCCGCCACTGGTGGTGCGGAGCTCCTCCTCGACCGGTGCTGCCCTGCAGGGGGATCGAGGGAAAGCAGGGCTTGAAACCTTATTTATTTATTTATTTATTTATTTAAATAGTTATTTAATTCATTTAGTTAAAACAAACCCAACTCCTGAATGAAAGGGAGCCGAAAGAAGAATAATCTTATATAATTTGACCATTTAGCCAAAGAAATACATTTTGATTACCAGGCTGATTTTGATGCCGTCCATCATGAGCTTGAGGATGTCCTTCTGGAAGCTCTTCTTGCTGGCCGGTGGCAGGGTGAAGGGGGTGGGTGAGTGGGGGACGGAGGCGGAGCTGCCCTCATCGTGGGACGGCTGGTCGCCCCCCTCGGCTGAGAAGAGGTGCTGGTCCGGAGAGTCGGGGATGTTGAGCAGGTCGAACAAATCCTGACTCACGTCTGCAGGGGGGAAGTGAAATGAGACGAGTTACTCTATGCAGTGGTGCAGTGGTTAGCACTGTCGCCTCAGAGCAAGAAGGGTGCGAGTTCGATCCCGGGCCTGGGGCCTTTCTACGTGGAGTTTGCATGTTCTCCTGTGTGTGTGTGTGTGGGTTCTCTCCTGGTTCTCCGGCTTCCTCCCACGTGAAGTGAACTGGGAAGTCTGAATTAACTGTGAGTGAGAATGGTTTTTCTTTGTTTGTCTTTCTGTGTGGCCCTTCGATGAACTGGCGACTTGTCCGGGGTGGAACCCTGACTTTGTATTATGACAGTTGGGATAGACTGCAGCAGCACTGAGTGCAGGAGGAAGTGGGTATAGAAGATGGATGGATAGATAGACGGCAGGTTTTGTTTGTGTCAGGGGAGGAGGAAAAAAAAGACAAGGTGGAAGAGGAAAGGGGAGGAGAGGTAAGAAGAATAGAATAGAGGAGAGGAGAGGAGAGGAGAGGAGTAGGGAGGAAGAGAGGGGAGAAGACAGGAGAGGAGAGTGAGGAGAAGAGAGGAGCGAGCGCAATACCGTGATAAATGAGCCTGTTGACGGCGAGCACCACCAGCCTCTGCAGCCGCTGGACAAACTCCGTCTCGCTGGCGCGGATGGGGTTCTCCTGGCTCATCCTCCGCTGCATCATGTGGTGCAGCTCATCGCTGGCCACCGAGCGCATCCGCATCAGCAGCGAGTCGGTCTGCGCCAGGGAGAAGCGGCGGCGGCCTGCGGGCAAGGCATCGGCATCGGCGGGCAGGAGAGAAACAGATTTAAGTTTGGAAGAAGGAGCGCGGATGTGAGTGTGCGTGTGCGTGTGTGTGCGTTTTAAACTTTTAGGGTGAGAGAAACGGAGAGAAACTGCAAACATGTCATGAATCAATGATCAAGGAGCAGATTAGAGAGATTTTCTGATCACGTGCGTTTTCTTTTTTTTTTTTTTCTCGTCTATCGCTCAATTTTAATTACGGCAATAATAATAATCACACTCATGCAAGCACCAGTAGCGCAGTGGGTGTACTGGGCAGATTAAAACCCCCTTCATTGAGAAGAGTCACCGGGTGAGTTCACAGCAAACGTCGGAAGACAATTTTCTTCCCCGAGAAGGGAGGAGGATGTTCTCCGCCGAGCTGACCTGAGTCACAGTGCAGCATATAGGACGGGGCTCCGGAGGGGGAGGGGAGCGGGGAGTCCTGGGACAGGAAGCTGAAGGGGGAGGGGAGAGGGATCTGGCCGTAGGAGCAGTAGTGCTGCCTGGGGATGCGAGGGATAATGGAGTCTTTCATGGCGACGGAACCTTCGGACGGTGAGGACAGGAGGTCAAGGTGAGCAGGTCGAGCAGGTCGGGCAGGTCTGGCGGGTCGGACCGCCTGCGAACGCACCGCCGCGGCTCCGTTCGGCACGCGGCCGTCGCCGGCGACTCACCGGCGATGCTCTTTCGCTTCTGGTACATGGCGTGGTGCGGCGAGCTGGGGTTGTTGGCCGGCTTCTGTGGCTCCTGGCTGGCCGTCGTCCTGATGAACTCGATGGCCGACTGGAGGACGCGGAACTGCAGCGCCACGGCCATCTCTAGGGAGGAGAAGAGACAGGGGAGGGGGCAGTCTGTGATAAACATGCACCTGGTGGGATCTTTTTTTTTTTCATTTAAATTGTTTCAATTGCAAGAGCCAGGATGATGAACCAGTATGAAGCAGATCCAGGACTTTGTTTCGATACCAGTTCCAGAATTATACTTTTTTTGGTACTGGATGTTTTAGAACAAATTTGAAAAACAAATAAACACACATTGGCATTCCATCTAAAAAATGTATTTTCCATTTTACTTGTGATTCAAATCAGGAATTCTTACATTGTTCTATTTGCGGTCCTTTGCCACAACATTCTTGGCACAAATGCTGCATTTTACAATGTTTTGATCAACACTAGTGAAGTGGAGCCACAGCTCAGACTCTTTGGCACAACGCCATTATTAAATCTAACATAAACAAAACTTTGCCAGTGTCTTGAGTTCACACCTCTGTAATGTGAAGCCAATCACCAGCGACTTGACCCATGCTAGCAAAATGGTTATTGGCTTACAGAAGATTTTTGTTTTTTTGGGGGGGGATATCAGAATTTGGCACAATAAAGATGGTAATCTTTTGCTATATGAGAGGATGTCAGCATTCTGGTTGGTGCTACAAATGTATTGATTGTTCAGTGCCCAGCCCTTGGCAGGTCCATTGAAGGAAAAATGTTACAGGAAAACACATGTAGTTAATGGCTCATTTTACACAAAAAGAGAGGGACATATCGGAAGGAGTTTCACCTACAGTTGGAAAATCAGATCCATACTAAATAACATTTTTGTCAAGAATTCCTCTCTTACAATATAGTGTTGCATATGTTTCGTTAAAAACAGGAATAATGTCACCTGCGACTCCTGCGACGACATCTCAGTCTTCCTTGACAAGTGTGTGTGTCTCACCCTGTGTGCGAGGCGTCTTGCTGGTCTGCATGAAACCCAGCAGAGTGATGAGGTCCTCGATGATGCGGAAGTACTGGGGGCCCGAGGAGCTGCAGGAGTGGATGGTCACGGCCACCAGCAGCTGCTGGATGTCACACACCAGGAGCCTGTAGTCATTCGGAGGGATGCTGCCGAACAAGAAAGGAGAAAGAACGAGTGTGACGTGGAGGGAACCCAGAACCAGACCAGTAAAAGGATGAGTTATTTTATTCATGGCTCAAAGACAAAAACAAAAAACAAAACCCAGGAACCCAGGGAAGTTTTTCGATGAATCCTCCTGTTGTTCCGTACCCGTTTTCCATGCCGTTGAGGGTGGAAAGGGTGTTGAAAAGCACGTAGAAGGCCGTGGTCCAGCAGGATGTCGGCCAGCTTGGGGCAGGCGTTGAGGAGCTGCAGCAGCATGCACAGGATGTTGTGCACCAGCGAGTTCTCGTACAGGGAGTTCTCGATGAGGCCCAGCACTGGGATGATGCAGCGCTTCCTGAAGGGGGAGATGTTCTCCATTTCCTCCAGCTCCAGGCTGGAAACAGGCAGAGAGAAACAGAATGGAGATTGTGGTGGATTAGCAGCCCGCTGCTGCCCTCGTGGGGTCGACGAAGGCGAAAGTGGCAGCACTCACTCCTCCTCCAGGCCCACAGGACGCCCAAACAGCATCTCCAGGAAACACTCGAGGAGCCCCTGGCTGCCCTGGTGGATGTAGAGCTGGTTGGCCAGCAGTGAGAAGCCGTGGTTCTTCAGGAATTTCTCCTTTTGTTCCTTGATGGCTCTGGTAAAGTAGGCGTCCAGCAACTGGGGGAAAAAGTACAGAATAGCACGGGAAGACAGAAGTGAAATTTATATTTAATGGACCTTTTGGATGCGACTTTTCTTAATGTGCTTCCAATTGTTCTTCATGAGACGCAGGACCGACCTTCATGACTCCCTGCTGGATGAGCGGCGATGAGTGGTTGACCAGGACGATGAGGGCCTCCGGCTGGATGAGCTTGTCCATCACCTCGTCCAGCATGAGGTCGGGCAGCAGCAGCAGGATGCCCCTCAAGAGATCATAGAGGCCGCAGCTGATCAGCACCAGGCAGTCCTCAGAACTGGACCTGAGGGAAAACAACAGCATTTAAAAAGTGTGTTTGCCTTTTTTTTCAACGTCATTACTCAATAGGGACGTGCTTATGAATGAGCTGCTGGTCATTATCAACTGATATGCAGTGATTGGAGATGCAATCGTGATTTTAAAAAAGGCAGATGGGTCTTCATTCTTTATTATCTGAAGATGCTTCTCCATTCATCCCAAATGCTTCTTCAGTTCTGTGCCAGTTCGTTTGAGGACGACAAAGTCTGAGGTTTTGTGAAGGCTTTGTTTCTGTTATCTTTTAACTCTGCCAAAGCCAAGAGTTTTGCGCGACAGCTCCATATAATTAACATAACAATGGTGTGTGCCATTTTTGAAGCTTGCGTATCTTGCATAAGACGTGGTGATCAGGGACAAATAGGTTTCAGGGAAGCTTGTGATGTTTGTGATATGTGTGCAGATGGCAGCAACCTCAGCATTAAACCAAAATGATGATGTCCAGTATTTAGGAAGTCTGCCTAACAGCGCGTTTCATATTTAGGTCTCTGTCAGACGGGCTTCCTTAAAAAAATCATGCCACAAGATGGCAGCTATGTAGGAGCAAGAGCCTTGGCTCTATTTATATTCTTATATACATGAGAACCATTCACAAGGGTAGGAAACACAAAGTACTACTGTACTGTGGGTACACACCTTTATGAATGAATCTATGGGTAATATTGTATGTTCAGCTTTTACAAATAACATATAAATTCTAAATCAAGCCAAATTTTACGCACTGGACCTTTAATCACTGATGACCCAAAGCTCAACAGAAAGCTGCTTGATTCTTCCTGTACCTGTCGTTGGACTCCGTCTTGCTGTGCGTCCTGTCGTAGCCGGGCGAGTAGGTGTAGCTCTCCCAGTCCTCGGGCATGGAGCCCCGGTCGGCCGCGCTGGGCCAGCGGCCGATGGCCAGGGAGCCGTTCTGTGCCGGGAAGGCCAGGCCCAGGCTGGCCAGGTTGCTGTGGCTCCTCTGGAAGGACTGGATCCCCTTCAGGCTGTCGGGCCGCCGCGGCGCCTCGTCGCTGGCCCAGTCGAAGCGGTCCTCCGACTCCACCCCCACGCTGCCCTCTGCCAGGCTGTCCACCTCGGCTGCCTCGTCCCGCTCCTCCTCCACGCTGATGGAGGGCGTGCGCAGCGCCCCGTCGGCGCCCGCTTCCTTGGAGCCGCAGATGGTCTTGGCCGACTCGCAGCTGCTGAGCAGCGGCTCGTCGGCCTTCTTCAGCGTCTCTGTGCTGCCGAGGGCCTGGGCGGCGGCGGCGGTGGCGGGGGAGCCCCGGTTGCCTTCGCCGGACTCGCTCGTGCCGCTGTGTCCGAGTCGTGGTGTCAGGAGCGGGGAGGAGTAGGGGGACGGCGCCAGGCTCGGGGGCCGTAACGACTGATCGTCGCCTCCTTGTTCGGGGGAAGGAGCGGCGAGATGGCCTGGAAGTAAAAATAAAACCATGCAGGATCTTTATATTCGGTGCATTTGTTAGAAGTATTGCCAGAGCTGCTGTTTGTTTGTTTATTTAATAAGGATGCCCATTAGATTTCACAATGTGAAGACTATTCTTCCTGGGGTCCACACAAAAACCGAAAAGAAATTACAATAATGACAAACCAAAATGGGAGAAATATTCATCAAAATTCCTGAAATAATGAGTTTAAAACCAAAACAAAACCAAAAAATAAAATGAATAAATAGGCAAAATCTAAACACAAACATCCTAAGCAACAATATTTGCTACTGCCACCAGATAGGTCTCCACTTATGAACAAACTCACAGCATTCAACTCCAAGTATGTGATGAAGCTGTTATGGATAAAATGACGTGTCAGAGCTGCTACCACAGATGTTTACTGACTGACTCGTCTAGAGACAGAAAAATCAATATCTAGTGCAACATGACTTTTTCTGGCTCGTGGAAAGTGGACTTGTGCAAACAGTTCAGGCAAATCTGTTTAGTATGTGCAGCTGCAAGAGCGAAACGAAAGCAAAAGGTAGAAAAAAAGGAAACGTTTATAACTTGAAATCTTGATAGAATAAAAAAAAAAGGTCAAAAAAAAAGACCTGAAAATGGACTAAAATAACATAGATGAGCAGCAGTTCGGCTGAACATTTGTACCTTCATGGAGGGCCTCAGTGAAGACCGTTGGAGACAGCGACATCACAGAGCTGCTGGTGGACTTCCCTCCACTGCTGGAGTGTCTCAAGTACATGATAGACTGCACCTTCTCTTGATACAGCTTTCCATCTAAAATGAAAAGGGGAAAAAAAAAACCACAGACGACAACAAATAATCAAACGATCAGAGAATTCAGAATTCAGAAGCCGTCCCCCGCTTTCAACCCACGTCGCCGTCCCACCCACTTATGTGCAGCGAGAAGTAGAAGCTGGTCGCCGTGTGGCACACGTAGGTGTTGGTGGGTGGGTGAACGGCCAGCAGGAAGTTGTAGATCAGCTTCAGCAGCTCCAGGTCGGGGGGAGAGCCGAGGACCTCCTGGATGATCTTGACGAAGGACAGGCAGACCTCCTGCGGGATGGCGGTCAGGTGCTCGTCCCGGTGCTCCTGCCAGATAAACAGCAGTCAGCTGTCGGTTTGAAAGGGGACGAGGAGGGGCAAAGGCTCGACGGCGGCGGCGGCGGCGACGTACCTGCAAGACCTGGCAGGTGAGCAGGAAGCGATGCACCACTTCAGCTTTGAGGAACTGCCGGATGTTGAAGACCTGATGCGGGTGATGCACCCTGATGAGGATCTCCAAGGCGGTGAGCAGCGTCTCCCACACTCCGCACTGGCACGCACACAGAAATAAAAACACACACAGAGTGCGACTTAGGACAGACTGAGTGTTTCACACTACATGACCACAGAGAAAAACAAACACGAACTGGCTGTAAGGAATGCAGAGAGAACCACAAGGTGCATTCATACCTTTTTTTTTGGTTTATTCAAAATTAAGATGCAATGGTTTTGAACCATTAAAGGTTAAGTGTGTAAGATATGGAGTTATTGAAGAAGAAACAGCGACATCAAGAGGTCACATTTTAGACTGCAGCGTCTTTCACTCTTCCTCCCACTCCTGAGCTTGCCAGTGAGCTACGGTGGCCTGCACACCCAAATCTGAATACCTCGTCTCCCTCGCACCCTCTTCACTGGTTTATGTGAAGGCGCAGGCTAGATTGTCCACACCAGGCTTCCTTAAAAATATGGCGGAGCGAGATGGCAGCTAACTAGGAGCAAGACCCTTGCTATACAGTGTGTACATTCGTCTGCATATATGAGAACCATTCTAAGTGTAGGAAAACCAAATTACTTTTATTGTACTGTGATTATACACTTTTATTCACGCATTTATGGGCCAAATGTACCTATGTGAAAATCATGAATCAAGCCAAATATTACACACTGGAACTAAACTTGTGTACGACAGGCAATCCACTCTTTCACCTCCCGAAAAACTTTGAGTTCTACCCAGCCAACTTTTTTACCCTCCCAGCTCCAACCACTTCACTCCTCCTCTCTCCGGAATCCTCGAGATGTTTGGAGACACACGTTAAATGAATCTCAACGAGATTGCAGCTACTGAGAGTTGCTCCAGAGGATTACCATTTTATAACCGACTCATCACTAGATGATGATGTTTTGAGCTGCCTTTCCCATAAATAAAAAAAAAAACGGAGCGCGGCAGGCCGCTTGTAATGCACACACGAGTGGTGTTATTCCCTTTGTACCCTCGGCGCAGGATGAAACCAAATCAAATGCTGCAATTTCACCGTGCATTTGATAATAATGATGAATGCCTCTGAAAGCCTCAGAGAGTGCTTGATATGTGCGAACTCTGCTTATTTTTTTTTTTCCTGCTTCCGTTAGATGTTGTGTTGAGTCTCCCGACACGAGTGCAACACAACCCGTACTGGGATGCCTGGTGTGGTTACCTCTGCCTTGGCCCAGATCTTCCAGTCCAACAGGATGTCTGAGAGAAGTCTGATATCCTGCACAACAGCGACCGACTCGGTGTTCAGTCGGAACTGGCCGTCATCCCCCAGGTAAAGTATCGGTGCGCTGCAGCACGCATCCAGTAAAGTCTGGAAGGGGGAAAAAACAAAAAAAAAAACAACCCATCACATCATGACCACACTACGACCACTTCCGATCCCTTATCTGAGACAAGCATACTGATGAGCACTCAGAAGCGGTCTTAATGCACAGGGCCCACGACATCAATAACATCAGCACCATCTCAAACCTGCCGCAGATTTTCTCCCTCAGCGGTCTGTATCGATCAGGGCTATCACTTGTGACCGGCTCGACTGCAGTGGTTATAAATCTGTTAGTTCTCAGTGAGTGAAAATATGTAGGAGCCAGAGAGTGTGGAAAAAAAAGTGTCTGTGCATCATAAATAATAGAATCCTGATTAAAATTCACATTTCCAACAGCTCAGCAGTGATTTTAAGTGCTTAGCATCACTGGGTGTAGTTTGTCATCGACTGAAGGGACAAAGTAAGGCAGAGGAGGCACAGTGTGACTTTTGCAAAAAAGCCCAGCGTTTCAAGTCGACATGCAGATCTGCTTAGCGATGCACACAGTGTGTGCGTCAAAAGAGAGAGAGAAAAAAAGTAAGATGTTTGGCTGTGCAGATGAGAGTTGTGTCGCAGGCGTCGCTCACTTTCAGCACGTGGTATCCCACAACGCATTTGGACTTGATGAGGACCTGGTGGATCATGGAGTAGCCATGGTAACAGTCCATTTCGTGGATGCGGTGCTGGTTGAAGTTGGACAGAGACAGGAGCACCCGCAGGGCAAGAGCCTGGGTCCTCTCGCAGTCGCTCAGCTCCACCGTCTGGAGCAGCGAGGCAGGGGAAGACAGGGAAGCACACAGAGTGATGTTAGGGGGCAGTGAGGATGTAGTTATATGCTGCTTGCTTTCTCAAATAAAGAAAAAGAAAAAAAAAATCTGTGAAAAAAAAATAACCTCACATCAAAGGTGGCATTTAACTTTGACCTGCACAGATGATCACAGTGACGCTGATAGGACAATAAATGTGAACAGCTAGCTGCAGCCATCAAACCAAATCTTCACTTCAAACCAACACTTCTTCTTTTCTCTAATTGCAAAATTGGTGAACTACCCTTAATATTAAAAATGTAGGCTGTGAACACAGAGTCTGCACAATAGCGACAATGCAACTATGCTGCAGCAGGGTAAGGAAGGTTCTGCCCATAACATACAGACAGTAAATTGACTTGCTACAAGTATCTGACTTGCTACAGTCCAAACCCACACAATCACGACCTCCTCCTGACTGAAAAGTGCATTTTAGCACTGATGACCACCCCACCTGTGCAAAGAGGAAGACAAAGTTCCCCGTCCCTCCGATCTTGTGCAGGACGCTCTGCAGGCCTTGCGTTTCGGTGGGCAGCAGACCTCTGAGGCAGATGGTCTCCAGGGAGACGCTCTGCACGTCCTTGGAGCTGAACGGCCGCTGGGTGACCACGGTCTTGGCCTGACCCTTCAGTCTGATCACGGGCTCGTAGATGGTGTAGACCCTGGGGCTGCTGGGAGCATAAACTACAGCCAAGCTCTCCTGCGCAGGAACACGTGAAAAACTTACGTTCCGTCAACTATTTAGAAGGTACTTTTAATATTTAAAATTCCATGGAATTTGTGCGTTTTGCATGCAATGGTGAGAGAAATAACTGTTTTGATAACTCACAACCAAAGTCGTGGTGTCCACATCCTTGTTCTTCATTAGGAGCTCGCGCACTTGCTCACACCTGAGCGCTTCCTCGGTGACAAACTTGGAGAAGGTCCCGGTCGGCTTGCCGTACTTGCAGGGCATTATGGAGGTGAGGTCGGGCCCGCTGGAGTACAGGTAGAACGCCTCCTCGGTTCCTATTCTGGCTCCTGAAATTTCAACGACATTTGACAGTTTGATTTGAGACCGAACGTGAAGTCCTGCACCGTCTGTCTGAAAATGACCTCGAGCAGTAATTCTGAAATCCTGCAAAAACAATAAGCCCTGAGTTTTAACATTTTGTTGATCGAAAGTTTATAATAGAAGACATTTCACTGACTATACAGTCTAAAAACAATAAATGTTTGCTCATATAAAACAATTGACTTGTTTGAATTTTTTTTGTATTGTATTTGTATTTTTTGAATAATCAATAATCAGGTGAGGCGGCTCCACTGGAGTCCAGGATGAAAAATGGGCAGAATATAGAACCTGAAATTTATTTATTACGTGTGAAATATTATGCAAGCTTGAATAGGAGATATTCAATTCATGAGTAAAATAGGTCACCGATAAATACTTGACCAAATGAGACAGACACTCTTGCTTGATCACTAATGCAGCACCCAGCGTGCAACTATTTAATATGACAAGCAGCAACAGCGTTAAGGGCAGAGGCAAGCAAGAGCTTTCAGGAGATGCATCCCCTAATGACTAATTTATAGTTTATACAGGAATTTTGAATGTTTTTCCCTCGAACAACCACAACAACAGGAAGCGCTCCATTGCGTCTGGAGGAATTAGCGGCCTGACGGGTTGAGGCTGCGCTGAGTGGAACATACTTAGGTTAATAAAGTGATTCGCCTCCGGTGCTGTGCACAGGGACAAGGACAGTTGTCCAATTAAATGTTCTAATGAGGACAAAACTGTTGTTTGGCGTAACAGTGCATTTAATTATACGTGCAAGCACACGTCATGGAGATGGGGGAGAGTTTAAAGGCCAAACCATATAAAACACATAAATGCCGAGTGAAGTATAACCGCACGAAGGTCTGGCTCGAGACGGCTTGTTTATGACTGCTTATAAAATGATTTTTTAGCGTTCGGACCTTTCATAGGACAAGAAGAGGTGTTGTTGTGCCATTACCAAGACTGCTCGACACTTCCTCTATCTCCAATCGCACTTCAACATCAAAAATAAACCGTCAAGCCTGCAGTGATGATGCGTTTCTTGTCATGTCCTTGTCGGGGATGCATCAGGCACGACAGCCCTTTTGTACCTGATGCTGGTTCAATATAATTTTGTTGTGTGAAATGCAGGGATTGAGGGACTAGAGTGGTTTCTCTACAGGAGGAGGAGCCTAAGCAAACCTTAATGTTGTTCCGGTAGATCCGGCCGACAGCGACTCAAAAGGCTTTTTATTGAGTGGCCGAGATTGTCGTTACAAAGGAAAGAAAAAGCAAGAACAATCTTCAAGTCTTTATTTACGCCTGGGATGAATGGAGCTGCAGTGCGGCGGCACAGTGACCACTCTGCCGTGACAGAACGCGCCTTTTGTCGCTTTGCTTATGTGCCGTTAGCTCAGAGTTAACTGTTGCATTTGAGATGATGGAAATGCATAAAGCTGTGCAGGAACGGCGGAATGAAATGAGAAGATTAATGATGACACCTCCGATCCAGAGGGTGCCTGAGGTGACCGGACAGGTTGAGGCAAAATTCACACAAGTATTTTAAATAAGAATCATTTTTGGGGTTCAGATGTGGGGTTCAGAAATGCTGTTTTTAAAAAATGTTCACCTTCTTCTTTTTTGATTTTGTGATTAATGTGAAAAAACAAAACAAAAAAAAAAACGTCAACAGATCACGTGTGTGGTTGCAGTGTTATGTAGCGGTAAAACAACCTACATAGATCAACATCACAGATACAGTCCACTTCCTCAACTGGAACAGAAAAACAAAAAAAAAAACAAAAAGAAAACCTAAATGACTCAGCTGCTACTTTTAGAGACCATGGCCTGAATACTCATTCACTCAGCATATTGCTTTGAGTCGCACGTCTCAAAGTTGCGGTGTGTCTGACACTCGCATTGACCTCATTATTCACAACACTGGTGAGAAAACGCATTGTGACACAGGCACATCACAGGCGCGCCGTGCAAAGACCCTTCTGTCTGCGTGTCCTGTAAACTGCTCAGCGGGCTCGAGCGCGGCCGGATGTGGTCGAGACCTCCATACTCAACAACAACAGTAACAAATCAGGGCAGGGCCCAAGCAAAGGGGTCATTAGCTACTAAACCAGTGCAATCCGGATACACGGCTGCTCTGCCATCCATGTGACTGCTGCGTGTCGCCAAAACTTACATGACTTCAGAACACGTTATTAGTGTATCCGCGGCGAGAGCCGAGTGCATCCCAGGACACGCGGCGAAGCGCTTTGATCGCTTCGGGAAGCCGAACTGGAAAGTTTCTCACCGTTGAAGAGGAGCACGGTGCCCATGCTCCAGCTCCGGGTCTGTTTCAGCAGCTCCCCTGCGGACAGCGCGCAGTGGCCCAGCATGCAGAAGGTTTTGTTGCTGTCCGACGACAAGCTGGACTTCCTCGGCAGGGAGTAGTCCAGTGACACCTCGCATCTCCTGGAGGGAAAGGAGGCATTTTGGACGTGAGAAACCAGTGGCGGGCCGTCAGGGCCAGCAAGGCCTCTGCTGGTCTAAACACACATTTTCACCATATGATAATAAAGTTATCTCCATAGCCTGTTCTTTTAATGTCATATAATATCCACTTGTCCAGTTGCTCTGCTTCCATTGTTGTATGGTAGCTCATATTTGAGCTAGCATAGCTAGTGTTTTCAGGTTTGATGAAATCTACTGGAGACCTTCAGAATCAACATTGCAGGCTCCTGTGCTGTAAATGAACGGACCACCGTCAGTTGAGACAGTCAATCAGATCTCGAATATGCAATGCCAAAGCCACCAAGCTGGCCTCACGCTGAATTTCTCACATACACTGTGATTGGATAAGCACTGAGAGTCCTCAGTGTACTTTTGGGAACTTGTTAAAACTTTGTTTCGGAATCTCTTTAAAATGTATTTGTAAGTTTTCAGTGTTCAGTAGCCTTAGTTTCCTACTCTTAATTGTGATTTTAAATGCTCCTGAAGCTACGTTTTGCTCAACAAGGTCACTTATGTGAAGATGATGTAATGTCTAAGTGTGATTCTGTATGGATTCTTGAGCTGTGGCGTCATATTGATAGGTTTATGAGGTGGATTAATTTAGGCTGGACTAAATATGACATCATCGATGGCCTGGGCGTGAAATACACGCCCAGGCACTGTGATAAATGTACCCGCCTTGGCACCTCTGCACGCATCCCCTCACCTGATGCCGCAGACCCAGACGACCACACGGCCGTGGACGTTTTTCTTGCCCTCCGGCTGCTGCGTGTACGTGATGCTGAGGTGCTGCCACCAGCTGGATCGCAGCAACTTCTCGCCCGAGTCGGCCTGCGCCAGCAGCCCGGCCTTGATTTCATCGTTGGGGTCGGTGCAAATCCTGAGGGAGGGAAGAACATCTCTCAGTATTCCGCAGTCCGGGAACTTTGAATGCTTAAGATGCGCCGCTACATCCTGAACTCCACTAGAAAATCACCTGAATGTGAGGGAGCCCGTGGAGAAGTTGGCCCACACTTGAAGCATCAGAGCCTTGGAGCCCATTGACAAAATGTGAACGAGGCCCTCGTCCGCTAGTCTCGTCCCAGGGTGGCAGGAGCCGTGGTGGAGATCGGCTGCGGCTGGGTTCCCCTCTCCTGGAAGAGACAACAGAGCCACTGTTGGCAAATACTCAACTCGAGCTAGAAGAATTGGTTTTTACAAAATACTTAGAAGAGCTGTCATACAGAAAGAGGCTGTTGCAGACTCTGACTGATGACTTCATTGTAATCTGTTATGAGATATCATGTTTGTTTAATTTTCTTTATGCTTATTGTGTGACTGTATATAGCAGGGGTGGGCAAACTTTCTGACTGCTGGGCCACAGTGGCTTCTAAAATTTGACAGAAGGGGCTGGAGCAGGAGCAGATGGATGGAGTGTCTTGGTGACCCACCTCATAGGAGGAAAAACATACATCATGGGATGTGTAAAACACGTGCTTTAATGTCCAAATTGAAATTAAAAATATCCGTCTTTGAAACCCCAGGGTAATTCGCTCTTTATTGAAATGACTCTTAAAACACTGAAAATAGATGAAATACAGCTATTTTATTACTTACTTACTATTAAGATATTTTTTTCAAGTTCGGCGGGCCGGATTAAAAAGCTCAACGGGCCACACATGGGCCCCGGGCCATAGTTTGCCCATGCCTGATGCATAGTGCTGTATATATGTTGTATTCTTTAATTTGTTCATACTTGTCACTTTTAATTGACCACGGGAATAAAGATCACTACTGAGGCAGTGACTAATGGGGATCAACAACAAGCAACAAACAATAAACACGAGGTGTGGACTGAAGCTTCCGTGTCTCACCTCTGTGCTTCCCCTCGTCCTTCTCCTGCTGTCTCACCAGGAGCCACATCGAGGCGCTGAAGCCGCTGGCCATGTGGGGCCAGCAGTTCTGGCCGACCAGGGGCAGGTGCAGGGGGGCGGCGTGCCAGGGAGACGAGCGCAGGTGGCCCGGCCGCTGCTCCGCGTCGCCGTCTCGGCGCCCGGGGGACAGCTTGCCCTTCCAGAGCAGGCCGACGGCCTTCCCGCCGGCGGCGCCGTTCTGCCTGGAGCTGGAGGAGGCGCCCCCCGGCGTCGAAGCCCCGAGGATTATCGGAAAGGTCAGGAAATGAAGGGGCTCCGTGTTTATGTTGGCTTCCACGATCTGGAGGATGCCGTTTAGTAAAATCTCCTGGCGGGTAGGAGAGAAAACGTGAAAAGACAGAACAGACGCATTATTTTGAATTAGTTTGAAAAAAAAAAGTCTTTGTTGATCAAAACTAAGGCGTACGTTCTTTAGATTTAAGAAAATGAAATCACCCAAACGATAAAACTTTGGCCAACGCAGACACTTGTGCACATGGTTTCTATACATGTGTTTCTTCACACGGTTAAAAATACCTCTTCCCTTCTGGGAACCTCTTAGAGACAGGTTATTAATGATGTCTGGCTGCTGGCTCCAATTAAACACAGACCTCCACACGTGTGCCATGCTCACTTTGGTGTTAATTGCACATACGCAGGAGTGGGAACAGGGGAGCATCGACGTGTTAATTCAAGTTTTACAAGACAAGAAAGTGAGGACGGAAGTGGTAAAAAAAAAAAAAAAAAAAAAAAAAAGTGACAGAAAAGGAAGGTGCACAGACTGTGAGTGCACAAGCTCCCCTCGCTGCGAGCTAACAGGACACTGTTGACTGACTGATAGGGTATTTACAGTAGGTGGGGTCTTCTCCAGGAAGAGACGAATCAATAGAGCCAGTTCCTCCGCTGTGATTCGCTGGCTCACCATGGCAACCAGCAGCTCCACCAGCACCGTCTGGCAATCTGCAAGTTGACCAATGAAGAAGTCTGAAATAGTTTTTGTTCGCTCGGGGAGCATCGCAGGTACAAGCACAAAACAGCATCAGTGCTCGTTCTTCTCGAAGCTGGAAATAAAACTAATAAAAAACAAAAAAAGACACTAACGTGAATGCAAAAACAAGAGACTGTGTTGAAAAACATTAATCTGAATTGTTAGCATGTTGTAGCTGTAGAAACCATACAAATGTCACTAAAAATGACTAAAAATGTTGCATCATCCCATCGTGTTTGTCATCAAGACAACATTACTTCAAATCTCAGTGACCCTAAGGACAAAAAAAAAAAATCAATTGCTGTCAAGAGTTTTTTCCAAGTCACTAAAATTATTCACATCACAAATGACATTTTAAACCCTCAGGAGCAAAACGTCAACAGCAGGATGGAAAGCGCGAGGAGCACACAGAGCTGAGTAAACAGACAGGGTTTTTTTTCCCACTAGATGTCAGACATGAATAACATCCCACAGGCCCGAGAGGTGGGGGATGGGGGAGGGGGGCAAAAATAAACTCAGAAGAACAACAAACCTGTGAAGGAGGGGTCTGTCTGGCTCAGGATGTTGTGAAAGCCACACAGAATGGTTTTGACTCCTCCCTGTGACGAGCAGAGGACACGAATCAGCGATAGCGATCAGAGCAAAGAGAGAACAGAATAAGAGAGGGAGGCGAAGGCGAGGCTGACCTGCTCGTAAAGCAGCGTGGCGTTGTGGGGGTTGGCGCGCACGGCGCCCAGCAGGCTGTGGAACACATGGCTCAGCACGTCCAGGTCCGGGGAGCCGGCGGCCAGCAGCTGCAGCTCCATGGTGCAGATCTCCGGGAAGAGCAGCACGCCCCGCCCCGGCCCGTCCGCCAGCACCGCCAGCTCGCGGAGCGCGGCGAAATCCACCTTCACTTCTGCAGGGAACGACACAACACGAAGCGATCAGAGCGCGGGCTTGGAAAATAAACGTTCAAAACATCCAAATGGTGAAAATACTGGCAGGCAAAGAGGCTCGAGCAGCTCCACCGTCAACAGGCGCAAAACATCCGTCTTGGAGGCTGCACGTAAAAATGAATTAAGCCTCAGCTCTGCGGCCACGGGCTCACCAGGCTCGGAGAAGCATTGCAGCTCCCACATGATTTACAGGAGAGCAACCCAACGCAGCTACTGGGACCTCCTCTTGCTTGGGAAGCTCACTGCGGCTCCTGTTGCACAACTTCTCATCTCAGAAGTGGACCGGAGCAAAAACCAGCATGTTTCGGCCTTTGCCGCTTCAGCGGGGTTGACCTTATTTTTTCGGTTCTGAATGACCGTCGGCATTGGCCGCTAACTGATTTTTTACCCCCAGATTTTCAAGGAACTTTTCCATTCTGTCGGGATTTTGAAAAAAAAAAAAAAAAGAAGAAAAAAGAAAATCACAAGATCCGGCTCATGGGGCGACGGAGTTGCTGAACGCTGTGAAACAATGGATTAGTTCTGATGGAATGAATGAAGGAGGACGGAGGGCAGGTTCTTAGTTGGACTAGAGGGGAGGAAAGAGGTCAAGTTATATAAAGAAGTCACTCGCCATGGGCTTAAAAAAACTAAAACACACACACCCACACACACACACACACGGTGGGTTTGTGGCTTTTGTACATTGCAGAAAATGTGGAAACCACAATGATGCTGTAAAAAACAGACTGAAAGAAGAACAGCTCAAGCAAATGCACTCGCTAATGGCAAGTTTCAATGCGTTTGAAGCTAAATCCACCTTTTCCCACCTTACGAGGTATTATGTGCTCGATCACCCCCCCCCGAGCGGAAAATGCTGCGCACGCACATGGTGGATACAGTATCTCCATTCCATACTATGTATGGGCCCAGTGGTGGGAGAAGCAAGAGTTCCCAAGGCCGGTGTTCACCAGGTTAACGTGTTAAAAAGCAACAACATGACCTTTCCATCCATCAAGACGAATCAGTTGACATTTGTTGCTTGCTTAAAAAAACATGAAAGGGGACGGAGGGCAAAAAAGAAAGAAAGAAGAGAAAAACGACGTGGAAAAACTAAAAATGCTGCACACTGAGGAAATACACGGCAGCCAAGTGCGTATAGACAGATGCATAGTGCGGAGTGCAAACAGGTGTGTGTGCATGTGTGTGTGTGTACCTACCCTCCTCCGGCTTGGCCATCTCCTCGGGGTTGCTCTCGCTGTCAGCGTCGTAGGCCTCCTCCTCCCCGGGGGGCTTGGCGCCGCAGCTCTGCGCCTCGTCCACCTCCTCAGACAGATCGCCTGCCGGCACCGCCCCCTCCGTCAACACCTGGAGCTTCTGACAGGAAGAGAGACAGAGAGAGAGTGAAGGAGAGAGAGACAGAGTGGGAGAGAGAGAGAGAGAGAGAGAGAGAGAGAGAGCGACACAAGCAGAAGAGGACTTTTATAAAGACGACAGGCGAGCGGAGAGGATCTTGCACAAGACGACCGCATTCAAGACAGGCGCGTTAAGGAGAAGGTCCGTTTCACAACCACTCACCCCATCCCGCCGTCGCAAGAAAAAAAAAACCACACACACAAAAACACAAAAATCCAACACAAAACAAAGCAAAAAAAAAAAATTACTGACCGAAAAAGTATTACTTTCCCAACGACATGAAAACAGGAGCTCCTGCCACTGAAAGGCAGATAATTTTAACAACAAAATGTTTGTGAGAGGGGAAAAAAATGCTTTGGTCATAAGACAAACCACCAGCTGACTCGCGCTAACGCGGCCCAGTTCCTTCACGTGAACGCTCAGTCATCGTGCATGCTGTGTGTATGTGTGTGCGCGCTCAGCAGGCGCTTGCGCGGCTGAACATAACAGTATGAAGAGGAGGCTTCACTGTAATGCACCTTTATTTTGTTTAATTACAACAATTAAGCAGCTTTAAATGGCGGGGGGGGGGTGAAGGTTTTTCGCCTATTAATCCCCTTAGCGGCCAAACTTTGTTGTGGTCGACTAATTGAGGAGTTTCCCAGCACCGCAGCAGTGGATCGGGGAGGTGAGCGTCACACTCTGGCGCCCTCTGTGACAAACAACTCAGTAAATCTATTATATAAAATGCTAAATCCCTCCTGTTTCAGAGCGGCCAGCCAAGCATCGTATACAACATGTGACTAGGGCTGAGTGTCATTCAAAATGTTTGAAACACAATGCTGATTTCAATACAGGTTGCAGAACAAAACTCTTTTGACACTTCAGGTCAAAACCTAATTTTAACAAGAACAAAAACACATTGCAGTTACAGAAAAAAACTTAAAATTTCAATTTTTTTTTTTTTTTTTAATTGGTAATTCAGATTAAGTTAGTTGTATACCATCCTTGGCTGCTGCATCCTTGGCCTAAATGTTGCATTTAGCTTTATTTTGAACCACCTTAATGAGGTGGAGCCACACTTTAGAATCTATGGCATGATTATTGGCTTGCAGATGCTACTTATTGCTTGGATTTGGGAATTTAGCACTGAAAGATGATGCATTTTTCGATAATCAATAGGGTGGGAGTATTTTGGTCAGCACCGTCCACTGCGTCCGCGTCTCCCGACTGACTCAAACAAAACAGCGGCTTTTCCTTCACACTCTTGCGAGTCCTTGGCGAGGGTGCATTGCCGTGTGTGGGATAAATGTCAACTCACGACGACATGCAAGCACTGAAACAACAGCAGCCACTGTGCGGCTCTGAACAACGCGATGCCTTGGTGTGTTGTGACCCACTAATTCATCCATACAATAGCCGTCATTATTTACGTCTGCTGGTTTGTTGTCCGTCGGACGCAGCTGCTTGGCAACGCGGCAGGAAGGGGGTGGGGAGGCTGAAACTGTTTTCCCTGCGTTACACGGTCACTTTCAAAATAAGCACCGCCGGTATTTTAATCCAGAGCGATTAGCCAGCGATGAAATTTGAGGGCAGTGAACACAACGCATTATTCATCTGAGGAAGCCAAAGTTTGTATAACTGTGGTTCTTGCCTTGCCAGAGGCTCGACAGGCCTGAAATCTAAATTTCACTCGTTTGTTACACACCCTGATGCCGAAGACAGCTCTGACACTGACACTTCCAGAATGGACAAAAAGTGTTATTGAGCTCCGCCACCGCAGAAGAATTGGAATTGAAGCCGCTTGCTGCAGTCACGCCGCTGAACTTACTCACTTCACTCTGGTGTCTGTGGAGTGATGAGTAACAGGGTAGGACTTCACTTCTCAGAGAAACGTCCCTTTAAGGCTACATTTTACACTCCCACATTGAACCCGTCACTACACATCCTATATGTCACAATATGTCACAATAAGGTCACAACCACTGTGACTGCATGTTTACCATGCTGCTTTTTTTGTCTTCCTTATTCTTATACAATCTTATATATACATATGTATACATATACAGTGTGTATATGTTATTCTTGTATAAGAAATGATATATATATATATATATATATATATATATATATATATATATATATATATATATATATATATATATATACACACACACATATATGTACATATATATACACACATATATACACACACACATATATATACATATATACACACACATATATATATATATATACACACACATATATATATATATATATATATATATACATACGTATATATATATATATATATATATATATATATATATATATATATATATATATATATATATATATATATATATATATATATATATATATATATATATATATATATATATATATATATATATATATATATATATATGTATATATATATATATATATATATATATATATATATATATATATATATATATATATATATATATATATATATATATATATATATATATATATACATATATATATATATATACATATACATACATATATATATATATACATATATATATACATACATATATATACATGTGCAGATACAAAATATATTTACCGCACAATATATTGTATCATATTAAATAACCACTGAAACAGAAGGAAGTGCAGGAGGAAGCGCAGGAGGGAGCTGCTATTGAAAATGGATGGATGGATATTAAGTAACTTTTCTTTCAATGAAGCTTTGCACAGCCCATAGCAAGCTGCTACATCCAACATGTTTTCTCCCCATTTATTCTCTTGTGGCTCAAGCAAGCAAATATAAACGCTCACATCAGATAGGCGTTTCTACCATCTGTAGGTCAGTGCTCAGGGGGAGACTGGAACCTGACTTTGATGCGCATTCTATGCGAAATAAAGCAACCATCTAAACACAACTGCAAAAGTAGTTGTTGTGAATGTTGTTTATCCGTTCATCACCGATCCTGTACTCGGCGCCAGGGTGAGGTGGGTTGGAGGGGCCGTTGCTGAAGAGCCAGATCTCAGCTATACTGGTGTGACAAGACAAACTCACATTCCCACCTACGAACAATTTAGGGTTGCTGTTCGGCCCAATGTGCACGTTTCTGGGTGGTTTGTTGGAGTGTAATCAGTGTGTTTGCATTTCACCCACCCTGTCCGGTTTCTCCTCAGGCAGCTCGGCGGCGGACGACACATCTGCCAGGGCCACCCTCAGGAGGGAGTCGAACAAGGGAATGGCGAGGTCAGAGTTCACGACCCCAGAGCGAGAGAGCTGGTCCCGCACCTCCAGCAGCATCTCTTCCACTGACTGGAGCTGCCGTGGGCGAGACGAGATGCATCTCATCAGAGCCGGTCAAAATGCTATCCCTCGCAGCTGGAGGACGATACAAGACGGGAGGAAGCGAACTACATACCTGATAGGAGAGCTCGGGCTCGGCCCTCTGTAGTGTGGAGTTAGCACTGTGCAAACAAATGGCCAGCAGGGCCTCCAGGAGACGGATGCTGTGCAGCTGCCACTCCTCCTCCAGCCTCTTGGCTGGATCTTTGGTCACTCCGTCGGCGGGGCTGTTGGCCGCATCGTGGCTCGACTCGTCCAGTCTGAGCGAGTCGGGGCTGGCTTTTCCTTTGCCGTCCCTCCTCTTCTTTGGCTTCCCGTCCTTGGCCTTGCAGGACAGCTTCTGGATGACCATGGCGGTGAGGCGCAGACACACGTCCAGGCCTCCCAGCCGGAAGAACTGCCTCTGGAACAAGGGGCTGGACAGGTAGATCCACTGGCACACCGACCAGACCTCCACGGCCCGCCGCACCTGCTCCCTGGACGGCAGAGCCACGCTGTCAGGGGACAGGTAGGGCAGCCGCCCGCCCAGGGGCTCGCTGGCCGTGCTGTCGTAGCCGGACGTGTCCTCGGAGTCGTTGGCCGAGTCCCGGTCCGAGTCGGCCTCTTTGCTCACGCAGAGGAAGGCCACGCACAGGAAGAGGTTGATGACGTGCAGGTGAGTCTCCGCCCGGCTGCGCCCGGCCCCCCGGCTCTGCCCGTTGCGGCCCTTGTGGCAGGGACACGCCTCCTTCAGGCCCTCGTAGAACTTGCTGAGGCTCTGGGGTCCCTCTCCGGTCCCCCGGGACACCAGCTCCTCGGCCAGGCCCAGGATGGCCTCCCCCTCTTCGGCGTCGGCGCTCTCCAGCTCCTGCAGCGCCCTGTCGGCCTGCTGCTGCCCCGTGCCGATGATGAGGGTCTCGAACACCTTCAGAGCCAAGGAGCGGGTCTGGTCGAGGTGGACCAGCTCCGTCACCTGGTTGAGGCCGTTGCAGCTGACAAAGAGGTCTCTGATCACCCTGCAGCAGGAAACAAAGAGAATTTTGCATTAATTCAGGTAATTAGCTGCGTTTCCATTACAACTAGAATTGCGCAAAACCTAAACATTGCAATAAAAAAACGGTAATGGAAACACCTAAAATTCGAAAAACCTCTCAAATATCGCTAAAAGGTTTTTATGCTCTCGTGAGGTGGTTTTTCAGACTTATCCATATTGGGATGTATCGCAAAAGTGTAATGGAAACTGGCATTTACGTATCATCGGATGCGGCGTACGGGGTCATGTGACCAGTTAACTTCAAGCAAAAATGGTGCGTCATGTTTGGACGGAGGAGGAGACAGATTTTTTTTTTTTTACAAGTAATCAAGGAGAAAAATATAACAACCATTCTTGACAGGAAACGTAAACAAACAAAAGCAAACGTAACTCTCGGAAATCCCGCGAGACGAGATTTTACGAGAATTTTGACTTATGTGCTTCACACCATTCAATGGAACCACCTGCAAATTGCAAATGTACTTTGTCGAAATTTTAGAAATATCGCTTTTATTTTGCGAAAAACTGTAATGGAAACACGGCAATTATGATAGGCAAGAGTTTCTACAGAGTGAAGACTTTACATGTTAGAGAAAAGGATTTATAATAATGTTTCCAAAGAAAACTGCCTTCAATCCCCTCTGGAAATCTGACATGTAAATGCTTCCAAATTGTTATTATGATGGAAGACTTCTATTATAAAGTGCTGGCCAGCCTTTTAAACTCTGAAAATGCAGCAGTCAGAGAAAATGTTCCGAATAACAGAACAATTCGTGCCATTTGCCACCATCAGAGCGCAGATATAAGAGCCCTGAAAGCGAATAATTTTCTTTGAACATGATGAACGAGATGGAGACCAGCATTAGATGTAGGAAAAACGGCTGACTCACTCGTTCAATCCGTTCAATACATTTAGTTTAGCGATCTGATGTCCTTTTTTGAAAACAACAAAATAAATCTGAATTTATCTCATACTGTGTCAAAGTGAGTCATACAATATTTATGAGAACAAAGCTGACATATCACCTTATTTTGTTTACTGCTTTAACAAACAGTGTGCTGTACGGAGGAGATGGTACAGCCACACATTAAAAAAAAAAAAAAATACTACTGAAATGGCACATGGCACATGACATTAAAAGAAGAACATCTGAGAAGCGTCAAATCAACATTTGCTTTTAAGAGATGCGGCGGAACTAATCAGAGACCAGAATAGAAGCGGTTTAATCTCAGCGTGGGGATTCTCTGCGAGCGCACAACAGATGCTCAGCTCAAGTTGTGCGTTCAGAGCAAACCTGCTCCCTTTCATCGTGTACATCTGAGGAGAAACTCCCAGAAAGAAAGACAGAAAAAAGATGCAAATATATAAAATACTGTGCACAATCTCAGACTCTAAATCTCTTCAATATTTTTTTTTTAAGTCCACCTGGTCTAAATCTGACACTGGCAGTAGAACCAGCGACAGGGAGTGAGAAAGCTCCCCACCCACGACATAGCGACCTGTATCTGAACTGCACTTGTTTAGCCTTGCTAACTGGTCGCTCAGCAAGGCTAAAAACATCACATTCCCGGAAAAAAAAAAAGTGTAGCATTGTCTTATGTCTTGCCTGTGTAGCACTGCTGACTCACGATGCGGAACGACTCCCGAGGGCAGAGAGAAAAGTTCAGCGAGCAGAGCCAGCAAGCCAAGGGGGGGGGGGTTGTTCATGCCCAAGTGCCTGCGGCGTCTTCCTTACAAGCTAATGCAGAGTCATGTGCACAGCGCACTGCTGCCAAATGTGGAAGAATCCCATTTGGGGTGGAGGTTGGGGGTGTGTGTCAAAAGATCAGACTGAAGCGATACTGAGGCACGTTGTTTCATCCATGTAACTTGCGCATGCACACCTGATTCAACATGAAATAAAGATAAAGATGTTTGCATTTTTTGCCGCCACCTGAGGACCACATTAGTTTGTACAAAGATAATGAAAAAGAGTGAGTCTAGTGAGTGAATCAGGGCGGCTCCTTTGTTTGAATTCGCTAAGCAAACAAGGCGGCCCGCTTCGGCCTGGACACAGACACACGTAACAGTGTTATGTAAGCAGCCAATTATCTCCCATCTCTCGTTCCGTCCACAAAGACATGATACATTTTTAATTTGCGATCAATTAGAAATGACCTGGGCAGACAGCTCTAATGACCAACTTCAGAGTGGATTAGGTTTCTCGCTTTGATGTTAGTGGATTTGTTCAATTTTTAGCAAAGTCAAAGGGGCACAATAAAGACCCTAACCTCAGACTGTGACATTGATATTAGGTCATTTTGGAAATTTAATGCAAATTAGATTTAAAAAAAAAAAAGGGGGGAGATTAAAAGTAAAGATTTTGAAGACACGCAATTACAAAAACCATTAGAAAAGGACAGGTGTTAAAGGTCTTGTAACAGCTATGTAAAAAAATCACATAATCTTTTCTAACACTAATCTCTGTGCTAAATTACACAATTCTGGGAGACAATCTCGGTCACAGAGGGCAACATTCCCAGCAGCCAGATGCCTGTTCCACCCGCTGAGACCACCTCAAAACAAGCTTGTTTCTCTTTGTTTGCAAACGTGGTGGCTTATAACAAATCATCAGCATTAGCAAAAGGGCTTATGGCGAGTGTTTCTGGAGAAGTTTTTATTTAGATAATGCAATTCTGCCCCACTGAGATGAAAAAAAGATGTGAAAAGGGTACGACAAAGGACCTTTAAAGGTCATGAAATGCGAAAATTAATTCTGAGTAAAGGGGAAAAAAACAAAAAACGAAAAAACAAAAAGTCACTTACTTTGACTTCAGCAGAGCGGGCAACGTTTGCAGGTAGATGAGGAGAACCTCCACGGGGAGGCACTGCTTGTGGTAGCTGCACACCTGCGTGCAGACGGTGGACACGCCCAGCAGCTGGGCGTGGTGGGCCAGCTCCACCCCCCTCTGCAGGACGGGGTTGAAGATGTGCGTGTAGAGCTGCCACTGCACCACGGCGTTGCCCCGCAGCGTCAGGTGGCAGATGTGGCCGGCGATCTGCTGGCTCAGCTGCCAGTCCTCGCCGAAGACCAGCTCCTGGTAGGCGCCTAGGGCGTCCCACTTCCAGAGCATGTCCTCGGCCCCGCCGCCGCTGGGCAGGATGCCCTGGGAGCGGTAGCAGAGGGCGGTGGGGGCGGACGACGGGTCGCCGTGCTGCAGGGTCTCCTCCAGGCCCGGCAGCTGGCTGCTGTCCAGGGTGCAGATGTTGCACGAGGCCAGCTTGGCTTTCTCCGACGGCTGGCCGCCGCCAAGCTGGTCCAGGATCAGCCTGCCCAGGACGCTGAGGATGTACGACTGGTAGCTGCGCAGCCCCGGCGCTTTGAAGGCGTGCAGGAGGGGGCCGACCACGGAGCGCGGGTCCATGCAGCAGCAGATGCCGACGGCCTGCACCCCTGCCAGCACCTGCAGCACGGCGGGACCGCCGGGGGAGAGCCTCTGCAGGAGCCGCAGGCACTGGTGGGCGCAGGCGGCCAGGCAGCAGCAGCGCTCCGGGTAGCGCACCTCCGAGTTGCCCTCCGCCCCGTCCCGGCAGTCCGCCTCCTCCTCGAAGGGGTTCCGGCCGGCGGCCTGCTTGAACGCCGAGACGGGCAGCCCCGACAGGTCGCGGTGGTGGTGCAGGAAGTGCGAGTACTCGCAGCGGCGGTGGCGGCGGCGCGCGCACACCGACTGGTGCAGCTGCTCCGACTTGGCCTTCTTGACGGCGCTGATGATCCGGAATACGCCGGCGATCAGGCCGCGCAGCCGCTCCGAGGCCTCGCCCACCACGTCCGAGTCGCGGGCCCTGCTGAGGGACTCCAGCCGCAGCGCCGTGGCCTCCAGCAGGTCCAGGCCGCGGTGCTGGACGAACTCGTGGACCAGCTCCAGGGCCTGGCTGAAGAAGAAGGGGTTGGGCGCCGACGCCTGCAGGCAGCCCAGCAGCACCTGCAGCACGCCCTCCAGGAGCTCGGGCAGCAGCAGCGCCCTGTGGCGGTACCGGGAGAAGGAGAAGTCCTCCTGCACCTCCTGCAGGGTCTTCTTGGGCCGGGGGGCGAAGGGGTCGGCCTGCCGGTCCAGGCAGCTGCGGATCTTGAGGGTGGCCCGCAGCAGGTCGGTCAGGCTGCGCCGCAGGCTGTCCGGGAGGGTTTCGCTCTGGCTCACGTCCACGGACATCAGGTGCAGGATGGTGCGCAGGAGCATCCGCTGCACCAGGGCGATGGGCTCCTCCGTCCAGCCGCCGGCCAGCTCCTCGGCCCCGGCCCCTCCTCCGTTGCCCATCCCCCCCGGGGCGCAGCAGTCGCCGAACTCGGTCAGGATCTCGGTGAGGGTGGGGACCACGCTCACCGCCCGGCCCGGGTTGTGGTTGATGCTCATGTCGAACTTGCAGACCTTCTCCAGCAGGGAGAGCAGCACGTGGCAGAGGTCAAAGGGCGAGTTTTCCATGCGGTTGAAAATGGATATTGCCGCCGGGTCCGTGAGGGTTTCGGTGTCCTTCATCTGGGTCCCGGGGACCCGAGGGTGCAGGTACGGCGCGCTCATGGTCTCCGCTGTGGTGGTGGTGGTGGTGGTCGTTGAAGACGGCGCCTGGGCGGCCTGGGGAAGGTGATGCTGGTAGCTCACACGGAGGGTGGAACCGTGCGACCTGCGGCTCCTGGAACCGGGCCCCGAGGCGCCTCTGTCGTCTCGAGTTTCATCCGAATCCGAGGTGGAGACCTGGGACTTGCGGGCATCCCTCACCGAGTACCTCTGTGCTATCCTGCGAGACCGCCGCGACTTCCAGGAGCCGCTGCCCGTGCAAGACTTCTTCCCGCTGTGCAAATCATCGGCCACAGTCTTCAGTCCGGCTCTGACAGGGGTGGCCTTTATCTCCCGGCTCAGGAATACCTCCAGTAAGGACGGCAGGGTGAAATCTGTCAAGCACACAGGAGCGCCGGTCAGACTAACTCTGGAGATACAAGAGGTCGTCCATCCAAGACGTAAATACGCACAGTGGTAACAGGCTGCTGCTTTTCAAACTTGCATGCAAAGGCAGTAGATTTAAAACAGACTCACTATTAATAGTGAAAACGCACCAATTATAACTTAAAATTCAGGATCCAACTGCTTAAAATGAATTTGTACTTTGTACACGTTACCTTCGTACCTTGACATGTTTCGACGGGAGCTTCCATCTTCCTCAGAAGCTGTGTCACGTGTTTATATCAGCTGGTATCAGGCCAGAGTCACAATACAGGAAAACAACAAGAAAGCGAAGGCCGAGGACGATGAACAGGGACGAGGGAGCGTTTTATGCTCTCCCATAGCGGGAGCACCGTCCTAGGGGGGAGTAGCGGACCGACAGGTCCCACCCGTCAGATTTTGACAGGTGGGTTACACCTCTGTGATAGCAGCTGATATAAACGTGTCACACAACACCACCCAGGTGAGCTTCTGAGGAAGACGGAGGCTCCCGTCGAAACATGTCGAGGCATGAAGCTAACATCTGAAACGGTCATGCGTCTGCAATAAAAGAAAAAATGCTAATAATCGTGTATATCTTGTGAAGACACAGTGAACATCATTCAGGCATTAAAATCCATTGTTTAATAGTAAATATAATAAAGCCCGAGAGCCTGTCAGAGCTCGCCCTATGTAAACAGAAGGAGTGAGTAGGAATTAATTAAAGAAAAATGTCTAGGGTGCATGTAAGAGAGGATCAACAGTCTTGTACTAAATGCCAGTGTGATCGGGAGGTCACAGGCTTCGCGGCGGCTACAGCCGCTCAAGTTGCAACGCACACAATCAGCAAAAAAAAAAAAAAAATAGTAGCGACTCAGCCGGTTGCTATAATTTACAAATGAATTATCCATCTCCAAAGGAGCGGAGAGCGCAGCGGGCACACTGTGGTGCTGCAATTATATACAAGTCATTTCTTGGGAACGTTGCAGATGCCATTTAGGGAAAATCAATGTGTACACATTCCAGTGCCTTCACACACGTACACCGAACCCAGCGCTGAATCACCGATGGGCTTCAGCGATCCAGTGCTATGCAAGTGATAGGGGGAAATAACGCAAATGTACAAATATAGAGGGGATGGTTTGCTTTTTACAGGTCTGTGTCCAAGTGATTTTTTAAACTAAGAAACTGCTGTAAATCACCAATTCAAGATTTTTTTTTTTTTGCTTACAAAAATGAAGCGTAGAAAGTTATTAGTCACAAACTGTGAGGCGGTCATATGCCATGAAGGCTGGCAATAGTAAGATATGTGCTGCAGTGGCGCAAGAAGTCCCTGTCTGGGTACCGACCTGGGGCTTTCTCCTCCTGCACGGGGATCTTCCAGACGAGCGGCAAGAGAGACAGCAGCAAAGTGAGCAGCTCCTCCCGGCAGGTCAGTTCCTGAGAGAGCAATAAAACATGGTGAGGTTACCTAGAAGCACCTCCTGCCTCTCCCTGCGGAGACACTCCCGAAAAGAGAAGCCCTCGGTCCTCCTCAGCTAAAACATCCGACTGAAAGTTGAATCCAAATCTTGTCCCCCTCCCAAGAGCAAGTGACACTTTGGCCTCGAGTGGTTTGCATTTATTTATCTTGTTTCTTTTCTTTTTTTTTTTTTTTAAATCCTCACTGCGAGTTGGGCAGAAGGCAATGTCGCAGTTATGTGAAATCTTGCTTCTAAGGCCTCAGGGATGTCACATGTGCTCAGGGCATACCTCACAGTAGGGAGAGAACAGACTCCTTGTGTTAATTAAAAGCAATTAACCTAGTCTGTCACGCTGAGCCAATTTGAAAAGATCAAGTTTCTGACGTTACCAAACCGTCAAAACAAACAGGCTCCATGCGAGTAACGTTTCCATCCCGTCTGGATTGAAGGGACGATCGGCCCAAGAATCAAAATACATTTGTACGACTGAGCGTTTATTTCTAACTCAGGCGTATGTTGTTGTTCTTTCTGCCTGATGTTTAAGAAATTTATATCAACTGTACTGCACAATCATTTGGTCACACATGATAACCCACAATTTAAAAAAGATAAACTTTATACCATTACATTATATAAATATCAAACTTGTTGTTTGTTTTGAGCAATTTTAGTATATATTATGATATTATATATTATATAATATTGAATATATATATGAATATAATATTTTGATTCAGAATAAATGCGTAGAATCAAACATGGACCACCACAGTGGCAAAGGTTTTCCACTCGTAAATTTAATGACTCAGCAAAGGGGCTCTCATGAATGTTTAAAGGCCACTAAATGAAAGTGCAAGATGTTATTTCAGATAGGAAATTAGCACAAGTTCTTTTACGCTGCAGATGAATAAATATTCATTGAGCGTGGGCCCCTAATGGCTCGAAACTTTCTGGGTCACAGATGACGCAAGCGGCAGGCGCTTGTGATACGCCTACACATGTACGCATTACATTGAACATGGATACATGTAAAATCTGCTCAAGAGCTGTGAACAATACATGACCGCAGGATTGGGGCGGGAGAGGAGCCAATTGTCACGACTTTAAAAGAAAAACAAGCAAACAATTGCATCATAGTTTCAACAAAATCCTTTAACGCTGCAGTCTGTTAAATATTAGAATGCCGACCTTTGAGCTCTGGCTAAAAAAATTCTCTTTTGTGCTTCTCTTGGTCCAATTTGACCTGAACGAAAGCTTCATCGGCATCAGCGGTGACGCCAGTGTTTTTATGTTCTCATGAGTCGAATGAGTTTCGCACGAGTCACCTGCTAACCTCGCTAAAAAGCTTTGCCGACCAGATTGATACCTGGTCAGTCAGATGTTAACGAACACTGCATTTTTTTTTTTATGTAGATAAGTCACACTTTAGGATCCAGAGCTCACTGCTGATGACATGGAAGTACAGTACAGTATTGATAGCAGAAGCAGAATGAAGAAGTGTGAAAAAAATCAAATCACACACATGGCCTGCCGATCTCATTTCCTCTTGTGCATCCACAACAGGAGACAAACAAGTATGCCGATGATACCAGCGGGGAGAATGAATGAATGGAGTGTCGAAACATCAAGAGTGTTTGAAAAGCTGCTTCACCAACAGGCAGGTCACATCACTCACATGATAAGGACAAATATGAAAAAATCTTAATCACTTTGTGTTGATTGTTTTCACGTGCATCATCCTCCTCCTCATCATCATCATCATCAATACGGGCACTCATACCTGATCGATGATGGAGTCCAGGGTGCTAAGCAACAGGAAGCCCCGCCCCCTGACCAGGTACTCGCCCAGCGCCACCATGTGACTCTCCTCCTCATCCTCGTCCCGCGCCTCCGCTCTCTGGGCCACGGCGCTGCACAGCTGATGGACGTCCGTCAGGAACTCCCTGGCCAAGGTGTTGCTGGCACCACTCATGTCTGAGCTGCAAGAGAAAGGAGGCCATCAAGGAGCCGCCGCGCAGTCACCGAAATCAACCCGGGCATGTTTTGTTCTTGGACTGTAAGGTTGCCGTTTAAAAACAGAGACATTTATTGAATATCTCCTCCTGAAGCTGTTTTCATGGACCGTAAAAGTAAAGCATCTTTGAAGTCTGAGCCTTCAGTTCAGATTTGTGGTTTTGTTTACAGAAGTGTAAAAGGGAAATGTACCAAAAGTAGAATGTGTCTGTAAGCTTTGTAGGACAGCTATTTTATTTTATTATTCGCTATCATTATATGTTATTATTATAATAGTTTGATATTTATTGTGTTGTTGTGGATGTTTTTAAGCTCTTTGTAAATTAATTTCTTTGGGTAAAGGTGCAGATAATAAGATAAGGTTTGTGTGTTTTGTTTTACCTACATGACTGAAATAAACATTTAAATAAATAAAAAAAATTAAAAACTGGGTTAATAATATATTATTAAATAACTAAAAACAGGGATTTTTCAATTTATCTCCGAACAATTAAAGACAGTTAGATATAAAAATGAATTGAATGTTTTGTTGAGAAGATATACAGCAATTCACAACTCTTGAGGAAGATCTCATACACCCCCCACCTTTCCCCATATAAAAAACACTCACACTTACACACAAAAAGCGTCCAGACTGCACCCAGATACCATGAATCTTCTAGATGTGACATTTGAATTCAGAGCTAAACACATTTAGTGGCATTTAGTTTATACAAGTACAATTTTAAGCTCACATTAAAAGTAATTCAATCTAACAATTACATTAGTTACATTCTGCAACAGTTTCTTCAGATGCAAAGAACGGTTTGTTCAAAAAACTGTTAGAAGCTTGTTGAAACTGAGAAGACGTGTGTTACATACATGTGTTGACACCAATTATGAAATTGGCTCACAATCCAAGGCTAAAAAAATAAATGTAAAAACAAAAATGGCAAATAATGATTTCAATTTGTTTTCTGAAAGATCCCTTTAATAGAGTGTCGGACTTTGTGGAAGTGATCCATCACATTCATTTCTGAGCCTGTTGCACACCAGACAGAAAAATAATCTGACAAAAACAAAAAATGCATGTCATTGTTACACCTCATCTTCCAACTGCACTCAAACTGAAGGTAAATCTTACCTTCCCAGACAAGTGGCCATGTGTACCAAGTCCCAACCAAACGTACCAATATAGCATCTCAACATGGCACACAACTCCAATTTCCCTTAGTCCACTGAACACACCTCAAGTCCGGCGACAAGGCAGCGAAACGACTCCACCGCACGGCCGCACAACTCGCTGTTCACATCTTTACCACTCGGATCCAAAACTATGTCATGGCAGCGGACCGGCGCCGGATGATTAACGTCCGCCGCACTAAATTCTGCCACAAGCCGCACAGCAGTAGACTCAGCCCTTACCAAACGTTGCTTGGCCAAGCCGTTTCCTTCCAATCATTGTGCGATCTCCCCCAGCAAGGCAGCAGTTCCACTAGCTCTGGCTGCATACCTCCTCGCACGGCTGCTGACTGAATTTTCTGTTCCGCGGCGCAAATTCCATTAAATTGGAATTTTCAAATGGAAGCCTTCCAGATTCGCAGCAGATCGGCGTATCACATGAAAGCATGTGATGTCACATGCCCAGGACTGGGACTGGGACTGGCCTGGGGAATAGAGGCAAGCCCCCGGGGCCCTGCAGAAGACCTCCACAGCCCAACATTCATTCGTAGAAAACGCCTATTTCTGACAGACAATCACAGTTAGAGCGACACAACCTGGAGGAGGGGCTATAAGATGAGCCAAAAAGGCAAAAAAGTTCCTGAGAATTAGGTGTGGAGACTCTGAATTCTAAATAAAAAGGAAAAGCAACCAAAACATATCTTGCACCAATGTCTGTTACAAGGTTCTTCCTTGAAAATCGTCTTTTCACTTCTTCAATAAAAACCATCTCCATTACACACATCAGTTTCTAAGCCACAGATGAGGAAATGCTTTATTTACCACATTTTTATAGGACGCGTTTGAAGTTGGTGGGGAAATTTGAGGCCATGTAACTTAAAGGGATATATTCTTAGAGTTGTTGAACTGTGACCCATTTACCACTGCTGTGACAGAGGTGACATTTTCTCAACCTTGTAACCGTTCTTGCCTTGAGAACTCAAACTAGTGCAAGTCTGTCCAGTTCTCCAGTGTTGAGACGCGTTGTTTTAGGCCACAAAAAAATTATATGGCCAAGTGAAAATCCAGAGGAGCACAGAGCAGAGCAGAACTTTGTTGTACTGCCTATCTTGTTAAATCTACTTTTTTTTTTTTTATTGCTGTGGCAACATCCTAAATTGTTCACCTTTTCCCTTAGCAACTTAAAAAACAGAATTGCGTCACAATAAGAAAGGATTGTGACTGTAAAAAAAAGCCAAACCAAAACAAAAAAAACTTTAATTGCCAATTTTTCTAATTTACCGAGTAAAATCATCATCCGGACTGCTTACTGTGCTGGCAGACTCAAATTCTTTTTAAATCACTGCCCCCAGGAAAATAATGAATTAAGGACGCGGCAAAGCGAGATATTGGTCTCCTTCATCCCACTGTGCACATATCTCTCCCACAGATCTCACTTTTTGAGTTTCTCCTCTGGCGTCTTTGTTCCAATTATCGCAGAGGCACAGTGCAGACTTTATGCAGCCTCTCGGTTTTTAATGAGGGTAAAAGTGAGGACATTTCACGGGAGATTAAGGGCAATTTAAGCAACGGTAACATTCAATATTGTCTGATTTGGCACTGGGTTAGGGTCAGCCTGCTTCTTAAAAACATGGAACCTGCCGCTTAAGTTTAACGTTAACAGCGCCTGGGCCTCTACTGCACACACAAGACGGGATCACTGAGAACAAAGACAAGCTGCAGATGTGGGGAAAAGCCTGTTGAAATGGCTGCACGGAGCTCTGATACATCAAGACAGACATTGTTTCAGCCGTACTAATCAAAATGGATGCGGACTAATGATATCACCGCTCTGCCACAACACACGGATGTCAACGCCCTCACTTAATTCTTCGGCCGTGCGTGGCTGTGCACAGCATAATAACACAAGAGGCACTTGAGGGGCTAATGTCCCAAGCTTTCCACCCCCCATCAATATGTAAATCTATGCAGCACGCCACTTCAACAGATGACACATCGCGATTACGTAATATCTGCAACCTCTTAAGTGCTGGAGCAGCGGAAAGACAAAGAGAAAACGCAAAAGTAAGTCTGCATCCTGTGCATCCGGTAGAACTATGGTGGTGTATCGTCAACTGTAACATTTGGAAGAAAAAAAAAGAACAATAATAATAATAATAATAAACTCAACTCACTGGCAGGTTTTAATCTTAATTTGCAACACTTGGCTCAAGCACGCGTGCTGTTGAACCAAAGTCTGCAGAAGCAGTTGAAAGTGTGAATGAACGCACGGTTTCAAACCGCAGGGCAGGGGGGGGATAGGATGTTATTGCATCAGTCAACATAACGAGACAAGTGGTGCAGAGCAGTTCGAAGGAGGTTGGGCAGGAAGTGAACAACAGCATAGGGGGAAGTGATGGTCTGTGTGAAACAAGTTCCCTCTAGTGGATGGCATGCAGGATTTTAGAGTAGTTGCTGCTTGTATGTGGACAGTGACTATTTTGGAGCTCAAGCCTCTATTTTGATGTAGTTACTGTAAAGGAGCATTAATGGGCATTTAGACTATAATTGTGGAGTGCACTAAGATCTCTTTAACTTTTATAATGCTCTGTAGAAGATCCAATTATACCAGTTAGATCATTGATGCATTTTTTCTCATTCGGTCAGGACCCAAAAATACAAAAAAAAACATACAGTTCACATTTTTCAGACGCTTCGGCTTCCTGTCACACGGCACAGTTTGGCTGTGGTCAGAATGAGCTCATGACTTGGTGAAAATGCGGCAACATCAAGTCACGTGAAGACATTCACGACGCTCATTGGCCAGTGTTCTGGGATGTGACACAGTTGCTATAAAGCAACAACGTTAAGGAGGGGTGGTGATTGGGGGGAACCAAAGTAAATTGAATCAGGTGTGAAATCCCAATCAAAACACAAATGAATAACATTAACTTAAAAAATAAAAGGTTGCTATACCTACCAGAATAAGAGTGAGTCTTTGTTGCTTTGGCTGGGGTGATGCTGCACATAGTGGAAGAGGCAGAGGAAGTTCTCCAGCCCCTGAAGACTGACCTGGTAACAGACAGAGACAGACGTCAACACAGACGCAGGACTGTGGGTCAAAGTCACATTCATCTCGGCGCGATGAATCAATTAATTAGTAATTAGCTCAGATGAGACTGGAACTGTAAAGTTCAGCAGCATAAACAAGAGTGAAGCGTTTGACCTTTGCGGTGTGACACAACACATGTGGAGTTCCGTACGTTTTCTTGCCATTCGAACCGTTTTCGGTGCAGAGGCAGTGGCTACAGAGTTCTTTGGGCTTCACGTGATTTTCTTCTACATTCTTTTCTGCATTTGTTAAACTACATGGTGAATCAGTGCATGCGAGGCTTTATCAGGCGAGGAACCGTGTCGGCAGGAGGCTTGTTGCAGAGAGCATGCGCTGCCGCACAGAAAAAGGTCAGTAGTATACCGGGTCACTCCAGATTTTGCACCTTGACCTCGGGACTTCCAACAAAAATTGGTTGGATGGCCTCAAGGCTGCTTTTTTTTTTTTTTTTTAAATTAGAACCTGGTAAATACAGTGGAGTGAGGGCACTGACAGCTTTAAGAACAAAGGTTAAAAATAATACTAAGACTGATTGGAAAGGAATGCAGAGTATGAAGTATGTTCACAATTGTGTTAGAAGCCAAGAGATGTGCAGTATCACTAGCACCGATAACACTGAAGGGTTGAATTTTCTACTTACTTTAATTAAAATAAACATTTTCTGTCTATATTGATTGATACTAATAACTTGAAATATTGTATTTATTTTTTTGAACATATTTTCCTTAGTCCAGACAAATATAATATCTTAAATAAACATCTGAGTGTATTTTTAATCTGAATAGTTAAAAGCATTCCAACTTGAGAGGCTTCGCCCATCAAAAGCCTCAGAAAGTGGGCGGTCGGCGTCTGCACTTCATGATCAGATAAGGCCTTTTCCGCCAATGTGGTCTGGCGATAAGGTAAGGCACGTTAACTGGCACGACCCGAAATCACTTCAACACAAGTGGGTGACGAAACATGACAGCGTGGGGGTAAAGACGCATCGCGAAGTGAAACCGGCTGTGGCGTCGCGATCAGAAGATAAGAATGCTTTTTTCGTTTGTCAGCCATGCAACAAACTGTGAAAGTCAGCTTAGCAAGACAGCAAACAACATGTAAAATGGACACAGGAAAATAAAAAAAGATACCGGATCCTTTCTTGATAGCGTATGTTTTAAAACCAATTTGAACGACAGCAACAAAACCACAATGCAATTACAGTAAAAAAAAAAACTTTTATGATCAATTTACTGGTGATTCAGATCAGGATTTCCTCCAAAATCAACTGTTGTATTCCAATGAGGTGGTGGAGTCACACTTTAGAATCGTTGGCATGATGCTAATTTTCACTCTCACGCAAATAAAAAGTATGCAAGTGTCTTTGGTTCAGGCCACTATAACGAGTTCCTTCAATTTTAGTTTGTTGACACATGTATGCCGAATGATTATTGGCTCGCAGAAGCTAAGATTTACCCTCTTGGACATGTGGACTTTGGCTTGTTCCACAGCACTCATCTGACGTAATAAATATGGTGGGTAATTAGTGCAAGTTTGTGCAAAGACAATAAACCAACTTCAACGAGTTCCCACCCTGGCCAGCAAACAGGCGGCACCCTGACCCAGCCGACGCAACATCGGATGGCATTTTGAAACACAACACAAAACACGTGGCGGTCTCAGGAAACACTCGGGCCTTCTCCAGCCGTCGTTTCTCTGCCTGCTGGCAGCTGACGTGTCGTTCTACGAGCCTGCTTTGCCGGCACGGGGGCGAGCCTGTCACCCCCTGCCACTCTGACTGCCGGCGTCTGGTTGCACCCTGACTGAGCAGGCTGCGCTGACTTCACGTCTGGGCGTCTGGACGGTCAAAAGGACAGGCGGTGCACAAAATTCAATTACATTACCTCAGCGTGACAAGACCACAGCGGGACGTGACTGGAATCCTTCAACAGAGTTGATCTCTACAGCTTTGCTTTGTATAAAATGACACATTTGGAAGCTTCAAAAGGAAAGATTATACCAAGAAGGAATTTCTTTAGTGTTCATTAAAATGCTACCTCAAAGTTACTTATATGCTATGTATTTAATTGTAAGCAATACCAACAAGAAAACAAAACATTTTAGGGTTAAGCTGACAGAACAAACAATACAAAACAGCCCGTAAGGTCAGCAAATGCAACAGTGAAATCCTCTTAACAAACAGAAAAACAAAAAACTAACTTCATTAATGTTAAATACCCAAAATCAAGGGCATGTGAATCAACTTTTGCTTTGGCAACGCCGCAGTTTCCGACCCTGAGACACAGTTAACCACCCAGGGAATAACATGGCACAGGCAGCAGCATAAAACACCAAGCATTTGACCCCACGCGGCCTGTAAAATAGTAAGCGAAGCATCATTACCAGCTGCCTTGAGCTCAGCCACTGCTGTCACTGGTCTGCAGGAGCCCGAGGCAGCCGGTCTGTGAAAACTGACACACGTCAAGCAAGTGAAGAGGAGGGAAAATCTGATCTCTTAGGTGCACCGCAGTTTAATCACACCTTCGCATTTTCTGCAAGCGGCCGCAGAGGGGACGGGGCGCCCCGACACTACCACCCCCTTCCCTTGGTGAGTCAACTTCCTTCCTGCGTCTAAACTGCAAGCGCGACTTTGGCTTCGAGTTAAAGCGGCGACCACAAACAAGGAAAAAGAGCATCAGAGCAATTGTTCGCCCCTGACTTCTGTCAGCTCGCTTTCAAAAAGGTCTTCTTCCCTTCATAATAATAATAACTTCAGCAAAAATACTCGATATAAACAAAGTTATATTTTTTGTCCTCAGACGACAAAAAAAATGCAATGTCTCATTGGTGCGTCCTTATCGTTATCTTATCTAAATTAAGTCATTTTAATTCCGCTTTGTTTTATTTTCTATTTAGAACGTAAGTTGCACTGAGGTCTCTTTTTCCAAGTGAGTCTCAGCCAAGGCTTTAGCTGCAGCCAATAAGGTCAAGTTAAAACACGGCAATAACTAAGTCCTATAAAAATACACAATATTAAACGTTAAAAGTTAAAAAAGGAGAAAGACTAGAGGGAGCATAGTCTGCTACACCAAGACCCCAAGAGAATCTGCGTCCAAATCCTTTGAACCTTATTGTCAATATTGCTTGTCTTGTTCCTCTTGAACCAGAAAAAAAAACCTTGCAAAAGATTTTGTTTGGTTTTGTTGATACTGCATGTCTATTCAAAATATACTTCAGCTCATATACACGCAGACGGAAATAAAAACTATATTTCCATTACAATCCATCAGTGGCGGGGCGTGCGTGCGTTTGCATCCAGGCCTTCAGTAACGTTGTGCTTGGTCCTACCTAAATGAATACACCTCATAATACCATCAATACTGTCAAAGCCCAAAAAGAAATTGCTATTTTAAGGCATTAGTCAACAAAGTTTTCATAATTCCAGCAAAAGTACCACTATGTGAGCTGAAACAAGTTTGTCAAATTAACTGTGTATTGTTGCCATTTCACGTAAGACACCGAGACAACAACAAAACAAACTGCTAATTGAAAATAAAAGTAAAGTGATTATTTGCATTTGTTTTTGAAGAGTATGCAACAGTTGAACAATAATGTCCACCTTATTTGCATTGTAAGTTGCAGATGATTTGGCAATTTACCTTCTCCCCCTTCCACCATTGGATCCTGCAGTTAGTTAAGTCTGTTCGACTCTCACAAGTGCTTATCCAATCCCAGTTCAGCTAGCTGGCCTTGGCATGGCAGACTCCAGATCCGATTGGTTATTGCAACTGACTGTGCTCCATTCACTTACAGTTAGACAGGAGCCTGCAATGTCGATTCTGCTGGCCTCAGGCAGATTTCATACAACCTGACAACACAAGCCAGCCGAAATACGATTGGATAAAAACTTAATATACAACAATGGAAGCAGCGGAAACAAGTGGATAATCTGACATGAAGAAAACGGACTGTGGAGAATAACTTTATTATCATATTTATAGAGGAAAAAAAAATCTAATATGTTTAGACCAGCGGAGAAGGTGACCTAACGCTGAAATCCATCCAGATCCCAAAAGAACATTGAGTTTGGGAGATTTTTAATATTTTTGCTAATATCAGTTAGTTCTTCCAGACACACAGACAGGTAGACACATACAAGAGGAATCACAGGATGCACTGGGTTGGTAAGGAAGTAAAACGGAGTAGATGTGAAAGGTGAAAAAGACGAGAGGGTAAAAGGATTAGCCAGCAGCAGGAAATCACAGCTTCAGAAACGGCTGCCAAATCGGTTATTAGCTCAATAAACTAAATGAGGAACTGAGCTGGGGGCCGAGCTGGGGTCCAAACTGGGGGCCACGATGGAGGCCAAACTGGGGCCAAACTGGGGACCAAACTATGGGCCAAACTGGGGGCTGAGCTGGGGGCCAAACTGGGGGCCCGAGCTGGGGGCCACGCTGGGAAACGAGCGAGCGTCTCATAAGGCGTCCTCGTGTTATCAGGCTCTTTGTCGTGAAGGGAAACGGAGTGACGGTAGCACCAGGACTAATTTCCAGGCATCAGGGTTTTTTCCCCTTTGGTTTCATTTTTGTGTTTTGTTTTTTCCCCTCACTCCCTCCTCCTTCGATGCTCTAATCCAATATCGCGTTGCGCTCATCACAAAGCAGCCGCAGAGATGTGATAAATGGAGAGGGCTGCCAGCGCTGATTAATATGGCAGGGAGGCAAATCAGCGGCGCACGCAGACCCCTCCTGAGAAGGCACATCCGTAAACAGGAAGAGAGCCTTTTTTTTTTTTGCTTCGCAGGTCTGTCACGCTGACAGACGCGAACCGTGCGTGAGGCCAGTCGATGCCCACGCTACAGATTTCGTTCACTGGATCTCGAGTTTGTAGGTTGTCAAATTCAGCCGCAGCTTGTGTTGAGGAAAAAAGTGTTTAAATAAGCAATGAAAGCCAGGGGAGCAAGTGAAATAGTTTCAAATTTCAAAGCAACACAATTTAGGGCTGTAATTCTAATGATAGGATGCTGTGATCAGGGCAGAGAACCATCAGAAAAACCACTCACTCTGCTGGGGAGGGCATCGTGATGTCTGCGGATCAATGCGTATCAATGGAGTGTTACAAGTCAATGCCTTCAGCATCTCTCAGTGACTCTCACCAAAGGATGGGCACCAAACTTCAATACATTTGTTGCACCGACCGAAATGCTACGATCTTATCCAATATTGAAAAATCATCTTTCAGTGCCATAATCTGCTATATCTAAGAAAATAAATATAAGCATCTGCAAGTCAAAATTCATTTGGGATATGTAGGTCAACATCCAATGTCGCTGGCAATTGGCTTTCACATGATACAGGAGTGAACTAAAAGACACTCTCAAACTTTAGTTTGTTAGCATGAAAATTAGCATCACGCCAAAGATTCCTAAGTGTGGCTCAACATCAAACAAAAGTCAATACTTGTACCAAGGATGTAGCGGCAAAGGACGGGAATAGAACAAAGTTCCTGCACCCACATACTCAACCGCCGAAGCCGAGGGTGTGTGCAGTTGTTTAGCGATGGCGGTTGGGACCTGTGTCCTCTGTGCTGCTTTTAACCAACTCTCTTATCACGGGAGGCTGAGTCACGGGTGGCTGCTGGCTGAGTCACCCTCACGGACTGCGAGGCTCTCCCTCCTCCCCGCCTCCCTAACCGTTTGGACAAACTGATTAGTGCGGCGCTTTGGCAGAGGCGCTGAGAGGCGACGTGATCCCGTCCTCGTGACAGGAGGGGACGGGGAGGAGTGTGGGAGGGGGCGAGGAGGGGGGCCGCCGGTTATGTCATTTTCCTCCCGACTTGAGATGCCCACTGCTTTAATTTGATATTTAGGTGATGAGCATCATGAGGAATCCCTAACGTCCCGCATTTCCTCACAAGCGGCGGCGACTCCAGAGGACAGAACCTTTCGCTTTGTCCCGCACGACAGATGCACAACAGAAACAAACACTGTGGGTTTTTTTTTTTCTTCTTTTTAAAATCACTGTCTAGGTCAGGGCTGGGCAAACTACAGTACAGCTTGGGGGCCATAAGCGGCCCGTTAAGCTTTTTGATCTGGTTCGCCAAACTTGAAGAAATTATATTAATAGTAAGTGAGTCATAAAATAGCTTTATTTCATCCATTTTTTCACAGTCATTTCAATAAAGAGCTAAATACAGTGGGGCTTCAAAGACACATTTTGTTGTAATGCTTCTGTTCATTTTTAATACTCATGAAAGCACGTTTTCTACATACAGTATCCCCTGACGTATTTTTTTCTCCTATGAGGTGGGTCACCAAACCACTCCTTCCATCTGCTCCTGCTCCGGCCCCCCCAAATTTTAGAACCCACTGTGGCCCACCAGTCAAAAAGTTTGCCCACCCCTGCCCTAGGACTACTGTGACCTTTTGAACTGTCGAGGAAATGAAAATGTGATGCTGCTTCGTTTTCATTAAAGCAAACAGAGCTGCTGCTGATGATGATCTGGCCTTTTTTTTCCTTGTCCGGCGAGCTGAGACGCTGTGTTTTTGAAGGAGCGATCGGACTTAATGACACGCCAGGGGCGAGGAAAGGAGGAGAGGCGGGAAAAAAAAAAAGAAAAAGCAGAGACGGAGCGGCGGCTGTAGTCTGACTCAACTCGGGACAAGAGAAATGAATTATTCATCTGCTTGACCAATCACCCAGAACAGCTTCGGAGACCAAAGCGAGTAGGTGTTGGGTTGAAACTGAGGACAGCGCGAAGAAAGCAGATGTGAAACAGGGACCTGTGGTCAGAGATCCGGCCCCGGGAATGCCTCCAGCCTTCGCATGACACTGTAAACAACAACATATGAGCACGTATGTCGGCAAAAAGTCACCGACCATGCGTGGAATGTGGATTAAAAAAAATCTGACGAGGGAAAAAAAATAATAAGCGCGACGGTCACAAGACGTGACCACGGCCCCGACTTGGACGCTTTCCGTGTTCACACGAAGGTTAAATTTCAGTCAAAAGCGCAGTGAGCGGCCTTAGCCACGCTTCTTTTAAAAGGAAGGGTGGGAGAAAGAACGGCAAGTGTGGATTAAGGGGAACAAATTCACTGGCCTGTCGGTCCAGCAGGCCTGGAATTTACACTCGGGGAGGAAGAGAGCCTCGACTCTTGACAGAACCGTCACATGATCGGCGAACGCACGTGGTTCAAGTTGGTTTTAAAGGCGGCGTTAGGAAAGAAGAGCCTCCGACTTCGTCTCTTCAATAATTCAAAACCTTCCAGCGTCCAGAACAAGAGTTGTTCATCGGAGGCGTTGACGCATTTGCAGCATCGACCAAAATGCTACAATTCCATCGAGCATGGAAAAATTGAACAACACATTCCGTTATCCAAGAAAGTAAATGATAATAATAATAATCAGTAAGTAATCAATAAGTCGCTGGCGCTGCGCTTGGCTTTCACATTATACAGGCGTGAACTAAAGACACTCGCAAACCTCTCTTTACGTTTGCGTAACGCCAAAGAAGTCCAAAGTGTGACTCCACTACATTGAGTTGTTGTTGTTTGTTGTTCAAATTCATTTTTACATTTTGATAACACAGGGTATAAAAAAGGGTCGTTCTGGAACCAGTACAATTGGCAATGTACCAAAAAAAAAGGTTTTGGAATGAGACCTAGTTTGACTAACCCTGCCAAGCCCTCCATGTCTGTCTGGCAGTCTGTGCAGGGCAGCAACAACAACAGGTGTGTGGCGCATCACGTCGCATATAATGAGAACGCCATGCAGGATTGTTTTCCGATGAGATAAAAGGGCCCCGTGGTTTCTCTGATCACGGAATGGCTGACAGACTCACAGAATGGGCCGATCTTATTGTTGAGACGCAGAATTTCGCAGAACTCACAAAAAAAACATCTTATTATTCTGTTTTGAACCCAGGAGAACATTTTCCGTTGGTGGGCGCCGCCTGGAGCCACACCTCTCTCAAAGAATACCAAATGACCCAAAATCCATTAAAATGGAAAAGGACAGAATACAAAATTTTCAACAGAAAAAAATTCTTTTGTTCAACTTTTCTGTACGACAGGACGGCCATTTAAAAAAAAAAACAAAGAGATGCTGATTGACGTTGCAATCCATTTTTCCCCATTCCACTCCGCTTGGGGCAGCAATGAATATTCACGCCGACTTCGGCATCAAGAAAACTACACAGGAAAAAAAAAAGGCTAACCTAAAAACACAACATGGACCAATCAAGTGTCTCACCGAAACAAAACAAAACAAAAAAACAACTTTGTGTATGAAGTGGAACGAACGCCGCCAGGCTCACTGCCTCTTCAGTATTCGCCACATTTTTCTTTTCCGCGCGCTTTGTTCGACAGGTTTAATCTGCTTAAGACGAGGATTGGGAGTTTTACCGTGGCAGGAATGTAAAGCGCCCAACGGAACCCAATGACGAGCACGGTGGCTGAAATGTGTGTCCAAGGTTGCCCTGGTTCAGAAAAGCCGCTTTGCACGCAGAAATCCGCAGTGAGAGATTATGCTATTGACAGGCGGGCAAAGACTCACATCTCAGCGCACAGGGATTAAAAACAAAACACATCACAACGGGATACGGACGTGGCCGCAGTGTCACGCTCACATATGACAGCATGACACGTCGACACCAGAAGTCCGAAAGAGGAAAAAAAAAGATGTGTTTTTAACTGTTTCAAAGGTTAAGTGTGTAAAATTTGGAGAATTTAAGACAAAACAGCGACATCAAGTGGTCACATTTTATATTGCAGAGCTCTTTCACTTAAGTCCCCTTTAGGGACTCCATACTTCCCTCTCCTGAGCTCGCCAGTGAACTACGTTGGTGTGCGAGCTCAAACCTGGATACCTCGTCCACCTCGTCTTCATTGGCTTATCTGCGGACGCAAGCATTCACCATAAACAACGAAACACACTGTTAGGCAGGCTGGACTGTCCATCCCCGGTTTCCATTGAAATATGGTGTTGCAAGATGGTAGCTAACTGGAAGCAGGACCCTTGATTTATGTATATCAAATACATAGATATACATAAAAGAACCGTTTTAAGGGTAGGAAAACCAAATTACTTTTATTGTACTGTGAGTATACACGCTTATTTATGTATTATTTGGCTACATGTTCAGCTTTTACCAACACAAAAATCATAAATTAAGCCAAATTTTGCACACTGTATTGTTAAAACATCCTGTTGGCTGAAAAGAGCTGAACAACAAAAATCTGGTCTTTGACTTCAGACCGCAAAAACAGATCATTTGGCAATACAGATGAATCAATCGCAGACGCAGGGCGGCAATAATGACATTCATGCAAAAAGCTCTGTGGACTCGAAGCAAGACGTATAAATACAGACACCTAAATCTTCAGGTCTGGCAGATAGAGGAACACGAAGATCGTGCTCACAGTTGATCCAATAGACAAGCAGTTGTCAAGCGCTATGCAACATTGTTGCATAATGGTGGCGAGCAACATGCAGCGTGTTGTGCATTCGGCCAATCAAAAAGGACTTGTGTCGCCCAATGTAACTTCCCCTTTACGGTTAACGTGGTGGTGCTTAGCACTTCGTGAGCCACTGTACTAGTGGCGTTCACATATAAAAGTGCACCAATAGCAGTGCAAAAAGAATATATATATACTGTAAGCGAGGCCATTGGCTTTAAAACCCAACTGGGTGAACTTCTGCTTTCTGAGGGAGAGTTTTCCTTCGAACGACAGTCACAAGCGGAAACAGAAAGAGGAAGATCGAGGTCAACAAGACCAAACGCCCGGCTGCCGTCGAAGTTTTGCTGTCATTCTGTTCAAAGCGCGTTGCTCCACTGAGCGCTTGATTGGGACGTAAATGGAAATAAAACAGAAAATGATAAAGAAACGTGCTCGATGAGGCGTAGAGAAAGCATAGGGGCTGCGGGAAGAGCGCTGTTTGGCGATCCCTGGGAACACGAGTCAAAAGGGCAGAGGGGCGGAAAATTGTTTTTTGACTGCACAATATTGGCAAAACAACTGCACGGTGTGAACGTTATTGACAATGAAGGAAATGATTCAACACCGCTGCAGAGCGGGCGTCCCTCCGATCATTTCCAGTGTGAATCCCTATGGCATCCACAGCCGTGACCGCCGTCATCACACAGTCAGTGCCAGTCAATGCAAACTAATCCTTTATATTCTTTATGTTCCCAACAGTGCAATAACAATGCAGCTAGAACAACAGTTGGATGGAGCAAATCAGAGGTAAAAAGTTGTCCCACGGCCGTTAAACTAAACTACTGTATACCGTAGTTAGTTCAAAGCACACACTCTGATTGGACAAGAGCCAAACGGCACTTTGGTTTTGGAACTTTACGCATCACTCCAACCTCCCAACGTGTTCTTAACTCTTCAACCCAGTTTTCACTGGGTAGTTTAGGGGTATTAAAAAATGAAAACACGAAGGGAAATTTGGAATTTCAATTCTGCACTGTTATGCGAATTGGAGATTTTGTCGTATGACTCACAGTGTCAGACAATCTGAATGTGGATCAACGATGCAAATAAAAACACACCTTGTCTCAGATTACAAGTCTTTTTTCCTGATTTGCCCGGTGTCGTGTGGTTACCGTTGCTTGAACGACAACACTGCATTCTAGGAGACGAGTAAAAATTGAAAATTCCAGCAATTATTTTTAGATGGCACTCGTGCGAGTCTTGAAGCATGCTGTGATTTTTGTTGTTGTTGTTGTTGCTGCTGTCAGATTTCTGGGACGTGGCGTGATAGGCAGCTGTGGGAAACTGAAAGAGCTGAGCTCGGCTGGACAGAGGTTCACGGAAAATGAGCGGCTCGGCTTTCCAGTAAACCGACGGGCACAAGATCAGCACAGTGAGTCCTGATGGCCTGATGGGAACTGAACCCTGATGAGTATCAGTGGAAACACCTGAGCTAACCCTATCATTCCAGGCCGAAATTGGCCGCCGAGGAGAAAGGGACTGCGGGGAGAGCGAGCCGGAGAAAACCTTGAGCTGCGGCCAATCGCCGTGTCCACAGATACGATCACGAAGAGCGCATTTCAGACCAACTCCAGGGTACTTTGGGAGCGTTCGCTTAAAGAGACAGCACAGTGGAGGACAGCGGGAACAGCGCCGAGTGGCGGGCTGTCTGTGACGGCTGTTTCGGTGGGTGTTCAGATTTCAATGTGTGAACGCGTCGTTGGTGCTCCTGCGAAAGCAGGACGTGGAAACGTCGTCCAGACGCAGTTAAATACGCGGCTCCTGCTTCTTCTTGCATATATAGTACAGCTCAATGTTCCGACATCTATTGGCTGAAAATGGAAAAATATATTTTGTTGTATTGTTGCACCGTTACATTTCTACGGAAGGCCAGCAAAGGTGGATTTGTTCTGGGGGGGGGTTCATAGTTTTGCTGTGGCATCGCACTAAGAGGGGGGTCAGGAAACGGGGACGGATAAAGCGAACCTGACACACTGGCTCTGGGCACACTACCGGGAGATTCTGATGCTGTTAGACCCTCAGAGCTTAGGCATTAAAGCAGAGTGGCTGCCCTTTCTCAAACATAATGGAGTTTGATGTCCCGTCGGTTTTTGTTTCTTGACCTTAAAAATCAATCGGGAGCAACGCCTTGACACGAGTCAAGGGCCGCTTTTGATCATTTCTTTCAGCCACGTCGCGTGTCGTCGTCTGCAAAGACACAAACTTCTGGCAGGCAGGCCGCCTTCCTCAGGTGGGCTTCACCATGAAGCTCAGTGGGACATTTCTGCTGACTGACGTGTCTTAAGTCAATATCCACCACGGGACAATCAAGATGGCTAAAAGACAAGACGTCGAGAAGGGAGGAAGAATTTTTGATTTTTGATTTAGGGAGGAGCTTTACAAGGCTCCGAAAGCATCTTTCTGCATCTCTCGCTTGCAAACACACACACACACATTCTTTGATCACTGCGAAGGTGAAGTCAACACCGTTGTCCCGGGAGACTTGTCACATCAAAAAGTGACGCAAGCAGTTTTCCACTCATCGAGAGTCGGAGCCCGCTCGGCGCATTTCGACAGTTCAGCCCTGTTACTAAGACGGAGAAGCGGCCAGTCCTGCTAAAACGTAAAGTTCTGAAAAAAAAGCAGCATTTTGTGATGTCACTAAGGGCACTGATGCCCAGGTTTAGAAAACAGCCCCAGCCAAACTCTGCCCACTGAGGTCTGCTCTCAGCTGCCGTGCTTTGGTGGGAAGTGCAACGCAACGTCAGTTTCATCTTCGTCTTCGCTACAGGGGGCTGCAAACAGAGGGCTAACTAGACTGTTTTCTCAGAGATTTTGACAGTTAATTGTGCTGCCTGGAGCCTGGAATGAAGGATAAAGATCGTGGAAATGGGACCACCATAAATCACATCCGCTGTGCTGTGTGTGTGTGTGTGTGTGTGCGTCTTATCTTGCAGTCGGATACTAATCCGAGTCTCGTGATGTGTTAGTTCCCCCAACAGCAGTGTGTGTGTGTGTGTGTGCTTGGGTGTGTGAGAGTTGAACAGCTACAGCTGCCAAACATTTTTTTTTTTGTTCTCCCTTTGAATCAAGGCCTCTCTGACGCACAGAGGTGAGCGGAAAACAAATCATGCAACGCTGCTAATAAGCAATTATGTGGTTTACACCTGCCACTACCTCTGTCGTGGGCCGTTGCTCTGTGTTCTCGTTAATGCCTGTGTTCGCCCGCCCGTGTGTGTAATGTCTGGGGACGTTCGGGACCCAACAGGGAGCCGCAGACAGATGTGTGGGACGGTTTCCTCTTCACCAGCTCCCTGCAGCCGCCCTGCTCTCTCCAACAATTATGTTTAATGATTACACTCAAAAAAAAAAGGTCTTTTTTTTTTTGATTACGAAAAACTCTCGTACAATAAAAGCAACACTGGGTTACGTTAATGGTTTTCAAGCGGGTCAAATCATTTACTCCCGTATGATCCATTTTATGAACTTTCTGTTTTACTTCTGGGAACGCTGCCATTCAGTGGGTCTCAATCAGCAGCCCAGTTTCCTGCAACAGCAGCATGCTCCTCTGTCTGACTCATGGTCACGGCCTCACAACAATTACAGCTTGGACCATGAACAGAAAAGTCATTTGGGACAATTAAATAATGAGGCGTGGACCAGGCAACAAACTGTGTCCCAATAATGTTTAACTACAATCGGCCTGAATTGGCCGACCGAGCAAAACCGAATGGTGACACAGTTGATTGGATGAAATTGAGGTGTAAATATAATGTATATTATCACTTTTCATTGTGTTATGCATGATGTGATGATTTAGTCAGCCTTCACAAAGTCATGCAACCAGCTTTGCAACTTAAAACACCAATTCCAATCAGACATATTAAAACCAGCGCCACTAAATAAACAAACCAGCCTTTCAAATCATGTAAGCATCGTGTATCGCCCCCCCTAGAAGAACTCATTGTCAGGAGAAAAGCAAGAGCCCTCCCTCCCCAAAAGGGTTCCTACCTGCAGGTCGGCTCCCTGCAGCCTGCAGTCCATGTACTTCTCCCACGCGAACGACAGCTCAGTCTGCGGTGGACAGGCCATGGTGTCCACGCGTCCGGGGAAACGCACCAAGAAGTCAGTGCGTAGGAAAAGTCAAAACCGACTGCACTCGCTGTTGGCTTCCTCTGGGCGCCTCCAGGCGGCTGAAAGGGCCCCGGATAGCACCGAACGAAGCCCCAGGAGTAGTCCCCGGTCATTCATAGCAGGTTCATCTTTAGCGCCGCCGGTGGGACACTTTAAAAATGTTCCCCTCTGTGGGGAAATTATAAAGTCAAGCCTTCGCAAACTGTGGGGAAATGTCTCTCAAAGAAACTTTAGGTTATTTTCTGCAAAATTCTTAGTATACCCGAGACTGATATGACGCCGAAAAGCGGCTATATATACTGTAGAGCGACCATAACAAAGCCGACTGGGGGGAGCTAGCTAGCTAGGTACCTGTCACAGCCTGCGGAGAAGCTGACGAACGGTAAAGGCATCTCACTTCCGGTGATGTTTGATTTCAATATAAAGGAATTGGCGCGTTTGCAAATATCGATCTTGTAAAATAAATAGATTAATGCATGCGCATTATGATGTATCATTTGGATTAAACAATACTAATTTGGAAACTGAAATCAAGTTGTCTTTTTTCCCTTAAAAATAATCAGTGTAATGTAGTCTTAACTTATTTGACTGCTATGGCAAACCGTGTAGTACGGACATTCATGGTGGGCACAAGCTCCAACCCTGTCAATATTTGACAAAGACTGACATGAAAAACAAACAAAATCAATAGTACTTCGAAAGAACTTTACAATTCTGAGGATACTTGTGTCATGGGCTCTTGCAATATCTTTAGACTTCTCTTCTGATACATTATATTTGAAAAACTTTGCATATTTAAAATTTGCAAATTTCACCAGTGTCATTGTAACTGTCGATTACAGCAATAAAAAAAAAAAAGATTAAACTCATCAACAGGACGATCAACAGTGTAACAGCCTAAAAATGTTTGGAACACAACTCCATGTATAAGCCTATGACCAATTTAATATTATTATATAATAATATTTAATTAAAAAATATATAATCATCCTTAAATACATCATAAACAAGTATAACATACACAAAACATCTGATGCAACCTGAGCATTTTCTTGACCAATGGCAGGATCTTTGCTTATTTTCAGTGACTGACTGATCTGAACGGTCAGCATGAAAAATATGAAAATACTATAATCCTAGAACATTTAAGATGGCCAATACAATATACTTTTGTTTACTAAGGTTTTTTTTTTCTGTCTTTATTGCACTTATATTAATACATGCTTGACTCAACTATACGTGCATCTTTTATTTTGAAAGTTTGCCGAACACTTTGATTAAGGTTGTGGAAACTTGACCAAAAAGGTAGTAAGAAAATTCGATCCTTACAAGCATAATATTTTATGTTGAATACAGTATTAACCTCAAGAACGGACATTCCTTAGACACGCAATTAAAAAGTCAACGTGGAAAAAAATGCACGCTGTTGAATTTTAGTTCAATCGTGACGTTAGCTGCGCTGCTGTTTGCGGCATCGCATCCTAGAGTGAACAGCAGCTGTCAAAACTGACAGGCAGAGATGAGCAAAACACGGCACGGTTTTCATAGTCGACCATAGATCGGAATTTAAGTTTAATCGACCTATCAAAAAATAATATCTACTTACGACTGAAAATAAAATCGTTTTCATACATACCTTCGCCCCATGAATAAACACCAGCTAACCCTAGCGGTAGTCCTGTGGAAGGAAGTGCTTTTCCCTGAGCTGCGACTGCAAGGCGACGAACTCAGACGCCGCAACGTTTGACGGCTGCGTTAATGAACCGTGTCCGTCCTGCTCGTTTCTCAAAAAACGTCACGGATAATCTGTTACACGTTCAGATGAAAAATTTAAGTGCGAAAGTTGTTAATGTTTCTGTTGTCACACATAGGAAAGAAAATACTTTAGTCTGTTATTACGCTGTATAGCGCACACACACACAACCCTATGATGTTTACGTATCGGGCATCGGACGCTTTGCTCCTCGCAGACAATTACGAGGGTCTAAAAGTCAATTCACAAACAAACGCTAAAAGCTGTTGGGCACGCCCACTGCTCCTTTCTGTGCTTCCTATTGGATAACAAGCAAGTGGTTGTCCAGTCAATCAAAACTGCTATTTGAACAAAATGAAATGTTTGCCAGAGCAATGAAAAAAAAATGTATATAATCGAATAAATGAAAAATAATGAGTGAGTTGTAGGTGCAATACAATTCGGTGATTGATTAATGATTTGCTCGTTGAATTTAGAGCATTAAAGACAATCTGTCTGGAAAATTATTACGCCTCTGTTTTCCAAAAACAACAACAACAACAACAACAACAACAACAACAATTCGAATCTTTTTGTCGAACTAATAATAAGATTCCTCAAAAATAGAATTCTTAGAAATCTGCTCTATTTTGCTCTAATTTTTAGATTTTTTGACAACCAACAATCGGTCAACAAATATGCAATGTAAATGTTTCACCTACAACTCAAAGCAAAGAAGAAAAGCGTGCATAAGTAACTGAAATGCATACATAATTTCTTTAAATAATAAAAGTAATTTAATAACAAGAATTGTCGATTAATCACCAGGACCCCCCAGCGACCCGGAGAAATGCTAATGGGCGGATGGATGTAATTATCAATTATATAATCAATGAAGCGTGAAAATGTAGATGTCACTTTGGAAATCCTTTATTCCAGCTTATCAAAAGTCCCTTAATGCAACGTGACGTAACACAGTGTCTCCCTTTAAACGGCACCATTGATGGCGTCGGAGCGTCACGAATGAGGTCAGTGTGTGCTGCTGCTACCGACCACGGGCTTGCAATGCTCTCTATCGGCCACACGGTGTCACTGTTTTCAAGTAAGACCGAAGACTCGGCAGACCAACATGTTAGAAAAATGTTTATTCTTTTTTGCTGCCCAGCATGTCAAACTCATTCCACCAGCTTGTACAGAAACCAGCCAAACTCCACAATCAATTTATTTCCCTCCGAGTCATGAGCTGATACGGGCACACGCCACAAGAGCACCACTTGGCAGGAGATGATGTCATGCATTGCTATTGCCGAGGGTATTATTGAGGGTTTCACATTAAATTATATAATCCCTTGAGTTTTATTCTCAGTTTATGTGCACTCAGTAAAAAGACAAAACAAAAAATAATAGTGTTTCTATTTACAAGTCGTAAAGGCAGTTGTGATTTTATAAAGGGTGGGGTGGGGAGGGCATGGATAAGCATAAAGGCACAGTAAGTTCACCTCAGGTTTTCAGTGGCATTTTCAGCAGCTATACAGTTTAGTAATGCTGAGCGGCTCCTTGCTTGCTGTCAGACATCCAAACAGTGTTGACTCTCAGGAGCGCAGCCGCCGCCGCCGCCGCCGCCGCTCTCCTCAGTAGCCGCCGTCTCTCTCCACGCAGCCAACCTGCGCGGCGTTGTCGGGGCATTTACAGGAGCGGCCGAAGGGGGTCGCTAAACAGAGGTGAGTGCAGCCCCCGTTGTTCACAGCACAGTAGTTTTGACCTAGCAGAAGTGGGGGAGGGGTGAGAAGAGAAAAAAAAAGAAAACATTCAAATTTAAACTAAATGCAGAATGCCAGGAGCCGTTGTAGTAAATCACACAGCGGTGCAGCGGGGGCAGCAGGAAACCGTCTCTTCGCTGTTTGTTCAATAGATATATACACACTTCACTTAAGGGGAGCGCATAGCAAACTCCAGATGTTGGAGGGCCCCCCTCTCCCCCGGTTGCACATTCCCTGGCTTGTGTGAGGCACGCAGCCTTATCTAGAAGGGAGGACGAGGCCTGGAGCAGCGCTTAAGTCGCTGATTCACCTCATGACGAAAACGGGCTGTGGAATCTCCCCCGTTGCTTTCAGGTCAAGGAGTGAACCCACAATTTATTTATTTTTGTCAGCCCTCCCAATGCCCCGATGTTGATTTCTTTTTTCACGCAGCCGAAAGGGGTCACAAAGTGGAGAGCTGGGCAAAGGGACTGGATAACAGCTTTAGCCAAGATAACGCCTTAAAATCTACGAGGGTTCAGACCGCTCCTGGGAAAGAATCATCACTAAAGAGACAGATAAGAGATTAGATTTTTTTTTCCCCTCAGCAACATTAAAAGAAATTGGCCTTGGCATGCTTGATGGAACGTTCCTTTAACTTCCTGTGTGTACTTGATGGAAAAACTCTCCGCTAACAAGCTACTGTGCAAGCTTATGAAAACATTTTGACCTTTTTCAGAGTTTCAGAGGAATCGTGGCACATTTACCTGAAGGACACTGGGCGTAGGCTGTGGCGATCCCGTACAGCTTGGTCCGTTTCTGAGGCTGGAACTCGTCCGACTCCTGGCCGGTGTAGCGGTCCACGGCAACCACCGCGTCTCTGTTGTGAACACAGTCTGACTTGAGCGGTCTGGATAATCCCAGCTTGGAAAAAAATGTCAGCATCCTCCCTCCCTGTGTTTGGTATAAAGTCTGTCAAGAGTGAGTAAAGGCCGGTGTGGTTTTTTTTTTTTTTTTCTGTTTGTGAGCCTCCCACTACCACCACTACTACCATCACCACCACCACCACCACCACCACCTCCCGAACATCTCCAGCAAAGCCCTGGCAAGATCAGAGGGAGGGAAGGAGGAGGGAAGGAGGGAGGGAGGGCCCCCGGCCAGGTCATCCGTAAGACGCTGAGGCCGAGAAATTGCAAGCAGCTGCCACTTTTTAAGGTTCTTCCTCCGCGCACGCACGCACGCACACACACACACACACATAAATATAGCCACCCTGACCCCCACACTTTTTTAGCAGCGGCTAACACGCGGAATCAGCAGCGTGGGAAGAGAGCTCGCCAGTCTTCAGAGAGCGTACCAACATCAAGGGCCCGTGGTTGACGTGTGGGGGGAGGCTTTGACCTCTGACCTCATCGCTCTTCCCTCTACTCTTGGCAGTCCTTGCATAAAGCCTCAACTATGTTCCCCGCACCGCACGTCTACGTCTGATGCGCAGTGTAAAACAGATCACATCAAGGTGCCGGACTTTGGTTTAACCTCTTTCCAGAAGCTTTATAATGCAAAATGTACTTTAACTCTGTATCTGTTATGTGTTTCTAGCCTGCCAACAAATTCTTCTTTTGCTACTCCACCTTTTAAAAGGTGTGTGTGATGAGACTCAGTTCTGGAAATTGGTCTTTTACGATTCCACCAAAAACACTGTTACCAAGATGTCACAGTGTCATGGAGTCTTAGGTGCTGAGATGCCAGGAAGACAAACTGATGTTAAAGAGTCAACTAATAGGGATCTGTAAAAAGATAAAAATAAACCAGGACTGTGACAACAGCCCAAGTCAGTTGTTCATTCCACCCTCTGGGGCTGCCTACTAAATGCGTGGAAGGCCAAACAAACATCAGAAAGGCTTTGATAAAGTGCTTCACAAGCTGCTCTCTGGCTTTCTTTGCATAAACAACCACGCAAGGCTGCCTTGCTGGAGACCAACGGTTACACAAGCACAGGTCTGGGAAGATAATCTGCATCAATAGATTAAACAAACAAGGATTTCGAGCTGCGGCTCGTTCCGATTTGTTTTGGTCTTCGATAAAAGTGCAGAAGTTCACAGCTGGAGAAGAAGCCGAACCTTCGCCAGTCGGTGTAGTAGATGTTCTTCCCAAACGAAGTCATTCCGAAGGGGTACTGAATCCCTTCAGTAACTTTTCGCCGGTCTCCCCGGGCAGGATTCATGCATTCCATTTTATGAGTGCCTGCAGGCGAGAGATTTCCAATTACTGTCAATCACAAGGCAGACGTTATGTCATTGCTGAGTCACCAGTCGGCGATCTGCGGCACCTGCATCAGCCCAGCAGAGCAGGGAGCTCTGAGAGTCGTACGTCAAGCCGTTAGGCAGGCCGAGCTCGTCTTTGACCAGCACCCTTCTGTTGGATCCATCCATGTAGGACGTCTCAATCTTGGGGGCGTCGCGGTTCCAGTCTGCCCAGTACAGATTACTGTTGCAAGAAGAGCACATGAGAGTGAAACTGGGCAGGATGAAGGCATCTCACAGAGATACAGAAAGATAGGTGGATTTTTTTCCCCCCAAAGTTAAACAAGAAACACGATCGAACAGAAATGGAAACACCAGGAACTGAAATGCGGCACACACCCATTGTTGGGGTCGGCGATGATGGCCCGGGGGTTGACGAGATCTGTGTCCACGATGACGCGACGCTGCGAGCCGTCCAGGGAGGCCACCTCGATGCGATCCTTCACAGAGTCCGTCCAGAAGAGGGTCCGTCCCAGGTGGTCAATGGCGATGCCCTCTGGACTGTCCATGTCTGTCGACGGGGGAGCATTTTAAACATCAAGTCTCCCCCGGCTCTCCGTGGGCTGTCAGCTACGAGCTCAGGAAGAGAGGAGCATACCTGAACTAATGACAAAGACAGGCTCTCCCCCCTCGATGCTGGCCTTGCTGATGGACGGAGACGTGATCTCCGTCCAGTAGATCATCTTCTCCACGCAGTCATAGGCCACTCCAATGACCACCTTCTCCTGTTGAGGGATGAGTCAGCAAAAACAAACAACATTCAAGTCCATTTTAAGCAAACAGGAGTGGTCATACGCAGAAACTCGCTCGAAGCGTGTGAGTGTGTTGCTTTTTTTCTTTCCTTTCCCAACATTAACGTCTAGACATGAATCCAAACAAGCAAAGCCACACACCGAGTAAGAGCCACTACGCCAGACTTCCGACCAGCTGCTTTGGAAATCAGCGTTAGCGGAGGGAAGAAAGAAAAAAAACAAAACGCAAATTGCAACTCTAAAGATGCGCGACTGATGTTAGCAATTAGCGTCAATATCACCATGTGCCTTCAATAAAAGCGTGAGGGCCTTGGATGCATGACGCAGATGGGGGAGACTGGCGAGAGTTACAGCCAGCAAGGGAGCAGCGTGTGCGAGAGGCTGGGCTGGTACTGCATATGCGAGCAACAAGCCCACACAAACTGTTTCATTCCATTCCATTATTTCTCACATCCCTCCCGACGCTGTTAATTATTCTTTGACAGGGTGCCGTAACATCTCAAAGAGGACATTTATTTGGCACATGGCAACACCAGGAAATGCCTCCGGGTTCCATTACGCTCGTCAGACTATTTCTCTACGGCCGGCATTCTCGAGGCCACATCAAACGGACTGGAAGGATTTTGAGGGGTAAAACTTCACACATTTCTGGCGAGACGGTCGAACCGCAAAACAAATTAAAACACAAACGCACACACACAACACGTCTGTAAGACTTCCGTCTTCTTCCTGCAGCGACTTACGGGGAGGTGGAGGACGGCCTTGCCGTCGGCCTTCCTCATGTCGTGGCCGTCCATGGGGACGTGCTCGATCCTGCCGCTCTGGGCGAACAGCAGGTGCGTCCCTGGCTGCAGCGGGTGGACGTCGGGCCGAGGGGTGGGCCCGACAGGAGGGGGCACGCCGCCGTGGTCAATGCCTAAACACAGATAAAAGCAAAAATAGTCGTCCGTTGAGGAGGATCTTGAGCGAACAAACACACCTCCCGGTCATTTTCCCTGCTAACACACAGCTGGGCTGTTTGTTCGCTTGCTCCGAGAAACATGTGATTCACTCACACATTGGCTTGCTTCCAGGCCTGGAGCGAGACCCGGGGATCTCCTGTCCGTTGCGGTCGACGCACCAGCACTGCCCCGTGCTGCCGTGGCACTGCATGGCCTCGTAGGCTCCGTTCTGGTCACACGTGGGGACGTACTGGCCCACAGGGGGTCGGGGTCCGCGTGGGCCGAACTCGGTGGCGCCCAGGAGGCTGTCTCTGTGCGCCTCACACTGGGTTTTTGTCCTCTCTGGGAATGATAGGAACAAAACTGCGCTTGAGTTTTGCACAAGCAACCCCAGAACACATGCACCCATTTGTCATTTCTGTCTTTTGGACTTCTACAACTCCTTTTGTTCTGTTACAGGAAACTGGAAAAAAAAAAAAGCAGCTGGGACCAATCTATTGTGGTGAGTAAGTCAGTTTCAGCACTATTGTTGTGCAAATCGGTATTAAGGATGAAGATTTTGCCACAGCTAAATCTCTCGCAAAACCATCCAAATCTCTTGGAACATTTAAAAAAAAAAAACATCTAGCAAACAGAAAATTACAGGACCAAATACAATCCCTGTATTTATACATCATGCTGTTCACATTCTTGACATGTACAAGAGGATGTCAGTTCAAAAAAACTCCGGTGCAACTAGTGTGACGTCTGTTTGTTTGGGCTGTTCAGTGTTGCCAGCGCCAAATGGGTCAGTACGGTTAAGTTTGGCTGGTCCACTTGCTTGTCCACTGCTCGGGAAAATCACACTTTTTTTCCTCTAAATCAATACCAAACTACCAATTTAAAACAGGAATGAAAGGAGAACATGAGAATAAAACGGAACTTGTGAAACAAACTGAGGGAAGGTGCGCAAGGAAGACACGCTACTGGCTCCAGCAAGCAAGTCCACCGTGTGCTGCAGAGGAAATGCGATGCCTTGAAAATATGTTTCACTCTGAGCAGGATGCAGTAAACATGTTGTCCATCTTTACTGCTAAGCGCTGTTGATTAGGATGTGTAAGCAGGGATTTGCTGTGACTGCGATGGAGACTGTTGTGAGTGAATGTGTTGCTTTGTCTAGTTCATCTCCCAATCAGCATCCGGGTCTGCTTGAGGTTTCCTCCCTGCCACTGTTGCTTCATGCTCAGTTTGGAGGGATCAATTTTTTTTTTTTTTTTTCGATTGTGCCAATCACTTTTAGTCGCTTTCTCAATAAAAGTTGATTGACTGATTAATTCTATTATCCTTTGTCCAAGTCCTTTGGTCAGGGGAACCGATGCACCAAAAATAGCATTTCTGACGATGTCACAGACCTGGAGAGCAGGAGACTCCATCGCCGTAAAAACCCGGCCGGCACTGACAGGTGAACGATCCCTGCGTGTTGTAGCACACAGCATCCTGATGGCATCTGCCCGGCTGGCACTCGTCAATGTCTTGAGGCGGGGAGAACAGAAAGAGAGCCAGCATAGAGATGAATTCCTGCCCCCAGCTAAAATGAGCCCTGCGTGTCTGGGTCTCCTTTTATGGTCGCAGATCTAAGCCACGTCCTGCTCAGACTGGGACCAGGACTACTGTCCGAGAGCAGAAGCCAGGAGGTGGAAAGAGTGGAAACTAGGAATGAGAGAGACAAAAAAAACTACAAAGCTAGTGCGGACCTCCTCACACACATGAGGTGCCCATCTGCTCTCCGGGTTTCACCGCCGGAACTCCGCAGAGGCATTATGTAACAGCGCTCGCCTCCTCCAGACCCGCACACATGTTTTTGCAATTAGGGCTGTTGAGCAATGGATTTTAAATCGGCAAAACTTCTTGTGTTTATTTTAAACTAGCTTATTGTTAGTTTAGGATGAGGTTCGGAGCAGGTTTTCATTAAACCTCTTAAGCTATCCTGCAGATTGAACTCAGGTTTTGAAAAATATTAAGAAGCAGTTTTGTGAATGATTTAAAAAAAAAACATTTTCATTGTCAAAAGCAAATAAAACACAGTAAAATATTTTCACAAGCTCTGATGAGCTGCAGTGTTTTGGCAGTGGTGTGGCCAAAGATGCTGTTTTTCCGGGTTTAATGAATTTTGTACCAGCAACTATACACATACAAAAAAGAACTGCTCTAAAAAAGCTACCACCAAATTTGGAAGGTGGTGAGTGGGTTAAAGACTGTAAATATACATAAAGCTCACTTTTAAAGGAGTTTTTTGAATGAATTATCATGATCATGCACCACAATAGAGTCGATTATTAGTTTCAACTGTATGTAATGTTACAAAAGAAACATATCTGATGTCTAAATGAAAAACAAATCAATAAGTTTTATCCAATCTATACAGCAAAAATGTCAAGTCATGGGTGGACTGAAAGGTAGCTCACAGCCTCATGATTTTTATGCAGTATCATAAATATCTTAGAGTAATGTTTATGTTTAAAGGTCACTTGTCTGACTTCATCTCTATGAAATGCTAACTTGACGCAAACTGTTAATATTCACCCTCCCCTTGCTGTACCTTCGCAGATTCTGCCATCTCCTATGAAGCCTGGAAGGCAGGAGCAGACGTAGGACGAGCCTCCACGGTAGCTGCACTGAGCGCGCTCAGGAATATCACACGTATGGGTGCCTTCTTCACAGGCGTCCGTGGGCCGGTCCACCCCTGGGATGAAAAGAAAGCGCAGGAACTCTCAGGCACACGCTTGTTTGACACATTTTTTGGCCCTTTTACGTTTCAGTACTTTAATTTGGGAAGGATTATGCAAGTAGTTATTATAATCCCTGTAGTAGTTATAGCAGTAGTAGTAGTATTGCTCCAACATAGCCCATGAAACAAATAAATTGTCAAAACATTGCAAAGTCTCCATGCTAAATGTGGCTAACATGTGCTGTATCCACCGTGCCTGCAGGAAATGAAAGACAGCTTAAGTACTGTATGTGTTCCAGACCTCCAGGCCTTCGGGTCTATAAGCCTTTGACCTGGTTTAGTTTGCATGTGTGCCAAATTCCAACCGCAAAAACCACGGGTCCATGTAGCAATAGATCACCTCAACACAACGATATCAAACTTTCAATTTGAGTGGACAAGAAATTGAAGAAATCATGCGGCTGGATTGTTTTTGTTTTTTTTTTTTTTTTACATGTTTCGACATTTTCTAACACACAATGCCTCTCCCTGTGTTTTTAAACTGTAACACATGCACAACATGTGACATGCGTTGCAAACACAGCCGCCACCTACCAATGCACGTTTGGCCGTCACTGCCAAACTGATACCCGTCTTCGCATTCACAGCGGAAGGTCCCCGGCAGGTTGTTGCAGATGGCGTGGGAGCCGCAGATCTGAGGGTCCTCTCTGCACTCATCGATGTCTGCAAACAAGATTCGAATTTGAAGACACGCTCATGTGAGTCCAGTCTGCCGCTGTGGGGTCAGAGCCTTTATTATCAGATTGTCAGAGATCAGAGAAGAGCAACAGATTAATTACAAATGCTCCAAGATAAGATGTTTCCTAAAACGCTTCCTCCCTGTTTGGAGTGTATGATGTGCCCTCCAGCGCTTCCCGTCCCGAACACAAAAAGACTGGATGCATGTATGGAGCTTGCGCCGGGGATAAGGGCCACACTTGACATGTTAATCTTGGTAAAGGCGACTTTGTTTACCCTGTGGAACTCCCTCTTCTAATTGGTGAGACTGCCCAGTTCCCCAGGAAGGAAGGAAAGGAAGGATATAGAAGTGGCCTAATTAAAAGACGGCTTTAAATAGCTTTGGAACGGTTCTAATTTACTTCAAAGCAAAAGCAACATAAAAAAAAAAAGATTTCGATTGTTTTTAAAAACCGCGACAGAAATAAACCAAATTTAATCAGCGGAAAAGATCTCACGCTAAATAAATCTTACTCACCGTAACACGTTCGGCCGTCCCCATTAAAACCCGTAGCGCAATCGCATGTGAACTGAGTGCCGTCTCCAGGTCGGCATATGGCGTTGGTGTCGCAGCCGTGTCTTCCTGTGAAACATGGGTTCTCTTCTGGCTGCCCCCCTGAGGAATATCAAATAAATTGTGATTCACATGGACACATTTTCTTTGTAAAATTGGAGAAAATTGCAAGCTTACACATGCAAGGACATCACTCTGATGTTTTTTTTTTTTTTTTTTTTTTAAAAGAACTATTTATCTGCACCATGTGAACAAAAAAAAAAGCTGCTGGACCGTGACTCTAGTAAATCCTTTCAAAGTCAGGATGTTGTTCCTCAAGGGGGAGGAAGCGCAGTGCAGACCAAAACAGGAAAAGGCGAAAAATAACGCCCGTGACCTCACCGTTGACGTCCCCGACCTTGTTGGTCATGGCGAAGCGGATGATGTCGTTGGCGTCGTACATGACGAACACTTGGTCCACGTTGAGCATCTGCGTGGCCCTCATGTCTCGTAAGGCGTCGCCGTGCTGGCAGCTCTGGAAGGTGATGGTCTGACGCCACTGGTACGTCCTGGTCTGGGTGGAGCCGTCGGGCAAGGTGAGCTTGTAGTCCCTGGTGGAGGAGGAGGTGATCACTGGAGGGGAGGAGAACAAGCTTCTTAGTTGAGTTGCGACGAGACGGGATGGACAAATCGCTCTCCGTGGCGTCTCTTACGGTTGTTGCTGTACTGGTAGATCTCGGAGTAGGGCTCGATCTGCACGGTGGAGCCCAGCGGCACCTCGGGCACCTGGCCCTCCATGTTGGTGCTCATCTCCAGGTGGTCGTGCTCGTCGATGCCTTTGAATTCCTGCCTGATGGTCAGCTTCTCATTCCCCGGCAGAAAGGTCACGTCGGCCTGCCGTGTGAACTCGCCCCCTGGCCGGGACAGAGAGGAAGAGGTTAACGTCAACACTCTGGCCTCAGATGAACTTTGGCACGCCGCCCCACCACCCCCAACCCCTGTTCTCGGCTGAGGTAATGTGAGGAGAATTCAGCTGGAAAGCGCGAGCGAAGAGCGCAGCTGTCTAGCAAAACGCTGCATTGTAGCAACAACATCTGCGTGGATCTGTGTGCGCTTCTGAAAATGACTTTTTTTTTCCTTTTTCACAAGGTCAAGCAGGGGAAAAAAACAGAAGCTGTGAATTTATTTGTATTTTTTTTTTACGTTACTTTATCTGGCAGGTTGTTTTTCCTCACCAATGAGGCTGAAGCCGTTCCTGAAGCCCGGCTGCTCCAGAGCGAAAGCCCACCCGATGACTCCACCGAGGGCAGTCAGAGGCTGCAGGGAGGGTCCCAGTGAGTCTGGGATGTCACTGATGGCCACGTAAGAGCGGCCATCGTTCACTACAACATACGAGTGGAGGTCGTTGCCGGTGAACTCCACCGGGGAAGCAGAGTTGCCCACGTACACTTTTCCGTAGAGTTTGCCATTTGTCCTCTGTGGCTTTCCTGCGAAAAAAACACAGTATGTGAAAAGCATGTAAGCTCCAAAAAGTTACCAAAGACAGTTTTGGGGTTTATTTTATTGTTATTTTTTAGGCTGCCATACATAAAGGTGTTTAAGGTAAAATGACTGTTTAGCTAAACTGAACAGGAGTTTAAAACACAGTCAAAAACAACTTCATTGGTAACTGGCAAAGCTACAGCAGACAAGCATTACATCAGTCTAAAGTCAAATAGTCTTCATTGTTTGGCCCACAATATGGGAATTCATGAAATTAGCTTACAAATTCTGGAAATGTAAGAACACATTTTAAAAAGTTGTTTCTACTAGCGTCTTTGAGCACAGATTTGATTCGTTTCAGGGACACAAGGAACAAAAAGAAAAGAAAAAGTGCAGTCACCCTCTGCCACACACTGTATTCCATTGCCATAGAAACCAGGTCTGCAGTGGCAGCAGTATCCGCTGGAGTAGTCCCTGCAGTCCGAAAACTGGGAGCACTTCTTCCTGTTGCTGGCACATGACCCCAGGCTGTCAGTGTACGAGATCACTGAAGACACGCAAAAGCACAAAAAGAATAAGACACACAAAAAAAAAAATCCTCAAATAAAACTTGGATCAGATTAAGGTGTGGACTTAAGGTGCGGACTTAATTAAGGTGTGGGCTCACCGTCGACACTGATGTCGCCGTCGTCCACCACCTCCACCACCTCTGGGTTGCCGGGCTGAGGAGGCTGGTACTGAGCTGGAATGATTTGGATCGGCCCCCCGTCTGGATCGTAGGGCGGGTACTCCACTTGCTGTCCGTCGGTGTACACGGGATCCGTCAGATCAGCAGCCTCCTCGGGATCATCGGTGGGCGCCTCGTCGGGGGGCAGATCCGGCACCTCGCCTGGAGCCACGTTGGAGAAGTAGGGAGACGTTCCGATCTCGTGGACCCACACACCTCTCATGCCAGAGTTGGTCTCCCTGTGAGAAGAGGAGACTCCTTCACGCTTGTTGTTCCTTGTAACACTACCCAGGCAGCTGCTCGGGTGGGTTCATCGCCGACTTACTCTGCCAGAGCCCTGACGGATTCCTCGTCGTTGGTGGTGGTGCGGTAGTAGGGGCCCTGACTGTTGAACAGGAAACCTTGGACCTGGCCCTTACTGAAGCCAGCGTGCATGATCGCACTGCCGGATTCCGCAGGCGTGGAGGAAAACTGGATCCCGTCTCTGGGATACAGGACGAGAGCGTAGGAGGCCGTCTCCAGTGACGCGATGACCAGTTGGAAGGTGTTCCTCTGCGTGAGACATCGGAGGAAAGCGTGAAAGGTTTGTAATATTTGGAGAATTTGAAGAAGAAACAGTGACATCAAGTGGTTACATTTTAGATTACAGCGTCTTTCACTTTCTCTCCTCCTCCCGAGCTTGCCCGTGAACTACAGTAGCTTGCGCACCCAAACTTGGATACCTCGTCCACCTTGTTCTTAGTTAGTTTTGTTTAAAGAAATGAAACGAGCTGTGCGTGCCCTGGATTGGCCATTCACGGCTTCCTTAAAAATATGGCAGTAGTTTAAAAATAATAAATCAAGCCAAATATTGCACACTGGACCTTTAACCAAAGTTCTAGAGCAGATAACTTCATAACAAAACGGTATGCTGACCTTCTTGATTCCCAGCGTCCTGGTGTCGCCTCTGGATGGGGGTTCCCGGCTGGCGACGTTGGACCAGGTGATCACCGCCGTGTGGGTGGGGCTGACTTCGTCATCCTCGGGGAAAGCCCTGTTGATGTGCTCGGCCGATCGGCGCAGGGCCTCGGGGGTGGAGTCCTGACGGAAAAAGACTTTGCCCACCCCGTCGCTCGTGTCCAGGTCCCCCTGCAGGGCTGCAATCATGCCAAACTTGGCCGGCATTTTGCCAAGATATGTCGACTCGCTGGTCGGCTCTGCTGTGGCAACAAAGCCATTGGTGTTGATCTGAAATTAAAAAGAGCAGCCTAAGGTAATGGGGGCAGCAAGAAAATTGGGTTATTATCGCACAGTGTGAAAGACAAAAACAAAAAAATAAGGGCAATAACGCAAGAAGGACTGTTTTACAGCACAGGCAAAGCCAGTCCAGTCGCTTTGATCCTTGACGTTGAACTCGTTAGACTAATGATTCGAGTCAGATGCCATTTCCTGCGCGGCCCAAACGAACACACAGCGGATGAACGAAAGCAGTTCACTCCTGTTTTTACATGCTTGAGGTTTAACGTGAACACATTGGGGAATGTTGTAAAACAGAGAAGCAGGGCTCAGGTCAAGAAGCACACCCACGTACACACATACTCGCAGCCCTCTCCACACATGAGGCTCTTGCACTTCCTGACCAGGGGAAAACAAGAGCACTATTCCTGGCCCGGGCCACACTGCTTCCTGACTAGCAGCCCCAGAGAGCCTGCAGACTGTGCGCTAATTTTCAATTGAGCAATTTCCTGCCAAAGAAGCTGAAGATAGCTGGGAAAATGATCAGCGATTGTGATCTGGAGAAGCAAACACTGTCTGCACGTTTAGCGGTTACCCAAACATACCGGAGGTTTCGTGGAATATGAATCACACTCGGATCATAAAAACCTCCAGATAATTAAATGTCTCTTCCTACAGCCACGTCTGATGGGAAAAGCATTACTAGTCCACCGGAGGGCAAAAAAGGCATTGGGGGAAGAGGGATTGAGGCTGTGCCCTGCATGAAAACCATAATATTTAGGCCATCCTCGCCGCAGACGGAGAGATGTTTGCTGTGACGGTTGGAGATATATGACAGGAAGGAAACAACAAGGAATCGTCTACTCCAAACCACAAGCTACCATGTCAACCACAAGGTTTTGCTTCAACACATCACAGCACCCCCTGTGCTTCTTAGTTGACTGGAAGTGTAACGCCCCTCCCCCTAGGCTCCAAGAATCAGGCGTTAACAGGCACATTCATTTAAATGAATCCTCAGAGTTCAAGAAATCCATCCATCCATTCATCCTCTCTCTGTATACCCGCTTCCTTCTGTACTCAGGGTCGTGGGGGTCTGTTGAGCCGATCCCAACAGTCATGGGCCGAAGGCAGGTTAACACCCCAGACAAGTTGCTAGTTCATCGCTGAGCCAGTTCAAGAAATCCACGTTTTGAATTTGCCTTGAACAGAAAGTTCTAGAATACATCATCAACATAAGTACAGACTCGCATTTAAGGCAAATGCCTCCCTGATTGCATCCATATGCAACACCATTCACAGATGTGGCTCCAAAGCAGGAATCAACGAGGAAATGGGTTTTCATTCATCCAGTGTTTCAACATAGTTGTTGAAGCATTTTTTTTAAAGAAAAGTTGAGATTTTTTTTCTTTTTTTTTTTTTTTTCAAAGCACAAATTACAAGCTCAGAGTCATTTTGTGGAGATACGGACATCACATCCACTAACGCGACACAGGTTCATCAGTGGAGCTCTCGGGGACGGATTGCAACACTGGGTTCCCCCAGTCCTCGGCTCTTTGAGTCAACGGTAAAACGATAACGGCGGTGGAAGCTGTAAGAATGCGTGGACACGCTACATTCCAGCAGACTGTGTGCAAAGCAAATCAATATTTCAGATTTCCCCTCCTCCGGTGGCTGAAAAGAACTCCGTGACCTACACTCAAGATAGATGTTTGCCATTTCCTGTCACTGTTTAAGGTTCGAAGGTGATCTCTGGGCTGACTTCTCGCGCACAATACAAGCTGCCCTGCGGGATGTGCGCAATTACGCAAACCGTTGTCCGACAACACAACCTTATTGATCAAAGTGACCGCGCGAGACGGGTCCGAGGTTGCTGCGTTCACTTACGAAGATGCTGTCGAAGGTGCCGTCATAAAACAACGCCGGCTTGTCCAGCACCAGTCGGTACGTCTGGTCACTGCCCGCCTCCAGGACCTGGTCGCCCGCGCTCGGACCGAAAGGGAACAGCTCTCCCCGCGTGACGCCGTGCGCCGACGGCGCCACGAAGCCCAACAGGCTCGCGTAGACGAGCCACCGATGCCCCTGCCAACCCATTTGATCGCGTTCTGAGGAGCAGCACGAGCGGTCCCGTGGTTCGTCCGAGCCAGGTCAGTGTGGAGTGACGCACGACCTCCTGCTCCTCCCGAAAAAAAGTTGGGAAGTTTGGGAAACGTGGGGCGTGGTTGTGAGAGGGACCGAAAGGGAGAGAGGGAGAGGTTTGCTTTCATTTTTTTCCAGGGGGAAAAAAAAGAATCACACACATCAACACGAGGGGGGGATGAAAGGCAGCTTGTAGTTTTCTTCTATGCTGTCCCTGTGACAAACTTCAAAAGTGATGGAGAACAGAAGCATGAGGGGTTGCTGCAGTGGCACAGCCAGAAGTTTTTCCTTTGGGTGGCCACAGGGTGAGATCATGACTCACATAGAGGTGGCAATAAGTCGATACCAGACATGACTATATCACTGTTTTTATTAATCTGATTGTTACTGTATTTTTGTTCACTCAGTTGGCATAAAAATGACATATTACTAACATTCAATTGTGGAGTGACTGTGCTTTAAAAGGAATGTGAGCCTTGTTTCCTCCCTCAATTCCTCACAAGAGAGCAGCTTTCTGTGCATCCAATAGTAGAATAATTAGTTATACTACTATAAATAGATTAAGATGCCATTATTAGGCTAAAAAGTCTAATTTTATAATATGTGTGCCTTGGGATCAATGTAAAAAATGTGCCGTGGCCCAAAAAAGGTTGAAAAACACTGAATTAGAGGACAGCAAATCTTCACTAATGTGAATACTAATAATAAACATATATCAGCTAGTTCTTACTGTCCTAGGCTCAGGGTTTGGGTTACATTAAATTTCTTCTTTGAGTGTCTTCTTTCCAGGCTAGTGAAATCCAGGGCAATCATCAAGTCAGAAATACATTATACATATCAAATACATACATATATAAAAACAATTTTTTTTAGGGCTGTCAAACGATTAATTTTTTAAATCGCGATTAATCTCAGAATCTTCATAATTAACAGCGATTAATCGCGGTTTGAATAGCATGTGTAAAATTCTGTTATTCTGCATTTCAAGGCAGAATTATTTTAAGCCCATAATGTAAAGTATTTCTTACCAGAAATCGGTCAGAGGGGCTGACTACGGGTTAGTAAAAGGGACAAAAAGGCTTACGCCGGGTTCACGCCAGATGCCTTACGTTTAAAGCGCGATTTTAAAAAATTATGGATTGTATTTAATTAATGCGTTGACGCTGACAGCCCTAATATAGTTTTTATTGTATATATTGTGGAAGTGCGAGCCCTTTTGTCAAATTACACTCCCCACCCTCCCCCACCCACCACTGGTCATCACGTAGCCCTGACCCTGGGTTGCTGGACAAGACAAATACCACACTTTCCATGAAATCCTTCAACTACAGTCTTGCCAGCACATATGTGAGGATGATAGCCACGGTACTGGAGGGGCCACTGTTGCAGGAGGGCCAAGTGTCTCCAGAGGGACAACACAGGAGCTGTACTGGCTGATCTGGACCGAGGCCAAGGGGCCATCGGGGCATAGACATCAGTGCATGGACCAATTACCCACAACAGAGGCCCATGGCCGGTTTCATTGAAACATTTTGTGAAGGACAATATCACACTGTACCATGCCTTTAATCATCCCGGGCACGACGCTGTGGCTATCAGACTCAACTCCATGCTGGGATAATGAGGGGGCATGCCGTTAGACATGGTCCAACTTGGAGCCGTCTCTGCACAGATAGCACACAGGCGAGCCTTTCGGTCAGGGCAAATTTTGGAAACACTGTCACAACGGTTTAATGGGGACAGACCAGCCGGTGGTTACTGATGGTTTACAGTGAGCGACCTATGACCTTTGGCACCAGCCAAAAATGACTTTTGAAAGCAAGACTGGGCAAAATAAAATGAAAAGTAGGCCATACTATCCTCTGCAGCTTGGTAGGCATTGGTCCTATTCACACTTGTTAGACATTACCAAGGGTTGTTTAAATCAAGTATCCTACTGTCCTTGTGGAGTCGAGGGATTTTAGGAACTAATCTGTTTTAAAGGGCTTTAATGCAAATAAACTCAGAATCTGTTATTTCTATATCTCTGCATGGACACTCGAATAACTAATCTCTTGCACCACCATCAGGACAAACCGCTAACATTTTGTTCTGTTAATCAAATGAACCATCCATCCTTCTTGACCAAATTTCATCTTAAATTCATTAAATATACAATATATTCAATTTATTATAACACAACAATCTAAGACAGATTAAAAAGAAAAAAAAGAAAAGAGATTACTATTATATACTGCTTTTGGATTTCTTGCAGTCAATTTGCAAATGGATGCTGCCACCTGCTGGTCATTTTAGGAAAGTTGCATTTCTTTAATCTTCAGCAACCTGGCTTTCTAGATATTGCTTGATATCGTGTCACACTGTGAAGGCAGATTCACATGAATTATACTGTTGGAAAAGTATACATTTCAATCACAGTTGTATTAATTATAAGCAAACTATTTTAAATGCATGAAATTAATATTCACACAAACACGTTTAGTCGTGTTCCTACTGGCTCTTGAGCCACAGTAAGGATACTTTGAGGCTCACTCAACATTTGGGGGGTTGATAGGATAATTACTCCAGGGCCAGTGATGTCATTGGTTATGACTTATTAGTGTGTGCCTGAGCCTGTTTTCTCTGGCTGAGTTGCCTGGGAACCAACCAAGGATGTGATCTGATGTGCTCCAGACATAAAAGCGCAGCCTGATAATCAGATCTAGAACCATTTTATAGCAAGTCAAGGGGCTAATTCTGTTCTTTATCCACTTTGACTGGGGAATGTAGACATTTTGAAGGCTTTGGGGTTGGTCAGAGGCAGCAATCAACAGGCCCATCAATGTCTTGATGAAATAATAACTCTGGCTTCTGTTTCTAAAAGGCTTCAGACCACTACTCTGCCATTTAGTTATGCTTAATGAACGTTGTCAAACACATGAAAAAATTAATTGTTAAATTTTAGTGCTACAAGTTAAAGGCCACATTCTTTCACAATATGCTGTGTGTCCAAGGAGATTATACGCTCTCTGGAAGAACAGGAGCATGACAGCATCCTGTTTAGCACAGTGTTTGGGTGTTCCTGAGTGCAAAAAGATGAATGCCGCAGCAGTCAGAGGTGAGCAGGAGTGACCTCAATTCTTGGCTTTCCTCGTGTTCACATGCCCCACTCCTACAAAACAAATAAAACCCTGACAAGTTACCAAAACAAACTTATCTAAGATCTGTTTGCAACTATACAGAAATCTCTACTGTCCAGACTTTGGACAGATGTTTTTGACAGACTCCATTTTTAAAGATGAATCAATAACATAGGTTCTTTGAAATGTATCCAGGATATTCGAAGAGTTTTACTATAGTTATTTTTTAGTCTTTAAGATCAATATTTACACTTATTAGACGTGATTAGAACAATTAAGATACTAGTTTTAACTGACACTGATGTGTTATAAGTATTAAAGGTATGTGTCACACTGAAGTAGTATCAGGGACACTGGGGCTTTTTCATGAAATATACATTTTTATGTTGTTAATATCAAGACTTAAAAAAAATAATAAAATCTTGAATATAACGTAGGCTGGGTTTTTTCAGATTAAAACCAAATATTTTAAACAAACAAACAAAAAAAAAAAGGCCTAAAAAAGTTTACTGTGATATCAGCATCTACCTTTTTTCTGAAAAATAACATGACATGGAATACTAATAACGCTGACAAAGCGGTTGCGTCTGAAGTAACTTTGGCCGCGGGGATCGTGCATTTATAAACTGTACACTTTGCCGTTGTTCGAGGAGCGATTACTTCACTCCTGCGCGCTTTGCTGAACCGAAAGTGAGCACATGTGACAGCGTCTGACCTGCTCTCATGGGATCCGCTCTGGCAGCCTCCCTGCAGGGTTAAAGCTACAGCCGGAGTGCGTCAGCTGATGCGTAGCGTCACGTAACGATCGGCCAGGGGAGGGGAGCGACGCTGACGGGAGGGATGGAGGGGCAGCGTGCAGTGCTCCTGCTTCTTGCAGCGGCTCTCTGCAGCTTCCTGTCCCGCCGCTCTTCAGGACCGACAGCTGCCTTCATCATGTGCCTCCGACCGTCTCCGGCTCCGCTGCAACAAGTGAACCTCGGCCTCTCTCCGCCGGCTTCTCCGTGACAGCACCATTGACGTCTCCTCCTCCTCCTCCTCCGTCTTCTTCCGCGTTTTGTCCCGCCCGCTCGAGGCTCTCCTCCGCTGGGTGCAAGAGCCGCCGGCGAGCACCGGCAGAGGCTTCCAGCGCCTGCTCCTCCTCCCGCTGCTGCCGCTCCTCCACCGGGGCGCCGGGGCCAGGAGAGCCGCTCTCATGGAGGCCTCCGTGACGGAGAAGGAGCTCATGGAGCAGCCCCTGCCTTTGCCCACCCTGAGCCCGGCCCTGTCGCCGTACGTCACGCTGGGCCTGACGGTGGTCTACACGGTCTTCTACTCGCTGCTCTTCATCTTCGTGTACGTGCAACTGTGGCTGGTGCTGCGCTACCGACACAAGCGCTTCAGCTACCAGACAGCCTTCCTGTCGCTGTGCTTGCTGTGGTCGGCGCTGCGCACCGTGCTCTTCTCCTTCTACTTCAGGAACTTTGTCACGGCCAACAGCCTGGGGCCTTTCCCCTTCTGGCTGCTCTACTGCTTCCCCGTGTGCCTGCAGTTCTTCACCCTCAGCCTCATGAACCTCTACTTCGCGCAGGTGAGTCAACCAGGAAGCAGGTTGGATGGGCGCAGGGTCACAGGGGCGGAGCTAGGTGGTGGCCAGTGGTGGGGGGTTAAGCAGGGTCGGGGGTGAGGGGTGGGTGGGTGTAATTTCACGGGGTGCCTAACACTTCCGCACTACAGCATGTCAAGTCATATCTCTCTCTCTCTCTCTTTTAAAAAAAAAAAATGATTTAGAAGCTTTTTCTGTTGTGTATTAATATTAATATACGTATGTATTTAATGTCTATAATGTATTTCTGACTTGATGATTGGCCTGGATTTTGTTGTTGGTGGAAACAAGACACTCAAAGGAGAAATTTAATGTCACACCAGCCCTAACCCTAGGACCATAGGAAGTAGGTTTATTATTAATGTTAACATTGGTGAAGATTTGCTGCTCTCTATTTCATATGAATGGTGACAGGCCTACTGTTATAAGGTCACACTGAAAACATTTAATCAATAAAAAAAACTACAGTAACATTTAGAATAATAAATACAGTCATGTAGTCATTTCAGGTATCTACTTATTGCCACCCCTTGGTGAACTGAACTCTACATCTAAATCTAAACAGGACTTTTGCCAGCCACTGGTATTCTTACATGCATGTCCGATGCTATGCTGTTTTGTCTTGATGGATTGTGTTCATTTTCCAAATCTGTCAACAAGATCTCATGGATTTTCTACATCTAAGTGCTGTGAATAAATGCATTGCTCTTGCTTGGATTCCAGCCAGAAACTCTGCCTTTCTAAATCAAGAAGTTACCTGGAATCCAGATGGTTTATTTGCGGAACTGTGTAAACATCTAAGATGCCAGCATTATAGATTGAGATAGTTAAATGGTGACCCATGGCTGCCCAGTTGAACAGAACTAAATGTTCTCAGTGTAATATGTGAACTCTATCAGTGAAGAAAATGTAGTCAAAAAAGGTAGAGTTGAGTTATCCCTCCGTCTGTTTGCTTGATTCAAATATCAAATCAAAGCTTCCGTGACATCTAACTAATGTGTATTATTAGCGTAATCCTCTTAGGTGACAGCCGCAGGTCGGCAGTGAGGCCCTCAGTGAGACGTGCAGCTCTGTCTGTAGAACCACTGTGGAACGAAAACACAGTGGCCTGTCACTAGTTGTCATCTTCCTCTTTTTTGGACTGATTGCATCTTCCAGAATGGGGAAGTGAAAACTTGCTCCCTAAAGAGGCACAGTGCATTTACATAATGTACTTTTTTTTTTTTCTGCTACAGGTTGTTTTTAAGGCCAAATCAAAGTATGCACCAGAGCTTCTGAGATACAGGTAAGCTGTGTGAAGCATTTCTGTCCTCTTGATGCTTTCTACCCTTCACTGTAATACAAGTTGTTTCTTCTTTTGTTTTCCTGACAACACAGGCTGCCACTCTACCTGCTCTTCTTCTTCATAAGCCTGGTCTTCTTAGTCGTGAACATAGTCTGCGCCCTGCTGGTGAGGATGTCCTCCACAGACACCCGTGTCATCGTGCTCGTGAGGGTGGCCATCAACGACTCGCTCTTCGTCCTGTGCGCCGTCTCGCTCTCGCTGTGCCTCTACAAGATCGCCAAGATGTCGCTGGCCAACATTTACCTGGAGTCCAAGGCGAGAAATTAGTTTTGTTTCTTTGCAATCTGTCACTTGGCTATCACGGACCTGGCTGCAAGTCTCTTGAACTCTGTTCTCCAAAATTTGGCCTTGGATCCCACTAATGCAGTTCTCCTCTGTCCCTGCAGGGGACGTCAGTGTGCCAGGTGACGGTCATAGGAGCCACCGTCATCCTGCTGTACACATCCAGGGCCTGCTACAATCTGGTAGTGCTGGCACTGGCCAACAAGAGCATCAACTCCTTTGACTATGACTGGTACAACGTGTCAGACCAGGCGAGTCATCAACCAGGACCAGTGTTACGACTTCTAAGATTTATCAACCCGCCTGACCAGAGTGAAAGTTAATAGATCTTTTGGATTTGACAGTCTGGCTCAGTGCCCATAGAAAGCTTTTGTAAAGGGAAGTGTGACTGGATAAATTAAGCAGAGCAATCAGATTTGTTACTGCTCTAAAACTGCTACTGCAGAATTCGAGAATCTCTTTAGCAGCAGCTGAACTTACAACTTGTTGTAGTTTTCCTCCCTGGTCCTCTTATGTTTTTCTCAGAGCAGCTCGGGTGGGTCAGTCGCTTTTGCCCCCCCCTGTCCGCACCACCTGCCACTTTATACATCAAAGAAGTTAGTCAGTGAGTTTCACTGACCAGTCAGAAACGCTGTGTTATTGCAGGCTGGCGTGACGGATGAGCCAGAGTTCAGATTTGATATCACGCTGATCCATTTGTTGCACAATGCTATTGATAATAGCTTCCCTCAGCTGCTGATTGAATCCAGCTTTGGCTACAAACCAGTGTAGTTGATAACCAGCTGAGCATGTGATTCAGTGGGCTCAGTGATTTCCTGGAGTCTATTTAGGGAACTGAGAATTTTCATAAAAACCAGCTTAAATGACACAAAAAAAAACTTCTAAGTAATTCTAAAGAATTTTTAAGCTTCAGTAGAAGTTCTGTTATCATTTTTTTTTTTTTCAAGCAAAGTGATCAATGGATATGACATAAAGCTTCCGGTCTCCATCCATCAGCTATTTGACGTAATTAAATTATCTTTAGGTTAGGTGCAAACTGTTGTCAGGGCAAAACAATGAGACGATAGGAGAAGTGATTGTAGTCTTTGTTTGTTTGTTTGTTTGGTTGTTTGTTCTCCAGGCTGATTTGCAGTCGACTCTGGGTGATACCGGATACATTGTCTTCGGGGTGATCTTGTTTGTCTGGGAGCTGCTCCCAACTTCCCTCCTCGTTTTCTTCTTCAGGGTCCGGCAGCCAAACCAAGACAGGGTAAGAGGTTAATTTTGTCCTTCGACAGCAAAATTTGTTCATCATGATATTGTATTTTTTTTCACCGTCTTTCCATGCTCCGCCCCTCAGAGCGGCTCCGTGCTCCCCGGCCACGTCTTCTCCTCGAGGTCCTACTTCTTCGACAACCCGAGGCGCTACGACAGCGACGACGACCTGGCGTGGAGCGTCATGCCCCAGAACATCCAGGCCAGGTGAGAGAAAAATCCCACCACCACCACCACCACCACAAAGGAAACGTGGCCACGATCTCCTTGTAACCCCGTCAATAAAACCTTGTTCGCCCAGTCTGGCCGCAGACAGCTACGAGTGGGGGAGCCAGAGCAGCGGCATCAGCGCTTCCATGGGAGGGGACGACGGCTACATCCTCCCTCCCCCTCCGGAGGAGCTCGGCCACTACTGACAGGAGGCCGCGCTCGCTCACTCACTCCCGCTGACCTGTGGCATTCCCCCCCACCCCCCCCTCCTCCTTATCTACATGTTTGCACTGTCTCTCATAGGCACGACGACTAGGGAAGAAGAACTAACGTTTCTCTAACACTGAAGGTCCACTGTTGGGTCACTGGTTTTGCACACTGTTTTTTTTTTGTTGTTTTTTTGGACCACTCTTGGAACATTTTGTATTGTAGTTTACATCAGATTGTGAAATATATTTCCTGACTTTTGTAATAGGCACTGCGTAGTTATTTTATGAACTGTCTTGGCTATTTTTCATACAGATGTTTATATGAAAAAAATAAAGATTTCATGAATGTTAATTCACTGTGATGAGTGATCTTTAACACATTTGCATATAAAACCAAAAGGCAAATCATTAGTTGACAAATTAAGACAATTATTGGCTCCCAGAAAAATACAATGCTGCCTGCAGAGGGCAGCATGATGCCGCATAAGGATAAAACATAACCTTAGTCCAGGCTTCTGTTGCAAGTAATAATCCTTTGTCTCCTCCAGTCAGTGATGAGGTAAATACCTTGTTGTATTTCAAGGTGAGAGCAACAGAGACGCCGATGGCCTCTACTTTGCTAAAGAAGAACAAATTCAAGCCGAGCCCGGTGAGTTTCTGTCAGAAAAATGGTGTTTTTAATTCAGATCATTCCTCATATTATTGCAAACTCAAGCACATTTTGCCTTACAGTAGCTTATGACAGCTGATTTCATGTGAAAAGCATAACACATTAAGCATATGCAGAACACTGTACCTTTAAGGAATTAACTGGAACAAAACTGAACAAATATGGAACAAAAAAAAAAAAAAAAAGATGCAGGTTCTCTCTGAACGCGATTCCTGACGAAGATGTGATTTTCCTGAAAATGTCTCGTGTAACGTGAAACATTCTCCACCACTGAGGCGACAACAGCCAAAAAAAAGATTCTTAATCCCTTTTAGAGCAATGTCATGACATTCAAAGTCCGCCGGGTTGCTCCGATTTGCTGAGAAATTAATACAAATCATTGTGTATTGGTTTGCTTTTTTTTGTCTCCATGGACACGGATCCTCCACCCACTCATGCAAATATAATTAATATCTGCCATGTAAAACAAACACACGCGCAGGGGCGCGTGCATGCACACGCACACACACACGCACACACACACACACACGCACACACACGCTCTCTATAGGCCACTTTCTTAGGACAGAGCACTTGATGGCTGTTTGTGATGGTGGCGGGAGGGAGGGGGGTCGGCCAGCTGATCGCTAGCTGGCGTCTGAAGGTTTACCAAGTTCAACCTTGACTCCTTTTTCTCCTGCACAGAAGCACACAGAAATGCCATGTCAATATGCATTTAGAAACAAACGCACGCAAAATTAAATCAGACATGACACAGATCGCGTAAAAACATTGCCTATTCAAAACACAGTCGCATAGCTGATACCATGGTTGAGCAACACTGCCCTGCACTTCTCCTTTGTGTGACTGAAACAGCAAACAGTAAAAATGTAACCCAATTGGAAGAAAAATGAATTACCTATTAAATGAAACTGCTCCATGGCACAGCCCTACACAGTATAATACGAAAGAGGCAGAGGGCCACAAGAAGAGAAAAAATATTTCAGGAAGGAGATTTTTATTTAAGTTTTTATTTTGAGTTTTAAGTTGAAATTTCGTGAATAAAGCCAAAATTTCGTGGAAAAAGTTGACCTAAAAAAAGACACATTTTTGTCAAACGTCGACGTAAAAAAGGAGGAAATTTTGTGAATAAAGTCAACATTTCGTGAATAAAGTCAACGCAAATAAAGTGTCAATTTTCTGAATAAAGTGGATGGTGGATTAACCCATATACCCACAGTTAAAAGTAAACCTCCGAAAACAGGTGTATCCCACAAGGTTCACGAAATTTCGGCCTTTTTTTACGTCAACTTTATTATCAAAATTTTGACTTTAATCTTGAAATTTCTACTTTATTCCTGAATTGGAAACTTGAAAAAAAATTCTATCTAAATTTTTTTTCTCTTCTTGTGGCCCTGATCCTCTTCCGTAGTGTCACCCACACACTAGATAGCTCGACAACGTTGATTTGTTTGCCATTATGGGCCCCAGAGTATTTGGCTGATACCTTACCCGTAAGGTATTTTTCTTTAGCTCTGGCTCGCTCATCTGCGTCGAAATACCACACGGTGATGGCATACCTGCGGAGGCAGTTAGCGCAGCGGTTAAAAGATAGCAAACCTTGGGAGCTGATGCAGGGCAGAGGACGGGCGGTGTGCGCGCGCTCACCTGGTGGCGTAGGCCGGCTGAACCTCGTGAGGGTTCCGTCTGTCTGACCAGAAAAAGAGCAGACGGTCGAATTTGGGCTCGATGTCTGCAAACTGGGCCTTTCCTTCTGGGAAGATTCGCAGAAGGCCTCCGTGTTCCTGGAGGAGAGAGAGGGAGAGAGTGGGGAAACTTAAAATAATGATCATAATAGTAGCAATAAAATCAGGGCAAGAGTACGAGAAGGGAAAGTCAAGGCAGGAGACGGTAACATTTTGATATTCCGCATCTGGAGTGCAGTGCTAATGTCATTTGGTTGGTGAATTAGCTGACGCAGTCCCATTAGGACTACTGTCAGTTTATAATGAGGAGCTTTTACTTGGAGCTGGTGTTTAGCTGCTTAGCCTAGTTGGTTTGATAGTTAAGTCCACGGCTGGTTCAGCAGCTATTAAGTAGACCTTTTTTTTTTTTAAATTAAGCTATTAGCTTACTTCCTTTTTATCCAACAGTGCTGATATCAGTGATCTATTCCGTTCACAATAGCTGAACGAACTCTAATCGGCCACCCAACGTCACGTTTTCCATTTCCCCTCCCCATCGAGAAAAGGGAAATATCGGCAGATTTGCGAAAAAAGCCGGCTTTTCTTCTTTTTCCGCGAGCAGGTGTGAAGCGAAGCGGCGTGTTTGCGCACGACGGCCGCTTCAAAACTGGCCGGTGAGGCTCCCTGTCAAACGCGTGTGCACAATTCACAGCCTCGACCTTCTTCAAACCGGACTCGTCCTACATACGCAGGGGTGGTCGGCAGGCTCAAGTCTGGGCAGAGAAGAGAAGAAGCTGTGCATCGCACACGAGGCACCACGGGCCTCGGACCGCAGAGAGATTTTTAAAATAAAAGCATAGGCACAAAGAAGAAAGCCAGAAGTCGCTGAGCGAATAATTACAAAACCGCAGGAAAAAAAAACAGAGCGAGTGGCCATCCAGACGTCCGATCGGCTTGAACGGACCTCACACGTCAGGCTGTTTGAGCGGCCTGCACGGGACGACATTGTGAAGGAAAAGGTCGTCCGACTCCGGGGCCGAAGAGGAAAAGCTCAGGATCGGAAGCGGCAGTGCGGCTGTGGCGGCGGCGGCGGGAGGAGTGAGGGGAGGGGGAGCAGCTTTCCTGTGGTGGGATAGGAAGAATAACCCACAGGAAAACTGCTGGGGCTGGATAAAGAGACCCGGAGAGTGAAAAAGCAGATTGCCCGCGAGCGGGCCGATTAAACTCTGGCGCGGCCGACATGATAGGGCCCCTCTCTCCTCTCTTCACACGCGAACCTTCGGAGGAAGGCGGGAGTTCACACCCCGGGCCGGCCGGCCGGCCGACGCTGCTGGACGGGGGAATGTTCTTTCCATTCGCACAGCTTGACAGAGTGGTGGTGTTGGGGGTGGGGGGGGATACAGGAGCGTGACAAAACTAAATACGGCTGTGAGGTGGGTGGAGAGGCAGGGAGGGGTTCCAACAAAGGCAGGAGAAATGGGTTTTGTTTCTTAGCGTGCGCGCTGCCTGATCGGCCGCATTTGGCGATTGTTTCGCTGCACTTTAAAGTGCTGAAGGACCATTAAGTGTAATAAACACAGGAAGCGGCGCGTGACCTTCTGACCTGCATCGAGTCGATCTGCCCCCTGGAGAGGTGCAGTAACACTACGAATGCGTCAGAATGCATCCTGCTGATTACTACTTTATTTTTTTTAATTATTTTTTTTTAGATTGCGTAGAATTTTAAAACCGTTATTGGTAACACTCTTCTTTGCTTCCTGGTTGAGTCACATTGGATACAGGTCACATCCTTTCCTGATTTGAGGAACACAAGCCAAAGATTCCAGCCAGATCTCCTTAATGGTGACAGAGTATTGTCTGTATTATGATTATTCTTCTTCTTCTTCTTCTTCTTCTTCTTCTTCTTATTATTATTTATTATTATTATTATTATCATCAGTAGTAGTATAAATATTATTATTATTAATATAAATATTATTATTAGTAGTAGTATAAATATTATTATTCTTATTATTCTTATTATTCTTATTATTCTTATTATTAGCACAGAGAGAGCAATTTAGCATCTTAGCAGGCAGGTAGGTTTAATTGAGCAATTCCCGTTTTCCAAGAATGAAATACGCTTTACCTTCAAAGACGGCTGCGAGTTAAGGCTGTAATCTCAAAAATTCATCTTTTAAAAAAAAATAAAACATCTGGATTTTTTTTTCCTGGTGAGAAGATGATCTGACCAACGATCACGGCTATGAGGAGCAATCCGAGCGGCTCACAGGTCGTAACGCACGAGGGCCGAGGACAAACCGACTCTTTATGAATCGATGTTGAACCCGCGAGTGCATCGGGCATTCACAGGAATGATGATGTGCTGAGATGACGGATAACTGAGACGATTGCACGATTTATACGAAGCTGTTGAGGTTCGTTTCTAAAGAGGAGGCTGCCTTAGTTACAATGGCAGGTGGGCTTTATATATTTGTTTTCATGGTTTTCTGATTTATCATGACAGACATGAGACGAAGTTTTAATATCCACTTTAGAGACTTCAGAGATCTTTAGACCTTAGCTCTAGTGTTGGGTCAGCAGTGAAGCTCACAGGAAGTGCCACCCAAAGGTGAAAGGTTACTCCAAGGCGCATGTTCCATCTAGCCAAACCTGATTGGGACCTTCGCACTGCAACTCTGACTCCACTTCTATCTCTATTTCCATCTATTTCCTTCTTCTTTTTTGCATTTCCTTCTCACCCCAACTGGTCAAAGCAGACGGCTGCCCTCCAGAGTTGGGGGGGGGGTTCTGCTCCAACTTTCTTCCCACCGGGAGTTTTTCCCGTCCGCTGGTTTTTCTCCTGGAGACGCTGTTGGCTGTGATTTAGTGCTTTACAAATAAAAGCCGATTGATTTATTGCTCTGTAGCAGGAAGTCAGATGCCAGCACTTCTCTATCACCAGGTATTCATTCATCAAACGCCTCAGACCGGTGTTGTTTTTTTTGCCAACTTCAGAGATTACAAGAGACACGAGTGGTGACTTTGCTCGTCAAGCTGCACGCCTTTTGCTGCACGGCGTAACTGCAGCTTGCAAATGGCCCGATTATCAACCAGTTGTGTCTGGGTTGGCACGAGGTCGACCCGCCAAGGCAGACACGACAAGAATGTCTGCTGATTGCCGGGTACGGCCACGTCGACGAGGGGAGCGAGTGTGTGTGTGGTGTGAATGTGTCCTTAAGCCTCTTTGCATGCCATTGCTGTGATATACTGGTGACCCGTCCTTGCCTCCCTCTCTCTCCCTCTCTCTTTCTCTCTCTCGCCCTCTCCCTCCAGTGCGTAGTGGGAAACGCCCACCACTCACGACGCTGAGCTGGAAGAGCTGTTCAGGGACTTCTCCAAGAACTGCCGGGTTGGTACGTCCTGACGGAAAACTGCTCGGCGCGTCCATTTCAGCAATTTCATAGCTGTTCCTTTCCCCCTGGTGCGCCTGAAAGCTCGTTATAATGCAAATAAAAGGGAATCACTTCTTGTGTGTCTTAGTGCCTCAAAACCTTAAACAGGCAAAGAAGAAAAACTGTTGGAAAATTGGCCGAAATGTAAATTCCCGGGGTCGATTGTCAGGTTGGTTGAATTCCTGAGGCAGGTTTTGTTCGTGCTGTGCATCTCCCTCACCCAAGTTAGCGCGGCCACCGAAAATGGTCGCACGTATGACCGTACAGTATCAGGCTTTCTTCCGAGCCCTGGTATCCAGGCAACTGCAGTCGGTAAAGCACTGCTCATCACATGCAAAATGAACAACCATTTAGGGATGAGACAGCAGATCTTCAGAACTCCGATGACACGGCTCGGAGTGAGGACCAAGTCATTAAGAAACGTGCAACAGCTGATGATCGTCCAGCTCACCCGGAGGAACAGTTACAGGCAAAGGTTGACGACTGTGACGGCCTTCATCACAAGCTAGATTCGAGGCAAATTAACTTAAAATTTATAAATATGTAAAAAAAATAAAATAAACATAAACAATCTTAGTTGTCAACTGCTCATTACAAATTAGCTGTCAAATGCTCTAACATTTGTTCAGAAGCCTTCAAAGTTGCAGGACAAACTCATGGATGACCTGCACGCTGCAAAAAAAAATTAGTAACCGGAGGTTAAAAAAAAGCAGTTTCCTGCAATTATGTGATCTCCATTTGTGGGTCTGAAGGTCAAGCGAGCGAGGAAGTCTGGGAGACGGAGTCCTGTCTGCCTTTCAGTCTCCTGATGAGGACACGCGAAGGAAGTCCCGCCGTACACCTCGCAGGCCCCACGTTCCCTTCACCTCAACGCGTCTGTCGCGCTCCGACGTTGCGCATCCTGTTTATCTGTCGCCAGCTGAAGAGGGCACTTCCTCCACTACCTGCTCAATAAATTAAACACTTGACGATTTCCTCCTGCTGTGTCTCAACAGCCGATTTTGCAACAGAAACGGTCATGTGATAGTGGTGCTAAGAGCCGAACTTACAGCCTGTTGTTGCTGTTTGTGTAAGCAGGAAGGAGGGCCGGAGGGTTAGCAGCAGGCTAGCAGCTGGTTAGCGTTCAGCTAGATTTCACTGCTGAGGTCACTTCCTCATATGATCTAGTTGTTGCGCTATGAAAGCTGTGATGACCTGGCAGAATGGTTGGAAAGCTTCCTTTTTTTTTTATTGCATATTGCATTTTTGTGGGCACACTTTCAGATTGGCTTGTATTTTTTTTTTCAAATTGCTTTCATAAAGTTATTACCTATTTCTCTCTAATGCTTGTTATTCTCATTGTGTAAGTGAGTTTGCCCTGCTGGGAATAAATAAAGCATCTTATCTTTCACTCCACTCAACATTTTCCCCCATTTATCAATAGTTTTTAAAGTTATGTTAAAGTAACTGTTGGTTTAACTTGGCTTTCAAGACTACAGTGACGTGGATGGCAAAGGACCTTCAGAGACACTCTTGAACATAGGTATCAAACTGTGGTCCGCAGACCAAATTTGGCCCGCAGTGTAATTATATTTGGCCCGTGAGGCAAAACAAAGTCACTACTAGAGCTGGCCTGTCGGTATTATACAGCACATGTACTGCTGATACTACAAATCCCAGAATGCTCTGCTTCCTCAGGACAGGACAGGACTATTATGACTTCATTGGTTTATTATTTCATTTTTAAATGTGTTACTAGCCCTTGGAAAAAGGTTAATGTTTTAATTTAAATCAGATGGCGGCAAATACAAAAGAGCATTATGATTTTTATTATTATTTTTTCATTATTTCTTTTATTTGAAATTTGATTTTGCATGTGTGCAATATTAAGTTATTTATTGTATAGTATAAAGCTTTGCTTGTTCACTTGTTTACTTGTTGTTCAGGTTGAAGCAAAACTTGTTTAGGTCCAAATAAAAAGGTTCACTCTTCTATCTGGAGGAACACTTTTTTCAATAAATATCAATGTTGGACTGCGACTTTGTCCAAGTTTGAAATTTTGGCCCACTTTGTATTTGAGTTTGAGTTTTTCAGCAGGACAGTTGTGTTAGGAAGCATGATGCAGAGCACGGACGCAGTCCCGTCCCCGATTGGGCGCGGCCAGATTAGCAGAATCCTCGGCATTTTAATGGGATTATAAATGGGGGAGAGTGGCCGGGCGGCACGTACTGACTTGTAACCTCCACCGCTGGCCCTGCTCAGGTGTGGACGAGAGCCAGAGCAAGACAGACGGCCGGCCAGGCCGCGAGTCTGACAGAGCACCTCTCCCCCAACACGGCGAGGATCAGAAATGAATTCTAGCGCCGGCGAAACCACCGTGAAATGGAGCGAAATCTAAAGCTCCCTGAGTCTTTTGCACTCACAGACGCTACACCGTCCATCCTTTGCTCAACGTACCTTGGCAGTCCAGTCTTTGTTAAGGTAATATATGCATGTGATGCAACGTCCGTCGCCGTTGGGGTTGTCCACGTGGCGCACGTACCCCGTCCCGTTTCCAGGGTAACACGCCACCATTGCCTGGAGAAGACACAGATGAAAAGCACGGTGAGCAAAAGCAGAAGCAGCAACAAAAAAACAAAACAAAAAGAAAACGCAGCACTGAGACAAAAGTATTTCCTCCATCCCGAACTCTGAATGCCTCTGATTTATGCTCTCAGATTTAATCCTGCAGGACAAAAATGTGCGCTCATTTATTAACCGATGGCTTTCCCAAAAACTTTCACTTTATCTTCCAGGTGGGAAGAGATGATAGACATGCATGAGTTATTTTGTGACTAGCGGTAGTTTGGGCTTTGCTGTGCTTCTTCTTCTCCTTCAGAGGGAACAGGCAAACAGACAGAGGGAGCGAAAAGTTTTTTTGTTTGCGTCGCAAGCAAGTAAAATTTATTCGAAGCACGTCCACCAGAATATTGAAGACGGCCGAAGTTATCGCGGTGTCATGGAAATGTGATTCTTATTGGCAGGTGGTCTTTTGCAATGAATAGTTGCATCTCCCTAGAAAAAAAACATTCAAGAATTTTTGGCAAAATTTGGCAGCCGTATTTAAACCATACCGTCACACCTCTTAGACCAACTAAGTAATTTGTAAAGATTTTATACGCTGACGACTTTTTGTTTTATTGATTTTTTTTGGGGGGGTGAGGTTCATCGGTTTTGTCTGTACACTGTTGGCATATTGACTGGTTTGTACATTGCATAAATAAAACCGAAAATAAAATAGTCCAAAAAAAACCAAAGAAATAACAACTGAAGTTGCATTTGCATGTGGAGGACCGCCTTCTCTCAGCCTCGGCCTGCGTGTGTATCCATCCGAGGGGAGCTGGCACGCCGGCCTCTTATTGTGCCGGGGCCTCACCTGCGCCACGAGCGGACGCAAACAAAACGCGGCTGCATTATTATAAACTTTACGAGGAAATAAACCGGAGATATCGCGGCGCGCGTCCACTTCCCCTCGGCCTTTTCCTGCTCTGTTAGGAGTCGCATGATCCGCTTGGGTGTTGGCAGCGAACCCCTATGAGCTCTTGTAAACGTTGTGGTGTAAACAAGGAGCGGCAGTGCAGCGCACAGTGCAGTGCAGTGCTGTGCAGAGCAGAGCGTCCCTGGTGGAGACAGAGCAGGGTCGACTCGAGGCAGGATGGGTCAGTCGCAGGACCAGAGCACTGGATTAGATGGGCAAATAGAAGTTGGTGAGATATTACGACAATACACTCGAGTGACGCCATGGATTCTTACCCAGCGCTGTCGTTTGAGAGCTACGCCTGGGTACCATTCAAATCTTTTTTTTTTGATACAATGCTAATTTCGATACTTTTTATGATACTGGATGTATCAACAACAACAAATTTTTTTCACTATAATTAGAGCACAAATAATTTACTTCCTATTTCAGTAGTGATTTAAATCAGGATTAAGAAAGAGGAAATTATACTGAAAGTAAGGAAGTAATAAAATAACTTTCATCCATTTTTCAGTGTTTTAAGAGTCATTTCAATAAAGAGCTAAATACAATGGTGCTTCGAAGACACTGATTTTATCGTGATGCTTTGTACATTTTCAATTGGCATTAAAGCACATGTGGGGCGACATGGTGGCGCAGCAGTTAGCGCTGCCGCCTCACAGCGAGAAGGTCATGGGTTCGATTCCCGGGTTGTCCAGCTTCATCCCACAGTCCAAAAACATGCAGGTGAATTAGAAATTCTAAACTGTGTGAGTGCGAATGGTTGTTTGTCTCTATGTGACCCTGCGATGAGCTGGTGCCTCGTCCAGGGCGTCCCCTGCCTTCGCCCTGTGACGGCTGACCCCTGTGACCCTGAGCTCAGGAAGAAGTGAGTATTGAAAATGGATGGATTACAGCACATTTTCCAGGATATATTTTTCTTCTCCTATGAGGTGGGTCACCAAAAGACTCCATCCATCTGCTCCTGCTCCGGCCCCTCTGTCAAATTTTAGAACCCATTGTAGCCCAGCAGTCAACTTTGCCCACAGCGACTTTCGAACTTGACCCACCCAAGTGATTATTGGCCCTCAGGCGCTAGGATTTACTCTCTGGGACATCGGAATTCATTAATCTGAAATATTTGATAGCATGGGAGGTCTTCGGTCAGTGCTAAAAACGCACTGAAATTTGGTCCCCGGCCCTAACGAGGGCTGAGAGTAGTGAGCTGTGTGCCTGTGATGAATCATCAGAATCGGCCCTCGCAGCCTCTCCAGGCACTCGGATCAGCGCAAACCATGGCAACGATGCAATAAACCCTCACAGCAGAACGCAGGCTCCCCTTTCTGTGGCTTGTGCCAATGCGACGCTAAAACCTGTCTAAACATTACAACGTTCCACTGCAAACAGATGAATGATAAGATCCACACCGCTTCAAGACGCTCAAACGTTTCAGCAGCGCAGGAAAAGGGAGGAAGTTTCTTTTTTTTTTTCTTTTGAAATGGTTTGCGTGGGCGCCAATGTGCGACACGTCTTAATGTCAAATAAATAAAGCAAAACCGCGCGCATCATCGGCCTCGGACGTGCGTACGAGGGCGACCCTCTTGCGTATATGACCGCGGGTTGCTTGCGTCAGTCCGCATTGTGCCTGGCATCTCTGGGCTGATGCAGGTTGCCACTGGAATGCACAATATCAGGGCCGCGGCGTCGGAAAAACAACAAACCGTTAAATGTAAGCGAGGAGGAGGAGAGGAGTGGGGGTGTGGGGAGGCTTGTCTCGCTCCAGCTGCACGAACTGACAAATTGTGTAATTGATCGGCGTGGCTGTTTTGTTTCTCCTTCTCATTTTAAGGGGGCGGGGGGGGGGCTCCCCGAAGAACGGCGGGCGAGGAATCAAAGGCGGCACGAGGGGGCACGCGCGCTGACAAAGGGCTTCCTGTTTGCAATTTTTTTTTTTAAATCGCAACGCAGTCAGCTTTTCTTCGCGCGCGTCCTCGAGCGGAGGAGGAGGAGGAAGGAGAGGAAGAGAGAAAGCAGAGAGAAAAAAAGAAAAAAGGGGTGAGGCCGGAGGAGGAGAGACGTGAACTGCTGTAAACTTTGACTCTTGGCCTTCCTCCAGCGGCAGCAGTATTTTAATGGTTGTGCTACGTGCAGAGCGTGAGGAAGGTTGGCTGATCCTCAGCGCCGTCCACCCCTCCCGCCCCTGAAAACCGCTTGGCTCGCGCTGCAAGGCCGGAGACGGGTAAACACTCGCTGCCGAAGGAGACCGCGCTCGTGTGTGTGCGCGCGCGCGGCGCGCACGGGGGTGTGACCGAGAAAAAAAGTCCAACTCGCGGGTTTTACCTTTTCATTTTCTGACGCGGTGGTCGGAGGAGTCGCCGGCGCTCTGTGACTTGGCGACGGAGTTTTTGCTTTCTGCGTGAGTCAGCAGCCGAGGAGGAAGAGGAAGAGGAAGCCCGAGTCGGTTTCAGCTCGACGCTCAGAGGGCACGATGACCCGGGCGGGAAGGGACCGAGGACCGGCGCAAACACTCATTCAATAGTCGACAAATTGGAGGAGCTGCGCGGTTTTGATACTTTGGTTTTCCCTGCCGAGCTTCAGATCAGCATTAAACCTTCGATGGAGCCTTGCAGGGACTCCTCGACAAGTTCATCTTTCCAACCAATCAGGTGGGAGAAGAAACTGCTCGTTGGTCCAAGACACAAATTAAAAATAAAAAAAAAATAAAAAAGCTATTATTCACTGAAATCAAAAAATCCCAATTTTATAACACAAATCCAAAATTTGTACAACAGCATATGAAAGGAGTGCCGTTGAGGTAAGCATTCAAAACAGCCAACCTTTTTATCTCAGTCATACTTTACTTTAGTTTTTCCTCCCACGTGATCTTGTCACAGGGACGCAACCAGCAACCGGTTTTGGCACTGATAAGACGACTCAGAACTCGCGCTTGATGTAAACAGTGCGCAGCAACACTGCAGACTTGGGCAGAATCATACGAGATATTAATTCCTTATATAGGACGGTCAAACGACGCCTATTCATAAAATGACTTCACCTCTGCAGAGCTCCTCCGGTCCACACCTATCAGCTATCGACCGTCACAGACACGCCTGCCTCCTTCGAAGTAAACATTAACGGTTTCTATTTACCCCAGTGTTGCTGCTCAATTCAGGTCGCAAGACATCGATATCTGCAACGGTTCCAACGAATCACAGCGCATGAGAAATAAATGCACATGACATAATCCCTTAATATGGGAGGTGAATTTTATGGACTGCTGATTATAGGCTGCTTCATGCCAAGTGGGACACATTCATCCTTCCTTCTTGGAATCAATTTGTCAAAGACAGCTGGGAGCCAAACCGCAAATGACTAAATGAGCTGGAAGGGATGAGGCAAGCATGAGTGAGGCATCACTGCTTGTCGACAGTTTGAACGCACGCATTTACGAGAGACCGAGACGCATTTTGCTGCCGCTTTCAAATTCAGCGCTTGCCTTTAAATTCTGTTTTAAACATTTAATCAAAAACTGTAATAAACTCATCCAAGGAGGTGTTTTTTGGTCCGGTTTCATGGGCAACTTTTAAGACAAACAAATAGCAGGATCTCATTTAGTGGCGACCGGAAGAAACAGGTGTACAGGCAAACGTGCTTGTCGCAAACATCAGACAAATTAGCATGGCGAGCGGTTTGAAAAATAATTTGGTGACCGACAATTTTCTGATATTCCTCAACACAACATTTCATTTTATGCTGTTAGTGGGTAGTTAGTCACAAAGTAGTCGTTAGTGTTCTGCAACTATGTTCATTCCGAACAGGAAACTAAAGAAAGAACAATCTGAGAGCGATGCGGGAAAAGAGTGCCGGAGGCTACACTTGAGCCACACCAGGAAGCTTTCCAAATTTTATTTTTATGATTCATCAACTTGAAACAGTTTCGACGGCTACCCAGCAAACCTAAGATGATATAACTTGGATTGTCTGCCCAGCAATGAGAGAGCAAGAGTTTGTGTGTACCTACTCAATATGATAGGAGTAAAAGATTCTTCTTCTTGCCGGGCACTTATCTCCCTCTATCATCTCAGTCAGGTGTCCCGTGTCAATGGCTCTATTCAGACTTTGTTACTTCCTCAGTATCAGCATGACAAAGCTCATTGCAATGAAGCTTGACAAGGTCTTCTTTGAAACTGATTAGACAACTCTGGCTTGTATGAAGTACAAAGTGAATCAATTCCATTGCAAGCGGTCAGGTTAGGAAGGAACACAGCCAATTATCTCACACTGTCTTTGCTGCAATATTTACGTTTCCATAAAGCCGTTCTAGATTTTATTCTATCGCATTTTGAAGAATGTCGCATTAGAAAAAGTGACGAAACAGCAAAATTTGGGAAAAAAAAGTCTCAGAATATAGTTTGCACACTTAGTTGAGGTACTTTTTTTTCTGTATCATAATGAATGCGCAAAACGTTGGATGGAAACAGGTTTGTCCAATTAAAAGCTCCAACATAACAAGCAGGCAGCAGCTCACGTGCCCGATAAGCCGTTTCCGCTGTTTGGAGTGGGGAAACATGGCTAGAAGAATAATTACAACTTGCCCAATTGACAGTAATTCCTGAGATCCTCTCTCCATTCTTCTGCCGGCTTTGTTTACCTCTGCTTCTTCCGGTAAATATTGAGCCAGCTTGACCAACCTACACTCACTGCTGAGGAGCTGACGTTTGTTGTTTTGTTTTGCTTTTGTTTTTAAAAAAAAGGTAAACACATTTCTAATGAAACGGGACCATTGCGACACCGTTGACCCCGCGCTGACCCGATCACTTGGGAGGATACGCCGATCACTGCAATGCTATCAACGCCACCCCCGCTTCCCCGCTCCCTGACTTCATGCGCTGGCGCGAGCCACGAACTCGGGTGGAGCAGAAAGAGGAAAAGCTGTGAGGGGTCCGCTCACTTCACAGAGGAGATGCTTATCCAAACACGAGTACAAACAGTCGGGATGGAGGCCTTGTAGTGCAGGAGGAGTGTGGGAAACCAGACGGTTTGAGTCCTGGCCCGGGACAGCTCACTGTTTTATCTGTCAGACGAGCGGTGCGGCCTCCAGAGGAAATCCCTGTTTAAAGCAATGACCTAGTTTAATGCTTTTCTTCTTAACTGTCGTCCGAAAACAATAGGGGGACGTATACGGCGGCGGCGCTGCCCTCCAACCACGATGCATTGCGGCGGAAGCGCGACCGCAGTTTCTGGTTATCGCCGCGCTAGTTCTCCGAAGCGCCGCGTTTTGGCCTTGTAACTTTTAGCCCACTTTGGTGAGGCGGCTCACGCCGGGCAAACAAAGTGATAACGCGCCTCGCACTGTGACCTGTTTACCACGGGAGGGTCCGACGCCGACACGCGTAAAAAAAACCACAGGATGTGTTGCAGAACCAGAGTGTCTCTTCCAAAACTTTGCTAATCAACCGCACGCTCGCTCGAGCGCGGTGCGCTGACTTCTTAATGACTCCCCCGCCCAGTGCGAGAGTGTGGCTTCATCATGCCATGCATCTGAGCCAAGTGAGTGCATTCGCTAATTGGATCAGTCACTGACACTTGCTTCTTGCCAGGAGTTGCACAGAACAGAAAGATTTAAAAAAAAAAAAAAAAAAAACAGGAAAAAGAAAGCAGCAGGAGTCGAGTAGCCTCATCTACTTTGAAAATAAGAAAGTATAGCATTCATCATTAATAGCTTTATTCTACATAGGTGCTGCCACTTCTACCGTACGCAGGACAGAAATAGAGCCTGTATATTGAAACAAATATGTAGCAGAAATAGAATAATACTGATATCTCCCAAAATAATCTACGTTTTATAAATGTAATCATGAATGTTTCAGCTTCCTAAATTCTGCAGTGAAAACAGAGACAACAAGAAGAGCGTCTGGTTTTAAAGAAATCACATTCAGGGGGCTTCTACTCAAATCATGTCTGAAGTAAACACATTACAACCGTAGAGCAAACCAAACCCAGACAGATAAACTGACGGCCATGACTGTTACGCTCCAAACAAAACCTTTGCTGTCTTATATCTGAGGGATTGCACAATATAAAGAGTTTAATCGTATGGCATGGTAGAGGAGTGGCGGCGGGGGGGCGCTGGCCTCCACGCCAAGGCCAGCGGCTGGATGAGCCTGTGCCCCCAAGGCCAGAAACATCAGCTGTATTGTTTACCAGCTGACGGGAAAACAATAACCAGGAAGAAGGTGGCATGACGGAAGGAAGACGCGTCACGCGAGAACTATGACTTCGAAGTGCGTCGCTGGCTCAGACGCTCCAAGGACCCCCAGCACGTGACTTCCTCTAGCCGACTTATTCTATAGAGCCGTAAGATTTAGGTCAACGGTCAACTTCCTTATGAAATGGCCGCAGTCCCTCTGTGACCTCACAACAGCCCAACAAATCACCAAATATTATTAAAATATGTTGTTGCTCAATTGCAAGGACGAACACGTGTAACATGTCCTTATTTTATATCTTAAAACATTTGTGCAAGTAAGTAAGTAAATACATTAATTCATTAAAGTTTCTAAAGCTTCTTTGGCATTTCAATATTTTAACTAACAATGGGATTTTAGGCTTTTCTCTATAGAATAGAAGTATGGACATATAAAAGGAAAGGTTTTTGTTGTTCTCCAACAGCAAATACACCCCAACCACAGGTGCTTTTGCCAGTTTGAGTCAGCAAAACAAAACAGAAAATAAAATAAACAGATACATGAACTTACTGGCGAATAAACTCGCCTAGTTCAAAGAAACATTTCTGTCTGTCTTCGGGTATGTTCCACTATATCAGCGGAATAACTGATCAATAATTCTAAACTTCAAAAAGACGGGCCAAATGGAAGCTAATTAGTTGCTACTTGCCCCAGTGTAATGTCCTTTTCATTATTATTTAGACAGCTTAATGGAGTTTCATCTGAAAAAAAAAAAAAACAAAACAAATCAATAACCAACCAGGAACTCAACAGAGATCCATTATGTAGATAATCTCGTCCCGAGGGTCCAAACAAACACACGTCTTAATCCGTTCAACTCTACGGTGAGGTACAGATGTCGGCCGACGTGGTTCATCGTGTTTCACGGGCCGCAACTACGCTCAGCGAGCGCGAGCGGCGAGGCTTCTTCTTATGTTACTGGATTAACATAGCGCACGTACTGGCATTCGGCGCAAGAGATTCAAGTTGCCGCGGCGAACCTTCCACGCGGCCCACTGATAAGCGGAGCGACGGCATCGGCGAGCTCTCGCTGTGTCCGGAGCGGCGTAGGAACTAAAACATGTCCTGCCGCCGGCGACCGGCCACAATGTTATCGAGTGGCGAGGGGAAATGGGAACAATCGCATTAAATAACTATTTGGGCAAAATCTTCTTCCTCTATCTCCCGCGACGAGACATTGTTCTGCGCGCCTTTGAGCCACTGACACCGGGCCGCCACTGCCACTGCCGCCGCCGCCCCCTCCCCCCTCGTTTGTGCAAGTCATGCTGATTTCCACTGGTCACAGTCCAGGAGTTTGTGTTTGCCAAGGCAACTGGGGCAGTGGGTGAGGAAGTCGGCGGCCTCCGCTCGCTTGGCCGGCTTGCACCGATGCCGGCGGATAACGTGCGCTTTCCGAAAAAAAACGTTCTCTGTTTACCGAGAAGCAGCGAGGGGGAAAGAACACAACTGGACAGGGGGTTCAGGGGAGGGGCGCCGCGGGGTGGGGAGCCTAAAAATAACAGGCGGGCGACGATTGGCGGGTGGCATGTGCCAGCAGCACAGGACCGAGCACCTGGAGCCAGCGAAGGCCAAAAGGCCGCGGTCCGACGTGCGCCGGCCCACTGCCGGAGCCGCTACACGTCAAGCACCGTGACGACTCGACGTGCTGAAAGGTTGGGCACGGAAAGTATGCATCTAGCCCTGGCATGGGCAAACTATGGCCCGGGGGCAATTTGCAGCCCGTTAAGCTTCATAATTCGGCCCGCCGAAAATGAAGAAATGATATTAATAGCAAGTAAGTAACAGAATAGCTGCATTTAATTTAGTTTTTCTGTGTTTAAAGAGTCATTTCAATAAAGAGCTGATGTAAATACCCTGGGGCTTCAAAGACACTGATTTTGTTGTAATGCTTTTGTTCATTTTTAAAAGACATTAAAGCACACTTTTCTTCATATCCCATGATATATTTTTTCTCTCCTATGAGGTGGCTCACCAAAACACTCCATCCATCTGCTGCTGCTCCGGCACCTCTGTCAAAATTTTACAACCCATTGGGCCCACCGGTCAAAAAGTTTGTCCACTGCTGATCTCGCCCTGCACTTGGTGAGCTACCTGCTTGATGAGGAGAATTTCCAAAAGGACTCATGTGAAACTCACACAGGGTGGGGAACTCTATACCTTTAACGAAAGGGCACCAAATGTATGTGAAGGTGCCTGCTCATCTTTGCTGCGGTCGTGTCCTCTGACACTCATAGTGAAATCTGGTAGTCGGCCCGAATCACTATGGCTCACTGAAAACAATCCTGCCCACTTTTTCCTCGCAGCTGCGCCTCTGGGTTTTAAGTATGCAAGGCCTGACGCAGGAACACGAAACAAACGTGCCACTCTCTCTCTCGGCAGTCAAACTCTTTGAATTTGCCACCTCTCTGTGCACGACAGCCGGCCCTACGGATGAGTCAGCGGTGCAGTTTCAGCTTCACAAAGTTTCACACAGGCTCGATTCTCTCACACGTACCTTGATTTGATAAAAGTAACTAAGGTGCAACATCTGCTTCTGAGTCTTTGTTGCCCTAAGTTTCTAATTACTGGAAACACAATCAGGGCAGAATGATAAGTGTCTGGAAAAAAAAAAAGAAATGACCATGATATAATGTGATGTTAAAAATGAATATTACCTTGCTCGTAACAGGATCAGTGTGTGAATAAGTTGCATTAATGCCAACATGCTAGAATGTAAAAACCTGCAACTTTTCACTTTAAATTGACTGGTAGGACAGAAGTTCAATCCTGTCCAAAAAAAATAATGACTGACATTGAAGAAGATAACTGTCCAATTACACATTAATTATGATGTAAATATTACACAAAGCCAGGAGAGACCGATCATTTTTAACCGCTCGCACCAGACTACGGCAGCTTTTTACTGCATGGCCTCAAGAGTCGTGTCCACCCCTGTCTGCTGATCGTACACAACACAATGATATGTATTTTGCCACGTTGTGCCGTGGCTATGACTGGATGGGAACACAAACGGAGGTGCAAGCAGCAGCACTTTCGGTGAAATGGTATTCAACGCAAGCAAAAAAAAAGGGCCTTGTGATTCACACTTCAAATGATCTAATGTAAGTCATATCCCGCACAACACTGTTTACTTTCAGAATCATCCAAAGTGATGACTCGCTCCCTGATAGGAAGCACCGGGGCGTCTTCTGAGAGTGCTGACAATCTGCACAAAGTGTCAGAAAAGTTGCAGCGCTTTGTTGTGATGTTTGGATCCGAGTTTAATGCTAACAACGTACTGCCAGTTAGTACTTAATGTTTACTATGGTGGCCCACAGATAGGAAGACCTGTAGGTAAGCTCCAGCAGTCCAATGTGTTACATACTGAATGTCATTTTGCTTTGTATGCAAAACATGTGTAAGGGTGCTGGGGCATTTTTGTGTGTTATAGTGTTATAAACCAGTTGACATTTAGGCGGAGACTGCTATGATATCTGGTTAACAGCGCATACTTTAGGGCCATATCGTATTTTTTGGTTCTGTAATCATCTGTTTGAGCGCAATCGCTGATCTAGCTCTATTGGACAGCTATCTACTGACCAGATTTAAACCCCGGCAGCTTTACAAGCATTAAGACACATGGCAACTTTAGCCAGGCGCGTGTGCGACTGACGACCCCGCGGACAAGATACTCACTTTAGTTCTTCCGTTTATCGTGTAGTTTCCCAGTTTGCCGTTACAATGTCTCACCAGGTCGTCCATGCGACTCATGAGGAAGCGGATCTTCTCGCAGCCGGCTTCCCTCCCTTCTATCCACGTGATTTTGTCGCCCCGAATGTCTTTAGTGGAGTCGCTTTTTTGGCTCACCAACTGTCCGTCTGTGAACTTGCCCGTTTTGTGGAGGGCTTTGACATTCTCCAGAATGCCCAGTCCCGTCTCCACGCCGAGGAAGTTGTCCACCACGCAGATGCCGTGCCTGTTCATGCACGGCACGATGTACTCCGTGGCGAGTTTCTGCGGGGACGAACTCGTCTGTCCGTTCGGGGTTGCGGTGTCGTTGGAGGGGTCCTCCGCCGCCCCGCCGTCGCCTTCAGGTGCAGCCGTTTTCGCGTTGGGCGCCTGCTCCGCGCTGTCCGCCTGCTCCGCGCTGCTCTTTTCACTACATTTCTCCGGTTCCTTGGGGTTCCCCGACGGCGCCGGCGGCGTCGGCGGAGCAGCAGGCGGTTTCTCGGACTTGTGTTTGGGGTTCTGCGCGCCGTCCGCCTCCTTGCAAATGAGCTTGTGCTCCTTCCAGTGCTGCTTCTGGTGCTCCTTGCTGCAGTAGAAGGAGCTCCGGCACCTACCGCACTTGAGGAGGTTCTCCATTTTCCCACAAAGTTCACAGTACTGCCGGTCGCGTTCCAAGTCGCTCTGCTGCTTCTCCATGTTTTTTGCCTGGTTCGTCGGGGCTGAATGTCGCGACGGGGAGCGCTGCGCCTTTAATTCCGATCCTTCACACGCGCCCTGCTAACCGACAACTTTGGAAACGATCCACCGCCGCTGCCACGCTAGTCACACTCAGAGCCGCTCCATTTCCCCCCAAACTCACTCCGACTCCGCATCGTGAGTTAGTAGGACGGTGCCACGCGGTCTGTCCTAATTCGAGCTTTTCGCGTCGGGTTTTCTGGAGGCATTATTGCTCGGCTAACTGACGGTCCGCGGGTTAGTGCATGGCGCCGCTCGCTTGTGTGCGCTGCCTGTCTGAGGTCCAGCCTGCTGTGACGTCCTCACCAAGCGCCACCTCCCCTTACGGCGCTGCCTTCAGGGACTATCGGATTCGCGATGAGAGCGACGGTGCTCGCTGCAGGCTAACTCCGATCAGTCATTAATCTGTCATATTACCAGACTTTAATGAGCCAAGTGATGCAGGGTATATGCATATTTTTCTTGATAATATATTGCCACATTGTTTCGTATTTTTAATAAAATTCTGAAAACGAGTCCATTCAACTTACAACATAACTTTTGGGTGCAGATCACTGGAATTACAAATTTGAAACTATTTATTTACTCTTCAATTCCCACATTGTTAAAGTGTATGGAGTCTCTTTCTGTAGACACTATTAAAAATAGCCTCTCTTTACATTATAAACGTCACCTTAGCAAGCTTTACAGTACATTTAGACGGGCCTTGCAAAAGCCAGCACGAGGAAAGCTCGAATGGAGGAGCATAGGGTTAGCACCTGAGCGCATCGTCAGGCTACGTCAACGTCCGTATGTTTTGCCCTCATTCCTGACTTGCGTGTGTGAAATTCCTTTCACACAACAAAAGACGAATTAGCATAAAAATAGTTCCTCCGACACCAAAGATCCCGTATTTCGGCGGTCCATGAATCCTATGATAATGTCGAGTGGGTCTTAATTTCACAATTGCTGCGGTAAATTATGCCATTAATCAATTTTGGAATATTATCGATAGAAATGCGTACATTTATTTTTGTGTCTTTCGTGAATTCTAGTGATATGTTTAACGGGTGTGAATGCCAGGGAGGGTGCTGTGTAATGACAAAGTGCAAACTGAGGTTGGCACCAGGCACAAGTCACGTACACAGTGCTCAGAATTTTCCGAAGGAGGGGGTTGGTGAGGAGCAAGTGATCTGATCAAGACAGGTTTGATGAAACATACTTTAATAGCAACAAATGAAAGTCTGGCCAAGGAGGGAGGCGACTGGTTCACTTAGTCTGGATGTAGAGAGGAAACACAGTGTCATTCGAGCTCATGTTTCCTTCTCTAACTCTTGACTTTCCCAAAAGACTAAATGTAATAATTGAATTTATATATATAAAAAAAAAAAGTTAATTACGACCTATTAACCCACTAGGTAAGTACATGTATCATTCACCCTTGCAATTACAAAAAAAGCAAAAAACAAAAACATACATTTGGTTGCTTTACACGAGGAAATGCATACAACATTTAAGGGATTGCTTTTCTAGGTTGTTTTCTTTTTCATTTTTCATGAAAAAACAAAAACAAAACCCAAACCTAAATACCACAGGATAAATAAAGCGCTCGAAAATTCTGATATTTAACTACAACCCCCATAATGCATCTCACTTCCTGCTATGCAAGACAAGAGGACCAGAAGAACGCCTGTTACTAAAAACAAGTTATCCCGTCTGTAGCTCTGAAGGATATTTAAAAACAAAACAAAAAAAACAAAACAATTATCCCCTCACTGTATTTTTGCTAATCTTGTCCCCCAGCATCATTTATTTAGCAACGTGTTTTGCGAGATGTACCCGTTATTTTCCGGTGGAGTCTTGTTTACATTTGATCGGCAGCGCAAACACCAGTAGCTGCTAAGCTTTCAAATACACCTAGCTAAGGCGAGGAATCTATTTTTATTTTTTATTTTATTAGATATTAAAAGAAACCATTGACGATATGGATAAACAGGAAGGTAAGTTTAGCTTGTGAGACTTGCTGCTGTTTACTGCACGGGGAATTGGACTACATTATGGCGCTAATGTTGAGAACATTAGAGGTAGCACGCTGCACAAGAGTTTTGGCCCGCAATACTACTGTTTTCGTCCATATTACAGTGATAATGTTATACTACTATGTAATGCAACAATTCATTTGTAGGTTTAATATATTGAACTGCTGGTAATCGGATGTAGGAACATAAAGTCACACAATTTAAACTTTAGCTCATGATTGGAATGCCTCGTTGTAGGGCTTAATATGAATAAACTCAGACAATTCATACTCCGCTCAGTCTCACCTGACCTTTTCTCTCCTGTGTTAGGTGATGGCAGCAGTCAATCTTCTCCCATCATCTCATCTTTCAGGGGTAGGTGCATCTCCTGCGTTTCATCGCCATAACTTTTCACACATGGATTTTTCATCTTCCAGTCAGTTACAGTTTCACGTCTTTGCAGTGTTCCAGCAGGAGCTTGATACCAAACATGACAAATATGAACGGCTTGTTAAAATCAGTCGAGACGTCACCATCGAGAGCAAAAGGACAATTTTTCTATTACACCGAGTGACCAGGTACAGACAATTTTAAATGTTCCTTATTCTCTAGCTTAAGATATTGACCTTTAGGATGTTTGACTTTAGAAATTACACACATTGACAGTATTAACACATGGTTTTGTGTCTTGTTTGACAGTGTGCAAGACTCGGATGCCATTCTCAGTGAAGCCGGGACGAAGCTGGATGGAGTCAGGCAGAAAATTGGCCAAATTGCAGAGGAGCTCAGAGGAGAGGACCTGTATCAGTTTCACAGAGCTTTCACACCAGGCAAGTGTTCAGCTTCTTTCTTTTTTAACAACAGATTAAAATAAACAAATAAATGACATTTAAAAGCCATGTTCCCTGTCCACTCTGACTGAGCTTGAGATGCTTCCTAAAGGCCAAAAAGGCTGTAATTGTTGCCAAAGGTGCTTCAACTAAAAAAAAGTACCTGTGTCGACATGATGTTTCAGTTTTTCCTTTTTGAGAAATTCAATTATTTACTAAATCAAATTCTAATCTTACTTTGTCATTACGAGGTATTGAATGTAGATTATGGGGTAGGTGAAGTGTTAAACAAATGTAACATCAGGCTGGAGCATAACTAAAAACGAAAAGTGTAAAAATCATTTCTGGATGAACTGTGTATAGCTCTTATTTCAGTTAAGCTCATGAAAAACAAACTCCAAAGCCCCGTTGTGTTACTTTGCTACAGATTTATTATGAAGCCGCTGATAGTGTGAGAGCCTGACCCTGATGGCGGCCTGGGCGCGATGCACACGCCCTCTGATAAAGTTGTTATCCCTCCCGTATCACCGTCGGCTCTTTTCAGAGCAGCCAAAATGTCTATGGAGTTGTTTTGAAGGAAAAAAAAAAGCCTTACTGGCAGCGAGTGTGAGCTGTTATCTAGCAGCCGGGGAAGTCATTTTTAGATTGTGGTCGCTCAGAAATCACCGCTGCGTCCTCAGCGACGTGACCAGTGGCAGTTTCCACCAATTAGCCGCTTCTTCTTCCTTTTTTTTTTTTTTTTTCCCCCTTCTCCCCCATTTTTATCAGCTTTATTAGATTGAGACTGGGCCCTGCTGCTGCTGCATGGGCCCTCCTGATATATCTGGGCTGGACGTCAAGTCTCCAGGCATGTGTAATGGCCTGGCTGTTTTTTACATAAGGGCCATTCTAGATATTGTGGGCTAAATGTGAGCATAATTGCCGACTGATAGCAGGGCAGAGCTGCTCTTTGATAAGCTGCTCAGTTTGACCCAGCCTGGGGCTATGGACAGTCCAAACATCCAGCCACAGTTGGGGCATTTCCCAGGGCTCACCCACAAATACACACCGGCCAAACGATAGCGTTGTGGACGGTCCTGCAATTACTCAATTTTTCCAACTCGAGTTCCAGTTCTCTGATTTCTGTTTGGATGCACCCAGAGTCACAGGTTAGATCATATCCAGTTCTTTTTCTTTCCTTTTTTTTGTTCTTATGATTGAATTACATTTCCCCACTTGGCTGCTTCACAGTAAATAATACGAGCAGATTCTGGCTGCACCCTCAGGAACTGAACTCCGCCTGCCTTCCTTAAAGCCCGTATAACCTTTTCATGTGATATCCTGTCCCACTTCCACTGTGTTGCGCTCCCCCCCCCCCCTAAGCCAGTGTCCAGGCTGTGCTGCTACTGGTAGAAGTCCAGCGGTGTGCAGGGTGACTATGTTAAGTAATGGAAAAAGGAAAAAAAAAAACTCAGTACATGCCACTTCCAAATGTGAAAAGTACACAGCCTTTTGAGCTGTGAAGTGCTTTCCTAATTGTATCTTAACATGAAAATACGTTTTAGAGAAATGAAAAGAAATATACTTTATAAAAAATACACAGGAGTGTGTAAGATGAAGTAGCATCTGTTTAATCACCCATCTTTCTTATACCAGTCACCAAGCACCATGCTTTGCATTAATGTAGACACATGGTGACCCAATACGACTGCCTCTTTCGAAGCGGACCTGCTCTTCATGCAAATCTAAATATTTATTATTAGTGTTGCACAAATATGCACGCACAGTACAACTACACATGTTATTACAACAAAGCAAGAGAATTTTAACTTAAACCTTCAACACACAGTTAAAAATCCAAGCTCCCGGCGCACACGGGTGCAGCCCTGATAGCCTGATGAGTTAGCAGCACTGCGCTAAAAATAGCGCATGGAGGCTGCAGTGAAGAAAATACAGCATGCACGACTATGATCAGCAGCTGAATGCTGTTTTTGGTTAGATTGTCATCAGCACATTTGATGTTTGTTTGTTAGATTTTCTGCCTCCTTGTCCCCCCCGTCACCCCTTTTTAACCATTCACTCACTGTTTTGGACACAGTTTAGTGGCTCTGGGTGGTGCAGCTTTGCTTGTGATGGCGAAAGTGATTCCCCCTTTGTCTGGGATGAACCTTGTTTCTCCTGCCTGGCTCCCCTGCAGCACGGTGCCGAGGGCCTCGTGGAGATACGGGCCCTTTGAAGTCCCAAAAGTAAACTCGGGACACAAAGCCTTCCGTCCTGTCATTATTTGATTGTTGTTTACACAAGGGCAGAAAACAAATGAGAGGGTCATCTCAGCCGGCTCCGAAAAAACAAAAAGTGTTGTTGCAGCAAGAGAGAGCCACAGGAAACAGGCGTTATTTGAATAATGATTTGTATGAGTGATTTAAGTGTGCTGTTTACACAACATTCTACGCGCCTAGCTTAAAAATGCAAAAGCTGCGGCAGCTGCTATTTTGTTTCCCTGCTTAGATTTGAAAGCAGAAGCATGGAAATATTGGGACTGGCTCCCCGCGGCATTGCTGTAATCCACTGTCACTGTTACCCCACTCAACAGGGATCCAGGAGTATGTGGAGGCCGTGTCGTTCCTGCACTACATCCGCCACCGCAGCCTCATCAGCCTGGAGGAGATCAACGCCAGGCTGGTTTTCATGCGAGCGGACAGAGGGGATGTCAAGGTAAATGTGCTAACCAGCAATGCTAACGTGCTTAATTTCCCTCTTAGTTATACAATCGTGGCCACAATTGCATCTGCAGCATAATATGCACAGTAGCCTTCCAAAGATATGAACGTTATTGAGGTTTGATGAATCAGAGTTTGAAATATCTAAACGACTCATTTTATGAGCTCACCAAAGTATATGAGATCAAGTGCTAGCAACATCCATTCAGCCAGGCTTTGGTAAACCTAGTTTAGCAAAAGGATGAGCGCAATTGATATCCCATCATATGACATTTGATATGTTATACATTGTCATGTGACGTTCCTATTTGAGTTGTGTATGTGTTGCTCCGTGAAACGTTTTTTTTCACACCCTTTTTGAAAAGCTGTTTTTCCCCCAATGTGTGTGCTTCCGCAGGGATCGACCGAAGCCCTGCCAGTCGGGGCCCAGGTCCTCACCTTCCACGTCACGCCCGCGGACTACCTGCTGGGCGTGGCCGACCTGACGGGGGAGCTCATGAGGATGTGCATCAGCAGCGTGGGCAACGGCGACATCGACACGCCCTTCCAGCTGAGCCAGTTCCTGCGGCAGATCCACGACGGCTTCTCCTACATCGGCAACACGGGCCCGTACGAGGTGTCCAAGAAGCTGCACACGCTGCGGCAGAGCCTGGCCAAGGTGGAGGACGCCTGCTACACCCTGCGCGTCCGCGGCTCCGAGATCCCCAAGCACATGCTGGCCGACGTGTTCTCCAGCCGGACCGCACTCATCGACCCGGAGGAAGGATTAGTCTAAGCCCGCCCCGCCGGAAGGTGTCGACGGGGTTTTTTTGTTCGTCGCGCTCGTCGGCCCGGTTTAATCAAGGTTTTTTATGGTCGTCGGATTTGTCCCCGTGTTGATACGCTTGCCTCGTAGCAGCTGAAGTTTGTTTGTCCTTCGATAGAGATCTGATGACTTCACTTGTTTTTGCATGAATAAAAGTTGTGTGTGCCAAATACGCTGCAGTTCTTCAGTCTTGAGGCTTTGAAAGTGTGTGTTTATTTTATTCCTTGCCTCTCCGCCCCCCCCACCCCCCACCCCCTCGCTATCACTCCAAGATAATCTAAGGTTGAACCGCTGGCTGCCTGCACTCACCGTGTGCAGACACAGTGCAGAGGTGTGTGTGTGTGTGGGGGGAGGGGGGGTTTGACGTGACCCTACCCATTCCTGGTTTGTCCTGGCAGTGCATGTGCACGCACACCTCGCTCTTTCAGCCGTAAACATGACATTTGTTACACTGAGGTAAGCAACTGACATCGGCACCCGAAGGCGTCCAAGTAAATGAGCTGCACTCGCAAATGGAACATCTGAAGACGTGGTTCCCAGTTTTGGAGATACAGTATCCTGTCATGAACAGGAGCAACAAGACAACGTTGTGTTGAAGCACCAAGAGAAGCAGCTGTTGTTGTTCACCTGCCCCTTGATTGACCCCAGGAGCATCACTATGACCTCTCTGGTCTCCTCATGAGCGTTTTTTTTGTTTGCATTTATACGCAAACAAGGTTGGTTAGCCTGCAGTTCCCATGTCAGAAAGCGCAAATGTAGATCAGGTCTGCCATCTGGTGAATGATACATGAACTACACAAAACCCCTCACTTTATTTTTTGACTTTTGACTGACTTCGTTTTCTTGATATTTCAGCGCACATTCATCAGCAGATCATAACTTTACCGCTGGAATTAATAAAACTATTTATGTTAGATAAGCCTGTTTGACGATCGGATCATCGAGGGTCTGTACATCTTGCACTGGGTTTTAACAGACGTGCAAATATTACTTCTCATAAAATAAACAACGTTTCTCAACTTCTTCAGTCTCCTAGTTGTGATTTATTCGAGTGCTAATTTCGTTGTGTGAAAATAAACAAGCTCCAATCGTAACCTGGCTTAAGCCTGGCATCTACTGGTCAAAGCAGAGACTGCAAGCCTCAATTTTTTTTGGGACAAATGAACCATATGTTATGAGTTTTACCACTTGCCACATAGTAATATTATTATTTATAAATTTCTATATACCTCTGAATAATTTTGAATGTGAAGGTGAGAAAAAAGTACCCAATTTATATCGCTATGAAAATGAAAGAAGGGGATTCTTCTTCTTCTTCTTCTTCTTCTTCTTCTTCTTCTTCTTCTTCTTCTTCTTCTTTATTATTATTATTATTATTATTATTATTACATTAATTACTACAGAAGTACTGTACGGTGATGCAAGGACACCTGCATGCAGAACATCCTCTGGTGGAAAATGCCAGGGTTCATTATGAGGCATTAGGAAGTTGTTTCGTGAGTCATGACTTAATCTTAATTCTGCACTGATCTCGCTGTGACGATGGATCTCATCCCTTCTGTCGCACAGGCCTCTATATAGACTGAAGCTGCTCTTTATAGCTCTTCATCACTGGGACTTGTCCATCAGCCAGTCAGGCTCAGTGAAAAGAGCATTGGGAGAAGGCTGAAAAGACTCCATTGCTAGTGGAACAGAGGCTGTATGTGGGGTCCCTCCTCATTCAGCCCCTCACTGCACAAACACAAGAACCCCTCTGTGTCTATAAGGCAGGGTGTGCCTAACTCTATGTAAGAAATGACACGCATCTTTGCAGCTACATTTTAACTAAAAGTGAGATGGCATAAACAATATGCATGTGTCAACATGTGAGCACATATTCTACAACTACTAGAAAATCAACAAGAGGTTTTCTTCTCTGTAAATCGCAATCAGTGGCACTGCATTGGAAAACTTCAATCTTTCCTGATTTTGTTTCTATTGAACTGTAATCACTGTTAGTATAACTTACTGTACATTTCTTTTTAAGCTTTTTAAACCAATCTAAGACTTTGTTCTGAAACAGAATCCATTTTAATGTCATAAACAACTTCTTGACCATGAAGACCATGATCGCGATTCCCTTGTAAAAAAAAAAAAAGACTTTAATACACAATATAATAAATGAATTGTTAAGCAAATGCCAGACTTCCTTTCAGATAAAATCACACAGCTTTAACACAACATAACAAACACATTTAGATTTTTCCCCCCATCATAATATAGTAAATCATGGCCAGTTCCACCGTAGTAAACAGTGGTCAATTCATAACAGAGTCTATAAAAATCCATTAAAAAACAACAACACATTGGTTTTTTTTATACAGTAAAAATCCCCCTGACCACAGTTGGAGGAGGCAGGCACAACATACTCGGTCTCCTCCTCCTCCTCCTCCTCCTCCTCCTGCAGCTCCACCAGATGATTCGCACATTGCATCCACGGAGAAAAGCCGCTGATGTGTCGGCTGCTGGAATCTCACGCTGCCTCCTTCTGGCGGTCTGAAGAGTCTGGAGTCAAATTCCTGAACACGTAGGAAGCTCCTCGGCGCGACACACGACGACGCGAGGGCGCAGCGAATAACGGACCCGCCGACTGTCAAGGCGGCCAGACAGGCTTCGATCTCGGCTAATATATTCCCTCAACAGAACGACTCTTTTTTTCCCCCTCAACTGTTTTGCAGATCTCAAGATTTTGCTTTTTTTTTTGTCTACCCGGGGGTGTTCACGTTGAAGACCATCCTCGGTGTTTGCTGTGCGCAAACGCGGCCACTTGTTTTTGCCGCATAGAAGAAACGCCAGAGCTTGAAAAACGGAAAAAGGGTGTCAGGAAATAAATCTCTTGGACTGATACAGACGCCGGTTTCAGTGACGAAGCGAGACCGAAAAAAATACGAAAAGAAAGAAGCGGGACCACTGTTTCCCCCTCAGCGGAAATGAGATCGGTGCTGCCGGCTGCCTGCGTGTACTCCCCGAACATGGTCGATTTGAGTCCGTGAAGGCTTCTCAACTCGTGGCCGCCAACAAGTTGCTGCGGAGCGACAAGATGTTTTCCGGACTGATTGGACTTGAATGTCACACCAAACCTCTGCCTCACCGCTGCGAAGGTAAACACGGCTCTCTTTGTTCACTGTTTTGGTTGACCCGTGAAGACATCTTCTTCTCTGCGTGGAAACACAGGAGGGTTAGCTGGTTTACGTCTATTTGTTCATCTCTATATTCGTCTCTGCCTGGGCTGTTTTTTGGAATATGGTGCCTGTAAGGTAAAAACGAAATGCAGCTCCTGAAAGTACATAGAGCCAACCAGCTGTGTTTGCACTGCGAGGCTGGTTCTCTCTCTCTCTGTGTGAGGGTCCTCCTCTTCAGCATCAGGCCCCTCACAAAGGAGGAATCAAATCCAAGCTGCAAGTGAATTGTTGAGAAGACTTAACTGTGGCACTCCCTGGATTTCTTTATTCCCTTGCCTATAGTCTGCAGTTTGTGAGACGTTTGCTTGTCTGGCTCGCATGCGCCCAAATAATAATTCTGACAGGTTAAGGGTGCAAATGTGGAGTCTCTTGTTAATTCTAGATATCGTGATGTTTTTGATTCCCAAACCTTGTTTCTCTGTCAAGTCTGTCACTAATTCAAAACTGCTCACGTGCCATTTTTCATTGTATACACGTGTCGGATGATTCATCCTGATCTTCATTTTCTAATATACCAAGCGGTTTCGTGTCCACTTCCTTTCTTCCTCCTGACCTACATCTGACTGGACAGCAGAGGACATTGGAGACCTGAGCCATTGCTGCCCCAGAAAGTCAGAAATGAACCGAGAAACAGCAGCTGTTTAAATCTGATGCTCGAGAGACTTGGAACAACCTCAACAAGCTCACCGAATGACCTTGAGCAAATTAGCTGAGATGCTTTCAAAGAACAAATGAATAACATCGGAAGAACATCTGTAACCGGTCAAACTAGTTTGTTCTAATAAGTCCAGCCACTGCTGATATTTTTAATAAATCATACTTTTCCAGGACTGCGACCTAGTAATTACTAATTACTTATCCAGGTCAACTGGGTTTTGGCATTCGTTTCTGGAGGAAACAGCAGCATGCGAGACCTTAATGGTATTCTAGGTTTTATGGTGTGCGTTCCATTTTGTCACCGTCATCGAACCCACTGCTCTATATGTGTTCACACAACTGAGAGCGACCACAATCTGATGGTTTACGGGCCTCATGTGAGCTTGCAGGAAGTGGTGTTTTCTCGTGGCCCTCAGCAGACAGGCAGATGGACAGGCAGGCAGGCAGGCAGACAGACAGACAGACAGAGAGCTAGCTAGCTAGCTAGCTAGATAAATTGATTGATTCTCACTTCCCATTTTTTCTTACTGTTGTAAGTCACAAGTAACAAGGAGTGTTTGCACATCTGCGACGCCTCTTGAGAGGCTGCTGACATGCAGATCTGCTGATGTGTGTGTGTGTGTGTGTGTGTGTGTGTGTGTGTGTGTGTGTGTGTGTATGTGTGAGATCTGGGCTGCTGAGCTTGTTCCTCAAACATCTTTTTCGTCGGAGATCTTCCGCATTCCTCCGCTTGCTTCCAGCGGCCGGTGGGACGGAGCGCTCAAACCAAGGGGCTCCGGCGAGGAGGGCCCCTTTAATCTCCCAAGGTAAATAATCACGGCCCTCCTCCGGGGTGAGCTCCTTCAACAAAATCGACAGTCGACGGCGGGGAACTTGCTGTCGTGGCGGAGACGTTCTCAGATCCGCTTTGCCTCGGTTGCTGTCACTGCTGAGCGGAAAAGCCTCTTTTTTTTTTTTTTTTTTAGCAGAGCACTCAGCTGGAGACGGAAAACGACATCCCTCTGATGGGCTTCAGCTGAGACGTGGATGCCTTCTAATGCCACACACACACACACACACACACACACACACACACTTAAACCCACAGGCATTTCCTTCCCCTTTATGGGGAAGACAACTCTTTGTGCAACTTTAAGCAGGGCCAGGATACAGTAACACTTTCGATCAACAAGTCCCCCCCCCCACTTCCTTTTTTTCAGAGAGCTCAGTGACTCCCTGCTCGTCTCCTCCGCTCCGCAGCTCCAACACGCCAGATGGCGGCCGCTGCCCCGGCGGACCGAGTTGGGTTTCTCAAATTGGTAACGGAACAGTGGCCACGTATGCCAGGGAGCGCTAATGGAAGCCGCACGTAACCCGAGCTTAAGTGTTACGGTCCCTGAAAGCACCGCTCCTCTAAAGGGACCTGAAGGGGGGCCACCGTCCTGCCTGGCTGACATCCCGGCTCTTGCGGTGTGCGTTCCCCTCTTCCTGTCCCCGTCACATGGGATGGCTGAGGAGTGACATCACTGGAGGTCATGGGGTGATTGGGCAGGAAGCTGCTGTGAATCGGTCACGCTCTGCTTTTGCTCGGCCGAAATTCCTGTTTTAAAACCGAGCCACGGATACAGAGTCTGTGTGTTGAACAAAGTGTTAAAAATGATCCGCTGTACAATACGGTGAACGCCGTTTACAAACAATCCAGATGTGTTTCAACCTTCATTGGATCCCAAACCCAGTTTCCCTAAAAATGGGTATGACAGTGACATGGTGAATGCGTCCACTGTTATACTACAAAGGTCCATGTATCAGTGTGTGTGCATGTGTGTGTGGGAAGAGAACATAGAGAGGCAGGGAGAGAGAGAGAGAGAGAGAGAGAGAGAAAGGGGAGCGCAGCTGGACACAAAGAGCCTGTTGATTCCTGCTTGTCTGCTCTGAATCCCCCGCATGACGTGCGCCTTCATCACGTGAAACTGCAGCAGGTGTCTGCAGCACTGCGACGCACGCTGTCGTTGACTGTCATCACTACCATGGAAGCCTTTAGTGGTCACAGTAATGAGGCACATTAGGAAAAGAAATTAGAAACGTTTACTTCTCCTCTTTGCAAGTTTGTTTTCAGTCTGTTTTTTTCATTTCTGCCTTTGTGCTTGACAGTTTTTAGTGTGGAGATGCTCACATAATAGTAACCTGTACTGGAGGATTCCCTGTATCTTCATAAGACTTTGCACAATGTAACTTCTAACTTTAAACTTAAAGTTGCACAACTAGATTTGGTTGTGTGTTTTACCAATCTGCATTAAACCCAAATTTCCAAATGTGCTTATTTTGTAGCTCCCAGTGATTTCAAATTCCTGGACAGGATGATGGAGTAATCAGTTAAAACTGTAAATAAATGTTCCTCTGTAAAATCTATATAAAGTGCAAGTGCATGTTTATCCCTTTGTAGTCGGACAATACGGTAATATTTCCTTTATTCCGCTTGTCAGACAGAGACAACAGAGACAGAACTCGCAGATTTTCTTGAATGCGTGTCCCAACAGTTTTTCTTAATCAGGTCCATCTACCTCAGCAGTGCCGGTATGCCTTTTAGCGCTACCCGCGGCAAAGCCTGACAGCCTCTTGCACACGTTGTCAACGTTGCGTTCCCAAACATTCAGACAAATCCAGTGCAGCTTCAGGAAAAACCGTGTGCATGTGTGCGTTTGTGTATGTGTGTGTTTGCGTCTGTATGTGTGCGTGTGTGTGTGTGTGTCTCCCACCCCTCTTCTAGGAGGTGTGTCTTGGCTCAGAGTGACTGTTTGGCTTTGGTATTTCCCAACAGCTGGAACAGAACTCTGGGAAATGTCTCACAGCTGCTCCAGTTGTTTTCAGGCTGTTAGCTGTGCTAGCTTAAAGGCAACTTGGCGGTGGGGGTGGAGGATGGGGGGCATTTGGACTGAGGGCATCATGCTTCGCGTTCTCGGTCCAATTGGCACACTTGGCGTCACATTTTCCCGTTGTACTCCTCGATGGTCGCTGTTAATCTCTGCCAGCTCATCCTTTATCTTCCCCGCAACCGTGTCGTGTAGCTTAATGGCTAATCTCTGTGTCGACAGGTGGCCGGGCATCAGGGACGGCTGGGAGCTCCGGTCGTAAGAGGCTCCACAGGAGACCGGGGTACATGAGGGGAGAGCAGTCCAGACTGCAGATCACCAGCCATGGACAGGAGGAGGAGGAAGAGGAGGAGGAAGAAGAGGACGAAGCAGGGAGAACCAACAGGAACAAAAAAAACGAACGCCATGCCGACATCCCGGAGGCGAGCGGCTCTCAGAGGATAAGTCGAATACCTGCTGCCAAAGTGTCACTCATGAATCAGCAACAGCCTGATAAACTTAGCTCTGGCAACCGTCCTCTCTCACCTGTGCACAGTGGTATCGCTCGTGCCACATCCAGCCACAGAGGGCCAAACTCATTGGCTCACAGCGACCTCAGCTTGAGCCCGAACCCCAAGTCCTCAACACAGGACACCTTCAGCTCCAGCTTTAGCTTCATCCAACAGTCCCTCAACATGAGCCACAGATCAGAAGCGACCACTGTAACATCATCCCAGGAATCAGAACCACTAAACCAGTCGCACAAAGCACATCATTTGCCTCAGACTAAATCTTCTGTTGAGGGTGAATCAACCCGGTCCAGTCTGAAGGCTGCCGTGCAGACAGCGAGGAACCGAGGCCAAACGGGAGATTTTGGCAGGAGTGTCTTTGGGACAGTAGGAAGGTTCGGTCGGACCTGCCTGACCTGGACTCCCTCGACATAGAGCTCACCTCCTCGCTGTCTGTGGACTCTGACAACGCCTCCGCCTCCTCGGTCACCTCTGGCTACGAGAGTGCCACGCCCGCCTCCGATCTGGGCTGGGACAGCCTGGTGAAGAAGTATGAGGTTGTTCTGCAAGACTGCCTCCAAAACAACCGCATTCATGCTAAGGTGGGTAGAAGGGAATGCCTCGTCTGTGATATGAGACGCAGAGACCATATCACAGACTATTTGAACCATCAAATAATTCAAATAGTTTCAGAGTTAGAGGAGTTAGATTTATCTCAGTCTCAGTCACTATGAAATTCGAGGCATTTAGCTAGGTTTGGCTAACCTTGCAAAGTGCTAAGATCACAAAAATGTCACTTCTGAAATCTTGCTTGTCTTTCTCACCAAGATCAAGTGGGTGTTTTCAGACTGACTAAGGAAAGATGTAACTGCTACAAGCTGCTACTAAACATATCAAAGGAAGACATGATAAATTTTAGTGAGAGTTTTTACACACATTTTCCATGAGCTCTTTTACCACATTATTATGGTTATGGGAAATAAATTCAGATTAAAAAAAAAAAAATCATCTGGCATCACAGTTTATAAATTAGTACTATGCTAGCCTATATCCAAACAGCTTAAAAAGCTAAACTTAAGGAAGAAAGTAATTAGTATATATTGAACAAACATTTAAACAATTGGAGTCTAGTTTAAGTTTGCTTACATTTCCACTCTTGCCATGCGGTCCAGCTGTTGGCATTAGCTTCAACTCTGCAGAGTAACGTTTGTTTTTTCAATTGCAAAAGTGAATTCGAGGAAAATACTTCACATGTTTACAGAGATAAACGTGTGAACTTTGCTGTGAACAAACACAGCATTGCCTTAAATAGGCACAGAGTGTACGCTCTCATGTTTGGGTCCTCCAAGTTTTATCTCTGAGTTTGTTTAGTTTTTCATACATGGAAAGGCAGATGAACATTAGCCCACTTTAAACGGCAAATTTTATGCTCTGCAAAGGATCAACTGTTTAAATCATTCCAACTCACTGTCCTGTTGTCACTTTGACAGGATGATCGGATGGTTGTTGCACTCTACTTTTATTTTTTTGGGTGGCTGAGCAGCGTTGGTCTTTGTACTGTTAGGTAATACGCTCAGCTGTCTGTCTTCCTCAGATCGAGTCCATGATGTTGAAGCTGCAGAGGCTCCAGCAGAAAGCTATTCTGGATGATGACTATGATGCAGGTGAGCTTCAGACTTTCAGGCTTTTGCTTGTTGTTTTCAGTGCTTTGCTTGGTTGGTCACGTCACTCTGTTCTGGGGAAATAGTTTTCTCCTGGGTGGAATTAAGCTTTAATAGAACGCGACATTGTATTGTATGAAGAACATCGAGAGCATTGTTTCCTGCGTTTAGGGCGACAAACATGAATAGTGGGACAGAAAGTTTCAGTAGCTTCACTCGAGCCAGTCGCCTGACTTGTAACGGACATAAATCTGCATAATTGTTTTATTTTTATGAGGCATGCTAGCAGTTGCTCAGTTGTTTTTATTGGATTTCCTGCTAGCCGAGTTCTAAAAACTGGCATCATTGATGAAACACGTGAGCCCTGACTCACTTTCAAGTCGAATGCACTGGAGATTGGAGGGGCCGCCGGTGAAACTTGCATCTTTCTCTGTTTAAATCTGCAGCCCTATGGCTGATACATTGAGTGGGTGTTTCTAGACTCTCGTGCTTTATAAGGTTAGTTTGGCAGCTCAGTTGGCGCAGGTCCATTTTTCTGTGTGAGCCACCCTCAAAGCTTTGACTGGACATTGTTGAACTACTGTCAGGAGCACAGCAGACACCAGTCCACATGTCCTCAGTCACGGTAAGCTTTCAGTAATTCAGCTTTGAGGAGGACACGGGAAAAAAAAACAACAAGAACTAATTGGATAAAATTTTCCAAGTAAAATGGGATTTATTTAAGATTGTGGACGTTTTATTTTAAAAACCGAACTGTGTTCTGACCCATTTCATGACCCTCATGACAGACATAAATAACAACATGTGCTGCATGTGTCCAGCTGATGTCGAACTAATCAAGTTGGGTGATTATTTGGGTCAGTGTGTCTCGTCGGGTTTTTCTGGTTTGCTTTTTTGTGTCACGCATCACAGACCTTTCCGCAACCCTTCAGTCCTGTTTCTAGTTTGCTGTTGGCTGAATCCTGATGTTCTCTGATTGTTTTTACCGGAGGGTGTTCGTCATCAAGCAGATGTCAAAATGGTAATTTGTTATCAAAACCAAGTGACTGTGCTGTTCAAAACATCTGTGACAGTTTGACAGATAGCAGTGGCCGTCGAGGAGCAGTTATTATTATTACATTACATTGTTTTTTATTAAAATGTTATTTTTCATCCTGATCTCATGCGCTTAACTGTCCAATAAAAGAAATAAAATCCACAAATCTCGAAACAACGCCCTCTGCTCGATGTTAAAACTAATACTTGGTGGACCTTCCACATGCTTGGAATGGGAAAAGAACAAGTTTCAAGGTGGCTTGGCGTGTTGTCACTGACCTGAGAGGCATCAGTACTCTTTGTGACATTGTCAGATCTATTTTAGTAGACTTTCAATGCATTTTTTTTTCTTAAAACAATGGAGTTTATTGACCTGCTAGATATACATATTATAGGACACAGTGGTAAATACAGATTTTTTTTTATAAGATGGAATGTTTATGTAAATTCAACCTACATGTGCTGTGTCATGGCTATTTGCAATAATCCGTCCAACAGCTGACACGGTCAAAACGCCGCGGTGAGTGACGTCATGTCGTTGCCACACTTTGCTGCTTGTGTTGAGGCACTTTTACCTTCATGCTACCCGTTCTGCGTCCTTGTCTTCTCAGCCGAGCGTTTTGGGAAGAAGCTGGAGGAGCTGTGCAAGGAGCGCGGCGCCCTCAAGCTGGGTTTACCCTCCACGCAGCCCAGCGTGGCTCGCTTCCTGGAGCGGCTCAGGCTGGTGGTGCACAGCGCCCTCCAGCGGGCGAAGTGCGGCCATTGCAGGTCAGTTCACGACATCGGCGGTGGCGAATAATAATAATAATAAAAAAATAAACTATCATAAACAACAGGGACATCGGTCCACCTACAAAATGTTTTGTTTTTTTAACGACAAACAGCGATTCAGATGAACTAATGTTTTGATAAAATAGACGGAGGTGCAATTTTATTTTGCCCCATTGGAGTTTGTTTCAGCAAGACAATGGCTCATAGCAGTGCACTGCAACGTAACGTGACATTTTCACGCAGTTTTGAATAGCTTCATAGAGTTTTCCTTTGCTTTGATTCAAGCCCTGTCAAGAGGTTTGTTGTTAGGCTCTTTCTGCTGTTGTAGAGCTGTTACAGGAGAGCGCTAACAAGGAGAGCTGTTAGCGCGCGTTGTCAAAAATAGCTCTTGTAACAGGAAGAGAATCAGGTGGGGCCTCCCTCCTGAACAAATATCCTGAACAAATAAAACAGAAAAAAACTGCCATTGAGTGGAGTTTTCCCACACATAAATTATGGCGCGTCTCAGAGTGCAAGATAAAGGAGATATTTTTTTTTACAGCTATGAAAATAGTTATTTTAGTTTATTGCTGGTATAAATCATACATTTGTACCATTTAGGGATGTTTTGTGTGACTGTGTCGTGTGGCTGGTTGTCAGGGAGGGTGCGACGCCTGACGCAGTGGAGCAGAGTGATCCGGTGCAGGGGCCGCTGCTTCGGAGGGATCGCCTCATCCAAGAAAGAAGACTGGTGGAGGTAAAATTCACCTCAACAGGAGTTATCAAAGACGTCTGTGGCCCAAATGTGTGAGATTTGGTTCAGTTTTGCTCTACTATTGCCGTCAGACCAAACTTTAAAACTTTAAAAAATGATAACGTTAAAGCACTTGCACTGCAATGTAGAAAGTGGATTTATGTGTTGTTTTTTGTCTGACAACTTCATTCCAATGGAGACAGGAGTTTTAAGTTCATTTATATACATTCCACTGGCTGAGGGATGGTGAAACTAGTGACTGATGCAGAGGTGACAACACCAGTAGTGTGACATGGAGATGGAACTCACACCTGTGCAGGGGGAGATTGCAGAGCTGCAGCGGAGGCTGGCGGACCTGAGTGACCGCAGCCGCTGCCTGGGGCAGCAGATCCAGCAGGAGGAGCAACAGCTGGAGGCCGAGGAGCTGGAGGGCTCCGTGCTGCGGAGCTGTACCGTGGGCCAGCTCTGTGATATGGGCCAAACCCTGCAGGACCTGGTGTCTTCTGAAAACCGCAGGCAGATCTCCGTCTCGCCTTCGCCCTCCACGCTCAGGTTGGCGCCGCCAGCACACACTCAGCACGCATCTGTCAAGCTCAGCCCCCCCGTTGAGTTTAAGTTTTTGTTAGATGTGCTGTGATGTGATTGTGTGCTTGCAACACAGCAGGACTTGGCAAAATGCACGTCACATGTATTGTTTTAATTTTTTATTTTTCATACAATAGTTCTCTGCCACGGAAAATAATTCCAGGTTTTCGTAAAACCATCAATGATCCGTGAATGGAAAAAAAGGTGTTGACTGAGATTTTTCAATATGACCAGCCACTTTATTAGGTACATAATGCTAGCACCTATTTACCTGTTTAAATTGGCCACTGAGAGCATTGGTGTATTTATATGCACCGCTTCAAGGTTGCAGTTATTGTTTGTTTACAGATGCTCTTCTGCAGACCTCGGTTCTACTCAGTGATTATTTGAGTTACTGTTGCCTTTCTATGGTCTCCAACCAGTCTGTCCATTCTGACCTCTGACCCCTGACAACAACAAGGCATTTTCCTCCACACAACCGCTGCTCACTTGAGATGTTATCTTTGAGATCATTCTCTTTAAATCCTGATCCTGAGTCCAGACTTTGAACATGGTGAACAACCATATTCACCATGTTCAAAGCCACTTCCTTCCCCATTCTGATGCTCACTTTGAACTTCAGCAAGTTGTCTTCACCTGTGCCTAGATGGGTTGCTGCCATGTGATTGGCTGATTAGCTATTTACGTTAACAAGCAAGGAAACATTTTAATCCATGAAGTGGCTAGTGAGTGTTGGTCTACTCTCCATGTTTTCAATCCCCATATCACCTCAATTGAGAACACATACATACATTAACTGAAGGGTTTTACATCCCAGACGTTGACAGAGGGATGATTGGCTTTATTTTGTCACTACAACACATCAGACACTTTGATGCTTGTTTGTACAGTTCCCTCTCTGTCACCGGGGCAAAGCAGCACTACAGCAAAGAACTGTGTTTTCAATTATTAATGTAGAGTGTTTTTATGGTACTGAAAACACGAGCGGCGCTATTTTGTGTACTTTATAGAACTGTTGCCATCTCGCCGAGAGAGCAAAGATGGTGTTTGGTTTATATATTAATATTTCATTTGCTGCTATCAGAAAAAAAAAGACCAGCTCAAAGTCTTACAGTGAGTGGTATGTTTTGTTTCTTGAGCAGTTGGCTTCCCTTTACTTATCCATCATACATAATAATTGTTGTTTCATTATGTAGTTAATCATTATTTATACTACCCCCTCCCACCACAACGCCCACGTGGGTTCCCCAGACATGCCTGAAGCAAATTAGCCCAACAATCTCTGCAGTTCACTCAACCGCCAGTTGGGGCTGCTGGTGAGCTGAGAGTTGCGCCGATGAAGCCACTGCCCCCCCCCCGACATCCCAACATCCCTCGGATGTCGTCCTCGTTTCACGTCACGCGCTTGTCTTTTCATCAAACGGGCTCCTTCCGGAGAGGATGTGTCAGAGCAGACACGCTGCGTTCAGCCTCCCCTCCTCATTCATCCCGGGATGAACAAACTGCCGCCTCTGAATAAATCAGCGAGAATCGACTGAGCGCTGAACTCAGGGTGAATCAGGGTCACAGTGCTACAGACCCATGAGAATCTGACTGAATTGGAGGGGGAAGAAAATAATGTCAAAAGTTGCGAACACTTCTGAGGGAGGCAGATTGTGCTTACATTGCGGTAAAGTAACGCAATCATTTGTGCGACTTTGAGCGTGGTGATTTATTTATTCTCAGGCTGCGGGAGAATGTATCAAGCCCCCCGCCCCCCTCAATCCGGTTCTCTCACACCTGCTTGAACCTGAGCGGAATGTTAATAGTTTCCCTCTCTCAGATGAAAAATGATTATTTTGCATCATCTCCCCTGAAGTTGATGGCTTTGTGGAGAGGGCCCCCGCAGAAAAAAAGCCTCTCTGTCTGTCTTGCCAACCGTTAGAACGACATGTAAATTCCACTTATCGCCTTCGCGGTGGCGTGACCCGCCGTCGCAGGGATAATTTGATATGCGACGCGCTCTCACCTCGACTGGAACCCATTCGTACGCGCCGCTGATTGAAATTGCAACCCAGGATTGCATATTCAGCCGCTCTTCTCCGAGCGCCGCGCTCCGGGTCATTGTGTTACGGCTCCCTTTTCCAAATAAGACGTGGCATCCATTCTTTCTCTTTTTTTTTTCTCTCTCTCGAAAACCTACAGCCGGTTGGAAATGAAAGGAATCTTCTGTGAGAAAACGATCAATCCGTCCATTTTCTGTCACCGCTCATCTTTCACTCTGGGCCACAGGGGCCTTTCATGGCCGCCTTGGGGCAAAGACACGAGCAGAACACGTAAACTTCACACAGAGGAGACTCTCTTGCAAGACTTGCAGGAAGGCGCCGGCGTGGACAGAAATCGGCATGCATCAAATGCCGTTTTCAATGACAGACCCCCCCCCAATCTTTGGCTTGGCTAACGTGGAAAAGGACGTAATGATTTTTGCAGTGCGAGGTAATTAGGGCTATCTCAAGGTGACTGTATTGCGGATAATGGATTTTAATGCTCAGCTCTTTCTCTCCATCTGCTAATTGATTATGTATCTCTCTCAGCAATAATGCGACCTTAATGGTTTGTCCTGTTTACACACACACACACACACACTCACACACACTTGTGTACAGTAATGACTTCACAGGACGAAATATCTGTCATGTTAATTTTCCATTAATTTCTCATCTTGGTTAATCTGTTGCTCTCAAAGCCGTTTGAAGAGACAGATCATTAAATAAAGTCAACCTTCGCTCAAGTGGAAGATGTTGGCGCATTAGCTTAACTTACTCAGGCTTTTGCATTTCTTAGACAGGAACAGCTTCCTCTGAAAACTACTACATGTTCAGGATTCAGCTGTAACAGTCGCTAAAGAAGAAAACACAGAGAACATGGCTAAAACATGATTGTGATAAAAGTGCACACATCTATCCACATTTTCATTGCCAACGAAACCACATTAACATGTCAGTGAATGCGGCCAAGAAATGATAGACATTGTCGGCTCCAGTTTTTGTTTTGCTTTAGAATTGGAGGCATAATGTTTTGGTGAATAGTTGAAGAGCTAGATAAATTCTGTCTCTCATGGGCCAAAGAAGTGAAGTGTCGTAACTGAATGTCTATTCACTTGTATTTTCAATTAGATCACAGTAACGCTTGGTTGGTCTGTTTTGTACAGGTCTAAAATGTTGCTTAGTTTGTGAGATTTAGCAGCATCCACGGTATAAAATGTGCAAACCAACCGTGGCAAGGTGCAGAGGGCCTGGGCAGGCTTCAAACCCCAGACTTCTGAGTAACAGTCATGTGTGCTAGCCGTTCGGCCAAAGGGATATCGCCTTGGCCAAGTAGCCAAGGTGCATGATCAATTGGAGGCATAGTGACAGGACTGTCAGCTGTCACAAAACAAATGCCTCCTAATTATTCAAGAATAGCATTTTCCACGTAGCCATTATGCCACCTGAGCTTTAGCTCACAAAAAAGCAGATATCATATCGGTTTGCTAAAAAAAAAAAAAAAAAAAACCCATTCTGCAGAAGGCAGCATCGGTCCACAAAAATTCTTCTTCTATCAGCTAACGCCATCTGGGGAGCGGCTGCTCCCTGTTCATCCTGGTGTTCTGCCGTCCCACCCGATCTCACATCGTTCTTGCACCAGCAATGATTTCATGCTAAATAATCACGCAACCCTGTGCAAATCCACTTCCACTGGGCCGCTGTAGAAGCATGGGTGAGATGGATCTGCTCTTTATGTAAATAGAAATGATGGTGAATTTGCAGGTCATCAACTTGTCTGTGTTTTGGAGCTGTTGCATTTTGTATTTGATGAGTTTGGAGGGACTCTAATGAATACTAATGACTATGGGGATAATGGCAGCAGGTGAATTTGCCAAAATGTTGAACCACCACTTCAACCCCAATGTACTTTATTATTAAACTTCCATGCCGACAGGCAGTTTCTGGTCAGTACAGCCTCTGAAAAAAATGATTTCTTTTTTGGAAACTCACAAAAACTTGTCAAACTTTCTTTTTTCTTAACTCACAACCCAGTGGCTGTATATAAAGGCGGTTTGACTTCTCATTGGCGTTTATTGATCTCTCCTGAAACCTCCGCACAAAAAGAAATTGCTTTCAGCGCCTCGCCGCAATATCGTGATTTCTGCTTTTGTGTTTTTTCCTCTCCAGACTCCAGGAGCACGAGCAGGCCTTGAATCTGTCCATCAAGGAAGCTACTGCCAAAGTAAGTCCCGTTCTCATCCGACTTCGTCTGGTCTGCTTGCAGCTCGGCTTGCTCTCCGCATGCCTGGACCTCTATGAAAACATAATGAATAGCAAATGCAGTGTACCAGTGGATTAAGAGGCGTGCCCTCCTAACGTTGGCATCGGTATTCATGGGCTTTTTTTTCCCCACCTCAGGTAGACTTTTGTCAGTAATCATAACCAGAGGTTTTATTCTCGCTGCTTTTACCGGTTGGCCGGTATGAGCGGCGCACGTTGACTATGCAAAACGTACAGCTCGGCACGTCTGCGTCTTTTATGTGTGTGACTGCTTTGCATAGGAGGCTTCGCGTGCTACACTTTGATGCGCCGCGCCTCTGAAGTTCCCCGTCGCTTCTCTCTCCGCTCACGGTGGAAAGGCAGAAATCTGTAGTTTCATAGCAGATAAAATGAAAATCCAGCAGAGAGAAGCTGGCTACATAAAAAAAATTCTAATTTCACTCTGGTTCTTTTGAAATGGCCAATTGATTTTCTATGCATGTAATTCGCTTCTTTTTTTGTCTGCACTTGTGGCTCAAATCAGCTGATTGCCAAGTCGAAAAAATAAAAGTTCTGTTCCGCCGCTCGACTTGACAGAAATAGCACGCCTGCGTGAAAGCACCTCCTTCCCACTGACTTCATTTTTTTAAAAATAAAAATAAATGCACATTACAGGCGTTGGCATGTGATGTGCTGTTTGCCATTGATTTTCCACACTTCCAAAAATAATATATATGTATATTCATAGTGAGGAGCACTTTCAAGGGTGAAATACAATCATAGCAGCCTGTTTGAAGGACAGAAAAAAAAAAAAATATTGTTTGACATAAACGGAGAAGGAGGCTCTCGGAGGAGCCTGCGAGTGCTGTGCGCCACACCCGAGAGGAAAACGCGGCGGAAAATCCTGCTTCCCCGGGAGCGGGCGACGCGCCGTCTCCAAAGAACGGAGCGCAACGCGGGGACTGCGTCTGGCTTGTAGCTCAAAGTGAATGCATTTTAAAAGAACAGAGGTTTAAAGGGCAGCGCGGGGGCAGATGGGGACTTGACAGGCTGTGTCTGAAGTCATCGGCTCCGCTGTGAATACGGCCGAGCTCGAGGTGCGCCGTCCCCATCAGGCCCCGTGACATTCAGCTCCTTTATCCTTCTTGGACATTCTAATGGCATCTTTTTTATGGAGATTTCACATTTTCTGGACTCCGTCCACATGAAAGGCGCCGCATGCCCCGTCTCCGTAAAGGTTGCGGGCGAGGTAACACGTCGGCGCTGATGCTCCGCCGCGTATTGAAGGCAGGGGCCTGGACACGGAAGGACGGAAATGAACTTGTAAGGTCTTGTAAGAATGAGTGTCGGCGGGGAGGGGCGGGGAGAGTCGGGGTGGAAATGAAAGCGGAATTGGGAATGAGCCACGCATCCCGTGGGATTCGTGTGCCAGCAAAAAGGCTTTCTCAGTTACCCGGCCCTCCAGCCTAGCCTTGTTCTCCTTTTCCCCAGGTGGTCATGAGTCAGAGGCTGGGCAGCAGCCTGAGGAGGAAAGTCAGCGAGACTGAAACGCAGCTTTTGGCTCTGCACGAAGCCAAGCTGGCGGCCATCTCAGGTAACACCACCGTCAGCCAGTGTCGTGAAGACCACTTTGCAAAATGTAAATGGTTACAAGGTACCCTTTTGAAAATGTAATATTGGTGTAACTATTTCAATTACTTTATCCAAGTAATGTAACTAACTGTATTTAATTAGCTTTTGATTACTTTTCTAAATTACGAATAAATGTTCTCAACTGTTTGGACCTGACAGTGTTGAGCTTCCGGCGGGGGTCAAAACAGCAACAGCAACAAAAAATAACAGCCATGACAAGTTTAAACTTCATTCTGAGATACAAAATCGGGGCTGTCTTTTAAATCAGCAAAATCAATGACAAAATGGCAGCTAAACGGGATTTGACATTTTCAAAGAACCCCATTGAAAATGCAACGGGCTACATTTTTGCACAATTTTGAAATGTATGTGCGTACCTTGTGCGTGATATCTCTTTTTTGCCATTTTTTGCTGCAATTCCAAACTTGACAGGAGAACCAATCAGAAGCCTCAGAATAAGAGATTTGAAACAGAAAAGGATGGCGCTCGTGTCAAGCCAGTGTACGAGAAAACCGTGAAAAGCAAAAAAAAGAAAGAAATGATTTAAAAAAAAAAAGGCCAACCTTTTTTGTAAACATTGGTCAGATGCAATTGAAATTGTAATCATGAATAACTCTACAGCTAACTGTAATTTAATAGTATTTTTTCCAGTAACGTAACTGACAACAGTCAACTTTATTTTGTAATTAAATGACATAACAACGTTATAAATGAGTTGTTACTCCCCGACACTGGCATCAGCCGCTTCACCCTCTTCCTATGCGTTGCTCCCTATTTTCTAATCTGTTTTTTATTTTTATTTTATTTTTTTACCTCATTTACCCAGATCAGCTGCCATTAGCCTCACGTAATTGCGCTATTAATGATCTGGGCGCTCGTTAATGGCCGGTTCGGAAGTTTAATGCCTTGCTGGCGTGCTCGGCTTGCAGGTAATGACTTCGGCAGCGCCAAGGAGCTGAAGGCTGAGATGAAGGCGGTGTACCTGGAGCGGGACCGGCTGGACGCTCTGGCCAAGAGGCTCAACAGCCTGAGCGCGGGCAGCAGCCAGGAGCTGGCCAGGATGAAGGAGCAGCGGCAGCAGCTCAGGCAGGAGCTGGAGCGCAAGGAGGCCCAGCACGGTGAGTCGCCGGGGAAAACACGTCAGCGTGATGTTGAGAAAGAGAAAAGTGAAACGGCGATAACTTCCCCTCCGCTGATGGTGCCTAACAATGTGCCGCTAATCTCGGTCACCTCCACAGAAATGAGAAAAGTCCATCTTCTGCTTATTTTGCTTGTGGCACTTTTTAAAAAATACAATTTTGGAAATCAGCCCAACGTGACATCACAAAGGGTGCAGATTCCTCCCCCGGGTTAGTGACAACTCCCCCTTTCAGGTGTTGCTCTGAGAGCCCCGCCCCATGTCCACATTTCTACTTCCTTTCTGACATCCCGCAGCTCCACCAAAGCATTTGCATAATCAGGAAACTAACGCGAGGTGTTTAGCTGGAGGTTAAAAACAGAGGGCTAAATGCGTTTTCTGGGCAGCTGCATACTTTCATGGATTATAAATCATTCAAGGCTGATCCACTGACGCTCATGAGGAACAATAAGCAGTTGTGCAATAAGATCTCTAACAAGAACACAGATGATAAAGACAAGCTGGAGTTGTGCAGGGTAACAAGACAAGCAGCTCCACATTTGATCGCAAACCCAGTGGCGCTGCGCAGGCTGACGTTTTGAAATTAGCCTCAAATCCTTCCGAGGAGTCATTGGCACAGACGTCGTCACCCTGCACGTATGAGACTGGCTGAAAAGTTGTTGTTGTCATCGCGCAGAATATAAATAGGCAGAGCTTCTGGTGTTCACTTGGAAACTGGCGCGACGGTGGATGAAGTCACAGCGTGATGGGAACTGATGCGATGTGACTCACTGTCGCTTCCAGACACCTTTTCCTTGACAACATGTTATATTAACGCAGCCGCGACGCTGGAACTGTTGTAATTCAACCGGCGTTTCCTGCCTTTGCTATCCTGAGGCGTACATCTGCCTCGGCCTTTGTTATAGTTAATCACAGGTTAAAAAAACATAATGCCTCAAATAAAAAAAAAAAAAAAAAAAAAAAATGTGACTAGAGGGTACAGTATGTTTCCAGAATTGTGCGTTTATAATAAAAATGTGTTTTCTTGTATTTTTTAGCCTCTTTAAATAGCCATTAGGAAAATGTGTCTTGTGATAAATGGAAGGAACCTCACCCCCCTCACCCCAGAGACCAGGATTTCAGAGAGGCACTTCTGTCTCTGCGTGTCTCTCTCTTGAAATGCACCTTTTAAATATCGAGTCAAATATGAAAACATGAAAGCTCTCCGAGAGAGGGGACCGCTCTTGATGTCGCCCCACGCTGGGAGCACATCAATGGACCACGACTTTTCTTCCAAATGGGGGGGAAAAAAAACCCGAAGTGATCCGCTGTCAGCGGGGACCTGGCATCCAATGAGTTAGCGGCAGGATTGGCAGTTGTTAAGAGGATGGGGGGGGGGGGGGTGGTGGTGGTGGTGGGGTGGAGGGGGTGGTGTGGTGGCAGTCGAGGTGGGAGGGGGCGGGGGGGGGGGTGATTGAGGTTTAGATTGTGTGAAGTAGCCAATTACCTCTCAGTGGCTCAGGTGCAGACATGATGTTTCCTCTCCAGACTAGTGGAGATCTGTGAGCTGCATAAAGAGGAGACTCTCACATATATATATGTTTACATATCCTGTATATACTATGTATATATACTGTATATATATGTATATATATACACATATATATACATATATATATATGTATATGTATATATGTATATATATACACACACACACATACTGTATGTACATAGTGTATATGTACATACGGACCCTCTTAATCAGATGCCTGTTGCAACCCCCAAATCCTGCAGTGTGAAGAATGGTCGAGCGGCATGTGCCTCTCTCTCCGATTGTGGGATCTATTGTCTTAGAGCAGACTGGCTGCCGTCACTAGGGGGCACCCTTTCATTGTTGCACCCAGGATAGAGATGAGAAGACTTTTTGTGTATCAGTGAGGCATTTTATTCATATAAGCTTGTATTAATAATAGTGCTGTGTGTGTTGCCGATCCCCCCCCCCCCACCTTTAATTTGAGACGCAGTTGCGAACACCTCAGCTGGGTAAAATAGCAGTGGGTCGCGTTGATCAACCAACCGAGAAATGCTCAGCATCTCCAATACGCGGCACGTCTCTTAGGAGGGGAACACACAAAAAAAAGAAAAGAAAAAAATGTAGCTCTGAAGGACAAAGAGACCGGGAGGAGGGGAAGAAAGAAAAAATTGACAGGCAGTTGCGCGGCCTAAACAAAAGGAATCAGGTGAGCAACACGTCACCGATGTGAGGAGAGGGGGCCGGACTAATGACTGGTTTTTGTGCGACGCGCGTAAACGCTCAAGTGGGCGACAATACGGCAGCGAGCGCAGTTTCAACCACGCTTTCCCGGCAGCCGTGCAGGGTGGCGGCGGTGGGGGCTCATTAAACTGTCATCCTATTTGGTAATAAGGGGGCTGGCACGCGCTTAGCTGGAAACCGATAGAGCACAAACAGCACATTAGCATTTCTTTATCTGGAGGCGATTAGAAACTACCGCCTACCCCAAAGTCGAGGTTTTTTATTTATTTATTTATTTAGTTTGCCGCATACGCTAATGGCTCTGGCGAAGCACACGCCCGCTCTTGACAGCGCCATTGTCTGAGCCCGGGCTCTAATAGCCAAGCGCACTTGAGGCGCACTAAAATCTACATGCGCAAGTTCAGCTCGACGTCACCGCTTTCGCTAGTTGAGTTGCCCCGTGAGAATCTCACGTTGAGACACGAGGTCGTTTTTTTTTCTTTTCCCCATCGCGCTTTCTAATTGCTTTCGGCACAATTGCTGATGAATGCCGAGCCCGCGATAGGCGGGGGTTTGAATCCCAGCCGGCCCCCGTCGAGAGTGTAATTCTGTCCCCAGGAGAGATCTGGAGTGAGACTAAATTTACAAATAAATAATTGAGGAGTCGGATAACGTGAGCAAATGACCCCCCAGGAGTGAGGACGTTGAAACGTGGAGGCGATGCCAGTGTGGGTTCCCCTTCATTCATCACAGCGCTCTCGTCAGGCTTATTTAAACGCTGCTTCTTGGCACGCGGGCGGTACATTCTGTCGCGCTCAGGTAATTTTGCTGTCTGTGATAAGGACTGTGGTTTTTCCTTCTCCACATGACTCCATAGGTACACATTTAGTTTGCCCCCCCCCCCCACCTCCACTCCCGCACCACCACTGTCATTACAGAGCTTCCATGCCAGTGCCGCTTTAATTTTGTAGCATTTCTGATGCCGTGCTGTGAACAGCAATCCAGTAGCACATCATCAACAACAACAAAAAAAGATGAGTCAAACTGGGCTGTTAACCAAAAGCAACGTCCTCTTAATGGAGTGGCAACGCTGAGGGTTGAGGCGGACATGATTTATTCATGACTTTGCCTCTTCCTGGTGCTTTCCTCGAGAACATGATGGAATGTATGGCAGCTATATTCTCCTCAAGAGGGTGTGAATGATTGAGAGTGGTTGGGGGTGGTGCTGAAGTGGGCAGTGGAGAGTATTTCCTGATTTTTGTCTCTGGAGGTCTGACAGCGTTCATTTTTTCCGCCTGTGATTGCGGAAATGAAGTCATTGCATTGTGTATTGTTGCATTTCCACTTTGGAGAATTCATCTTGCCGCTGATTAAAGCGCAGTTACCTCTGCATCTTGGGGGGATACACTACTTAGGGGCTGCTAGTGGTGGTGACATCACCTTTAAATGGTTGAAATGATATGCAGCCTTTTATTTTTAACTAGGC